>CM038676.1:645382097-646583720 GCA_021605205.1 Aegilops longissima | reverse complement strand
TTGCTCGCTCGGCTCATACTAGTAGCAAATAGCAAAGTCGAGTTCCGCGACTCCAACACAAATCGGACGCGCGCACCTACGTCCATCGGGCCCAACAAATTAACAAGTACGCCGCTCAGATCAATTGCCCCCGGACGGAGGATAGAAACCTGCACGGCGGAATCGGTCAATCTCGCCGCTGCGCTCTCGAACGATATCATCCTGGAGATCCTCGGCCGCACCGACAATGCCGCCACAATCTTCCACTGTGCCATGACGTGCAGGCAGCAGCGCGTTCTCGTGGCGGATCCTGCCTTCCTCCGTCGCCGTTGACCGGAGGGTGCACTCAACTCCTTCTTTCTAGCCGGATTCCTGACTAGAGACAATTTACACAAGAGAGGATGGAAAAAGGGGAGAAAAATTGCCCTTTTTGTATGCAAGAAGAAAGTATTTACAATCTTTTTTTGAGATGTTCAATAGCCAGATTGTTATGGAACACTGTGCATTGTGCCCTTGGGTTTACACAGATTCCTAATAGCATAAAGGATCTGTTCAACATATGGCTGGTATCTTTCCAAAAGCAGGAGAGAAATAATGGTTTCTTTTGGGGTAGCAGCTGTATGTTGGACAATCTGGAGATTGAGAAACAAAGTGGTGTTTGAAAAAAAAACAAGGTATGGTATCTGATCCTTGTGTGCCCGTCAACTTGATGATTAAAATGCTACACGATTGGTTTGTTTTATAGATGAATCCAGAAAAGCAAAGGGTGATGAAGGAGGGCGTAAGAAAGGTTGAGATGATTGCTTTGCTGGGGAAGTCTTCGTAGCAACGCTAGGGTGGAAGCAGAGACACAGGATCAAGGGGTGACGATCTGCTGCATTCCATCGTTGTTGCTGGACAAGTCTTCTCCGCGTTGGATTTTTCGAGACCTTTTTCTCTCCTGGCCTGTAATATGCAGTATGAACTGCGCTTGTTATCTGAATATATCTAGTTTCTGCTGTTGCTCTGTCTTAGGAGCCTCGGCAGTATAGCGTGACATGCTATGCCATTCTAACCGGTGCGGACTGCTGCAAGAAGGGGCAGGAGAGGCTACCCTTGCCAGAATACACAACTTTCTTCAAAGTGCTAATCATCGGGTACCACAAGCAAACATATGATGTCCAGACATTCTCATCCAACGAGACAAGCTGGATCGCGCGTCGGCAATGCCTTAACGGGCGTGAAATTCGGCATGAGCATAGAAGCCGCTGCGCCATCGTATGTCGAGGAACAACTCGCTGACTTTTTTTTTTTTGCGAGAGAAACTTCCAATCTATTCATCAATCATGGCAGTACGGAGAACACAAGAGGTAATAAAAATTACAACTAGGTCTATGGACCACCTAATGACGACTTCTGAAGACTGGAATGCGAGCGAAGCACGCCACCGTCATCACCCCTCCATTAGCGGAGTCGGGCAAACCTTGTTGTAGTAGACAGTCGGGAAGTCGTCGTACTAAAGTCCCAAAGGACCAACACACCAGAGTTCCTGCAACTCAAACTATTACACCCTACTCCCTCTGTTCGGAATTACTTGCCATAAAAATGGATAAAAATGGATGTATCTACAACTAAAATACATCTAGATATATTTATTTTTTGGACGAGTAATTCCAAATGGAGGGAGTAGATGTGACCGGACAAACCGACCAGATATCCCTAACCAATCTTCTTATTTCGTCGGCAAGCCCTTCCCCATGGCCTATCGTCACTGTCAATGATACACTCGCATTGCTCCGCCCGCCATCGCAAGGCGGCCACTTCAAGATCTGGACATGTCAAGAAAAAGAAAGTGAGAGTGACACGGTGGCAAAGTGGACGTGTACTGGAATGATTGAGCTAGAACAAAAGAAGCAGATATTGCCACTTGAATGTCATCTTTTTCCTACGGCACTTGAGCGTGTATATCGCCAATCTCCAAGCTAGAGTAACTGAAGATGTGACTAAACAATTTGAAGACCTTCTAAGGGAACCATGTGTGCTTTTCGAGGTGGATTGGCCGACTTTGTTCATGTCTCGACTCCGTGAACGGTAGTAGAGCAATATATGCATGTGTTACTAATTAACCAGAAACAATTTAATTATCAAGAACATATGAGCCATTTTTAATACATGAGGAATTGATTGTGTTAATTGTTATGCTCAGATGTTCCAATTTGAACTTTCTATTCTACGTAGCTTGTTCTCGATCCGGCCATGGACGGAGGATCAATGAAGTCAAGTTACTTCTAGGCGAAAGGAAGAACTCTGTTGCTCATGTTAGTAGGCACCAAAATGTTGTCAGTCATAGATTAGCTTCTTTTGGTCATGTAGAAACTAGGACGGCAGTTTGGCTTCGGTCTGGCCCTGCTATGCACCACAACTATGTCCGGAGGATCGCCCTCTAGCTTGTGCAATGAAATCCCTTTTGTTAGACTGTATATTGTACGATAACTGTATTTGTATCTGTATTGTACCTTTTGGTATCTTATATAAAGTGATAGGCCACGCACCAGATGCGTTGAGCCAGTTTCTTCCAAATCACACTTTAACATGGTATCAGACTAGGTTTCGCAAAACCCTAGCCGCCGCTCCCTGTCCCTAGTGCCGCCGCCGCCCCTCTCTGTTGCCGCGCCGCCACCAAGATCGCCTCCGCCATGAGCTCCTCTTCCGCCGCCCTCTCGCACACGCGCTGCAAGCGCCGCCTTCATCCCGCCCAGCTTGCCGCGATCCTCGCCATGAGCACTACTAGCCACATGGCGCGTCAACCACGTCGCGCCCATTGTACCTTGGCTCCTCGCAGTTTGCTCCGGGTTCTTCCCTCCGATGCCGCCCTCTGCGCGGCGTCGGCTGGTGCCGATTGGCGCTGGCGCCGACCCCGCCCCTCGGCGCCCTCGCCTCGTCGTCTCTCGGCCTTCCCGAGATCGCGACGCGCCCGGCCCATCGACATGCCGCCGACTTCGCCGCTCCTGCGGATCCCGGTTGCCGACGGCCCGGTCATGGTCCCTACCAGCTTACGCACTGATCACGGTGCGTCTCACGCAAGACAACTACCTGTATTGGCGGGCGCAGATCCTACCGCTCCTTCGCAGCCGTCATCTTGAAGGCTACGTCGACGGGAGCCTGCCGTGCCCGCCCCGCCTCATCCCTGCGGTCACGGCCGCCGGAGCCCGTGTCTCCGCCGAGAATCCGGCGTACCGAGCCTGGGTCGCACAGGACCAGGCCATCCTGTCAGCGCTTCAGTCCTCCTTGACGGAAGGAGTTGCTGGGCTCGTGGTGTTCGCCGCAACGTCCCTCGACGTCTGGGCGACAATGGCGGATAGCTTCTCGGCTCACTCCTCGGCTCGCGCGTCGGCCCTTCGTCAGCAGCTCCTCGAGTGCAAAAAGCTCGACTCCTCCGCGCATGTCTACTTCAACAAGATCAAGACGATCGCCGACACCCTGTCCGCGATCGGGGAGCCGCTTCGTGATACGGAGTCCACTGACTTCGTTCTTCGGGGTCTTGACCAAGACTACGACAATCTGGTTGAAGCGGTGCGGGGGCGTGAAACGCCTCTTTCCTCCCGGGACTTGTATGCGCGCCTCCTCTCCACCGAGCAACGCATTGACGCCCGCCATACCGCGATGCAGCTGAACGATCCTCAGGCACATGCTGCATATCGTGGTGCTGCCAATGGTGGCCATCGCCAACCTCGCCCTACTGCTGGCCCGAACATGGGAGGTGGTGGTCGCCAGCCTCCTTCACCGCAGCAGCCCTGTGGCCCTCCTGTCACCACGGATCGCCGAGGTCGGCCCAACATTGATTGCCAGCTATGTGGCATCCACGGGCACTATGCTTCCAAATGCCACCGTCGCTTCAAACGGGATTTTCCTGGCATCGGCAACGACGGGCGCGGCAACGAGAAGCAAGCCGCCATCGCCGAACAGAGTTCTGCTGCCACCCATCCTGGCGGAGGTGGGTACACCCCGTCGTATCCGATCGATCCCGCCTGGTACTTCGACACGGGTGCCACGAAGCACATGACCAATGAGGCTAGTCATCTCCAGGCGCAGGAGCCCTACCGTGGCCGTGACAAGGTCCGCACCGCTGATGGTTCAGGTATGCCCATTACTCATGTTGGTCAGGCCTCCCTCTTGTCTAGTTCCTCTCGTCGTCTTCGCCTTCGTAATGTCCTTCACGTTCCACATGTCACTCGTCCATTACTATCTGTTCGTAAGTTTACTTATGATAATGATGTCCTTTGTGAATTTCATCCGTTTCATCTCTTCGTTAAGGATCGAGCCACATGGGAGGTTCTGCTTAGAGGTCGCATCCATCAGGGCTTGTATGCGTTGGAGGAGCCATCTCTTCCGGAGGCCTTCACCGCAGTTCGCACGTCACCGTCTCATTGGCATGCCCGGCTTGGACATCCTGCGTCCCCCATAGTTAGTCATGTTTTGCATCGACATGAACTTCCTACGTCGTCTAGTTCCAAAAGTTTGTCAGTTTGTGATGCTTGTCAACAGGGAAAAAGTCATCAGTTACCGTTTGTGTCTTCATCTCGAGTTGTTACTACTCCATTAGAGCTTGTGTTTTCGGATGTATGGGGCCCTGCCCAAACATCTGTCAGTGGTCATAAATATTATGTCAGTTTCATTGATGCCTACAGTCGCTTTACGTGGCTTTATCTTCTCAAAAGCAAAGCTGATGTGTTTAATGTGTTTTTACAATTTCAATTGCATGTTGAGAGACTCCTACAGCATAAGATCATTCATGTTCAGTCTGATTGGGGGGGGTGAATACCGCAACCTCAATTCTTTCTTTAATAAGCTTGGGATATCTCATCGTGTTTCTTGCCCACATATACATCAGCAGAACGGTGCGGTTGAGCGCAAGCACCGTCACATAGTTGAAGCTGGCCTTGCACTTCTTGCTCATGCCTCCGTGCCGTTCCGGTTTTGGAGTGATGCTTTTACCACTGCTTGTTTCTTGATTAATCGAACTCCTACTCGAGTATTAAAAATGAAGACACCACTTGAACTGTTGTTTAATGAACTTCCTGACTATACTTTCCTCAAGGTTTTTGGCTGTGCTTGTTGGCCGCACCTTCGGCCCTACAACAGTCGCAAGCTTGAGTTTCGCTCCAAAAAGTGCGTCTTTCTTGGGTATAGTGCTCTTCACAAAGGTTACAAATGTCTCCATGTTCCAACAAATAGAGTCTATATCTCCCGTGATGTCGTGTTTGACGAAAATCTGTTTCCTTTTTCGAATATGCCATCTTCTCCAACGTTGTCATCACCCACTCATATCTCTTGTGTTTTGCCTGATCAACTTGAGGATGTTGCATATTCGCCTGTGCTATTACCTAACCACGGTGCAGGAACGGGGCGTGGTGCTCGCCTGGAGCTCCTTGCCGAACAGGAGATGCCCAGACCGGCTTCTGATGATCGTCACGTCGATCACTGCATGGGCCATGCAGCGGGTGCACGTCTCGAGGCCGCCCCTTCGGCCCCTCCTGGCCCGGCTGCTACGTCGCCCGCGCGACCGGCTGGATCTGGGCCTCACACGCCTCCCGCCTCGCCTGCACGGTCTTCACCGCCCGCTTCACCTGGGCCGGCCTCCCCTGTGCTCGCCTCGCCCGGCTCCGCTTCTCCGCCTGGGCCGGACTCGCCAGCACCTGCATCACCTGCGGCCTCGCCGCTTGGGAGTCCGTCTCCTGCATCATCGCCTGCCTCTGCTGACGAGGAAGCTGATGCCCCGCCTCCAGCTCCTCTGGTTCTTCGGCCGCATACACGTAGCCGGAGCGGTATACACCGGCCTAAGGTATGGAAAGATGGCACTGTTGCATGGATTGCTGCTTGCTTAGCCCATGCGCAGTCTGATCCTACTGCGGAACCTCGACACTATCAAGCAGGGATGAGTATACCTCATTGGCGTGCTGCTATGGACCTCGAGATTCAGGCTCTTCGTCAGAATGGCACCTGGCAGCTGGTCTCTCCCCGTCCAGGTATCAACATCATTGATTCTAAATGGGTTTTCAAGGTCAAACGACATGCGGATGGTTCTATTGAGCGGTACAAGGCTCGTCTAGTTGCTAAGGCTTCAAGCAACGGTATGGTCTTGACTACGAGGATACCTTTAGTCCCGTTGTTAAGCCAACCACTATTCGTCTGCTTCTGTCGCTCGCTGTCACACGAGGTTGGTCCTTCGTCAGTTGGACGTTCAGAATGCGTTTACGCACGGTGTTCTTCAGAGGAGGTCTACATCGCCAGCCCCTCAGGTATGTTGACCCGATCATCCTCAAGATCTTTGTCGCTTGGTGAAAGCGCCTATGGTCTCAAACAGCGCCCGTGCTTGGTATGCTCGCCTGGGTTCTGCACTTCGTGCTCATGGATTTGTGCCCTCCACTGCTGATACTTCACTATTTATTCTTCAGCGACCGGAAGTCACCATGTACATTCTGGTCTATGTTGATGATATCATCCTTGTCAGTTCCTCCGCTATGGCGATCGATCGCTTGGTTCGGCTCTCGCCTGATTTTGCTGTCAAGGATCTAGGCAAACTTCACTATTTTCTTGGCCTGGAAGTCACATATCCACCAGATGGTCTTACTCTGGACCTAATCTGATCGCCTGGAGTGCTCGGAAGCAGGCTACAGTTTCTCGGAGTAGCACTGAAGCTGAGTACAAGGCAATTGCTGATGCCACTGCTGAGCTTATTTGGGTCCAGTCCCTCCTTCGAGAATTGAAGATCTCTCATAGTCAGCCTCCTATCCTTTGGTGTGACAACATCGGCGCTACATACCTCTCATCAAATCCGGTATTTCATGCCCGAACGAAACACATCGAAGTTGATTATCATTTTGTGAGAGAACGTGTTGCACAGAAGTTCCTGCAGATCAAGTTCATCTCCTCCAAGGATCAACTTGCTGATATCTTCACCAAACCGTTGTCTCTTCCTCTGTTCATAGGCTGTAGACGCAATCTTAACTTACTGAGTACCTCAGGCCATAGTTAAGATTGAGGGAGGGTGTTAGACTGTATATTGTACGACAACTGTATTTGTATCTGTATTGTACCTCTTGGTACCTTATATAAAGTGATAGGCCACGCACCAGATGCGTTGAGCCAGTTTCCACCAAATCACACTTTAACACCTTTTAACCCCGTAAAAGAAAGAGTAGTGAGTTTAATTTATACAGTAAATCTCCATTGAGCATGTCTTAAGTTCGTCTCTAAGCATGGAAGTATCCTCCCCTAAAAAAAGCATGGAAGTATCCTCCCCTAAAAAAAAGCATGGAAGTATCCTTGAACCGATGAAACATAAACAGATGAAAAGAGCTCCATGCATAATCCATACTGATTTCGCAAAATAAAAAATAAAAAATAGCGACTTGCTAAAAAAAAGAGAGGCATGATCCATAGTGGAGGCCAACCTTTTTGGCGCTACGACACGACTAGGATGATGATGCGCGAACACAATGTGAAGATTGAGACGCGTGTGCATGCGCGCGGTCGATCCAACGTGCACTGCATGCTATGTTTGCTGGTGCTAGCTATGCAGAGGGAAAAAAATGATGCGATCGAGACGTACACGCCCATGCATGAGCCCCCGGACTTTCCTTTCATGCACGCACGCACGCACGCACTATATACTGTATGTCTACTCAAATAAAAGGTACGCACTATGAGGAGCATAGGTAATTGCACAACCAGCTGGTTGTTTAGGCATGGGCATTTCTACGTGGACCGATCGTGAGCTTTATACATTATCCTCCTCTTCTCTACTCCATGACGACCACGCAAGTGCAGCCAGCCGTATAGGAGCGTATTATTAATTTGGTACGAATATCTTTGTGTTTGTGGCGCGCATGCGTCGCAAGACAATCCGTGTCCACCGTACTCCACTACCGTACGTATCAAATCACTACCAAATTAAGTAGAGGTAGGGCGTACTGGTACGTGTTTAATTGAGATGACTGTATGTATCCTTGCACTGTGTTTTAAGAAGAAGAAAAAGTTACTAACAAATGGTTCCGTAGCTAGGAATTAGTTATGCGTGCCAACTAAGCTTTTTTTATGATGTGGCAAACGATTAAATGAGAAGACATGGGATGTAGTAGTATCATATCATGATACCACTTCTAGCCATGGCGTCGTGCAAGCCCACGACGCCCCACAAGGTTGCGCTTGTCGCAGTCATCAGCGGAGTTGCAGTCATATTAGATGGTGTACTAAATTGTGTCGGTTATATGATATTACTGAGTCACACTCTCCATTACAAGCAGCCTAATAGAGCGAAATGATTCAGCAACACTTTTTCTAAATCACTCTGGTATCATCTGAGTAAATGAGTAATGGAGGGATGGGGGGGCTTTTGCTCTCCTTATAGTCTAGAAAACACTTTTTTCGAACATAAATTGTTGAGTAACACTTGTCACACACCAAATTCAGTGGGTCAGTCTGCACCTCTGCCCGTCCGACGTGACCGATCTCGTGCGGGGTAATGAACTAATGTGTTGTACGCACTCCAGTATGTAAATTGCTCGTTGTGACACCATGGTGAGTAGACCAGTCTCTCACTGAGTTAATTTCACAAAACTACCACATTTACGGCTAGGTTTGCAGAAAACCATCAACTAGGCAATTTTGCAAAAATCACCGTGTTTCAGTAATCTTTTGCAGAAAGCACTGCTCGAATGATTTGGCCCGGTTCATCACTTTCTGACAAGTGAGACGGGATGTTGCAAGGAGCTGACTTAGAAAAAAGAAATAACACAAACACCCCTATAGATCTAAAAAAGAAAAGCAATCACTCTCTCTCTCACCCAGTCGATACACACCAATCGCCGCAAGCAACCACCCGGTCCCCTGGTGCGCGCGGGGGAGGGCGGGAGGATGGACACGCGTGCGCCGGTGTTTCAAAGCGGCTCTTAGAACATGTGCCAAATGATGCAGTCACGTCCTCCGTCAGTAGAGTAAAAGATTTGCAACGTGGTGAGTGGATCAGGCTCTCGACCGCTCCGCCGTGATCGGGGCAGGTCGGGCCCCCGTCTGGAGTTTAGAGGCGGGACACACGGTTTCCCGTGTTTCGCCGGCGTGGGTGCGTACAACGTACCAGTCGTGGCCACCGCAGACCACGTAGTCCTAGGAGTGAGCAAGAGAGAGATCGAGTCGGGGATGGGTTGGGGCTATAGGCGGAGTAGCTCTGCTAAGAACTACACATTTCTTTTAATCCAAAAATCCCAAGAGACTAGCATGACTAAAGATGTCATAACTTCGCTCCATCGGCCAAAGTGGCAAGCCATGGAAAACCATCATTCAAAGACATTGTAGTTTGCCCAAGTGTGAATGCTCAAACTTTTGAGATCTAGGCACATCTCGATCATGGATCCTATGCGGATGGAGAGGTGACATTTGAAGAGAATGTGAGTGGGGGTCTTCGACTACCTCCTACTTAACTGAGAATGGCCACAACTCATGCAACGTCTTGTTTGGAGTCAACCAGTGGTCTAAACTCAAGCCACACATGGAATTTGCACTTTGGCTTGGCCTTGTTCTTCCAAACAACTGGCCTCATGACAACAGAAGAAGTGCCTTCAAATTGTGCACGGTAAGCCAATGAAGCCGAGTAGTTGTCACTAGAAGTAAGATTCCATTAAATAGAGCCAACATCCATTTAGGTTCACAACCTAAATCATGGTCCAAAGATTGACGGATTCTTGCAATTGGGACACGCAAAAATCGCCGGATGCTTGCTGCTCGGGGTGGGTTGCTCAATCGGGATCGATTCGGGAGTGAATAAGAGAAAGAATTTGGGGAAGAAGATTAATATGACACGAGGGCCCCATTGTCAGTGAGAGTAGCATGTAATCCCAGTCTGGACCGTCACTTTCCGGTGCACCAAACATCTCCAAGGTTTGATCTAGACCGGGATTGATAAGTTTAGTTTGCAAACGACTGTGATTCGGAGTTTAGGGATTCGGAGTTCAGGGTTTGATTTAGCTAAGCTCTACAAAATCGAGGTTCGAAATAGGCTTTTTCCGTTTTCAGGCTGCGCTCAGGCACCACATGTACATGCTAATTGAGATGGGTGTATGTATCCTTGCATGTGTTTTAAGAAAAAAAAAAGTTACTAATAAATGGCTCCTTGCACTGTGGCTGGGAACCAGTAAGTAATAGAGCGAAATGATTCAGCAACACTGAAACTTCTTTGGAACATAAATTGTTGAGCAACACTTGCGACGCACCAAGTCAAGTGGGTCAGTCTGTCCCTCTGCCGTGACCGGTCTTCTGCAGGGCAATGAACTACTCACTACTGTGCTGCACTGCAGGCCACGCACCCCATGCACGTACGCTGCCGGTTGTTGCACCACGATCGGTGGACCAATCGACACACGAACCAATCGCGGCAAGCCACCAGCAACACAGCCCGGTCCCCGGGTCAAAACGTCAGAGCCGGGCCGCGCGCCGGGGAGGACCGGAGGACGGACACGCGGTCGCCGGTGTTTCGAAGCGCGCGGCTATCTAGTCAGGCCAACTCCACCGCGCGACCCCAAACAGACGTCCATTTTATCCGGATTCTATCCATTTAGATAGGGATTTAGGGTCGTGTCCGGGCCTGTCCTGGAATGCCGTGGCCGTGCGCCCAGCGCGCGGCCGCATCCATTTGCCCCATCCTGTCCGTCAGGCCAAAAATGCCCATATATTCATATGAAAACTAGTTTGCACGTTCAAATATTAATTGTCTGAAAATAAAAATAGTTTTACAACCCAATCGAAATTGTCTCTAATAAAATAATTTTACAACCAAATCAAAATTGTCTTCAACGAACATAAAATGGACCAATACATCTATTGGTTGCCAATGTGATCCCAGACGTGCTCAACCAAGTCATTTTGAAGATTCAAATGAGTGTGCCAATCACGCATCTCACGGTGGAATTGGACAAACTGTTCAAATGTGGCCGGGTCTTGGTGCAGGGGCTCAATATTTTCACCTTGATAATCAAATCCTTGGTCGAAGATACTCTCGTCACGCTCGTCCTCGACGATCATGTTGTGCATGATCACACAAGCAGTCATCACCTCTCAAAGTTTCCTTTCATCCCATGACAGTGCAGGGTTTCGAACGATACCCCACCGGGATTGAAGCACACCAAAAGCACGTTCCACATCCTTTCTAGCACTCTCTTGCATTTGGGCAAATCTCTTCTCACCTTGGGGTTTCGAGATTTTCTTTATAAAAGTTGACCACTGAGGATATATACCATCTGCTAGATAGTATCCCTTGTTGTACTGATGGCCGTTGATGTCAAAGTTGACAGGTGGGGAGTGGCCTTGCAAGCCTCGTGAAGACAGGAGAACGCTACAAAGACGTTGATATCATTGTGAGAACCTGCCATACCAAGAAAGAATGCCATATCCAAAGATCTTGCGATGCCACCGCTTCTAATATGACAAGGCACCCGTTAACATGCCCTTTGTATCGCCCCGCCAAGCAAATGGACAGTTCTTCCACTCCCAATGCATACAATCTATGCTTTGTCAAGCATGCCCGAAAAGCCTCTAGTTGCGTTGGTCGCCAACAATCTCTCTCAGATCGGCAGCGGTTGGCTGCCTCAAGTACTCTGGGCCAAACACCTCGATCACAGCTGGCAAAACTTGTACATTGACATCGACATGTTGTCTCACTCATACGCACATACTCGCCCACCAGATCGCTCGGAATACCATATGCAAGCATGTGGATGGTCATGGTGCATTTCTGGTAAGAGGAGAATCCAAGATTGCCAAGGGCATCCGTCTTGCACTCGAAGTATGGAGCAATCACTCCCTCTCGGATACGATTTAACACATGCCTTGCCATATGAAAACGGCGACGGAATTTATCCGGCATGAAGAGCGGGGTGTTGGCAAAGTAATCGGCATAGAGCAGGGCGTGGCCTCTCTCCCTGCTGCGTTCAGTTGGGAGCATGGCCGTGGAGTGACCCCTGCATCGAGGAAGCTGCCGTTGAATATGGTCGTGAACGACAAGTGCAGCCACCACAAGATCTTCATCATCCGACGACGAATCGTCCGATGAACACGTGAAGTGATGAAAGAAAACTCGCTCCACCGCCCATACCTTTGATGGCAAAGGTCGAACACCTTGCGGTCGTGGTGGCGAAGAGGCCGCGATGATCACCTCAACGCAGCAGGGGTGGTTGCCGGCCGGCCACTGGCCGCTCTGGAGCTCTCCTTAGAATCTGCGTCGGCCTCCGTGGTCCGTCGCCGGCAGTCGTGTCCCCTCCGCCACCGGCAAGGACGGCGACGGCCAAACCTCCCCCGATAGACGACCAAAACTACGGCGAAAGCGCGGGCGTGGTGGCGGCCATGTCGAGACGTGGTTTGGTATGGACGGCAGGGGGGCTGCGCGGTGAGGAGGCGACCGGAGAATAGGGGCGGCGCCGGCGGCGGGGCGGGGCGGGGAGAAAGGGTGAAGCGTTGGGAGCGGAGGGACTGTTAGTGTCCCCGACAGGCGGGCCACGGGAGGACAAGGTCGCGGCCGTCCGCGCGCGTACGTTTCACCCCAAGCCGAGCGCAACTTTGGGCCGGGAATTGGTCGAAAACGGACGAAATCCAGACATTTGTCCGTTTGAGGCCGCGCGTTGGGCCGTCTTTTTTGTCCCTTTTACCCTAAACGGACGGGGACGGACAGGATAGGGTCGCGTGGTGGAGTTGGACTCAGAACATGTGCGAAATGATGCAGTCACGTCCTCCGACGTTGCGAGCGGATGGGCCTCTCGATCGCTCCGCCGTGACCGGGGCATGTCGGCCCCCCGGTGTGGAGTTCAGAGCCGGGACACGCGGTGGCCCGCGCTTCGCCGGCGCGGGCGCGTACAGCGTACCAGTCGTGGCCACCGCAGACCACCTAGACCTAGGAGCGAGCCAGATCGAGACGGGGATGGGCCGGGGATATAGGCGGAGTAGTAGCTTTGGTGGGGACATGCCTCCGCGATCACGGCGCAGCGCTCCACGTCGACGTCCGTAGCGCGCGCACGCCGCGCAGGGGCAGAGCATGGCAGAGCAGTCAGTCAGTCAGTGAGCGATGAAGTGGCCGGACGCAGAGCCAGCCCGTGCGTGCCCCGAGGCCGCCCAGCCTGTGGAGTGCGGCTCTTCCCCTCGAACAGGAGGCAGACGCCGACTACTGGTGCCGCGCCACGCGCCCCCCTCCGCCCGCCGGCTCCCATGCCCCGGTGGCCAGCCCGGCACGCGCCCGCCCTGGCGCTCTGCGCGCACACTCTTGTGTCACATGAAGATCTTTTCTAGGCCATGGACAAGGAAGGGGGCCGGTCACCACCTGCGCCTACGCGTGGCATTCTCCATTTATCTTTTCTCTCTTTTCCATGGACCAGATGGTTGCGGCGTAGCCCCGGTTACCTTTGGAATAAAATCATGCACGCACGCGCCGCCGTGTCACATCTGTCTCACCATAGCTGCTTGAAAAATATTAGTACACGGAGAACTTGTAGAGTTTCGCCAGAATCTCTCTCTCTCTCTGGGCTATTGAGTACTGCTACGTGCTTCCTTGCAGTTGCACGTACGGCCAACTCCAGCGCACAACCCCTAATCGTCCGGGCTGTCCGTTTGGTGGTAAATGGACATACGAGACATCCCAGCGCGTGACCCTTTTTTGACAAAAGGTCCGTTTATGATCCGTCTCACCCCATTCTAAACGCAAACTTGGTGTGGCTTTGCATCTGAAACAGACACAAGCGGACCCTCTGGGTCATCTTCGTCCGGCCGTGTCCCTTTTTCATGCGACCCTGGCCTGCCTGTCATCCTTTCTCCTCTTCTATGTCACGTGGCCCACCATGCCCACCCATCATTAGGACTGGACGCTCGAGCGAGCTTTTCGGCTCGGCCCGACTCAGCTCGGCCCGACAAGAAAATAGGCCGAGCCGAGCTACCAAATTTAGGCCCGTTCGACGACCGAGGCGAGCCGGTTTCCGCTCGGTCCAGCTCGGTGGCTCGTTTCGCAGCCCAATTGATTTTTTTTGATAATTTTCAGCCCATTGCCTAGACATAGCAGCCTACACAAGCAGCCCAAGCCCACTAAAAGCACCCCGACTCACATGTGCCTCCCCTAGCGAGCGAATGCAGCCGCCGCTGCTTAGGGTTTGCGCCTTGCTGCGCCGCCGCCGTCCAGCCAGTGGCCACCACCAGACGTCGTCCTCCTCGCCGCACATGATGCTGGATGGCTCGCCGTCAACACAGACGGCGTACGTGCCTGTTCGCCGCTGCGCTGGACGCCGTCGTTCGTCGCTCCCGTGATTCCTCGCCGGCAAAAGCAGGTACGACCTCCAGTCCATGCCCTCCTCTCTTGACGATGACCCCGGCAGCCGGTCATACGGAGGAGACTTTGCAAGCCCACACTTCACCGGCAGCGCGCACGCACACACCGGCCGCTCCCATGCATACTGAACATACATCGACACCCACTCACACGAGCCGCTCGGGGCAGCAGGCAAGACGAGCCGAGCCACTAAAAGTGGGCTCGTTCACCAACCGAGCCGAGCCGAGCCAGCTCGCTCACGGGCGAGCCAAAGCCTAGCTCGGATCAAACTCGGCTCGGCTCGGCTCGTGTCCAGCCCTGCCCATCATCCTCTCTCTCTCTCCACCTTTTCCTCCCCCTTCTGCTCCTTCCCATGCCGTGCACACCGCCTCCGAATGCGGCGTGCAGTAGAGCTCCTCGGTGAGCCGTGGGCAAGCGCGGGCGCGGGAGAGGGGCGAGCGCGCGGCTTTCTCTCTCCTCCATAGACGAGAGCCTACTGAGAGAACCCGGCGGGCGCGCGCAGCAGGAGCGCGGTAGGCGGACGGGCGTGGCATGCACGGGCTGGGCGCGCGCGGGCGTGCACGGGCGGGTGCGAGTGGGTTCACATGGCGACTGGAGCTGCGGGCTGTTGTAGGACTGCCACGGCGGGCGAGCGGGCGCAGGCGGGGAGCAGGCATGGCGGCCACGGCGAGCTAGCGCGGGCATGGCGCGGCGTTTGCTCCTGCGGACGGGCCAGGTGCAAACGTAGACGTTTTGGGAATGGTGGTCGCGTTGGGCTTCTACAAAGGCCGGACGGGCATGTCTGTTTTAGCATCGGACGTCCGTTTAGGGTGGTGCGCTGGAGTTGAGCTAAGGCTCTTTTTGGTTCAGAAGTTTTAGGATTTTTTTTAGTCTCAATTTATAAGTCTCAAGTCCCTAAAAAGTCCCTATCTGTTTGGTTCCTGGGACTTAACTTGTACTAAAAGTCCATATTACAACTATAAGTCCCTATAAGTCTCTCCTTGAGAGTCTTATTTCGTAAGTCCTAAATGCCTACTTTAAGTCCCTATAAATCCCTCCTGTTTAATTTAGATGAGACTTAAAGAAATTTTTTAAATCCCTACACCAATAAGTCCCTATAACCAAACACCCTTTTCGCGCGCCCTGACATTTGCCCCGGGAGCAGTCAAATCGCACGGCACCGCAGGCCATGCCCGGCCCCACCCGTCCCCTCACCCTCCACGTAACCCCCCTACCCCACGCCCCCCGGGCCCCACGCCTACCGAACGGTCCAAACTCCCCGCTGCACCCGCCCTGCACCCTCCCCACCAACGCCCACCTCTCCAAAGCGACCATGCCGTGGCAGTCGGGCTCACGGACCGGGCGCAGGGGCGTGCCCCCTCGGCCCCCGGTATTTGAAGCAGCGCATCCGGGGCTCCACGCCACGCGCCACCGACGATCTCCCCCGTCCACGTCCCGGTACCACCCGCGCGGCGCTGTCGCGCATCCGCCCGTCCGTTCCCCATCCACCGGCGCCTCCGAGCTTTCACCTCCCATTACCTCTCGCCGTATTAAAGCCGCCCCGCCCTCCTCCGTGGCCGCCTGGGCTACTCATCTCCGGTCCGGTCGGTCGAGCGAGCCAGGGGCATGCTGCTATGAGGCAGGCGGTGGGCGCCGGTGAGGAGGGGCTGTCGCGGAAGGTCGTCGTGGCGGCCGGGGACGCCGACGGGGCGACGGCCGCGCGCCGTCGCCGCCGGCTCGAGCTCCGGCGGCACGGGCCGAAGGTGGCGTCGGGCGAGGACGAGCCGGCCAGGAAGGCCACGGACGGGTCCGAGTCCGAGTCCTCCGCGGACGTGGGCCGCGGGATCTGGCTGCCGGCCTGCCTGTCGCACGGCGCCGTGTCCGTGATCGGCCGGCGCCGCGAGATGGAGGACGCCGTGGCCGTCGAGCGCACCTTCCTGGCGTCCTCCTCCTGCTCGCCGGACGCGTGCGTGGGAGGCGACGAGGGCGGCGGCGGGGAGGAGGACTTCTTCGCGGTGTACGACGGCCACGGCGGGGCGCGGGTGGCGGAGGCGTGCAGGGAGCGGATGCACGTGGTGCTGGCCGAGGAGGTGGCGCGGCTGCGGTGCCGCCCCGGCGCGCGCGGCTGGAAGGAGGCTCTGGAGGCGAGCTTCGCGAGGGTGGACGGCGAGGTGGTGGCCGGCGCGGGCGCCGGCGGCGACGAGGAGTCGCGCTCCCGCACCGTGGGGTCCACCGCCGTGGTGGCCGTGGTGGGGCGGCGCCGCATCGTGGTGGCCAACTGCGGCGACTCGCGCGCCGTGCTGTCCCGCGGTGGCGTGGCCGTGCCGCTCTCCACTGACCACAAGGTACATACACCCCACGTACGGAATCTCTTTACTAGGACTCTTCCTACCTCGGACGCGTGTAGCTACCCAATGCAGAATAATAATCAGTGGCCATGTGTCCCTCGTGCGTTCAAATGCTACACTCCACACGATCTTATTTCTCCTCCGATCTGGTGTCATGGTGAACCTACATGACAAAGTTTTCGATCGTGTCGGTCAGTGAAGCTTGTGTTCAGAAATGAACTACCTGCTTCACTTTGGGGGTGCAAACATGTTCTTCTTGGTAAAGATGCAACTTTGTTCTTCTTTATTGTGCTAAAGATGCAACTTTATTCTTCTTGGTAAAGAAAATGTTCTTGCACGCTAACTGTGTGCTAAATGCAACAAAATTCTACTACTTATTTTCTTTTGCAAGGTAGTGCAGCAATGTACAGTGCCACTTTGGCCATGAGCTCTGAACCCAGCAAATTAATCAGCACCGCTCCAGTGCCTTTTGTTTTGTTTCGAGATCTAGCGTACTCCAATGTTCAACAAAAGATTTACTATCATCATGTTCTAATGGGAGTTTACTCTGCCATGGCAGCCAGATCGACCGGACGAGCTGCAAAGAGTGGAAGCGGCCGGCGGCAGGGTGATCAACTGGAACGGGTCCCGTGTCCTAGGGGTCCTATCCACCTCCAGATCCATAGGTACTTCCTCCATTTCCACTCCAATATATCATCTCAAGCACCAGCAGCATGCATTGCCTCCCTCGGTTTTCATTTGACTGTTCAATTCACTTCTAGTGACACGCGTCCTTTCTTGCAGGTGACTACTACCTGAAGCCGTACGTGAGCGCGGAGCCGGAGGTGACGGCGGTGGAGAGGACGGGCAAGGACGAGTTCCTGGTGCTGGCCAGCGACGGCCTGTGGGACGTGGTGTCCAACGACGAGGCGTGCCGGGTGGCGCGGAGCTGCCTCACCGGCCGCGCCGCCGCCATGTTCCCGGAGTCCGTGTCGGGCCGCAGCGCCGCCGACGCCGCCGCGCTGCTGGCCGAGCTCGCCATCACCCGCGGCAGCAAGGACAACATCAGCGTCGTCGTGGTCGAGCTGAAGCGGCTCAAGAGCAGGGTAGGGCGTCGTGCCATCGGAGGCGAGGTGCAGATGTAGGAGCTTAATTAAGCTAATTTAGATTCTCCGTAGGCACGCGCGCGTGCGCTAGCTAGTAAGTAGTCTGTACATTACGGCGACATTTATTCGGGCCGGGAAAAGATCTCCGGCCGCCGGTCACCGTTGGGACCTCAACTCCGGCGATCCATGACGGTGACGATGAGTGGGTGTGTGTGAAAGAAAATTGTCCAGTGTTTTTCGCTAGTTTTATTTATACAAAGCTGTAGTCGAGTGGAGGCGCAGCGACTGGCCCGGGTTTTGAGTTGAAAAATTCAAAAAACTGAACCTGTAGGCATGCACGTGCGCACTAGGGGATCTCCGGTGACATTTATTCAGGCCTGCCAGCCCGGGAAAAGATCTTCGGCCGTCGCCTACACAGCTAGTAAAACTCTGATCCAGGATGACGGCGACGATGACAAGTGTAAGATATGCTATATGCAACTTTATTTTTATTTTTATTTTTGGAAAAAAGGGCAAAAGCTTTGTCACTTATCATTGATTATTAAGGAAGAAAATCTGATACGACCCTGGTCGTACGCTCTCAAACGTGAGACCCTCTCCAGCGCTTGACACCTGGACGAACGAATCTTAAAGCAATGTGAATCCCCCTTTTGTTCCTGACTCGGAGCCGCCGCCCACGCTCGCCCGTCGTCGTAGCCGCCGCCGCTGCAACTCTTCCTACTCGCTCTATCCCCGAAGCACCGGCTCACCGTCCCCGCAGCTCTTCCGCGCTGTCCACGATCACGCTCCTCGGCGCCCCGGCAGCTTGACCATGGAGGCACATCAAATTCGTTTAGGCCACATCTTGTATGAGAACAAATTCAGAAGAAAGCGATGTGCCTTTTGTTAGAATAAATTCGAGGTACGTAGTCGATTCACCGAGGAACAAGCAATCACAGACAATGACGACACCGAGATTTGTTAACGAGGTTCGGCGAACTCGCCACTCCTCGGGCAATGACTACGGGCGCCTCCCCGAGATACCGCAACACCGCCACCCGGCGCCAAGACAAGCCGGCACACCTCTTGAGCCTGTCGCTATCTAGTCGCCATAGGTTACAACGTGGGTGCCTCCTCATATATAAGAGGCAAGGGTACAACGTGTCCGACCGACACTACAAGTATCCTACCCACACTACAACACCAAGTCCAAGCGTAACCCAACTAGTACAAAATATTCGACACAAACACAACAAACTCCACCTTGGCGAATATTCTCCACCACCTTGAATTTGTCCATGCGCCAAACTTCCATGTACCCCGGACTTGTGTTGTCTTCTTCAGAGCTTATCGAGAGCTACTCGACGAGTCTGCCCTGCACCCGCCGCCGCCGTGAGACCCCGCTGCTACTCTCGCAACTCCAGTCTCCGTGACTCCACCTGCAATAGTGCTCCCTTGCAACTTGTAAAGATGCGAAGCCGTCCTCTCTTCAATCATCACGGTCACCTCATTTTCTATGATTCTCATGGTCTTCTTATCCCGATCACAATGGAATACCATACCATCATCATGAAGAACACCAAGCGAAATTAGATTCCTCCTTAGCCTCGGCACATGCCCGACTTCAAGCATCCGCTCAACTCCGCAAACATCTTAATTTTGATGTCACCTACTCCAAAGAACACGATAACTCGTGTCATCGCCCACATAGGCTAAACCAAACTCACCAGACTTGTACGAAGAGAACCACTCCTGTTGGGTGTCGCATGAGAAGAGCAAGCTGAATCCAACATCCACGCTTCACCTTTGGTCGACCGTCTGTCGATACTATGAGAACATCACTACTGCTGTCCGAGTCATCACCATGAGTTGCCTTATTAGCACTTGCCCCACCATTGAGTTCTGACAGTCCTTTCTCATATGTCCCCACTGCTTACACTTGTGACATCAGATATTCTTTTTCTTTTCTTGTTCTTCCTAGCCTCATATCCTTCCGCCATCGCTCACCCTTGACTAGCAAACCTTCACCATGAGAGACTTCCACCGCGTTCTTCTTTCTCATATCATAAGATAGCAATGCCGCGGTAATATCCTCATTCTTGACGGTCTCCTTGCCGTGGCCAAAGTAGTGATCAAGTGCTCATAGGATGATGGCAATGAACAAAGAATCGAATTGCCCTATCCTCGTCGTCAACCATTGCACCTAAGCGTGCTAGATCCGTCACGACTTGATTAAAGGCGTTCATATACTCCACAAGATCCGACCCTCCTGCATCCTCATCCCATATAACTTTTGCTTCAGATACACCTTGGTCGTCGCAGTCTTGGACATAAACCGACTTTCCAGCTTCTCCCAGATCTTCTTCGCTAATTCTCATCCATCACATGATAAATAACCTGTCCGACAGACACAACCGTATAGTCCCGGCTGCTTTCAATCAGAATTCCTCCCACCATCCGCCTCCATCTTAGCTGGCTTGGCTTCCTTCAACAACGCCTTCAAGCATCCTCACAGTGCCAACAAATCTTTCACCCTTGTCGCCATAACCCAAAGCTTCCAGTTCCGCTGATCTTCTCCACCTCAAACCTGGTACCGATGGCGCCATGGTTCTTTGTATGGCTGACCTGCGAAAAAATAACCGAGCAGTCTTCCGTGATCCCCAAGTACAAGAACAGAACCTCTGTCTACTACTAGCAATCTAGCTAGTTGGTCTTCACGTGAAGTGCTCCTGTCTTGGCCCAACTTCCCGGATGCTAGCGAACTTGCTTTGCCTAAGCCCTTGCTTTCCAATGGATGCAACCAGCGATGGCTTTTTCTTCCGCTGAATCTCGATCTGCAATTCTCGCCGTGCATCAGCTTGCCCTCCACAAGCTTTTATAGCCTACAGCCCTACACGACTCCAAGCCGGAGACGGCTTCTCCGGGACTCGGTCCCGTTTTTTTCTCATAACAAATCTCACGTAGCTGCTGTATGCGTCCCTGCTCCTGCCTTCCACCTGAGTCCGACGTGACCACGCAGTGCGCGATACCCGAAAGCAACCGAACAGATTCCAGCGCTTGGACCCAAGTGCCTCCTGCCGCCTACCGCCGATAGGGCCCTTGGCCAGCCGCGTGGTTCCCTGGCTGCTTCCGTGCGTCGCTTAGCGCCAGGCCCGCGCCACAGCCCTCGATGCCTGCCCGCGCCGCTTTAGTCGGATCCTCCCGCTGCAGCGAACGAATTACGCCGATTCCAATTGCTTCGATCTTCCACGTATCGATCCGTAGTCTCATCGAACCTTGCTCATGATACCACTTGTTAAAATAAATCCGAGGTACGTAGTCGATTCACCGAGGAACAAGCAATCACAGACAATGACGACACCGAGATTTGTTAACGAGGTTCGGCGAACTCGCCTACTCCTCGGGGCAATGACTACGGGCGCTCCTCCCCGAGATACCGCAACACCGGCCACCCGGGCGCCAGCACAAGCCGCCGGCACCCCCTTGCGAGCCTGTCGCTATCTAGTCGTCATAGGTTACAACGTGGGGTGCCTCCTCATATATAAGAGGCCAAGGGTACAACGTGTCCGACTCCGACACTACAAGTATCCTACCCACACTATAACACCAAGTCCAAGCGTAACCCAACTAGTATAAAATATTCGACACAAACACAACACCTTTGTTCAGATTTTTACAGCTTAAAGTTAAGCATCAACAATGTACAGGGAGCACAGGGAAAATGATGATTGGCTCGTGAACCCAGGCGAGAAGACGGAGCTAGCTTCGCAACACACCGTCGCCGTCGGCTAGAAGCTTGGCAGCCAAGGAGTGCGTACAGCCTGCGTAGTGCGCCGGCGGTGCCGCAAGTGGAGGCGGACAGAAGCATCGGCGTGGCCGGCGGGGACGAGCACACCGGCGGCGATATGGAGAGATTGAGCTGGATAGAAATCACGATTTAGAGATGGGGAGGTGGGGAATGAGACGGCTGCTGCTTTACGATTAGTATCGCCAGGTGTCGCCTTGGGGAGAGGGTCGCACGATCAGCTTTGTACGACCCGGTCGCATAGGATTTTTTTCCGATTATTAATAAAGGAGTTTAGACATGAACATAGCAACGCCCAAAGGCAGCGGAAACAGCAAAAGCCTAGGGCCTCATTCGTTTTGATGGATTTTTACGGGCAAAGCATAGGAACAAAGATTTCAGAGAAAAATCTAATTTTCTATAGATGCATTTGGTTTGTAGGAAACGCTTACGGGAATTTAGTAGGAATACTATTTATTTTCTATGATTTGATGAGATCTACGCATCCACTCAATCTATTCTTAAATCCTACGTTTTCATTTTCTCCAAATCGAACGAGGCCCTATTTTTGCAGAATAATAATGTACTCCCTTCGTTCGGAATTAATCGTTCAATAAATAAATGTATTTAGATGTATTTTAATTGTAGATACATCCATTTTTATGATAAGTAATTCCGAACAGAGGAAGTAACTCATGTGTTTGGCCTCGTCGGTGGACCAATCTCCGGCTTCTTTAATCTTAGAAACAAGCATAGGTGGTCCCCGCAAAAAAACAACAAGCATAGGTGGCACTGTAAAGTGGTTCCAAAATACCAGCACTTTTTTTTTTCCAAATCTTCCAACAGACTAGCATGACTAAAGATGTCGTAACTTTACTCTGGCCAAAGGAGTCACAGAAAACAACCATTCAAAGACGGAGTTGTAGTTTGCCCAAGTGTGAATGGTCAAACTTGTGAGATCTAGCCACATCACGGATCATAGATCCTATAACTAGCCTTGTTCTTTTAAATAACTGGCATCATGATAACCAAAGTAGTGCCTTCAAATTGTGCATGGTAAGCCAATGAAGTCAGAGTAGTTGTTACTAGAAGTAAGCTTCCATTAGTCTTCATTTAGGTTCACATCCTGAAGCATCGTCGAAAGGATGACGAATTCTTGCAATTGAGCCACGCTAATATCAGCGAAGGTATTTATGTTGCTTATCCAAACATCCTCCAGGAGAGCCTTCTTAACATTACCATCGGTGGCCTTTGAGACAACGACGATGGTCGAGGCGATGTCCTTTGGCCTGCGCCTCTTGAGCCATGGAACATGCCAGAATTTGCCAAGTTGACCATCATCAAGGGTTACTGATGTCAACAAAGAGAAAAGGTCCATGCTTGCCTCGCCACATGGATTTTCTGAACAGGCTCACGATCTTGGTGTCTCTCCATTTGAGCCATGGCTATCTCAATCAAAGTGTCGTTGAGTATTTGTCGAGGTCAAGGATTCCCTGCCCACCAAGGTTGGTTGGCCTACAAACTAGGTGCCGATTAATCTTGCATTGGCCACCGGAAACTTTAGCCATATTTGTCCATTGGAAAGCTCTCAATAGCTTCACCATAGTTGGGCAATGACATGTGATTCACGATACATTCGCTTCGCCAAAAAAAGATTCACTAATTGTATAGTAGGAGTGCTCCGGGTTCAAGATGCTCAGGGAGTTGGCGACTTGACTCCTATTCCGTGTGTAGTGCACTTGATAGACGCACACCTCTAATAACGCTACGTGTGCAATATGGACTGGCCCGTTTGCGGGTTTCTACCTTTTATCTCACTGGTCTTTACTGGATTTTTCCAGTTTTCTATTGGGTTTCTTTCATTTTTTTTCAATTTTCCATTTGTGTATCTTATCATTTTTCAAATCCGTGAGCATTTTTTGAATAATTTTTTTTCCAAAACTTCGCAAGCATTTTTTGTTTTTTTCTTAAACAATTTTGTTTTCATGAATATTTAAAAAAATTGAAAACAAAATTTTAATCTATGAATTGTTTCCAAATTCATATCATTTTTCAAAATTTCTGATTTTTTTGAATCCGTGAATTGCTTTCAAAATTAAGTTTTTCAATAGTTACCACCATTTCTTGAAATTGCAAGCATATTTTGGGACCAGAAATAAAATAAGAAATTTTGAACTTTTTTTGCATTCATTAATTTTTTTCAATTGACATAATTTTTTATAAGTACCTAATAGAAAACCTTTCAAAATCAAATCGACTGGAAACTCATTTTAAGATTTTTGTAAAAGGTGATAAAAATACCAGACAAAGTGCTCTCTATCCTATTTGGACCGTCCCAGTTTAGTGCTGCGCGGGGGAGGTATGTGTTTGGCGCCTCCCACAGCTCTACATTTTTTGAAATTCGTAAATATTATCTTGAATTGATGAAGATTTTCTTAATTCACAAAAAAATAATTCGTGAATATTTTGTAAATTTAGGAGGTGTTGTGGGCGACGCTCTCGTGCCTTGATATGTATCGCTTTATTCGAGCAAGAAGCCTCCCGTCGCTCATTTTACGAGCGGCAACGTGGGCCTTATTCTGCACGCGAGTAGTCTCCAAACTCAGGTATATGTATAATTTGTGGATTTTTTCCTTTTGTTTTTTTTTCCTATTTTCAATTTTCTCTTATAGGTATGGTTGTCTTTGGTATTCTATATTTTTTATAGTTTTCTGTAGTGCATACATTTTTCTAATATATGGCGAAACATTTTCCAAAAATACACATCGATTTTTAAATATACCATGAACATTTTTTTCAAATACCCACTCAATATCTTTTCAATATATGGTAGACATTTTTAAATAGACACTGGAAAAAAATTAATATATGGCAAACTTTTTATGAAATACGCACAGAACTAAAAAATTAATATATGTTGTACAATCAATTATATACATTTACCTTAATGTATGATTGAACATTTTTAATGAACAATGAACTTTTTTCTAATCACAGCGCATACAGTCAAAATGCAAGCTAAACATTTTATAAAAAAAACAACTATACGAAGAGACAAGGAAAAAAAGGTCAGGAAACCAGAAAACCAGACAAAGAAAACTGGTGCAAAAAAAGGAAGATTCACGGAAACCAGCTCAAAATATTCGAAAAAACAAAACTTGTCAGAATATAGAAATTAGGCAAAGAAATCAATGAGAAGAACAAAAGAAAGAAAAACCAGAAGACTAGTGAAAAGAACTAGTCAAAAGTAGCAGAAACCAGATATTTTTTTTTTTGAGGAAAGCCAAGTCCTTATTGCTCAATTGTTACATAGTTTGGAGTACAAAAAGATATCACGAGGTTGCACGAGCCAACACATGGCGGCCCCATGCTTTAAAGAGAACTTGGGTAATGAATGAGCTTCAAAGTTAGAAGCTCGTCTTCATAATGAAAGGTGCAACTGAACTTCTCTGATCTCAACTTGATTTCTTTGATAATTTCTCTGATCCCAAAGGGAGTAAAGAAGACACTAATATCCAATGGTGACTACTAATACCACAATCATAGTGGTTGCTCTAACAAAAACCACAACCATAGGGTCTTCTTTATCTCTACTATCTCCATCCGGGTTTATTAGTCCCTATCGTATTTTGGATCAAATCTTGACCATATATTTGACTAGTAAAATGTTAATGCATCTCATAAAAATTTATATTGTTGAATTTTTATTTGAATGTAGTTTTCAATGATAATATTTTTTGTTATGTATAACTTACATTTTATTAGTGAAAACAATGGCCAAAATATGACTGAAAATACGAGGTGGACTAGTAAACCAGGACGAAGGTAGTACTGGTAATTTTGTACGTGCATGCACGTCTGTTTTACAGTAATATTAGTTTCATGAATTAACCATAATTAATGCTAATTTCAAGATTAATTGTGTTTAATACAATTAATATTGTTTTCATATTAGAACTAATGCAATTAATATATTTCTAAATTATTGATGATAGGATGGATACATCACTGAAGCAGAATGAAACGTTGGATATAGGTGGTTGGATGTCTCAGATCATCTGGATTCACCAAACCCGTACTTTTATAGGTAGTAGTAGATATCAATGTTTAGGATATCAGTTATCCTTAGCGTTTCGGTCGGTTGGAAATTAGAGATTAATTAGAAATCGGCAGATTAATCGGTTATATCGGTCGACTATTAATCGGTCTTTGTTTTAGCAGATCCCAAGTTCCCAACACTAAAATATACTATATTCAACACAAAACGATATTGGATAGAAGTGTTACCCCGATTCCTTAAATTTGAATGCTTGTATATCACTAAAGTCCGAGGCTCTATGATTATCTCACATCCACAACCAAAGTAAGTTGTTAGCAAATAGCAGTACAACAAACATAGTGCTAAAAATAGGCCCGATTTATTGGTAGATTCTTGATTAATCGCTTGTCGGAGCGATAAATCGGCCCAGCCGATTAATAGTGACAATATGGCATTATATTATTGGTCCCCTTGGAGTAGTGATAAATCGACTGATAAATCGTCGAATTGGCAGTGATTAGATATACTACTACGTAAAAAAGAGAGTATGTTCCTTTTCTTGAGTGGCAAAGCAAAACGTCCAACCTTATTTTCCCTCGTTCTCTCTTTGTTTTCACATTTTTTCCAACTGTTCTCCCATCTTTGTTTCTTTCACAGTATTCTTTTAATTATCAAATAAATTATCCCAATATTATTGAATTATCAAATAAAGTTATTTTTTCTTGGGCGACCCAATAAATTCTTACCCAAGGTAGAACCTAAATTTATTTAGGTAGGTAATTCATGAGTTGATTTCATAAATATTTATTAATAAAATCACATCAAATAGGCCGATAAATCACTGGGTAACGT
Source organism: Aegilops longissima (assembly GCA_021605205.1). Lineage (NCBI taxonomy): Eukaryota > Viridiplantae > Streptophyta > Magnoliopsida > Poales > Poaceae > Aegilops > Aegilops longissima. Next base: position 646,557,340 of record CM038676.1, on the reverse strand, counting down.
ACTAGAGTATTTATATCATGTTGTAACACACAGAGAATTACCAAGGAGAAACTAACAACCAAAATAGCGGGGGTAGACTAACCAAATACCTAGAGCAAAATGTTTTAAATTAGCAAACACCTTTTGATTTTTTTTCCAATTCATGAACTTTTTAAAAATGTGCACACATTTTTTGAATATACCAATTGTTTATCTATTAAAAAAATCGAAAGACATTTTTCTTCTTCTTTCCAATGGAATCCAAAAGTGGTCGACCGAGCAAGCCGACCGAGCCGTTCGCTCCCTATTGGGTAGCGGCCCACGCTAGCCAAGTTCAGTACCTGAATCGGCCGCTCTCTGCGAGTGAAGGCAAATCCTAAATGGCGCCACAAACACCCGTTCCTTCCTTCCTCGCAAACGAGCGCACACCCTATCCTCTGTGCTGGGCTAGCCCATCTTCCCCTTTCCTTTTCTATTTTGAACGCGAAAAAACTGTGCGACGGGTAAGTTTCGAACCGGGTCCTCCTGCTGTTGCTTAAGCTGCCCTAACCACCCCACCACCCACAACCGATGTCTTCAGTTCCATCTTTTTCCTCCTTTTCTTCTTCTTTTTTGTTTTTCTTGTTAGTTTTTTATTGGAATGGTTTTGTTGGTTTTTTTCCTCAATTGAATGAACTTTTTTCAAAAACAATGAAACTATTTTCAAAATCAATGATCTTTTTTCAAAATTGTGAACTTTTTCAAATCAATGAACTTTAAAAAAATCGATGATTTTGTTCCAAATCTGAATGATTTTTTGGAAAAAATGAATGGTTTTTCTTAAAATTTATGAACTTTTTCTTTAAAATTCATGAACTTTTTTCAAAATCGATGAACTTTGTTCACAACGTTGAACTTTTTTTTCTGAAAGTAGCTGACCTTTTTCAATTTATTATTTTTGAAAATCGATGAACTTATTCTCAAAAAATGATGAACCTTTTTCCAAATCGATGAAATTTAAAAAATTCACTTTTCTAATAATATCAAAATCTAAGCGATACCGTATAAATAACATGACCATAGTAGTTCTTATTCTAGTTGCATTCTTTTCAAGCAGTGCAATTAGGTGGCTCCAGTGGTTAGCAGAACTTATTCGGGAGTCCAACCTTGTCAGTTCAAATCCTGCACAAAGCTAAAAAAAATTGCGCTTTTCCCGCGTTGTAAGTTCGCTGCACTCGCTTTTCATGGGCCGGCCCAACTGAGCGCTGTAGTGAGCGCTAGTTGGTTTGACGGCGCAGAAGGGCACCCTGTAGGAGAGCGACAACAATATCTCCAATTAAGCAGGACGGAAGCAACTCTCGCTGCAAAGAGGGTACGGTAACGGGTCGGCCCACTCACACACGCTTAAAGGAAAATATAAGTAAAAAAAGTAACGACCGGGCAGTGATTCGAACCGCGGTCTCCTGGTTAATTCGAGGGTGTGTTAGAGCATCTTTAGCAGATCTGGTATACATCCTCCCGCAAAAATCGGTTTACAAGATACCGCGGAGCGTTTTTTTCGATATGACTTTTGCTTCATCAGAACATACCCTGTAAAAATATTTCATGGTCTCGGCTAAATTGCACAAATCCCCCAATAACGCCTGCTAAATTACAATTGGGCCCATCTTCCTAGTCGCACCTCCCCACCCGTAGACGAGGCACGGGCTGGGGCAGAGGTGCCGCGGCGCGAGGAAGAGCGCGCGTCTTGCCGGTGACGCTGCCGCCGTGGAGCGGGACAAGGAGCACGGGGGCTGACGCGAGGAGTAGGCAACAACAGCAGCTAACTATCGGCGGCGACGGCGGCCGCTAATTGCTGGCGACACAGCGGCTAGCTAGCTCGTGTAGCCCGCGGCCACATCTCAGGCGCTCTTGCGGAGGCAGCTCGTGGGGCGGCGGCAGCTCGCGGGACAGCAACTAGGGTCCGGTGGTCGTCGGCGTCAAGGCATTCCGGCGAGGTCGTGCTCAGGGAAGACTATGGTGGGAGCTATAAATCCCTCCTGCCAACCATTTCTATGTTTCCATGTCCTTGCAAAAAAGAGCTCAAATCCCGTAGATATGAAGGAAATGAGCCCGCGGATTCGGGACCCACAAAGAAAAATCGAGACGGCCGAATTTGCGGGATTTATTCAGGCCGGCAAAATGGCCTCCGTCCAGCAAACCGGCGGTATTTTGCCGGATGGCCCGGTTTGCAGGATCTGCTACAGATGCTCTTAGCCACTATGAGAGCCTTGTACTTGCAGCAAAATAAGGCGACTTACCACTGGTTTTTCTGGGTTTTTTGTTTACACTTTTTCTCTATTTTTGCTGATTTTTATGTCCTTTCTTTTCTTCATTGTTTCTCGTTGGTTATCTTTATTTCTTTTCTCAGTTTACACTAGCTTTTTTCTGTTCACTTTATTTTCCTTCGGTTTTGTTTTTTTCTTCTCATTTTTCATTGATTTCCATTTGTTTTATCTTGGGTTTTATTGTTTTTCTATGCACATTTTCGTGTATATATATATATATATATATATATATATATATATATATATATATATATATATATATATATATATATATATATAATACATAGTTCTCTTTCAGTTCTACTATTCTCAAATACAAGATTAATATTTCTTGAATACACGGTCAACATTTTCTGATATACATTTAGCATTTTCAATTGCTTGAGTAACATTATTCAAATACAAGATTAACATTTTTAATACATGGTCAACCTTTTTCCTATACACATATAATATTTTTCAAATGCTTGAGTAACATTTTGAAACACCACATCTACATATTTTTAATGTATGTTCAACATTTCTTCTATACACATTTAACATTTTTTCAAATGCTTGAGTAAGATCTTTCAAATACTGGGTCTACATTTATTGCATAGTCAACATTTTTACTATACACATATGCCATTTTTCAAATGCTTGATCAACATTTTTGAAATACTTGTTGAACAAAATTTCAAATGCTTGATTAACATTTTTAGATAAACGATAATTTTTGTATATACATTTTTCTTATATGTGATAACATTTTATTTATACACATTTAAAATTTTCCAAACAATTTTTTCATAGAGATTTTTTTATAATATATATATTTGAGTATTTTAAAGTATAAAAAAAGGAGGCTGTGGCCTCCCGCGCTGGTCCACCTCGCTCCCCTTCAGGGAGCGTCCCTTAGGTGTCGCTGAAGGCAAGATATAAGGGCGCCCCTATAAGAGCTCCCACGAAAGAAATACTTTGGCGCTGAACTAACGGGTTGGCTCATAAGAACGCCACTCTCTGCAAATGAAATATCTCGCCTGAAGGGCTAACGCATATGGGCTAGCCCGTTAGTGCCGTTCCCTCTCATTAGTCAGTTTGCTCGCTCGCTCGTTTTATCTATGGTTGATTCTTCAAAAAACATATGGTTTCATCTTTTTTTTCGTTTTTGTTTTTACTTTTTTTTTCTTCTTTCAATTTTCTTTTTTGCTTCATCGGTTTTCTTTGGGTTTTTTCATCATTTTTCTTTGTATCGTTCACAGTCTTTGTTGGTTTTTCATTTTTACTTTATTAACTTTTTTTTATTTTTCGGTTTTTATTGGCTTTTTGCTTTCCTTTCTTGGTTTCCTTTTTGTGTTGTGTCCTTTTCGGTTTTTATATTTTCCCTTTATATTCTTTTAACATTTTAGTATACCCACGAACAATTTTCATATACACATTTAACATTTTCCAAGTACGTGATTAACATGTTTGAAAAATTATATTTTGATATCTACTTTTTCATACACATTGTATATTTTTGTATACACAAGAAACATTTATATATACACGTTTAGAATTTTGAAAATACATGTTTTAAATTTTATAATTTTTTTGATATCTACATTTTCCACAAATATTGTACATTTTGTATACATCAGCAACATTTTATGTATACACGTTTGACATTTTACAATTGATGATTAAGATAGTTTTAAACATATATTATTGATGTCTACCTTTTCCATACACATTCTAAATTAATTATATACATCGAACATTTTATATATACACGTTTAACAAGATCCAATTTTACGATTAACATTTGTGTACACTTATATTTTTGATGCCTACTTTTTTCATACACATTGTACATTTTTCATATACATTGGAAACATCTTTTCTATATACCTTTAAAAAATTAAGTGCATGATTAACGTTTTTAGAAAAATGTTTTTGTTATGTCCACTTTTTTCGTTCGCATTGTACATTTTTTGATATGCCAGAAATATTGTTTCTATACACAATTAATATTTTTGATGGTATGACTAACATTTTTGAATTTTTATATATAAATTTATTTTTATAGTAGACATACTCAGAATATTTCTAAATATAAGTAAAAGTAAGAAAATAAAACAAAAAAATGCAAAAAAGTGAAAAAAAAATGATAGGAAAAAGCACTGAAAGCCTGTGCCTACGCTTGACCGGCACAATCAGGCCTTCAGGGGGACATCCAACTATCTTGTGTTGAAGCGTGACATAGGCGCACCCTTACATCTATATCTATATCTATACCACTATATAGTGTACGAAAAACTTTGAATATGGGCCGTTGGATCAAGCCTATCCGATGGTACAAAGTTGGCAAATCCAAGGACTATTGGCCATTGGATGTCATCTTCACTTCATCAGATTCTGCCACATGTACTATCTAGAAGATTCCATGGTTGAGCACTTGAGTTTGAGCTTAAGCACAATGCACAAGCACCAAAATAAAAGCACTTCTCCTTTGTTCTAAAATCTTCCTACTTGAATTGTCCAACCTTTTTTCTTCTAAGTGAATTACCATTCCTTGTATACAAAAACCTCACATCACATGAACTTCTTATTTGTTTTACGCTCTTTTATACTTTAACTCCCAACGAAACAATTCTTCAAAAAGAATTACCATTCACTTTTACTTTATTATGTTTGTTTTTCAAGGCTATGCCAACTCGTTCATAAATTTCATTTGTCTTTGAAAAAGCAATACTAGCCACCAAAAACTGCAATACGAGATATCTAGACAATATGTTCGATATATTTCACATGAGATTCATGTAGTATTATACCATGCAATCTTTGAATATTTTATAGCTGTACTATGATTTTTAATGGCATGAACTCTTCGACCTCAATCAATGCTTCCGTGCGTGCTTGGACTTCGTTTTTGAGTTGATCGTCCTACAAACTCCTTGACTGCTCTACCTGCTTCTAGAACGCACAGGCCCACTCACTCACCGTCTCGCTTTTTATTAGTACTCCCTGTGTAGACTAAGTAGTGATGTAAACAATTTGTATTAGCATACAGAGGTAATACTTTCGATTCGCAAGGTCCGTTTATTTCCCGACCAAATTTAAAGTCTTGCAGCACAAGCTCATGCCAAAAATGTTCTTGACATGTGCCAAATCACCGGGAAAAAAATAAACAAAAAAGAGTTTTAGCCATGTCACAAAAATCTTCTGAAAAGAATTTGGGATCAAACGGAGTGTGATCATGTACGCACATCGTTTCGTCTCCACTGCATTGCTTGCCTTCTTCATCAACTAGACATATACGCACTCAGTTTCTTTGGTGTGCGGGAGGATAGTTTTACTCCCTCTTACAGCAACTCTAGCAGATCCCGCATCCGGCGCAAATCCACATAATTCTGGCGATTATACGGGCTGGGCCCATTTTTCTGGCCAGACCAGAGCCCGCATCAGTGTCCAGCCCGTAAATTTTTTTGCCGCAGCCCGCAAACGCAACCCCCGAGCCACTATAACTGCGGGTTTGCGGGGCAGATGCGGGTCGAAACCCTATCCTCCCGCCGCCGCGTTCCCCTCCAATTCCCCACCGCGCCGCTCTATTTCTCGCCGCCGACGAGCCTTGAACCACCATGGCTGACTCGGGGGATGAGGCGGAGCGCTGCCGCCGCCAGATCGGCGCCAGCAGCGCAAGCGAAGCGCGGGTGGCTCAATCAGGTGCCGGCCGCCGCCGGTATTCGACAAAGCGCGAGCTCGAAGCGCCCGTCGCCGCCAGCGCTTTCTCCGCAATCGGTCCGCGGGAGCTCATCATGGGCGCGCTCGAGCTCATGCGCTCGTTCCGGTGAAGAGGGAGCCGGAGGAGGCCGTGCCCGATGCGAAGAAGAACCATGTATGCGAGCGAGCTCCGGCGAGCTGTTGCTTAAATTTCTCGCGCGAAACAACTTTTTTTTAATTTAGGGGTTTGTTTGCGGTTTCTAGTCTGCCGCCGCAAATTTCGGCCTGCATAACCATCCCCGTGCGACCTGCAAACACATTTTACAAGTCGGCAAAATGCGGGGTCTGCTAGAATTGCTCTTATGCAAATACTCCATTTCCTTTAAATTCCGCAATAAAGAGAAATATTCACCCTCCACCATTTCTTTGTCCGTTCCTCTCATCTTTCGGCGACTACTTACATAATGAAATTTAGTTTTCTTCCATGTCAGGTTTGGACACGCGGCAATATTGCGACGTGGGGATAACATGCATGAATAAAAGTCTCATGGCTCCATCCTTGCCCTGGTATGATTGTCGTGGGCGGGACAGTTGACACTGAAGAGACTACTAGATCACCGGCTCCCGATTTGATGGGGTCAAGTTTGGTGTCGTCGATAGTTCTCATGTTTCATGCTTTTCTGCTCGCGAAATTCTTATATCATGGTATCGGTATGAATCAAGCGGTTAAATAACAAATCTCTGCGAACTAGCATGTGGTTGGATGATTAGGAGAACAGTGGTATCCCCAGCTCACTAGGATTCAAGTTCTAGACTTGACACCGACGCTTGCATTTTTCTATTTTTATTTCAGTCATTCCGATGATGTGCGTTCAGCGGAAGTAGACGTTCCTGTCGATTACGAAGATGTCTATGACAACTTCTTCAATATCAAGATGATGTGCCGGCTCAATTCTCATAGGTGCTCATAGGCAGGGTGTGTGTATGAGAGTTCATAGAGGTCAATATATATGCGTATGTATGAGCGTCTGTGATCACATACTCTCACCTATTAGGCTAAGCGACTCTCTAAAGGCTTTGTGCATGTTTGATCTTCTACTTTTTTTTTTACTTAGGCCACTCTTGGTATGGATGTAATTTAATATACATGTGTATTTAACTTACGGGTGTAACCTACTGGCCAAGAGCTATTTCCAGCTGGAAACCAAACGACGTGTGGACGCATGTATTTTTTACGAGAGTATTTAGAGGAAAAATGGTAATCCAAATAGGGCCTTAGCGTTTTTGTAAAAATGCATTTGGATGCAAAAGGTGAATTAAAGATGACAACTTTGAAGATCTTTGAAATTTTTCATATAATGTAATATTTGCGTTTTGTGTGATGTGCTCTGGTTATTTTATTAATAATGGTCATGGTATACTTTAAAAAAAATGTTGACTAGACTACTTTTCCAGAGATATTTCTCTAGACACAGAATATTTTCTACATTCTTTTCCTTATACTTCATCCGTTTCTGAATATAAGTCATTTAAAGATTTCAATATGGATACAGATGTATATAGACGTGTTCTGGAATATAGATTCACTCATTTTGGTCTATATATAGTCCATATTGAAATCACTTATATTTAGGAACGTAGGGAGTAGTACTATGTATATCCATACGTGTGTTCGCGTCATGTCTTTTAGACAGCAACACACAGCTCAATCATCGGTTGCTACGAATCAACCAGTGGTTGGATGGTTAGAAGCACAGATGCTTGCATTTATTTCAGGATTTCTGGCAATGCGCGTTTAGTGGGAGAAGATGTTCAGGTCGACTACGAGGCGCCTACGATGACTTCGTAAAATCTCAAAACGATATGACGGCTCAATCTATTGAAGGTGCTCATTGAGGTAGGCTGTGTGTGTGCGTTCATAATAGAAGTATACTAAAGTTAGTATAAAGTTGAGTCATCTATTTTGCAACGGAGGAAGTATATATGTGCGGGGTCTGTACCGTGTTCAAAAAAATCGTCAGTTGCTAAAAAAAACTCGGGCAGCTCCCACCTCTTCCCCGCGGGGTCGCCACATACGTACCGGCCGAGACGACGTGCAGCGGCAGCGTGCACATCACCGACCGACTTAATTGTCGCGCCTGCTCGCAACAAACAGCTGCTAGTAATCTTGGAGTAGCACATTGACGGGACGATCCATCGAGCAGCCCGGCGACGTGGCGGCGCACGGTCGCGATCGGCACCGGCATCAGCATCGGCGTCGATTGGCGCCAACGTTTTCGCCCGGTTTTGACCAAAGACACCATGCCGATACCGACGTGCGCCGAGCCACAGAGAGGCGGCAGCCGACCTCTCGGCCGCGCGCGTGACACCTGTGCCGCCGGCGGTGGTTCCATCGCCGCCTCGTCGTCTCGTCCTGATCGGGTGAAGGAGAGGCCGTAAATAAATGGTAAACGTTTCACGCCAGCGCACTGGCAGAAACTTGGGCCGGTCGCATACACACGCGTTAACTAGGACGACTTAAGTGGCGACATGTGGGGTGGTGGACCCACCACATTATCACTTTCCCAATCTCCACGCATCTTTCCTTCTTCCCATTCCTGTGTCTTTTTCTTTCGCCTCTCCTACCGGCTGCCATGGAAGTCCTACCCCGGCGACCTTCTCTGACGAGCCCCTCCTCTTCCTCTCCAGCGAGCCCTTCCTCCCTTCCTCTTCTTCTCCGGCGAGCACCCCTGAAGCCAACCCCCAAGCCAGCGTCCTCCCCTGGATTCCCCTCACTCAAATGCATCTACTTGTGCTCCATGAACGACCAGAGCTGCAACGGGCATGGCCGGCGAAGCTGCGTCCATGGTCGAAGTTGCGCCCATGGCCGACGACCCGCAAAAACTTTTTTTTGCTGCAACCGGCTGTGAGCTACAACCCCAAGCTATGAGCTGCCTGTTCGGAGCTGGAAACGGCAAACATAGATGCTACATGCGGGCATGAGGTTTGTTGGAAGCGGCTGGGGACATGCTGGAAGATACAAACATTGCCCGGGGGAAGTTGAAACTAGTGTCGCCAAAAGCTACAATCGTCCGCTGGAATTGCTGGAACCATCAAGTAAAATGCTGGAACCGACTAGTACCGGAGCTGCATTCATTAGCAATGATGCGATCGCAGTGACCTGTTTTGCTTCAACCGTTGTCCTTTTTTGCTACTATTGGTGAGGTAATTTGGTACATCCTTCGTGGCGAGCTCATGACGCCACGACTCAGCGGATGTTTTTCTTTTGCTGGAACCGGCTACTAGCGGAGCTGCAACCATGTGATGCAGATGCTGGAACCGTTGCCTAGGAAAGGTGGAAGTGGTGCTGAGACGACGACGACCGCTGCCTCAGTGAGCTGCAACCGGCATCAGCAAAAGCTACATCCGTCTTTTCATTTTGCTGCGATGGTTTATAGTGGGTGGAGCAGTGGAGTCCAGCAGATGACGACAAGGGAGGAAGCGGACCGACGCCACCCACACATCGAGCGATCTCGGCGAGGACGACGGGGGGAGGGGGGCGCAGCGCAACCCGATGGTGCAACCATGGGGCCACTTGATGTGCACCTGTGCTGGCCGGTGCTAGGAACGCCGCTGCCGGAGCAGCGTCCATGGTCATGGCCAGGAGATGCAAGACGGGATGGCCATGGCTAGGGACGCGAATGGCGATGGCGAGATTGCAAGCTGACCAACAACGACAGAGGGCGCGTCCATGGCTGGAAGCGGGGCGGTCGACGGCGGCGCTCGCCTTCGCTTGTTCTGGAAGAAAGACGACACGAGGGAAAAGGGATGAAACGAAAGGGTAGATCAAATGGCTCTCGCTCGCTGCATCGAACGGCTGAGGCCAGACTGGCCCAAAGTATTGGGCCGGCGCACCGGCGCCTAGCGCTGCCCTAAATAAATGCGGTCCGAGGGGTGCCCATGTGAGGGCGTGTTGCGGTGGCGACTCGGTGTCGGGGCAAAAAGCGTTCCTTTGGCCCTGTCCGGCGCTGCTGCTGGCCCGACCGCAACGCGACGTCGACCCGGGGAGACGACTGCTTCCTTGGCCACGGCGCGCGCGCAGGGACGGTCGCCCGGATGAACACGTACGCGGGGCTCGATGGCGACGCCGCGCTGCGTCCCTGTCGATCGGTTTTGACCGCCTTGGACTGCTCTGGCTTGACAATCCCCGGCATGTGCAGAGCTCGAGCCTAATTTGCTCTCTGTGTGTGTGTGTGATCGCTGCTCCATCGGTTCCGATCTTCTAGAATTCGCCCTGCGTCGGACCATCTACTAAAGTTGTCGATCACTAAGGTCAACTTCACCGCACGACCCTATCTTGTCTGGATGCGTTCGTTTGGGATAAAACGGACGAATAGCGCGGCCTCAAACAGATAAATGTCCAGATTCCGTCCGTTTTTGACGCATCTTCGACCCTCTCTCTCGCGCCCGGCCCCGCCGCAGGCGCCGCCGCTATTCTCGGGCTGCCTCCTCACTGCGCAGCCCCCAGCCGTCCATACAAAACCACGTCTCGACATGGGCGCCATCACGCCCGCGCTTTCGCCGTAGTTTCGGCCGTGGATCGGAAGAGGTTTGGCCGTCGCCGTCTTTGCCGGTGGCAGAGGGGACACGACCGCCAGCGACAATTGCTGGGTTAAAACAACAACTGAAAGAAGTAAAGGAAAGGGCGGCGACTTCTGGGTACTCACTACCCGGGAGATTGAGGACCAGCTCCGAGAAATATACACAAGAGAGGAAATCATGTACAGGCAGCGTTCAAGAATAGACTGGTTGAAAGCAGGTGACCAAAACACTAGGTATTTTCAGAACAGAGCTTGGAGGAGGAAAAATACCATTAGAGCGCTGAGACGCCAAGATGGGACGAAGTGTACTGTAGACGAGGAAATGAGGGAAATGGCTGCCTCTTTTTATGAAAATCTTTTTGCATCAGAAGGTTCGGCTGGAGCAAATTCAGTGCTAGATAACATTGTACAGTCTGTTTCAGCTGAGATGAATGCCAAACTTACTGCTGCTGTCACGGATGATGAAATTGAAAGGGCTTTATTTCAAATGGGACCTACTAAGTCTCCAGGACCGATGGATTACCGGCATTGTTCTATCAGCGACACTGGTCGCTGGTACGTACTGATGTTTGCAAGGCAGTTCGGGATTTTTTGGGTGGAGCCGCGGCACCTGATTCTTTTAACGCAACTGTTATTGTGATGATTCCGAAAGTAAACTCACCGGAGTTACTTTCGCAGTTCCGCCCAATTAGCCTCTGTAATGTCCTCTATAAAATTGCTACAAAAGTTCTTGCAAACAGACTTAAGAGTTTTCTCCCTCTCCTTATGTCGGAGGAACAGAGTGCTTTCGTCCCTGGAAGGCTAATCTCAGATAACGTTCCTGTGGCATATGAGTGTGTGCATGCCATACGGACTAGGAAAAGAAGGAAAAGTCTATGTGCGGTAAAATTAGACATGATGAAGGCTTACGATCGTGTTGAGTGGATTTTTTTGGAGCAGATTCTAGCAAGATTTGGTTTTGCTGCTGACTGGATAGCTATGGTGATGAGATGTGTGACTTCAGCAAGGTTCGTCGTAAAGCTAAATGGGGATGTCTCGAGGTGTTTTCTTCCATCAAGAGGGCTACGACAGGGCGACCCTTTATCTCCCTATCTATTTCTTTTTTGCGTGGAGGGGTTCTCTATCTTGCTGAAAAAGGCGCAGGAGGAGAAGAAAATAAGGGGTGTATCCTTTGGGAGCACTGGCCCGCATGTGACTCACCTGCTTTTCGCCGACGACATCATTGTTTTTCTCGAGGGTACCAGGTCGAACATGGAAGCGTTAAAGGACATCTTGGTGAAGTATGAGGAGGCCTCGGGGCAGCGAGTAAATTTGCAAAAATCCTCTATCTTTTTTGGCAAAGGTAGTACGGATACAACAAAAGTAGAGGTAAAGCAAGTGGTGGGCATTGATTCGGAGGCTCTTAGTGAGCGTTACTTGGGGCTCCCGGCACTGGTTGGGAGGTCGAAAGATGGTACGTTTAAATACGTTACAGATTCAGCTAAAGGCAAGGTAAGTGGCTGGAAAGGTCAAGGACTATCCAAGGCGGCTAGAGAGGTACTTGTAAAATCTGGACTCCAGGCGATGCCGACTTTCACTATGAGTTGTTTTCACCTCACCAAGAAGATGTGCCGGAACCTGACTTCAATCTCGTCAAAATTCTGGTGGGGTGCGATGAATGGTGAAAGGAAGGTCCATTGGATATCTTGGGAGAAAATGTGTGCTGCCAAATGTGAGGGAGGGATGGGCTTCCGAGACCCGGAGGCTTTCAACCAAGCACTCCTGGCAAAACAGGCATGGAGAATTCTTATGTATCCAGGTTCCCTTTGTGCTAGTGTACTCAAAGCTAGATACTTCAAGGAAGGGTCGATCTTATCAGCAGTCTGCCCGTCCTCTGGCTCCTTCACGTTTCGAAGCATTCTTTTTGGGCGTGATCTGTTGAGGGAGGGCCTGATATGGCGCATTGGTGATGGCTCTCGAATCAATATACATCACGATAACTGGATCCCTCGGAAGGGTAGTCTCAAACCTCTTGGCCAAGTGTTTACCGCAGGTGTAACCAAAGTGCAACATCTACTAGCAGCGGGGGGACGAAGTTGGAACAATGCGACAGTTGACACCATGTTCGCTGTTGATGATGCGAATGATATTAAGCAAATTGCTATAGGTGGTCCGGACACAGAGGACTATCTAGCTTGGAACTACACGACGTACGGTGAATTCACGGTCAGGTCAGGGTATCATCTTAGAATGTCCATGAACAGGGTAAGATCCGGACAGCCGGAGTCTTCCCTTCCTGCAATCAAACACCTTGGGTTCATGGCTCTGTGGGACACTGCAGCTCCAAACAAGGCAAAAATACATATGTGGTGGCTGGTCCGGAACGGTTTGGCTGTTGGCTTGGAGCTTCACCGACGGCGGATTAAGCCGGGTGTCTTTTGTGTTGCGTGTGGAAGAGAAGAATCTGATAGATTGAGATATTGGAGAAGTAATTGTTGTATCGATTGGGGGCCTCAAAGGCTGTTTATATAGATTAGAAAGCTTGGGCTACAAGACTAGACTAATAGAGATAGATTACAATACGAATAGACTTTATACTCTAAGATCCCCCCGCAGTCTCAACGTCAGGTGAAACAATGTTGAGACTGGAGCGTATGTCGGTGAACGATGCAGTCGGGAGTCCTTTGGTAAAAATGTCAGCAATTGGGCACTTGTAGGAACATGAAGAACGCGAACCTCGCCAAGAGCCACCTTTTCACGAACAAAGTGAATGCCAATCTCAATGTGCTTTGTGCGACGATGTTGAACTGGATTGGAAGCCATGTATACTGCAGAGATGTTATCACAAGAAACAATGGTAGCACGGGAGCGGACGATGAAGTTCAACGAAGCTGCCATAGCCACACCGCCTCGCCACAGCGTGAGCAACCGCCCTATACTCAGCCTCAGCAGAAGACCCGAAACTGTTACCTGCCTTTTAGAACACCAAGAAACAAGATTGTCACCCAATTAAACGCAAAATCCGGATGTAGATCGTCGAGTATCCGGACAACCTGCCCAGTCTGCATCGAATAAACTGTCAAGCTTGTAGGTGAAGAAGAATTAATAAGGAGACCGTGATCAAGAGTGCCTTTTAAATAGCGGAGAATGCGTCGACATGAGCGGATGAGGAGCACGAGGATCATGCATAAAGAGACAGGCTTGCTGAACAGAATAGGAGATTTCAGGACGAGTAAGAGTGGCATATTGAAGAGCGCCAGTGATGCTACGATATAAAGTAGGATCGAAAGAGGATCACCATCACCGACAGTTTAGCACCAACGTCGGCTGGAGTACGAGAGGGTTGACAATCAGACATACCGAACGAGAAAGCAAGTCCAAAATGTATGACCGTTGAGAAAGAAAGAGGGAAGATTTTGTGCGAGAAACATGAATACCTAGAAAATGATGAAGAGGACCAAGATCAGTCATGGAAAACTCCCGATTGAGAGAAGAGATGGTATGTTGAAGAAAAGAATCGAACTAGCCGTGAGAATGATATCATCAACATAAAGCAAGAGGTAGGCGGTGTGAGTAGAAGACTGATAAACAAAGAGAGAAGAATCGGATTTGGAGGGAATAAAGCCTATGGTTTGAATAAAAGTAGCAAAGCATTGAAACCATGCACGAGGAGCTTGTTTAAGGCCATAAAGAGATTTGTTGAGGAGACAAACAAAATTTGGAGATGAGGGATTCTCAAAACCGAGGGTTCTTGACAATAAACAGTTTCATTGAGAGTGCCATGAAGAAAAGCATTTTAACATCAAGTTGATGAATAGGCCAAGAAGAGGAAACAACAAGACTAAGAACAACACGAATAGTGCTTGGTTTAACAATAGGAGAAAAAGTCTCATCAAAGTCAATACCAGGCTGCTGGGAGAAACCACGACACACCCAACGAGCTTTGTAACGAGCGAGAGTGCCATCGGAATGAAATTTATGACGAAAAACCCATTTGCCAGAAACAATGTTAACACCAGGAGGTTTGGGAACAAGAGTCCATGTATTATTTTGCTGAAGAGCTTCAAATTCATCGCGCATAGCGTAAAGCCAGAGAGGGTCAAGAAGAGCTCGCTTATAACTGGTTGGAATAGGAGAGATGGTTGGGGTGGCGGTAAGATTGAGACGTTTGGTGGGGAGAAGAAATCCTCGTTTTCCACGGGTGCACATGACATGATCATTGGTGAGCGGTGGTATAAGAACGGCATTGGGTGGCAGTGGGTTTTCGGTTGAAGAGGACGGTGAGGAAGAAGAATCAAAGGTGGTGGGTGTCGAGGGGGTTGCCGTGGTAGGATGTGGTGAGGGAAAGACGGCTGGGGTAAAGGATGCAGCTCTGGGAGAGGTGGGGGCACGGGCAGGAGGGTGGCTAACGTTGGGCGATTCCGGTGAGAGACGGAACAAGATTCCATGGCAGCAGAGATGACCGAAGGCGAACTAGGGAAGGGTTTTGGTGGTGGCGGATTGTGGTGGAATTGGTGTTGTGGTTGTAGTGACAGAAAAAGGAAAAGTATTTTCATCGAATGTGACATGACGAGAGAGAATGATACGACCAGAAGATGGTTCGAAACAACGATATCCTTTGTGATCATCAGAAAGACCAAGGTGAATGCAAGGTAGTGAGCGTGGTTCTAGTTTGTTGGAGGCGGTAGAGGCGATGTTGGGAAAGCATAGACAACCAAAAACACGCAGAAAAGAATAGTCAGGGTGGGAGAGAAAAAGAGATTGAAAAGGCGAATAAAGAGGGCAAGTTTTAGTTGGTCGAATATTAAGAAGGAGTGTGGCGGTGCGAAGGGCTTCAACCCAAAAACGGGAAGGAAGAGAGGCTTGTAAAAGCAATGTGCGAAGAACATCATTAATAGAGCGAAGACAGCGTTCAGCTTTACCATTTTGAGAAGATGTATAAGGGCATGAAAAGCGAAGAAGAATGCCTTGGGAGAGAAAGAAGGTGCGGTTTTGGGTGTTATCAAATTCACGACCGTTATTACATTGAATAAATCGAATTGGCAAGCCAAAGTGTGTGATTACAGATTGTCGAAAGTTGAGAAAGATTGCAGGTACTTCAGATTTAGCGCGGAGAGGAAAGGTCCAAGTATAGTGAGAATAATCATCCAAGATCACAAGATAATATTTATAACCGAAACACTAGGGACCTGGGAGGTCCATAAATCACAGTGAAGTAACTCAAAAGGAAAAGTACTAATGGTAGTAGAGGTTCCAAAAGGTAATCTAACATGTTTGCCGCATTGACATGCATTACGAGAGAGAGGATTATGGGGACTGCTAAAACTAGGGATACAAAATTCTTGGAGTAAAGGCGTCAAAGTGTTTTTGCTGGGATGACCGAGGCGACGATGCCATAGATCAACTGATGCGAGCATGGCACGAGGGGTGGATGTGGTGCGCCATGAAGAGGATAAAGATCGCCGTGCTATTGTACGAAGCGAGGACCGCCCAGCTTGTCGATTCTTCACAGACAAACCAAATGGGTCAAAGGCCAGGATAACTTTGTTGTCAATGCAAAATTGTCTAACAGAAATAAGATTTTTGATGATGGAAGGAACCACAAGAATATTGCGGAGAAGAAAATTGGCATGAGAGGAAGGGATGTAAGAGTGACCGGTGCATGAAACAGGGATGGTGGAGCCATCGCCAATGGTGATAGTGGAAAAAGCAGAAGGAAAACAAGCTGACAATAAATTCATATTTGAAGACATATGCATTGATGCACCAGAATCGAAAATCCAATCCGTACCTGCGTCGTTGAGGACAAAATTGTTCATGGCGTTGATGAAGGCGGCTTGGTCCCAAGCCAGCTGTTGGGGAGGAGCAGAGGGGCCAGGAGCTTGCATGTTGACGTAGGGGATAGCGGATGGGTAGTATGCTATTGGGGCCTGCATGTTGCCGTAGAAGACCGGCATGGTGTTGGAGGGTGACGGCGGTCTGGCGTCTTGGTAGGCGGAGTGGGAGTGGCGGTGTAGGCGTGCGCCCGGCTCGGGTCCAAGGAGTCCCGGAGAGCCGGTGGCTGGACGAAGACCGGGGCTCCACGTGCCGTGTCGCAGGAGGGGCACCATACGGCGAGGGGCCGACCAAGGCATCGACCAAGCTCGGACGAGGCCAGTCCAAGGATCATGCTTGAGGAGGCCATGACGACGAGCTGGTGGCGCGGCGGTGGATGACGGGTTTGGGGGGGAGGTGTTTGGGTAGTTGTAGAGGAAGAGGTAGGGGATGGGCGCGGCGGCGGAACTCGCCATGGAGAAGAGGGCCGAATTGGCGGGGCGGCGGCTGGGTGGCGGAGCCATACCAGTCTGGAAAACCTAGGCGTCAGATAACATGATAGATTGAGATATTGGAGAAGTAATTGTTGTATTAATTGGGGCCTCAAGGGCTGTTTATATAGATTATAAAACTTAGGCTACAAGACTAGACTAATAGAGATAGATTACAATACGAATAGACTTTATACTATAAGAGAATCAAACCTGCATAGGTTCTGGACATGTAATCACTCAGTACACTTTTGGCAGCTGTTGCGCTCACAAATGGGAGTCTTGGTGGCAAGTCCACCAGCGGAGATAGCCTCCCAGAGCGAGTTGTCGAGCTGGTTGAGTGGTTCGCCAATGCAGGGGGAGAAGAACAATGCAAGAGACGGAAAACGCATTGCTCACCCGCATGAAATCATAGCAACACTGGTTGCGCATATGGAGGAGTGGAGATTGGCGCATACTGAATCTCCTAAGCCGCCGGAGGCCAAGGAGCTTCAGCGATGGCGACCGCCCGACGAGGGCTGGATAAAGGCTAATTCTGATGGAGCGGTGTCTAAATATGGTGACAAGGGAGGTGGTGGTCTTGTCTTGCGGGATCACAATGGAGCTTTTGTGGCTGGAGCAAGTCACTTCTTTCCTTCTAATATGCGGACCCAGAGGCTGTGGAGATATTGGCGTGCAGAAGGGCAACCCAGGTTGCAAGGGAGATGAATGTTCAGAAACTCCACATGGAGCTGGACAACCAAAAGGTGGTGCAGATGCTCAATCGTGTGTCAAAAAATTTGAGCGCTACAGGGCCGTGGATTAAGGAGATAAAAGAGATGCTTCGAGGTTTCGACGAGTTCAAGGTTTCGTGGGTTCGACGTTCCGCTAATGTTGCCGTGCATAAGTTTGCTAGAGTAGGTGTGGGTGATGAACTATGTAAGGTCTGGTTGTCAGTTCCCCGACTTTGTGTTGGATGTAATTTCGGACGAGATTCCAAACTTTTAGGTCTTTTAAGTTTTTCAATAAAGCGGCAACGTTACCTAAAAAAAAACTTACGTTAGTCTTCCTAGGTGTATCATTATCGACGCGGCAATGGCACACCCAAGTCGTTTGGACGCGGCTTGCCTGCTCCCGCGCCTCTGCTCCGATCCGTGCTCCCCCGCATCGGACGCTCCTCCTTTTTCCCGAAGCGTTATTTTCTCGGAAATACCAGTCTTGTCCGGCGCTGCCAGCGCTTCTTTATCCGGCGGCCGTCGCTGCCGCTCCCATCCTCCCCGGAGCAGCGGCGAACAACAGCGCTGGCGCATCATTCTGTGCCGGAGGCTCAGACGCCGGCGGTGCACGTGACGAGCCGACAATGATCTTGGCGACAGCCAGAATCGGACGCATTATGAACCGATTCGTTGCTGCGCTGTCCGAGCCTCCGGGGCTTCTCCCGATGTCCATGTACTCGATTGGCTGCACTTGACGCCATCCCATGGGAGCATGCCGGAAGCTATACTGCAAAGTTCAAAAACTACAGAGCCATTCTTCAGGTTCAGGTTCGTTCTCTTCACAACCTGTCAGGCCATCCGCCCATCCCCGAGGAGTTTGATGAGAGTAAACGTTTGAGCGTCCTCGACATGGCCATCATGCAGGCTTGCACACTTGCACTGGTCGGCCCTCATCCAATCCCTCTCATCTACTTAGGTGTTAGTCCGCTGCTCGACATGACCATCATGCAGGCTTTCGTAAATGATGGAGTACATGGTCCACACAGAATGACGCGCCAGCGCTATTGGTCGCCGCTGCTCCGGGGAGGATGGGAGCGGCAGCGACGGCCGCCGGATAAGGAAGCGACGACAGCGCCAGAAAAGACTGGTATTTCCAACTTTTTATTTCAAAAGAAAATAGCGCTTCGAGATAAAAGGAGGAGCGTCCGATGCAGGGGAGCACGGATCGGAGCAGAGGCGCCGGAGCAGGCAAGCCACGTCCAAGTCGTTTTCCATCGGTGCCAGCGATTTCTCCGGTTTTGACCTGGAACGGCAGTGCCGACACCGACGTACGGGGCCGACCTCCCGGCCGCGCGCCTGACACCTGTGACCAGAGACGGAGCCAGAAAATTGAGATAGGGGGGCGAGAACTGGAAGGATGAAAATCATAGGATACATAAGCACATACGGTAGTAAATATCATGGGATCTAAATAGTGAATATATGTATCAGGGGCCATAACTCGCTAAATGGCGCTAAATTGCACACGATATGTTTAGCGGGGTGCTCCTGCTGCTGTAACATCGAGATATTGCGCCACATAATTATAATAAAAAAGCATATATCTACTAATTTGAAGTCAGCTTCGTGAGCACAATATCAACAATTTCTTCAGAGCTAAACCTGGCCGTTAATTCCTTCTCAATGATTGTAGTTTTTACAATTATAGACTGTACTTCGATATGGTTCTGAAATCACAGGCTAACCTAATTAGGGCTTGAATGTATTGGTCGAAATACCTTGTATACTCGTTCTGTTGCCGCTTGTCCGTGCGGTCGGCCTACCGGCTACCGGCAAAGTGCCCGTGGATCGACGCTCGCCCGCAGCCGTCCCTTCTCCGCTTTTCTTGATGGCGATGCGACGGAGTAGCGCAAGGCAGCGGCGCTACGGCAGGCGGCAGATGTGAATTTCGATCGGAGCAGGCGGTTGGGAAACGAAGGGATAGCGACCCGTGTGTGAGTGGGCGGGTAGGTGGGCTGCTGGCCTTCTAATTAACCCCTTTGTCTACCGGGGGGATGGGCTGCGTGTTGATAGCCTCCTAGTTGTACACACGATCTGTGGCTGTTTGTTTTGGGCTTTTAGGCTGCTAAATTGCATCGTGTACATGGGTTGACTTGAGGCTTCACGAACTACACAGAGACAGGGGGGCGAAGGAAGTGGCGGACAGTTGGCTGGCAAAAAAATTAGCAAACAAACTACTTGCTATTAACAGGGAGATGCGATCGTCAGGGGGCGTCTCGCCCCCCCTCGTCCCCCCTTGAATCCGTCCCTGCCTGTGACCCGTGTCGCCGGTGGTTCCATCGCCGCCTCGTCGCGTCTGTCTCGTCCCGATCTGGTAAATGCGGTCCAAGGGGAGCCATGTGTGTGAGGGGTGCTGGTGACCGGCGACTCGTTGTCGCCAAGGGCAAAGCGTTCTTTTGGCCGTGTCCGGCGCCGCTGCTGGCCCGATGGCAACGCGACGGCGACCCGGGCGACGACTGCTTCGCTGCTCAGGGCGCGAGCGCGGGGGCGGCCGCGGGCGGTGGCCCGGACGGACACGTGCGCGGATCTCGACGAGGACGTCGCGCTGCGTCCCTGTCGATCGGTTTTGACCGCCTTGAACTACTAGTACTTCCTACTCTTGTTGCCAATCCCGGCATGTGCCGAGCTTCTGAAAATACTTGTTATCAAAATGGATGAAAAGGAATGCATCTAGAAGTATTTTCGGAAGGAGGAAATACAGCCGAACAGCACAAGCAGGCATCAGCACGAAATGGTTCACTCGGATCGGACTCAGTCGCTGCACCACATGGAAGCAAGAGAACATTCCGTGGCCACTGTGCTCCGTATATCGATCGCCTTGGCGGTTGCTGTAGCAGGCTGCCTTTTGCGTTTCAATGCTGCTCCATTCACTCTGACTTTCGGCTGGCCGTTAATCGCAACGAGAACACATCATCACGACAATCAAATGAGAGTGATGTGAGTGACTGGCCCACCAAACCTTGTTTTTGTTACCTCCGTGGATAAACTCGGCTTTACCACGTACTCCCTCCGTTCCTAAATAGTTGTCTTTCTAGAGATTTCAACAAGTGACTATATACGGAGCAAAATGAGTGAATCTATACTTTAAAACATGTCTACATACATCCGTATGTTGTAGTTCATTTGAGATGGCTAGAAAGACAAATATTTGGGAACGGAGGGAGTATACAACACCCAGCACGAATAGACAAGTACTTCCTCCGTCCCAAATTTTTTATCTTATATTTGTCTAAATACGGATGTATCTAGCTACATTTTATTGTTAGATACATCCATATCTAAACAAATGTAAGACAAGAATTTTAGGACTGAGGGAGTAGTAGCAAGCATCGGTACGTACTATACGTCCGCCCTTAACGAGCAACTGCAGCGTATCACTGAGTGACATATCTTCCCTGCGAGTGAGAATCAAATCAGTTGAGAAACGGAGTTCCGTCGAGGAAGAAGGGGGCACTTCACATGAGTCAGGGCATCTCTAATGCCGACCATAAATTTTCTCCCGTATTCGTCCACGGACACGGATGCGGCCGAAGATGCTGCCCGCATACATTTCAAATAACTTTTTAACTAGCAGGACGAAATTCGTGCAAAAAAGACGGATTTTCAAATAAACAAGATGAGATTCATGCAAACACGCGGGTATTTCATTAAATTTCGAACATTTAGAAAAAAACTTACCCTAAACCTATCCTATGGTGGCGGCTGTCTGTCGTCCACTTGCTTTCTATTCCACGTTGGCGACCATGTCCTCCATCTGCCTTCTTGATGAACGGCGGTGGTAAGACCCGTGAAGTGAGGGTGCGGTCTCCTATGAGGAATAGTAGAACACGGGAGACGGGCCGGCCCACATGGGACACAAGGCCCTGCTGCCTTCTATGCCTTACTCATTCTCGAAGGAGTCCGCGACATGTCCGTGGACCGGTGGATGTGAGGTCCACGATGGAAATGGTGTCACATGCCCTTATTTTCTAAATAAATTACGAGTGTCTCTTCACTTACCGGGCACATTGAGATGGAGTTCACGAGGGAATAGATGTTCGGTTTCATCTCTTTTCTCGCGGCCGTAGTTGTCGCCAGAGGGCTGCCACAGAGCGAGGACGAGGACTCGTGTGAGGCCTTTGTTTTCGCAAGCGAAATTGAACTCTATTATGAGAAAAGGTACTCCAAGCTACAACAGTTGTCGGCTGGTCATTTCTGCCGTTGACATCCTTGGCATCGTCACATAGCCTTGTCTATGCCGTGAGCCGATGAATCTGAGCTTAACACCGAGGAGCTACTTGCAAATTTTGCCTCATGCTGAACGGCCCTGAGGCGCTCGCTTTTGTGAAGGTATGTATGAGGTTCCTCGCTCCACTCTTGCACCCATATGTTTCATCAGAGTTTTCATAATAGATTTAGAATTGCCGGTTAATACAATCGGTTACTAATATATAGAAATATTACTTAATTTACCATATTCTAGATTTCTATATATATAGCACACTCACCGCCACCACTGATGACTACAGTCGTCGGCAACATGAGAACGCAGCCGGATCACGAGGCTATCATGAAGGCGTTGTAGGAAGATATGGTGGCGACAGCCGGATCCTTTAGTATGCACGAGAGAAGTCACACAGCTACAGTAGCTTGTGTGTAGAAAATGGAGAAGGGATGTCAGGGAGGCTAACACTGTCCAAGAATCAATGTAGACCCAACATTGTTCATGAGCTACTGTAGATAATTACTGTTTGTAGATCCTGTATTAGATCATGGTTTAGGGAAGTCTGGTGAAGGGATGTCAGGGTACTGTAGCTTCCACTGACTTTCCTCCCAATGTTAGAGGATCTGGATTCGGCAACATCATGTGGTGCTAAAAGTTTAGCCTTCGAGTTGTACTCTTATTGCTCCGACGGGATAGTTATTCCAAGATGCCATGCAACCGTGGTTTCAAGCATAAACATTAACAACAATATTGATTCCCCGTGTTTTTGTTTTGTGATGGACAAGTGAATTTTATTCAGCACTTAGATGGCCTACAGAAATTTGGGACCAGTGGTGAATTATAATAAATAATTTTCATACCAAAATTTTATATACTTATTATATCATACTACAATTTTAAAGAGTATACACTTTATCATTTAGTTGGTATATTTAACCACATAATTTAGTTGGTATAGTTAATTAACGTTCTTTCTTTTTTTGTTGTAATGTATATCACGGATCACTTTGTTTATATTAAATTTAAATTAAGTGATGTAAAATAAATTATCTTTAAAATATTATTATGACAATTTCACAAATTATATAGTCTACACATACATATTTGCATGTATGTGCATATATTTATGTATAGTTTAGTTTATTAAATTTTGTGTTAGAGGTTGTTAAATAATATTATCCAAAAAATTCTTAATAGTGATTTCTAGTGTATTATTCGATGTGCATATTTGCAGAACCATATAAACTATAAATTTTATCATTTAAAATGTGTTGCAATTAAGTTAGATTCGATAATAAGTTCAACATATGCATACTGAAATATCACCAAACGTCGATGAACATAAACATATAGCAGATTCAGTTATGCTTATATATAATTTATTTATTAGGTATGCTCATCTGGACGTTTGATTTCATCTGGTGTATACGAGAGCTCTTGCTAGTTTTAAAATAAAAAGATTTGTATGGTCATAGAAATCTAGTTAAATCAATGCTTCCATACGTGCTTTGGATTTACTCAGGTAGCTTGCCCGTATTTCAAAAAAGAGGCTGTATTTCCGTACATATGTGGACATCGTAGTACACTTCCATTTACTACTCTGCATGTTACGTTCAAGCTAAACCTAATCATAGGAAGTATAGCACGACGACCCGGCACGAGCCTGGACCAAAAAGATTGGGCTGGCCGGGTCAGGCTTGCCATTTGGCTGGGCTCGAGCTCAGGTTTGAAGTTTCCAGCATTTTGAGTCATGCTATCGGTCTTCATGCTCTAGTAAAAAAGGGGGCAAAGGTTTAGACCGGGACAGCCCATTAGTCCCGGTTCAGTTCAGAACGGGGACCCATGATAACATTGGACCCTGTTCGTGAGCCCCGGGGGCCGGTCGGGCCACGTGGGCATTTCCTATTTGGCGCCCATGGTGCCCATTACAGGGATAATGGACAGGGCGCACCCCCCCTCCTCTGCATTGGCCAGCCCATTTACTTTTTTTCTTTTTTTCCTATTAAACTTGAGAAAAAAGGGTGCATGCAGTTTGAACTTCAGACCCTTCTGTTCGGAGCGTATCACAGTAACCGCTAGAACATCTCAAACGCTTGTGCCTTTGATGGTCAGTTTTGACACAGTTCTTACTCGTGTTTTCCTTTTTTCTCACTCCTTTTTCTTTCTTTATCTATTTTCTTATTCTTTTCATATTTTTTCTTTTTCTTAATTGAGCAAAAAAAATTCAAATTTGTGAACTTGTTTTTTGAAATTCAATAAACTCTTTTTTAAACCCATGAACTTTTTTTCAAAATCTATGAACTTCTTTTCAAATTCGTATACTATTTTTTTAAGAATTGAAGAACCTTTTCTGATTCATGTGAAGGAAATATGCCCTAGAGGCAATAATAAAGTTATTATTTATTTCCTCATATCATGATAAATGTTTATTATTCATGCTAGAATTGTATTAACCGGAAACATAATACATGTGTGAATACATAGACAAACATAGTGTCACTAGTATGCCTCTACTTGACTAGCTCATTGATTAAAGATGGTTGAGTTTCCTAACCATAAATATGAGTTATCATTTGATCAATGAGATCACATCATTAGGAGAATGATGTGATTGACTTGACCAATTCCGTTAGCTCAGCACTTGATCGTTTAGTATGTTGCTATTGTTTTTTTCATGACTTATACATGTTCCTATGACTATGAGATTATGTAACTCCCATTTACCGGAGGAACACTTTGTGTGCTACCAAACGTCACAACATAACTGGGTGATTATAAAGGTGCTCTACAGGTGTCTCCGAAGGTACTGGTTGAGTTGACGTATTTCGAGATTAGGATTTGTCACTCTGATTGTCGGAGAGGTATCTCTGGGCCCTCTCGGTAATGCACATCACTATAAGCCTTGCAAGCAATGTGACTAATGAGTTAGTTGCGGGATGATGCATTACATAACGAGTAAAGAGACTTGCCGGTAACGAGATTGAACTAGGTATTGAGATACCGACGATTCGAAATCTCGGGCAAGTAACATACCGATGACAAAGGGAACAACGTATGTTGTTATGCGGTTCGACCGATAAAAATCTTCGTAGAATATGTAGGAGCCAATATGGGCATCCAGGTTTCGCTATTGGTTATTGACCAGAGAGATGTCTCGGTCATGTCTACATAGTTCTCGAACCCGTAGGGTCTGCACGCTTAAACATTCGTTGATGATATAGTATTATATGAGTTATGTATGTTGGTAACCGAATGTTGTTCGGAGTCCCGGATAGGATCACGGACATGACGAGGAACTCCGGAATGGTCCGGAGATAAAGTTTAATATATGGAATAATGTTGTTTGGTCTCTGGAAGGGTTCCGGAATTCACCGGAAGGGGTTCCATATGTTTCCCGAAATGTTTGGGTACGAGAACACGTTATTTGGGCCAAAGCCGAAATCCCACAAGGTTTTTGCAAAGCGCAAAAGGAAGTTTTGGGGCCAGACGCCAGGGTCCCAGGCGTCTGGGTCCAGACGCCGGGAACCCTGGCGTCTGGCCCTGGAGTCCGAGAAGGACTCTTGCCTTTCGAGTGAAACCGACCTTGTGGAGGCTTTTACTCCAAGTTTCGACCCCAAGGCTCAACCTATAAATAGAGGGACAGGGCTAGCACCAAAGACATATCAAGAAACACCAAGCCGTGTGCCGGCAACCCCGTCCCCTCTAGTTTATCCTGCGTCATAGTTTCCGTAGTGCTTAGGCGAATCCCTGCGGAGATTGTTCTTCACCAACACCATCACCACGCCGTTGTGCTGCCGGAACTCATCTACTACTTCGCCCGTTTTGCTGGATCGAGAAGGCGAGGATGTCATCGAGCTGAACATGTGCTGAACGCGGAGCTGCCGTACGTTCGGTACTTGATCGGGGCGGATCGTGAAGGTGTACGATTACATCAACCTCGTTGATAAACGCTTCCGCTTAGCATCTTCAATGGTATGAAGATACACTCTCCCCTCTCATTGCTATGCATCACCATGATCTTGCGTGTGTGTAGGATTTTTTTTTAAAATTACTACGTTCCCCAACATCCTGAACTTTTTTTCTGAAGTTGATGAACTTTTTTTGGAACCTCGATGAAGTTTTTTTCAAAATTGATAACATTTTTTAAAATTGATGAACTTTTTTTTAAGTTTGTAATATTTTGATCAAAATACATGAACATTTTTTAATTCATGAATTTTTTTCTTTTTTTTTGGATTATTGTAAGATTTTCTTCAAAAGTCAACAATTGATCAGTCAACTAGTCAATCATTGACCGGTCAACCACCGACTGACAAAGCAAATGCGCCCTTGAAAGGATTGCATCGCTAGTGGTTAATGGATCGTCCCATCTATACGCTAGTCGGCGCCAGAACTCCTAGCTGGTGCATAAGGTGCTGACTAGGAGGTCCCCCAGGCTTAGACCCATGGGTACTAAAAAAACAGCATTCAAGGCAGGCTTTCGAGCATCGGTCTTTGTTTCGGGCCGTTCTAGTCTAAGGTTCAAACCTTGTAAGCCTTGCCCAAAACCCAGCCCAACCCGACATATCACCAGGTTTAGCACAGGCCCACTAAAAACCCATTAGTGTTGAAGACCATACAAATTTGGCAATCTCATGCGTTGCCATATTAACGTTCCTTCACCGAAGAAAAGTTTTGCAGGAGACTGGCTCCTGAAGCCTCTTTCTTCAATTTCACAAAAGCTGATGTGTCCAGGACATAATCCGATAAATAGATCTTCAAAAAATGGCAATTTATCTCCATAATGATGGTGTTATGTAAAGCCAAAGCAGTATGAAGACCGTCTAGGTGCACACGAAGTTCCACTTCTTCTACACTACTACCTCCGTCCGGGATTATTGGTCCCATCAACCAAATCCGCAGGACCAAGGCAGAACCAACGCCCACGCAAATTCCTCGATTCAAAGATGACAACATGGCCTCTCGCTTAAGTCTAGCCAGAATCCAGATGCTTGCACAATGTTTATCGGACAAGAAGCTTGCATCGATGTTTATACTGCAAGAGACGCCTCCCAGGCACATCGAGGTAATATAGACAAAGAAATCGAAGCCCTGTTAAAAAGAGACTTATCTTCATCCAATCAAGATAGATTCAAATCATTAGAGACCCCAATAAAATATGTCTAAAAATTATCCAGGAAGGTGACATGCATAGAGATAGAAGCATTACCATCCCCAAAAATCACATTATTCCTATTCCTACTGTGCGAGACACTCCATAAGAAAAGCATTCCAGGCTGAGAGACGTCATTGATCTTATCTAATAAAATAAGAATCTAATCTTGGCCGTCCAGGACCAATAATTCCTCCTCTGGTCGATTATATCTCCCTATCTGTCATGCGAAGTACACAGACTTTAGGGCATGCGATGAGCGTGTGAAAACAATCCTCATCCATAACTTTCCAAATACAATAAACCTGTTGACACCAGTTTTTGGCATGACAGAGAACATACTTAAGATGACCTGGAATGAAAGAGTGTTCAACATGAGAAACATGTGTACCATCTAAATGAGCAACTTTTGCGTCATCTTCATCTAAGGTTGTATGCAACCTTGAGAGCCAAAACAGACGTTTGCCGTAGAATACTTTTTACCATTTTGCAGGCCCATTTGCTCCCGCAAGATTACATTTGATGGAAACATGTGTAACAAAATGAATGTTCACCGCGTTGAGCTAAACTACTCTGGAGACGGCAGCTCTGGAGACACGAGGAGGAGACGGCGCTCCGTATCACGCTCGCGTGTCGCTACGGGCGGTGGCTCCGGGTCCGGTGCGACGCCACCTGTCACCCGTCGCCGCAGCGCCGACGCCGGCGCCGGCCCTTCCCGCCCCGCGCGCGGATCTACGAGGTCTACCCGAACTGCTCATCCCGCCAGACGGCCTCCTCCACCTTCGGCTGCTGCTCCGCGCGGGTAGCGCTAGGTTCTAGTGCCCGCTCCGCCATAGCCGCGGATGCGGATTCCAGAGTCGAAGGCACGTGTCGAACGCCGCGAGAGGCAGAGGGCTAGGGAAATGGCGGGTGGGTCTGACGCATCTGCATAGTCCGTTTGCCGCCGCCGGGTGCCCGACGAGGACGACCGTCTCCTCGAGTGGGTGTGCCGCCGGTCACTAACTAAGGCGGAGACGAAGACCCTACGACTCCAGAGGATCAACGCCAAGCAGCCTTGGCTCGGCATTGAGTAATCCGAGCAGGAGGTGGTGAAGGCAGCGGCAGAGGCGGCGAGGGTGGCTAAGCTCAATCGCAAGCAAGACGTCGTCGTCGGGCGCTTGCAAGGCTACATCGTCATCTTCGCCTCCTCCTCCGACGGGTCCGATGGCTCCAATGTGGACTCACCTCCTGCCGCGGACTCCCCGCACCGGCGCCGGAAGGGCAAAGGGCCACCGAGGAAGTAGTGAACATCCATCTTAATTTCAAGTTTTTAGATGTAGACAAACTATGGATTGCTAATTCGACACAGACCATAAAAGGAGGCATACAAAGTATGTTGGTTTCAAACTCGGGCGAGCCGTTGGCGTCGGTCCTAGGAGACGAGGGCGGCTCCTCCGCTGCCCCCGGAGATCTCGGCGCGGCCGATGCGTGGGTGCAGGTCCGGCGAGGCCCGTGTGGTGCCCTGGTTCCCTCTGCGCCGGTGAGCTCCTCGGAGTCGGGGCGGGGGACATGTGGTGGCCGCTTCTGGGCCTTGGCGACGGACGAGTCCGACGAGGAGGACGGGACCTCTTCGCCGCGTCTGGCTCCTCCGCCGGCGAGCGTGACCCTCGGTGATTTCGTTCGGGTGGCGGAGGAGGCCGGCGCCGTTCAGGGGGACCGCCGTCGCCGTTTTGCGCCGGGGGGCTGTGGCTCTCGTGCTGCGGCGGTGCGTTGCTGGAGACCCCCGTCTCCCTCGGCGGGGTGCCCGCGGGTGGCGTCGCCTCCCCGTCGGCCCCTGTCCATGGCGGTCTCGGCGGTGGTGGAGGAGTGGCCGCCGCTCCCTCTCGTGCCCTCGTCGGCGGCGTTATCGGCGGCGGCGGCGCTGGTTCGGAAACGCCGCGCGCTAGGGTTGACGCCGCTGGGCGCGGTGCCTGCCTTGGGCCAGCTCGCGTCCGTTGGGCCTGGGCCGGCCTCGGGCGGCTCTGGGGCCCATCGGTCCTCTGGGGTAGATGCCTGTGGGGCTGCGAGTGGCCAGGGGGCCACTTTTGCTACTGGGCCTGGCTCGGCTGGACCTAGTTCCCCGCGGCCTATCCAGAATGGAGCCCATAAGCTCGGGTCGCGTCGCTTTATATGGCTGCGCAGGGGCGTGCGCGACCCCTCACTAGGGTTTCCTGCCCGTCCCAGTGAGGTGCGGCGATTCCGGCGCTTTGCCAGATCTCTCTCCCCCCTTCTCCCTCCCCCTCCACTCACTCACTCCTTTGCTGCGGTGGCAGCCATGGGCGACCGGCGATCGGAGAAGAGGCCGATGAATCCTCCGATATCCGATGAAGAGAGGCGGCGGGAGAAGGCGCTGAGGGAGCAGGCGAAGCTTGGCCAGCGGTCCAGGGCGGCGGGGCGTGAAGATGGAGGCGGCGGATTCGATCATGGTCAAGGGCTATGGGGGTAGCTATGGCCAAGGCTATGGCTCTGGATCCCGCGGGCGCGGGATTAGGGTCCTGAGGGAGTCCTGGATTAGGGGGTGTCCGGATAGCCGGACTACCATCATCAGCCGAACTATCATCGACCGGACTCCAAGACTATGAAGATACAAGATTGAAGACTTCTCCTCGTGTCCGGATGGGACTTTCCTTGGCGTGGAAGGCAAGCTTGGCGATACGGATATGTAGATCTTCTACCATTGTAACCGACTCTATGTAACCCTAGCCCTCTCCGGTGTCTATATAAACCGGATGGCTCTAGTCCGTAGGACTATCAGAACATCAACAACCCTTACAATCATACCATAGGCTAGCTTCTAGGGTTTAGCCTCCTTGATCTCGTGGTAGATCCACTCTTGTAAACATCCACAATATCAATATCAATTGAGCAGGACGTGGGTTTTACCTCCATCAAGAGGGCCCGAACACAGGTAAACATCGTGTCCCTTGTCTCCTGTTACCATCTGCCTAGGCGCATAGTTCGGGAACCCCTACCGAGATCCGCGGTTTTGACACCGACATTGGTGCTTTCATTGAGAGTTCCTGCGTATCGCCACCGATAGGCGTGATGGCCTCTTCAATCGATAACGACGCAATCCTGGGTGAGACTTTTCTCCCGGACAGATCTTCGTATTCGGCGGCTTCTGCTGCGGGCCAACTCGCTGGCCATCCGAGCAGATCGAAGCTACGCCCGCCGTCGTGTCAGGTTTGGAAGCCTAAACTTCACGGCCGATATCCACGGGACTTGATCTTCGATGGATCGAGCCATAGCCGATCGTGCCGCGCTGTCACGATGGGCATGACCTAACTCTGCCGCCGGACATCACCTTGGAGGCCGCACACGAATCCGCTCCGACCCATAGTCCGGAACCGATCGCTCGGATCGAGGACGGATGGCTGGACACCGCCTCGGGAGCGGCTACTTCTACGGCGATGGAGCCGAACACTTACCTTGTCCCGCATAAAGCCCATGACTCCGAGGTGCCGGACTCTCTGCCGGACTCCGAACCTCCTGCGCCCCTGCCAGTCGAATCCAATTGGACGCCGATCATGGAATTCACCGCTGCGGACATCTTTCAGCACTCGCCCTTGGCGATATCATAAATTCATCAAGCATCTCTCGCTATCCGGAGAGCCTGGCGAACTACGGCCAGGACGGTTGGGACGCGGACGACGAAGAAATTCAGACCCCACCCACCACCCACTTCGTAGCCACCGTCGATGATTTAACCGACGTACTCGACTACGACTCCAAAGACATCGACGGTATGGACGACGATGCCGGAGACTACCAAGAACCAGTGACAATAGGACACTCGAAGACCACCTCGTCATACGACATATACATGGCGGACACCCCAAAGGGAAGCAACAACGAGGAACAACGGGACGCGGCAGAGGATGATCCCGCCGATAAACAACCAAAACGGCGACGTAGACGCCGCCCTAAGTCCCGCCTCGATCAAAGCATCCTTCCTAACGACCCAACGATAGAGCAGGGCAAACCAGCGGACGACGAACAGGATAAGCCGGATAATCAACCCCTTCACGGAGCAATCAACAGTCCGAGCACAACACCAGAGCATAAGAACATACACAAAAACTCGTCGCCACTGCAAGAAGTTTGAAGAAAGCGAAACGGAAGCTCAAAACAGCGAAGACACACTCGTAATGAAGTGGAGCAAAGTATTCAAGACTGCGCACAAATATGGCAATGGCCATCAAACTAAGAGCTACCCGAAGCACAAGTTGTTGCCAGAATTTGACGAGGAAGCCATAGAGCCTTCACAAAAAAAATAAAGAGGCCAACTGGCCGGATAGACGGCCAGATGACAGGCCAAAAGCGACAAGCGGGGCAGCGCACAAGCCGAATTATAATCCTGGAAAACGGACGGCCCAACTAGGTCCATCTACGGGCCAAAAAGAGGGCCCGTGAAGTAACACAACACAACAAGTGTTCAAGACAGCGGCACACCCAAATACAGGGCGCCACACCCGCTATGTTTTATCGACGAGGTGCTGGATCATGAATTTCAGCAGGTTCAAACCCATAAACATAGAGGCATACGACGGTACAATGACCCCGGAGTCTGGATAGAAGATTACATACTACACATACACATGGCTAGAGGAGATGATCTCCACGCCATAAAATACCTACCCCTCAAGCTCAAAGGGCCAGCTCGGCACTGGCTCAAAGGCCTCCCAGAAAACACTGTTGGAAGTTGGGAAGAGCTTGAGGACGCGTTCAGAGCAAATTTTCAAGGGACTTATGTCCGTCCTCCGGATGCAGACGACCTGAGTCATATAACCCAACAGCCCGGAGAGTCAGCGTGCAAATTCTGGAACAGGTTCCTTACCAAAAAGAACCAAATAGTCGACTGTCCGGACGCGGAAGCCTTAGCAGCTTTTAAACACAACATCCGAGACGAATGGCTCGCCAGACACCTTGGCCAAGAGAAGCCAAGAACAATGGCCGCGCTAACAAGCCTCATGACGCGCTTTTGCGCAGGAGAAGATAGCTGGCTAGCAAGATGCAGCACCAGCGACCCGAGTACATCCGAGATCAGAGATGGAAACGGAAAGTCACGGCGCAGGAAAGATCAGCGCCGGAATAAAGAAAAAAGCCCAAAGGGCACGGCAGTCAACACCGGATTCAAAAGCTCGCGGCCAAACAATAAAACACGGCCTCTTAAGGACAACAGAGACGAGCTATCAAATTTAAACAAAATTTTAGATCCGATATGTCAAATCCACAGTACCTCCGGAAGGCCTGCAAACCATACCAACCGAAATTGTTGGGTTTTAAACAGTCCGCAGACTCAACGCCGACACAAGGCTCGATCGCCAAGCGAGGACGATGAAGAACCCCACCAGCAGAGCACCGAAGTCAAAAGACTTTCCCACAAGAAGTCAAAACAGTAAACTTCGCTTCACGTGATAGTACGGAAAACCAATACGGCACTCGCTAGACAAGTGTCGCACGGTCCACCAGTGGAACACCGAGATTGGATGTCAAAACCAATCACTTTCGACCATCTGGACTAGTCGAAGTATCCGAACGCAGGATAGACTGCCCGATATTGGATCCCATAATGACGGACTGCATTTCACGCGAGGTTTTGATGGACGGCGGCGGTGACTTAAACCTGCTAGATCCGGACACAATCCAAGTTGGGATAGACCATACCGCAATTCGGCATAGCCGCACTTCCTTCAAAGGAGTGGCGCCAGGCCCTTACGCCAGGTGCACAGTTTCATTATTACTAGAAGTTGTGTTCGGCTCACCTGACAACTTCCGACGAGAAAAGCTAACCTTTCATGTCGCCCCATTTAAAAGTAGCCATCAAGCATCACTGGGACGGGAAGCTTTCGTCCGCTTCAATGCAATACCACATTACGCGTCTCTTACGCTTAAAATGCCCGGTCCACGTGGCAACATTTCATTAAAAGGTCGCTTGAGACCCCGGACACGGCTGGACGAGTCCGGAATAAATAAGCTAGGGGCTACCTAGCCGCACATCCCTTCACAAGGGTTTGCACATATAAGCCATAATGAGCTAGCATAGGCTCAGCTTTCTTAATCTATATTTCAATTTTTTATGCACTTTCTCGCACGATTTCTTTTCCAACCAAGTTCTTCTCTTTTTATAGATGAACAGCGTGCACACCCGTCCAGGATACGGCACAACGGAGACACAGCGCAGGCGTGCAAGTAGGGACCCGTTGCAAGGACTCTTTTCGGACTAAGACCCTCGTAAACCTTTCTTACTATCTCTTGTTGCTATAATCCCCTGGTTTATCATTATAACCAGAGTGGAGACTGGCGTTTTGGCATCGGCCGCGCCAGAAGAACCTGCCCGTACCTGGACACAAGGGGCTTAGGGCTTTGTTTTGCCCGCTATTATAAAGACCGAACACCTTCGGGAGTGTTCGGCGTCTCGAGTTTGGCCTTATATGCATCAGCTCCAAATCATGTCTTTGGTCAAATGTTGGGTTTGCCCGGCTCCTGTGTTTTGCTGCCTTACGCTCCGTATCATCGGCTAACGCGCTCCAGGAGAACTCTGCGATTGTGCCCCGATTCGGCGCCGGGCGAGCACCTCAATAGAGAAAGCCGAAAACTGACTGTCATGATACAGCGAGAGACTGGTCAACCACTCGATCGACCATGGGAATGTTTAGGATTCCCCCGCTTTGACGAAGGGCCGTTTCCCGGCCAGGCACATACGCGCCCCGAATTCGGAGAGCGCGGTGCCCCCAGGGGCTATGTCGTAGCCCCACCCTCGAACTATATGGCCAAGTGAAAGTGATAAAGCATTATAGTCCGGTTGCCTCGTTTGCTACGCTACCACCTCCTTTACAGGACCGAGACGTCGGATTAAGTGTGAAAACGCGTTATTTTTTGCGAACACCCCCGCACCTTGTGCGTGGGGGCTGAAGCCGACGACTGCCATCTTTCAGGTTATACACACGTATACATGAACGGCCGCATAGGAGATATTCTATTACTTGAACGCACAAGTATAAAAGGCGCTTACATCATAAATATCGTTTTATTATCATATAAACGCTCATTCAACGTAACATTTTTGAGCACTGCGACTATTACACGAGCACCACGCAGCACTTCGCCAAAATAGTGCTCGGCGGGTAACAGGTTATCATCCGAACCCGGGGTCGCAACAGCGGTGGCATCCATCTCTGTCCAATGTGTCTTCACACGGGCGAGCGCCATCCGCGCACCCTCCATGCAGGCCGACCACTTCATCGCCTTGATATGCGGCACCGCCCCAAGAAGTTGCTGCAATAAGCCAAAGTAACTCTTTGGCTGGGCCTATCCGGCCGGATATGGGTCACTATATCCGTCATAGCAAGCCCGGACAACCTATTTAGCTCAGCCCACTCAGCCAAACGCTCGGTCAGCGGAAGTGAACGCTCCGGACTATGGAATTGAGACCAAAACAACTCTTCCGTCTTGTGATCCTTCTGGCTTCGAAAATGCACAACGGCATCCGCCGCACTCGCTGCTAAGTCCATATAAGGGTCCTCCGGACACCACAGTTGGCCCAGCTGAGCATATTTTGGATCCGTGAACCTTCGGCGCAGCAGAAAAGGCTTGCCAGCTACAATATCTCCGGCCTGGCGCAGCTCTTCCTTCATAGCCCGCATTGCAGAGCGGGCATTCTTGGCTTCGGCGGTGGCCTTCCGCAGGTCTTCTTGCCCCGCTAGGCGCTCCTTCCCAAGAGCCTCATTGCGGTCGGTAGCATCTTTTAACTTCACGGCCATTTCGCTATCTCTTCCCTGCTCCGGCGGCAGCGACCCTTTCGCCGCTAACTCTCGGCCGCCCTCGAGGTCGCCAGCATTACTCCTTCGGCCTGCTCCTTGGCTTGAGCAAGTTCGCCCGAAGGCTCTCCACGGCAGCGGCACTATCTGCATTTCACGCACATGTTGTAAGGAGATGGCTTCGCCCCTTACCAAGTGACCGCACAAGATAACACTTACCTTGCGACTCATCAAGTCGCCTGTTGACCAGCGTGATGTCCGCATCCGCAGCATCGAGTTGCCGCTTTAGTTCAGCAACTCCATCAGTCCGGCTGGCCCCCGGACGACCCGCCACCTGCATCGGCACGACGGGAATTTAAAACCTGCGATTTTGATCCTCGGCACGCTATCGATTTCGACAACCTACCGAGTCTCAGGGGCTACTATCTATACAGGGCGCATTCTATATGCAAAACTGTTAAAAGGTGTGTCATTTTACGTACCTCAAACCCCGCCAAGAACTCCCCGACGGCATCAGGTAACCGCCTTGGCGGACGAAATCCTTTCAATCACCATGCTCATCAATGCGTGGTGATCTTCTGAGATAGACGCCTTCTCAAGCAGATCCTTCAGCCGTACACCAGTTGGCGCCGAACTATCCGGCTTTGCCAAACCCGGGGCTCCCTCCGTGATTTACACTTCAGCTCGTCCGCCCTATCCGACAACGCCCGGACGGAGGCGTCTCGCTCTCTATCATCTCCGGATGAAGGTCCCTCAAGACGAGCTCATCTGCAAGGACGGAGATCCGAACTACAAGGTAAAAACTTTACTTATCCTCGTAAGCACAAATAGGGATGTCCCTTATTATAAAACTCCGTTCTTTCTACTTACGGCTCGTTGGAGGGCTGACTCATTAAGGGAGATTGTGCGGCGGGGCCTCCCGGACGCAGGACCCTCTGGCGAAGATTTCTTCCCCGCTTAGGGGCTTTGCCCCGGGTCCTCTGAGGCAGTCCTCTTCTCCCCTTGGGGGAGGGATTCTCGATCTCCCTCTTTCAAGAGCCTCCTTAGGCGAGGCAGTAGCTTCCTTGTTTTCCCCTTCGCCTTCCTCTGAAGGCGCAACCTCAACATCCGGACCAGCACGGATCCGCGCGGTCTCGGGGAGGGGCTGGACACAGATCAATTTTGCTTCCGCTATCCACTCCTGTGTAGAAGGAAATTGGTCATAAGGCGAATCATCAAAAGGCAAACAAACGGTATGTCCGGACTCGGAACTACTTACTTGAGTATCTGGGCGATTGCAGCTTAGGCCAGCATCCTCGGTCAATTCCGGACGCACCTCTTGTGATCCGAAGAATAATTTGTACATCTCCAGGGGTGTCACACCCATGAAGTGTTGAAGAATCCGTGGGCCCTCCGGATTGAACTCCCATAGCCGGAGAGGGCGGCGTTTGCAGGGCGGGAGACGCCTAATCAGCATAACCTGCATCACCACCACCATATCGATCTCCTCGTTAGGAGATCTTGAATACGGCCCTGCAGTAGGGGCACGCCCTTTGACGGCCCCCGCTGAGCCTTTGGTTGACCCACGACATCAACCGTCGTGGAGGTCCCGGCGGAATAAGGGCGGCGGCTTTGCCCGCGCCCCTCGAACGGTAATATAGAACCACTCTTGCTGCCACAGGCCGAGATCCTCTTGAAGGAGCCACGGGCCACGGGCATCGGCCCTCTTACTTATGGTCGCCCGCCACACTCCGCTGACGCCCGATCATCTTGGCGCCACATTGAAGGTCTTCACCACAGGCAAGTGAGGGGTGACGCGGAGGAAGGCTTCACGAGACGACAATAAATGCGGAGATATGGAGGATGGACTCGAGCCAAATCGTGGAATTCCAACCCATAGTAAAACATGAGCCCTCTCACAAAAGGATCCATCGGGAAGCCTAAACCCGGACGGAGGTGGGATACGAAACGACATACTCGCCGGCTCGGGGTGGGGATGGCCTGCCCTTCCGCAGCAACCTGTCTGAAATCTTGTAAGACAGTACTTGGCCTCCATAACTTTAGCACGCCCTCCTCCGTGACGGAGGAGGGCATCCACCGCCCCGAGGTCGGAACCGACATCGTTGAAGTCCGCAGCGCTCGAATCTGGAGCTCTAGGTGCTGGAACTTGGAGCGGGAGAGGATTCGATGAAGGATTGAAGAAAAAGAAACAAGCCTTGGTCCCGTTATAAAGAGGAGAATACCAAGAGCCGCCTCCGTGACCGCTTGGGACTCGCCGATAGAGGGTGCGAGCGAACGGGCGCGTTGGGTTACCCACGTCCGTATTGATGAGAATCCGGATTAAGGGGAAACATGATCTCTGCTCGACAAGACGTGCCAAGGAAACCGCTTCGCTAAATGCGCTTGAGGTGGTAAAGTAAAAACAATTCGAGTAATGGCTTGGTAGTGGTGTGACGTCATGCCACGTAAAACGCCACAGATTGAACTTGTGTATATATTATTATTCTCTCTACGGTGGAATGTGGAATTTATTTTGCGAGCGGACACTATCCTTGTGTTCACAATCTTCTATCATTCGAGGAGGAACCCGCCTTGCAATGCCAAGCAATATACGCTACGGACTTATCGTCATTGAAGCCTGGTTCAGGGCTACCGAGGAGTCCTGGATTAGGGGTGTCCGGATAGCGGACTACCATCATCACCGAACTATCATCGACCGGACTCCAAGACTATGAAGATACAAGATTGAAGACTTCTCCCGTGTCCGGATGGGACTTTCCTTGGCGTGGAAGGCAAGCTAGGCGATCTGGATATGTAGATCTCCTACCATTGTAACCGACTCTATGTAACCCTAGCCCTCTCCGTGTCTATATAAACCGGATGGCTCTAGTCCGTAGGGACTATCGAACATCAACAACCCTTACAATCATACCATAGGCTAGCTTCTAGGGTTTAGCCTCCTTGATATCGTGGTAGATCCACTCTTGTAAACATCCCCAATATCAATATCAATCGAGTAGGACGTGGGTTTTACCTCCATCAAGAGGGCCCGAACCTGGGTAAACATCGTGTCCCTTGTCTCCTGTTACCATCCGCCTAGACGCACAGTTCGGGACCCCCTACCCGAGATCCGCCGGTTTTGACACCGACAGGTCCTCCTCCCCCTTGGTGGGGTCAGCAGGAGCGCAAGAAGAAGCGCAAGTCTGGTTCGAAGCGGCGTGAACTGGAGCGCAAGCCGATGGAGCATCCCCTATGTGGTGGCGGCCATGGGGACCTGCTGGCTAAGAAGCCGCGGGCGTCGGCAGTCCCGCTTGCGGTGGTGCTGCCGGATGCGCCGCGGGGGTCGGCGGACGCGCCCATCCCCATCGAAGAAGAGGGGGGCGAATGCTTCAAGTGCGGCCGAACAGGGCATTTCTAGGCCAAGTGCACCTCCCCCCCCTCTGTGTGATCTGTAAGCAGGAAGGGCACGCCTCGGCATTCTGCCCGTCGCGGAGTAAGCATCTCCACCTTCAGATTATGGGCAGCGCGATTCCGGGGGAAGGTTTTTTTTGCTTGGACTTCGAAGATGAGGAGACACAGGGCAATGTTCTGCAGGCGGCCAATGGGGCCATTCTGTAGGCGGAGCCAGGGAGGCTGTCGTTGCGTGTTCTTAAGCAGGAGCTGAAGCACATGTTTGCGGGTGACTGGGACTGGCAGATCTCTCAAGTGGGGGGATGACGATTTTGCGGTTATCTTCCCCTCCGCGGATCTGCTGCACATGGCTAAGTCTACTGGTAAATTGTTCCTTTCTATCAACGATATTACGGTGCGGGTCCGTGATTCTATCCAGGAGACTATTGTGCCCCTCTCCATGCCAGAGGTGTGGCTCCGTCTCCACGGTATTCCCAAGAAGCACTGTCGGTGTCAAAACCGGCGGATCTCGGGTAGGGGGTCCCGAACTGTGCGTCTAGGCGGATGGTAACAGGAGACAAGGGACACGATGTTTTTACCCAGGTTCGGCCCTCTCGATGGAGGTAAAACCCTACTCCTGCTTGATTAATATTGATGATATGGGTAGTACAAGAGTAAATCTACCACGAGATCAGAGAGGCTAAACCCTAAAAGCTAGCCTATGGTATGATTGTTCTTCGTCCTACGGACTAAAACCCTCCGGTTTATATAGACACCGGAGGGGGTTAGGGTTACATAGAGTCGGTTACAAATGGGAGGAGATCTACATATCCATATCGCCAAGCTTGCCTTCCACGCAAAGTCCCATCCGGACACGGGACGAAGTCTTCAATCTTGTATCTTCATAGTCCAGGAGTCCGGCCAAAGGTTATAGTCCGGCCATCCGGACACCCCCTAATCCAGGACTCCCTCAAGCACCTCGTGTTGATCGCCATGATGGAAGGAATGAAGATGCTTGGCATGACCATTGTGGTGGACGAGCTCTCCCTCATCCGGATGGGACCGGTGAGGATGAAGTTTGGCTGCAAAGCTCCGGACAAGATGAATCGATACGTGCAAATTTGGTTCAATCATGAGGGTTTTGACATCAAGGTGGAGGTGGAAAGACCCCCGAAGCGCTCGGGCGAGGGAGCTGTGGCATCTGGTTCTGACAAGGCCCCCCCTCGTCCTAGCGACAATCTGGGCCAGCCGGGTTCGGGGACCGGGGGTGCGCCTGGGTTGCTGCAGGGTTCGACCGTGGCTCAGGGAGGACCGGGCACCGCAACTGGCAGCCATCAGCAAGATGTGGAGATGGCTTGCCGTGATGAGGAGAATGAGGACAGCATGCCAGACACGTCGATAGATACTGAGACTTGGGATAAGTTGGGCTTCACTTCCTTCGCGCTCGAGGAGGACACATAAGTGGTGGCGCCGGGCGCTCTTGCGACGACGGGCACGGCTGGGAGCAGTCCTCCACCGGCGTGCGTGTTGCTGGGGGCTTTTGACTAGTCTGGTTCAAAGGAGCGGGTTGGTGCTGACCCCATGCTCCCGGGTGCCCCGGCCTCCCCAAGTCTGCTGGGCTTCGACACGGGTGTGGTACTCAACGAACCATCCATGCATACCCCGTTGTCAAGCTGGCGCAGCGCGGGGGGCTCCGGGCGTGCTCCCAAGAAGATGGCTGGTCGCAAGCCCTCGGCCAACGCTGCGGTGCTCTCCCTTCCTTCGCCAACTGCGCCAGCAGTCGTGGACCTGCAGGCGGCTCTGGGCGCCGCGGGCGTCTCGGCCAAGGCACGGCGCTCTCGAGCTTCTCCAGTGTCCCAGCGTGCGCCAAGTGCTCGGGCCAAGGCTCAGTTGGGTGAGCTTTCCTCCATGGAGAGTGCGCAGCTTCGTCTTGCAGAGAAGAATCTCGAAACTTCAGGTAATCCCCCACCATCCTTTAAGATTCTGAATGCCTTTACGGACCCGGAACTTGTGTCGATTCTAGACGACAGCGGTTTTAAAGTAGGTGCGGAGAGCGGAGAGTTAGTGTCGATGATTCATGCCCGCGAAGATGCCCAAGCGGCTTTGGCCGAAGCTGCCGCTTTGGCTAAGGCCAGGGAGGCCTCTGCCACGGCGCTGGTCGTTTCTGACCCTGTTGGGTCTGCTGCGGTGGCGAGTGGGAACGCTGAAGCTAGGGAGGTGGAGGCCATCCCCTCGACAAGCCGTGCCCCGGCTAAAAAACGAGTGGCAAAACCGGTGACATCCAGAGGGGTGCGCCTTCGCAACCGAATTATTTAGATGCGCTACCTTTTTTGGAACATTCGGGGTTGCGGCCACTCTGGCCGTCGGACCCAGCTCAAAGAATACATAGCTTGGGAGCGCATTGACGTGGTTGCGCTTCAGGAGACGATTAAAGCAGATTTTACGTATAGGGATTTGGCTGCCTACGACCCTCTTCATCGTTTTGTTTGGGGTTGGGTGCCGTCTGTGGGCCATTCTGGTGGTCTCCTATTGGGATGTAACAGTGATGTATGCGATGTTGTAAGCTGGGATGTGGGTTCGTTTTTCATATCTGTCACGGTTAAACACATGATCTCACTTGCTTCCTGGGCAATTGTTTGCGTTTATGGCCCGGCTGACCATTCTAGGGCGGCTGATTTCCTAGGTGAAATTCAAAGCTTGGTTGGGGCTAAGCAAGGCGCCAATGTCCCCATTGTCCTTGGGGGTGATTTTAACCTTATTCGTTCGGGAGCGGATAAGAACAATCCTAACATTGACTGGCCTAGAGAGAACCTGTTCAATAATACGATTGCATCATGCGCCCTGCGGGAGATCGCTAGGACTGGCGCTAGATTCACGTGGACCAACAAGCAACTGTCGCCGGTGGCAGACTAAGGCATAGCCTAGTGGTGGGAAGGGGCTGATGCCTTCCCACCCACCCAGGTTCAAGGCATGGTACTTGCAATTTGGGTTTATTGCACCAATTATACTGTAAGGGGTTCCCTTACAGTCTTTCTGTCAAAAAAAACTGTCGCCGGTGCGCAGTGTCCTCGACCGGGTCTTTGTGACCCCCGACTGGGAAGTGCTATTCCCCATGTGTACGCTGGTTGCGGAAACGCGTATTGGGTCGGATCATGTGCCACTGATCCTATCCTCGGGGGAGGACCGGATCAAGCGCAGCCCTCGCTTTTTCTTTGAAACTGGGTGGTTTGAGATAGAGGGCTTCGGGCCCTTGCTCATGGCGCGCTGGGAGCGTGCAAGAGCTGTGGTCGGCCACTCCAGGAGTCCCCTGGACACTTGGATCACGGCGGCTGGGACCCTTAGGGGTTTCCTCGTGGGTGGGGTGCAAATCATGGGAGCGCGAAGCGCCGCTTAGGGAAGCCATTATTGTGGAAATTAAAGCCCTAGACGTGCAAGCTGATTCCAGACCCTTCCTGGAAGATGAATGGGCCCACCGTTACGCTCTTGAGAACCAGGTGCTCGCCATTCTCAGGGAGGAGGAGGAATACTGGCGCCGCCGGGGCGGCGTCAAGTGGATTACCAAAGGCGATGCGAATACGGGATATTTCCACGCCTTTGCCAACGGCCGTAAACGGAAGTGCTCGATTTTGAGACTTCAATCTGATCAAGGGTTGTTGGTTAGTCAGGCTGACATCGTGGCACACATCTATGACTTCTTCCTCAATCTGTTGGGAACAGATGAGGAAAAACACCTTCAGTTGCGGGTGGACTTCTGGGGGGAAGAGGGCCGCGTGTCTCAACCCGAAAATGACCTCATGGCTTTGACTTTCTCCACGGAGGAGATTGACGAAGGTTTGGGTGCAATGAAGATTGACACGGCGCCTGGCCCGGACGGCAGGCCGGTCGCGTTTTTCCGCCGCTTCTGGCCGATGTTTAAAGATCTCTTCTACGGGATTATCAATGGTTTTGCGCTAGGTACGGTAGATGTTTCGCGCCTAAACTATGGAGTTATTAGCCTTATCCCCAAAGTCAAA
Source organism: Aegilops longissima (assembly GCA_021605205.1). Lineage (NCBI taxonomy): Eukaryota > Viridiplantae > Streptophyta > Magnoliopsida > Poales > Poaceae > Aegilops > Aegilops longissima. Next base: position 646,515,239 of record CM038676.1, on the reverse strand, counting down.
GGGGCCGACACTATTAAATAGTACCGTCCTATCACGCTCATTAACGTACCTTTCAAGATTTGCTCCAAGGCGTATGCAACCAGACTTGCATCGGTCGCGCAGCGCGTTATCAATCGTAGTCAGTCTGGTTTTCTCAAAGGTCGCAACATTCTTGAAGGGCCGATAGTGTTGCAGGAGACTGTCCATGAGCTTAAACGCACCGGGCAACAGGCCGTGCTCCTAAAGCTCGACTTTGAGAAAGCATATGACCGTGTGAACTGGGAGTTCATCCGCGAGGTGCTAACTCGGAAGGGATTCGAGTCAGGCTTTGTTCACCGCATCATGCATCTGGTCTCGGGTGGCCAGATCGCAACAAACGAGGTCTCGGGCAAGGGGATCCCTCCTCGCCCCCGATCTTTAACTTCGTTGCGGACGCCTTATCAGCCATGATTCATAAGGCTAAGGACGCCGGACACATCCGCGGGGTGGTCCTGTTGGGGAACGTAGTAATTTCAAAAATTTCCTCGCACACGCAAGACCATGGTGATGGCATAGCAACGAGGGAAGAGTGTCCGTCCACGCACCCTCGTGACCGTGGCGAAGCGTTATAACAACGCGGTTGATGTAGTCGTGCGCCTTCACGATCCGACCGATCCAAGTACCGAACGTCACGGCACCTCCGTGTTCAAGACACGTTCAGCTCGATGACGATCCCCGGCTCCGATCCAGCAAAGCGTCGGGGATGAGTTCCACAAGACGACGGCGTGGTGATGATGATGATGCTCCACCGACGCAGGGCTTCGCCTAAGCTCATGACGATATGACTTCACCGGCGCAGGGCTTCGCCTAAGCTCTGACGATATGACCAAGTGGAATATGGTGGAGGGGGCACCGCACACGGCTAAGGAACGATCCGTAGATCAACTTGTGTGTCATGGGTGCCCCCTGCCCCATATATAAAAAGGAGCAAGGGGTGCGGCCAGCCCTAGGGGCGGCGCTGGAGAGTCCTACTCCCACCAGAGTAGGACTCCCCCTTCCTAGTTGGAATAGGATTGGGGAGGTGGAAGAGGAAGGGCGCCGCCTCTCCTTGTCCTATTCGGACTAGAGGGGGGGGCGCGGCCTGCCCTGGCCGGCCCTTCCTCTTCTCCCTATGGCCCATCAAGGCCCATTGACCCCTCGGGGGGTTCCGGTAACCCCCCGGTGTTCCGGTAAAATCCTGTTTTCATCCGGAACCCTTCCGAAGTCCAAACATAGGCTTCCAATATATCAATCTTTATGTCTCGACCATTTCGAGACTCCTCGTCATGTCCGTGATCACATCCGGGACTCCGAACAACCTTCGGTACATCAAAACTTATAAACTCATAATAGACTGTCATCGAAACGTTAAGCGTGCGGACCCTACGGGTTCGAGAACTATGTAGACATGACCTAGAACCATTCTCGGTTAATAACCAATAGCGGAACCTGGATGCCCATATTGGTTCCTACATATTCTACGAAGATCTTTATCGGTCAAACCGCATAACGACATACGTTGTTCCCTTTGTCATCGGTATGTTACTTACCCGAGATTCGATCGTCGGTATCCAATACCTAGTTCAATCTCGTTACGGTAAGTCTCTTTACTCGTTCGTAATACATCATCTCACAACTAACTCATTAGTTGCAATGCTTGCAAGGCTTATGTGATGTGTATTACCGAGAAGGCCCAGAGATACCTCTCCGACAATCGGAGTGACAAAACCTAATCTCAAATACGCCAACCCAACATGTACCTTTGGAGACACCTGTAGTACTCCTTTATAATCACCCGATTCGTTGTGACGTTTGGTAGTACCAAAGTGTTCCTCCGTAAACGGAGTTGCATAATCTCATAGTTACAGGAACATGTATAGGTCATGAAGAAAGCAATAGCAATATACTAAGCGATCAAGTGCTAAGCTAACGGAATGGGTCATGTCAATCACATCATTCTCCTAATGATGTGATCCCATTAATCAAATGACAACACATGTCTATGGTTAGGAAACATAACCATCTTTGATTAATGAGCTAGTCTAGTAGAGGCATACTAGTGACTATCTGTTTGTCTATGTATTCACACATGTATTATGTTTCCGGTTAATACAATTCTAGCATGAATAATAAACATTTATCATGATATAAGGAAATAAATAATAACTTTATTATTGCCTCTAGGGCATATTTCCTTGAGTCTCCCACTTGCACTAGAGTCAATAATCTAGATTACACAAGAATGATTCTAACACCCATGGAGTCTTGGTGCTGATCATGTTTTGCTCATGGAAGAGGCTTAGTCAACGGATGCGCAACATTCAGATCCGTATGTATTTTGCAAATCTCTATGTCTCCCACTTGGACTTGGTCCCGAATGGAATTGAAGCGTCTCTTGATATGCTTGGTCCTCTTGTGAAATCTGGATTCCTTTGCCAAGGCAATTGCACCAAGATTGTCACGAAGATCTTCATTGGTCCCGATGCACTAGGTATGACACCTAGATCGGAAATGAACTCTTTCATCCAGACTCCTTCATTTGCTGCTTCCAAGCAGCTATGTACTCCGCTTCACATGTAGATCCCGCCACGACGCTTTGTTTAGAACTGCACCAATTGACAGCTCCACCGTTTAATAAAAACACGATCCGGTTTGTGATTTAGAATCGTCCGGATCGGTGTCAAAGCTTGCATCGACGTAACCATTTACGACTAGCTCTTTGTCACCTCCATATACGAGAAACATATCCTTAGTCCTTTTCGGTATTTCAGGATGTTCTTGACCGCTGTCCATGATCCACTCTGGATTACTTTGGTACCTTCCTGCCAAGCTTATTGCTAAGCATCGTCGGTCTGGTACACAGCATTGCATACATGATAGAGCCTATGGCTGAAGCATAGGAACATCTTTCATTTTCTCTCTATCTTCTGCTTGTGGTCGGGCATTGAGTCGACTCAATCTTACACCTTGTAATACAGGTAAAAACCTTTCTTCGCTGATCCATTTTGAACTTTTTCAAAACTTTATCAAGGTATGTGCTTTGTGAAAGTCCAATTAAGCGTCTTGATCTATCTCTATAGATCTTGATGCCCAATATGTAAGCAGCTTCACCGAGGTCTTTCATTGAAAAACTTTTATTCAAGTATCCTTTTATGCTATCCAGAAATTCTATATCATTTCCAATCAATAATATGTCGTCCACATATAATATCGAAAATGCTCTGAGCTCCCACTCACTTTCTTGTAAATACAGGCTTCTCCAAAAGTCTCAGATAAAACCATATGCTTTGATCACACTATCAAAGCGTTTATTCCAACTCCGAGAGGCTTGCACCTGACCATAAATTGATCGCTGGAGCTTGCATACTTTGTTAGCACCCTTTGGATCAACAAAACCTTCTGGTTGCATCATATACAACTCTTCTTCTAGAAATCCATTCAAGAATGCAGTTTTACATCCATTTGCCAAATTTCATAATCATAAAATGCGCAATTGCTAACATGATTCGGACAGACTTAAGCATCGCTACGGGTGAGAAAGTCTCATCGTAGTCAACCCCTTGAACTTGTCGAAAACCTTTCGCAACAAGTCGAGCTTTGTAGACGATTACATTATCATCAGCGTCGGTCTTCTTCTTAAAGATCCATTTATTCTCAATGGCTTGCCGATCATCGGGCAAGTCAACCAAAGTCCATACTTTGTTCTCATACATGGATCCCATCTCAGATTTCATGGCTTCCAGCCATTTTGCGGAATCTGGGCTCACCATCGCTTCTTCATAGTTTGTAGGTTCGCCATGGTCAAGTAACATGACTTCCAGAATAGGATTACCGTACCACTCTAGTGCGTATTTTACTCTGGTTGACCTACGAAGTTCAGTAGCAACTTGATCTGAAGTTTCATGATCAACATCATTAGTTTCCTCACTAATTGGTGTAGTTGTCACAGGAACCATTTCTTGTGGTGAACTACCTTCCAATAAGGGAGCAGATACAGTTATCTCATCAAGTTCTACTTTCCTCCCACTCACTTCTTTCGAGAGAAACTCCTTCTCTAGAAAGGATCCGAATTTAGCAACGAAAATCTTGCCTTCAGATCTGTGATAGAAGGTGTACCCAACAGTCTCCTTTGGGTATCCTATGAAGACACATTTCTCCGATTTGGGTTCGAGCTTATCTGGTTGAAGTTTCTTCACATAAGCATCGCAGCCCCAAACTTTAAGAAACGACAACTTTGGTTTCTTGCCAAACCATAGTTCATACGGTGTCGTCTCAACGGACTTAGATGGTGCCCTATTTAACGTGAATGCGGCCGTCTCTAAAGCATATCCCCAGAACGATATCGATAGCGGTAAATCAGTAAGAGACATCATAGATCGCACCATATCAAGTAAAGTACGATTACGACGTTCGGACACACCATTTCTCTGTGGTGTTCCGGGTGGCGTGAGTTGCGAAACTATTCCACATTGTTTCAAATGTAAACCAAATTCGTAACTCAAATATTCTCCTCCACGATCAGATCGTAGAAACTTTATTTTCTTGTTACGATGATTTTCCACTTCACTCTGAAATTCTTTGAACTTTTCAAATGTTTCAGATTTGTGTTTCATTAAGTAGATATATCCATATCTGCTCAAATCATCTGTGAAGGTGAGAAAATAACGATACCCGCCAAGTGCCTCAACATTCATTGGACCACAAACATCGGTATGTATGATTTCCAACAAATCAGTTGCTCGCTCCATAGTTCCGAGAACGGCGTTTTAGTCATCTTGCCCATGAGGCACGGTTCGCAAGTACCAAGTGATTCATAATCAAGTGATTCCGAAGCCCATCAAGATGGAGTTTCTTCATGCGTTTTACACCGATATGACCCAAACGGCAAGTACCACAAATAAGTTGCATTATCATTATCAACTCTGCATCTTTTGTTTCAACACTATGAATATGTGTATTACTACTATCGAGATTCAATAAAATAGACCATTCTTCAAGGGTGCATGACCATAAAAGATATTATTCATATAAATAGAACAACCATTATTCTCTGTCTTAAATGAATAACCGTCTCGCATCAAACAAGATCCAGATATAATGTTCATGCTTAACTCGGCACCAAATAACAATTATTTAGGTCTAAAACTAATCCCGATGGTAGATGTAGAGGTAGCGTGCTGATCGCGATCACATCGACTTTGGAACCATTTCCCACGCGCGATCGTCACCTCGTCCTTAGCCAATCTTCGCAATCCGTAGTTCCTGTTTGAGTTGCAAATATTAGCAATGTAACCAGTATCAAATACCAGTGTACTATCATGAGTATTAGTAAGGTACACATCAATAACATGTATATCACATATACCTTTGATCACCTTGCCATCCTTCTTATCCGCCAAATACTTGGGGCAGTTCCGCTTCCAAAGTCCAGTTTGCTTGCAGGTAAAACACTCGATTTCAGGCTTAGGTCCAGACTTGGGTTTCTTCTCTTGAGCAGCAACTTTCTTGCTGTTCTTTTGAAGTTCCTTCTTCTTTCCTTTGCCCTTTTCTTGAAACTAGTGGTCTTGTTGACCATCAACACTTGATGCTCTTTCTTGATTTCTACCTCCGCTTTTTAGCATTGCGAAGAGCTCGGAATTGTTTTGGTCATCCCTTGCATATTATAGTTCATCACGAAGCTCTTGTAGCTTGGTGGCGTGATTGGAGAATTCATCAATGACACTATCATCCGGAAGAGTAACTCCCAGTTGAATCAAGTGATTATTATACCCGGACATTTTGAGTATATGTTCACCGACGAACTATTCTCCTCCATCTTGCAGCTATAGAACTTATTGGAGACTTCATATCTCTCAATCCGGGCATTTGCTTGAAATATTAACTTCAACTCCTGGAACATCTCATATGCTCCATGACGTTCAAAACGTCGTTGAAGACCCGGTTCTAAGCCGTAAAGCATGGCACACTCGAACTATAGAGTAGTCATCAGCTTTGCTCGCGCGACGTTCACAACTTCGGCGTTGCTCTGCAGCAGGCCTGGCACCCAGCGGTGCTTCGGGACGTAATTCTTCATGCAGCAATGAGGATAATCCTCAAATTACGGACCCAGTCCGTGTAATTGCTACCATCATCTTTCAACTTTGCTTTCTAAAGGAACGCATTAAAATTCAACGGAACAACAGACGAGCCATCTATCTACAAAGAAACATAGACAAGCAAAAATACTATCGGTACTAAGTTCATGATAAATTTAAGTTTAATTAATCATATTAAAAACTCCCACTTAGACAGACATCTCTCTAGTCATCTAAGTGATTACGTGATCCAAATCAACTAAACCATGTCCGATCATCACGTGAGATGGAGTAGTTTCAATGGTGAACATCACTATGTTGATCATATCTACTATATGATTCACGTTCGACCTTCGGTCTCCGTGTTCGAGGCCATATCTGTTATATGCTAGGCTCGTCAAGTTTAACCTGAGTATTCGCGTGTGCAACTGTTTTGCACCGTTGTATTTGAACGTAGAGCCTATCACACCGATCATCACGTGGTGTCTCAAACGAAGAACTTTCGCAGCGGTGCATACTCACGGAGAACACTTCTTGATAATTTTAGTGAGAGATCATCTTATAATGCTACCGTCAATCAAAGCAAGATAAGATGCATAAAGGATAAACATCACATGCAATCAATATAAGTGATATGATATGGTCATCATCATCTTGTGCTTGTGATCTCCATCGCCAAGCACCGTCATGATCACCATCGTCACCGCGCGACACCTTGATCTCCATCGTAGCATCGTTGTCGTCTCGCCAACTATTGCTTCTCGACTATCGCTAATGCTTAGTGATAAAGTAAAGCAATTACATGGCTTTGCATTTCATACAATAAGCGACAACCATATGGCTCCTGCCGATTGCGATAACTTCGGTTACAAAACATGATCATCTCATACAATAAAATATAGCATCACGTCTTGACCACATCACATCACAACATGCCCTGCAAAAACAAGTTAGGCGTCCTCTACTTTGTTGTTGCAAGTTTTACGTGGCTGCTACGGGCTGAGCAAGAACCGTTCTTACCTCGCATCAAAACCACAACGATAGTTTGTCAAGTTGGTGCTGTTTTAACCTTCGCAAGGACCGGGCGTAGCCACACTCGGTTCAACTAAAGTGAGAGAAACAGACACCCGCGGTCACCTTTAAGCAACTAGTGCTCAAGCGCGGTGAAACCAGTCTCGCGTAAGCGTCTGCTGTAATGTCGGTCCGGGCCGCTTCATCTCACAATACCGCTGAACCAAAGTATGACATGCTGGTAAGCGGTATGACTTATATCGCCCACAACTCACTTGTGTTCTACTCGTGCATATGACATCAACGCATAAAACCAGGCACGGATGCCACTGTTGGGGAACGTAGTAATTTCAAAATTTTCCTCGCACACGCAAGACCATGGTGATGGCATAGCAACGAGAGGGAGAGTGTCTGTCCACGTACCCTCGTAGACCGTAAGAGGAAGCGTTATAACAACGCGGTTGATGTAGTCGTACGTCTTCACGATCCGACCGATCCAAGTACCGAACGTATGGCACCTCCGTGTTCAGCACACGTTCAGCTCGATGACGATCCCCGGGCTCCGATCCAGCAAAGCGTCGGGGATGAGTTCCGTCAGCACGACGGCGGTGATGATGATGATGCTCCACCGGCGCAGGGCTTCGCCTAAGCTCATGACGATATGACTTCACCGGCGCAGGGCTTCGCCTAAGCTCATGACGATATGACCAAGTGGAATATGGTGGAGGGGGCACCGCACACGGCTAAGGAACGATCCGTAGATCAACTTGTGTGTCATGGGGTGCCCCCTGCCCCGTATATAAAGGAGCAAGGGGGTGCGGCCAGCCCTAGGGGCGCGCTGGAGGAGTCCTACTCCCACCGAGTAGGACCCTCCCTTCCTAGTTGGAATAGGATTGGGGAGGGGAAGAGGGAAGGCGCGCCCCTCTCCTGTCCTATTCGGACTAGAGGGGGGGGGGGCGCGCCTGCCCTGCCGGCCCTTCCTCTTCTCCCTATGGCCCATCAAGGCCCATTGACCCCGGGGTTCCGTAACCCCGGTGTTCCTGTAAAATCTTGTTTTCATCCGGAACCCTTCCGAAGTCCAAACATAGGCTTCCAATATATCAATCTTTATGTCTCGACCATTTCGAGACTCCTCGTCATGTCCGTGATCACATCCGGGACTCGAACAACCTTGGTACATCAAAACTTATAAACTCATAATAGACATCATCGAAGCGTTAAGCGTGCGGACCCTACGGGTTCGAGAACTATGTAGACATGACCTAGAACCATTCTCGGTCAATAACCAATAGCGGAACCTGGATGCCCATATTGGTTCCTACATATTCTACGAAGATCTTTATCGGTCAAACCGCATAACGACATCGTTGTTCCTTTGTCATCGGTATGTTACTTACCCGAGATTCGATCGTCGGTATCCAATACCTAGTTCAATCTCGTTACGGTAAGTCTCTTTACTCGTTCCGTAATACATCATCTCACAACTAACTCATTAGTTGCAATGCTTGCAAGGCTTATGTGATGTGTATTACCGAGAAGGCCCAGAGATACCTCTCCGACAATCGGAGTGACAAAACCTAATCTCAAATCGCCAACCCAACATGTACCTTTGGAGACACCTGTAGTACTCCTTTATAATCACCCGATTACGTTGTGACGTTTGGTAGTACCAAAGTGTTCCTCCTGTAAACGGAGTTGCATAATCTCATAGTTACAGGAACATGTATAGGTCATGAAGAAAGCAATAGTAATATACTAAACGATCAAGTGCTAAGCTAACGGAATGGGTCATGTCAATCACATCATTCTCCTAATGATGTGATCCCATTAACCAAATGACAACACATGTCTATGGTTAGGAAACATAACCATCTTTGATTAATGAGCTAGTCTAGTAGAGGCATACTAGTGACTATCTGTTTGTCTATGTATTCACACATGTATTATGTTTCCGGTTAATACAATTCTAGCATGAATAATAAACATTTATCATGATATAAGGAAATAAATAATAACTTTATTATTGCCTCTAGGGCATATTTCCTTCAGGTCCCCCACCTTATTCCGGGTGGACTCACTCACCTCCAATATGCGGACAACACTTTGCTGCTCTTTGAGCCTAACGATCATAGCGTAGCCTCGGTCAAACTCATCCTCCTTGCTTTCGAAATCATTTCTGGTCTGAAGATCAATTTCCTTAAGAGCGAGGTTATAGCCATTGGGATGGATCCTCTGCTCGCTTCTCGAGTCGCCAATCTACTTAATTGTAAGCTAGGGAGCTTTCCAATTAAGTATTTGGGCCTGCCTATTTCGGATAAACACATTTCCATTCTGGAATGGGAGCCCTTGTATGGCAAGGTGGCTAATAGGGTTAGCCCCTGGCACGGTCGTTTCCTCTCCTCGGCGGCCAGACTCATCCTAACTAACTCCAGCCTGTCTTCCCTTCCTCTGTTCATGATGGGCATGTTCTTGCTGGTTGATGGGGTTCATGCCAGGCTCGATACTCCCCGATCCAAGTTCTTTTGGGAAGGAACTGGGATAAAAAAGAAGTACCACCTTATCAAATGGGCCGCGCTCTGCCGCCCTAAGGAATTTGGAGGTCTTGGGATTCTTAATTCGAAGCTAATGAATGTCGCTCTCTTAACCAAGTGGATTTGGAAACTCTCCCGAAACGAGCAAGGGCTCTGGGTGGATATTCTTCGCGCCAAATACTTCCCAGATGGGAATTTTCTAACTTCCAAAGCTAAAGAATCAACTTTCTGGAATGGGATCCAGAAAGTTATGCCGGCATTCACTTTAGGAGCCAAGTTTTGCGTCAACAATGGGTCCTCAACGCGATTTTGGTTGGACCACTGGTTTGGCACGGAACCCTTGTGGAAAAGCCATTCCTTAGCCTATCAGCTAGCTACTAACGTTGATATCCTAGTGGCAGACGCGCTGCGCACCAGCCCGCCCGCGGTCTCCTTCAAAAGACCCCTTCTTGCTAACGAACGAGCCTGTTGGGACGGGCTCGTAGCTGACCTGGCGGGAGTGACCCTCCGCCCTGAGGCCGACTCGGTTTCCTGGGCTCTCTCGCGCTTGGGGAAGTTCACCGTCCAATCCTTGTACAACAAACTGACCGAGGGGCCGGCCCTGGACATAGCTAGGGGGCTATGGAAAGCATCCATCCCCTTAAAGATCAAAATTTTCTTGTGGCAGATGTTTCGCGATCGCCTTCCCTCCTCCAATAGTATCGCTCGTAGGAATGGGCCCTCCGATGGCTCTTGCGTGCTATGTGGACACCATGAAGATGCCAACCACATTTTTTCAACTGTCACCTCGCTCGCTTTGCTTGGAGTGCGGTTAGGGAGGCGTTCGGTCAGAACTGGAATCCCCGCTCTGTCTCGGACCTGCGTGTTATGCTAGTCGCTCATAGGGGTGGTTTCGGCCGTGTCTTATGGAGATGCGTAGGAGCTTTGCTTTGGTCCATTTGGACCCGTCGCAATAAGATGACTATCGAGTACAAATTTCCTTCTCACCCGGCTGACATTATTTTCAAATGCCACTTATTTCTTCAGACATGGACGCCGTTGGGGAAACGGCGTGATGTGGATCGGATGACGGAGGCTATGGAGCGGATTCGGTTGATCCAGATTGGTGCCCGCCACTAGCCTGCCGTTGGTTCTGACCTTTTGGACCGGCCTATTGCATTATGTTGCTCCTCATTTCTTTGCAGGCTTCGGCCGGTAGCATGTATCGTACCTTGGCTGCGGCTGTTCTTTCTTTGTTGTTATGTGTTGAACCTGTTGGATCCTGCCTTACTGGGCTTTATTAATTTAAAGCCGGACGCCGCCGACGTCTTCGTTCTAAAAAAAGTTTTTAGATGTAGTTTAAACTCGTCCGCCGTATTATGTGTATTGTGTGAACTGTGGATATCTTTTAGAGATCCAGCTGTGATCTTTTGATGAACCGATTATGCATTTGTACGTCCGCTCATGATCTACGTAGTTTTTATCAACATTTCATGGTTTAGTATAAATATAGGAGACGAAATATGAGATATGCGGATGTGAAGGCGTGGATATAGGTAATGCCCTGTCAATGTCCGCGGGAGTGCCGGGCACCCACGGACGTACGGGACGAATTTGTCAAGTCTGACTGTAGAGGCCCTAAGTACTGCATATATGCACATTACGTGTGCTCATGTCAGGTGTTTTTAGACAGCAGCACACAGTACAATCATTGAGCTTGCGGCCAGCTCCCCGCCGGGGACGCCACATGCTAACGTCCCGGCCAATGCGACGCGCAGCGGCAGCGTGCACATCACTGAGTGGCTTAAATGTGGCGCCTGTTCTCAACAAACAGCTGCTAGTAATCACGGAGTAGCACATTGACGAGACGATCGATCGAGCAGCCCGGCGACGTGGCACGGCACGGTCGCGATCGGCATCGGCATCGGCGTCCATCGGCGCCAGCGTTTTCCCCCGGTTTTGACCAAAGACACCATTCCGAGACCGACGTACGCTGAGGCCGAGCCACAGAGCGGCCGCGCGGCTGACACCTGTGGCCTGTGTCGCCGGTGGTTCCATCATCGCCTCGTCGCGTCTGTCTCGTCCCGATCTGGTAAATGCGGCCCAAGGGGAGCCATGTGAGTGAGGGGTGCTGGTGACCGGCGACTCGTTGTCGGGAAGGGAAAAGCGTTCTTTGTGCCGTGTCCGGCGCCGTGCTGGCCCGACGGCGACGACTGCTTCGTTGTTCGCGGCGCGAGCGCGGGGGCGGCCGCGGGCGGTGCCCCGGCCGGACACGTACGCGGGTCTCGACGGCGACGGCGCGTTGCGTCCCTGTCCATCGGTTTTGACCGCCTTATACTAGTACTACCTCCTACTCGTGCTGCCAATCCCCGCCGGCATGTGAACATGATGAGTACATGACCCAACTGGAAACTGTACAGGAGATCAAGGCAAACTGCCGACCGCGAAGTCAAAGAATTCCAGATCAGACAGGACTCGGTCGCGGCATGCATCACACGGAAGAAGGACAACGTTGCGTGCTCCGTGAGTATAGAGATCGATCGCCTTCGCCTTCATTTGACTTGGGGGCCGAACCTCTCCCGGTCTCTGTAGCAGGCTGCCTTTTGCGTTTCAATGTTGCTACATTCACTCTGACTCCGGGGCTGGCTGTTGAGAGCTTCACCAGCATCAAATGAGAGTGATGCATCTTGGCGGACAGAGTGACTGGCCCACCAAACCCTTCGTTTTGTTACCTACATGGATAAACTCGGATTTACCACGTACAGTATGCGCGCATAGACAAGAACTACCTCGGTCTTGGTTTATTCGTCCTTATTGTATTTTGTGTCAAATTTTAATTATATATTAAACTAACAAAATGTTCATGCATGTCATAAAAAATTATATCATCAAAAACTATATTCAAATACGAATCCAAGGTCATAATTTTTATTGACATGCATTAACATTTTATCAGTTAAATCTTTGATCAAAATTTGATACAAACTACTAGGGGGCCTATAAACCAGAACGAAGGTAATAGTAGTAGCAAACATCAGTATGTAAACGTATAGCCATAAGTCCGCCCATAACGAGCAACTGCAACTTATTATCGAGTGACATATAGCCATCCCTAAAAAAACAGCTGAGAAACAAGGTTCTGTCGAAGAAGACTGGCCATAGCGGGAGTAACTTCAAGAGTAACGTCAGGTTCAACTCAGCAAATTCGTCTATGTGACAATGAGTTAATGTGAAGAGAGATAAATTGAGTAATTTAGGTAGTTACCGTAACATCACATATTCTAACATAATATGAGTCTATAACCTAATAAATAAGGCTTTACATGACACTACACATACTATGTTACTACCCACTATAGAGATAGTAACATTGTCTAGGATAACGTGTACTCCCTTGGTTCCATAATGTAGTGCCTATAGATTTTTGCAAAAGTCAAATATTACAAACTTTGACCATATTTGTAGAGAAAAGTAGGTACATCTAGAATACCGAATGCACGTCATTGAATACATCGTGAGTTATATTTGTAGAATGTACATGTTTGGCATTATAGATGTAGACAATTTTCTTTATACACTTGGTCAAAGTTGGCAAAGTTTGATTTTCATAAAAATTTATAGGCACTACATTATAGAATGAAGGGAGTATGTTATTGGTGTAAGTTACTCTTCACTATGCCTAGTCGAAGAAGGGGGACACTTCACATAACAGGAGCTACTTTACATATACTTGCTAGCATCATGTGAACAAACAAGCAAACAGAATGGACGAGGGGGTCACCAAATCAGAGTATCAGACGACTGATCATGAGCCACGTATGCATGCATGCTCTCTAGGTGGCCAGTCTTGAAACTACTCCCTCCGTTCCTAAATAATTGTCTTTTTAGAGATTTCAACAAGTGACTACATACGGAGCAAAATGAGTGAATCTACACTCTCAAACATGTCTACATACATCTGTATGTTGTAGTCCATTTGAGATGGCTAGAAAGACAATTATTTGGGAACGGAGGAAGTATTAATCATGGACCATGAGTATGTAATATTCACTTCTTTCTAGATGTTCAGTCATGAGTGGACCATGGGAAGCCGGACGTTGTGCGCAACATGACACGGGAGGTAGGTTCTGGTCGGTCGCAGAGTTGCTGTCCCACAGTACAGAGATGTCAGATCGTGTCATTGTTGTCTGGCTATGGCCTTTAGTCCCGGCCGTGCATGTATGGCCATCTTTTCTTTTTCGAACACATATGGAAGTTTTGTTCCAATGTCATAGGGTTATAATCGAGAGATAATTAATCTCACAACATGGAGGACATCTTTTCATCCACACTACAGTACAGGACTCGATATAACTATAATTTGTCATACAATCAGCAACCCTATTTTGACTTCTACTAATCTTGTGAGGAACAAAGTCCCTAACCTCCATCAAAGACGTAATTTCTGCTACCAAATAACCATAGGCTGATCTAGACAAAGTATCATCTGATAAGACTGAAAGCGCAACAGAAGAATCAGATTGCACAATAAACGAACGATCAGTATGTTGTAAAGTTAGGGCCATTCCTTGCATTAAATCATGTATCTCTGCCACGAGCGCCTCATTGCAACTAAACTCGATACGCTGTGAAGATCACCGTGCCGTCCTCCTGACGCAAGATCATACCCACACCCGCATTATCATCATGAGATAAGAAAGAACCATCCACCAATAGTGCAGCCCAGTTCGGTGGAGGTGACGGCCAAGGGGCCAAATACGGAGGCATAGTATGCTTCACCACGGGCGTAGCCTCCCGAACCAACATTTTTCCTTTAATAATTTTCTCCGTGCCATAGTTCCTTACCAAACCAAGGGACTTATAGTAACTATCCAGAAATTCCATAGTGACATCCACCAGTGACTTGGGCAAGCATCCGATTGATCAGCTGGCTGGTTGGCTGGCTGGCACGGCCGGGCGTCTCGCTAGCAACTGCCCTACTACGTACTATGACGTGCCCAATCCAGATACATAATTGGCAATCATGTCTGTTTTCCTAAAATTATGATTTGAATTTACCGTGAAAGTACAATGTCATTTTCCATGATGATTAATTCAGCAAACAGTGTTAACAAACTCGATAGTGTGGATGAGCATGGTTCGACCACATTGATTTCGTCTTAAAAAAATGCATGGGAGATTATCTTGTCAAGTGTGTAGCTAAGTGAGGTACTAATATTTGTTTCTTTCCTTTTTATCTTGGAAATCAAAATTGTTTCCAGCATTAAAAGGAACCAAGATAATTGGATAAGCGTGAACGAACTTGTCGACAAATGAGTACTTTTGCGGTTGCTTCATGCACCAACCTTCAATGGGACCATCGGAAGAAGTGTCAACTACGATCTAGACGTCTGATGATTTCAGTTAAGAAGCAACTTATCTTCACCTAATAATAAAGCGGCTATTGCTTCGCTGTAAAAAAAAGCGGCTATTGCTTCGCATACTCACCGCCACAGCAGTTTTGCAGAAAAGTCCCTGTAGTTTTTAGTATTCAACCCGCAATCCTTTTTTAAGTCAGATAATGTATTGTTTAGAAATTTTGCAAATAAATGCCTATAGTTTAGTGGTATTCAACCGGCGGTCTAGGATCTCCTCTCTGAAAGATCGAGGATGTCTCCTAGAGGGGGGGAGGGGTGAATAGGCGCTTTAAAATAATTATGGTTTAGGCTTGAACAAATGCGGAATAAACCTAGCGGTTGATTTGTCAAGCACAAAACCTTAAAACAACTAGGCTCACCTATGTGCACCAACAACTTATGCTAAGCAAGATAAGCAACTATGTGATAGCAAGATATATGACAAAGAACAATATGGCTATCACAAAGTAAAGTGTATAAGTAAAGGGCTCGGGTAAGAGATAACCGAGGCACGCGGAGACGATGATGTATCCCGAAGTTCACACCCTTGCGGATGCTAATCTCCGTTTGGAGCGGTGTGGAGGCACAATGCTCCCCAAAAAGCCACTAGGGCCACCGTAATCTCCTCACGCCCTTGCACAATGCAAGATGTCGTGATTCCACTAAGGGACCCTTGAGGCGGTCACCGAACCCGCACAAAGGGCAACCCTTGGGGCGGTCACCAACCCAGACACTTTGGCAACCCTTGGGGCGGTCACGGAACCCGTCAAATTGCTCGGGGCGATCTCCACAACCTAATTGGAGACCCCGACGCTTGCCCGGAGCTTTACACCACAATGATTGAGCTCCGAACACCACCAATTGTCTAGGGCGCCAAGGCACCCAAGAGGAACAAGCTCTAGGGTGCCCAAACACCCAAGAGTAATAAGCTTCTCAAACTTCACTTCCACGTATCATCGAGGAGAACTCAAACCGATGCACCAAATGCAATGGCAAGGGCACACGGAGTGCCCAAGTCCTTCTCTCCCAAATCCCACCAAAGCAACTAATGCTAGGGAGGAAAATGAGAGGAAGAACGAAAGAAGAACACGAAGAACTCCAAGATCTAGATCCAAGGTGTTCCCCTCACTTAGAGGAGAAAGTGATTGGTGGAAACGTGAATCTAGATCTCCTCTCTCTTTTCCCTCAAGAACTAGCAAGAATCATTGGAGGGATTGAGAGTTAGCAAGCTCAAAGAAGGTCAACAATGGGGGAAGAACACGAGCTCAAGAGATAAGGTTGAATGGGGAAGAAGACCCCCTTTTATAGGAGCTCCCGAATCCAACCGTTATGCTCACAGCCCGCACAGAGCGGTACTACCGCTCCAAGGAGCGGTACTACCTCTAGGGCGGTAGTACCCCTTTGAAACACAACAGCGAGGAGGCAAAAAGGCCAGAAGAACCGTCGGAGCGGTAGTACCGCTCGTCCTCACGGTACTACCGCTCGACCTCACGGTACTACCGCAAATGGTAGCGGTACTACTGCTTGCGAGTGGTACTAAAAAAATACTTCTGTGCCTACTTTCGCTGAGCAAAACACGAGATTTTGGTCCGGAGCGGTACTACGGCTTAGGAGACGCGGTAGTACTGCTCTGGAGCGGTAGTACAGCTCAGGAGCCGCGGTAGTACTGCTCTGGAGCAGTAGTAAAAAATTACATCCGCTCTAGTCGCGGTAGTACCGCTGCAGCCTTTACCAAAACAGCCACAACTTTTGCAAACGGACTCCGAATTCAACGAAACCAAGTTTGTTGGAAAGCTAACGACATGGGCTAACACAATATTGATAGAAATATCAAGAATAAGCAAATGAGAAAAGTCCCATAAGAAAATGGTGAGAACCCTTCATCGGATAAGACCGGTAAAACCTCCAACACCGAAAACATCATAGAAGACGCATGCGAACTCCGTTTTCGATGAACTCAAGCTTGTCATCAAGATGACCATAAGATCTAAGACTCACAAAGATAACCAAACAAGAACCAAGAAACATGATGCAAGGATGCAATGGTTTGAGCTCTCTACTAACGATACGATCAAGCTACCAACTTGAGAGCCCCCCTTGATAGTACGGCAAACGATCCTATAACTCGGTCTCCCAACTACCACCACGAGACCGGTAAAATAGAAAATCTATCAAGGGCAAACCTTTGCCTTGCACATGGCACTACTAGAAAAAGGGCTATAGATGGGATTGACACTAATGGCGCACGAGAGAGTGGGTGCGCCATTAATATAAACTAATGGCGCACCACCTGCTGATACGCCATTAAAATTGAAACTACTAATGGCGCACCTGGCCCAGAGTGCGCCATTAGTATCAATTTTTTTTGAACTAGTGCGCCTATCCAAACATACTAATGGCGCATCCAGGCAAAGTGCGCCATTACTAGTTGTAACTACTAATGGCGCACCCGTCCGCAAGTGCGCTACTAATGTTGTTTTTTTAATTATATTTTTTATTCCTTTTTTTGCAATACTACTAATGGCGCACTGATCAACCGTGCGCCATTACTAGTTTAAACTAGTAATGGCGCACTGTGGATCAGTGCGCCATTAGTATTTTTTTATTTTTTAATTTTTGCAAAACTACTAATGGCGCACCGCCAGAAGGTGCGCCATTAGTAACCTGGATTACTAATGGCGCATTTAGTGCTGGTGCGCCATTAGTAAGTGGCCAGCAACAAGATATTTTGGACAACCTCTCCTACCCACACTCACTTTCTCCCCACTTCATTCTCTCCACCTCCTCCTTGTCTCGGGTGCCTCCTCTTTTTCACCTCATTTCCACCATAGATTCATTCAAATTAAGTGGTTAAATTACCTTGTTTTAATAGGTAAGTAAGGGGGGAAGCTATATTTATGTTGTTCTCCCTACAACAATGTGCACATGCACTTTTTATGGCCTAGCTAGATCTATGTATGTTCGTGGTGTTGCATATGTTTGTGGTGTTGCATATGTGTTTGTGTTTGGAGGTGTACCGGTATTTGAAATGCGATAGTTGCCAATATTTTGCCGGAATGTTGATTCATTTCCGTTTAGGCGAGAATTTTGGCATTAAGCATTCTTTTTGGTCCTATTTTTAGGAAAGTCATGCCAAATTTTTCTTGGTTCTAAAATATCGTTTTGCTCTACCCATGCAGCGACCATAGTCCGCACGATGACCGAAGGCATCGTGAATAGGTTTTTGGGGTCCGCGAAGGCCGAGATGCTTCAAAAGAACGAGACGGAGATAAGATGTCCGTGTCGAAGATGCAAGCTGAAGAGCCTTCTTGCGGACCCGGATTCCGGGCAGGTGCGGGACCACCTGCTCTTGCGTGGTTTCATGGATGGCTATCGGTGGCAAGGTGATGAAGATGACTACGAAGTCGTCCATGGGGGCCGGGCAAGAAATGAGGAAGGGCAGCAAGACAACCACCGCGGCTCGGGCGGGCGAGAAGACGAAGAATCCCCAGTATATGATCACGACGGTCATCATGTAGAAGATGCAGGACATGATGATGAGGTAGATGCCGGAGCAGACGACGGGCATGATCATGAAGATGATGATGCCGGCGGAGCAGACGACGCTGGACCATCGAAGGGCTGGGTGCAGGACCCTCATATTCAAGAGCTGCTTCTCAAGCAGACGGATAACGCAAGAGCTGCCGCCCGAGAGAAAGCCAAGATGGATCAACTTGAGTTAGACGCGTTACTCCATTGTATGAAGGATGCAGGCCGAGGATACCCGCCGAAAGTAACGCTCATGGCTCTGGAGATGAAGGTAAAACACAAAATGACCGACGCATGCTTCGACGAGAACATGTCATTCTGGCACGAATGTCTTCCCAAGGGGAACAAGTGCCCGACCAGTTTGGAGGAGGCGAAGAAAATCGTGTGTCCTCTCGATTTACCGCACGTGAAATACCATGTGTGCATGAACAATTGCATCATTTATCGGGACGTGCACGCGGAGTCTACCATATGTCCGGTGTGCGGCGTCACTCGATACAAGAAGAGGAAGAAAGCTCCTCGAAAAGTGGTGTGGTACTTTCCGATCACTCCTCGTCTGCAGCGGTATTTCGCGGACCCTAAGGTAGCAAAGCTCCTGCGTTGGCACGCGGATAGGGAGGAGAAGAAGCGAGAAGATGACGCAAATGATCCGGAGATAGATAAAAAAGACAAGATGCTGAGTCACCCTAAGGATGCGAGCCAGTGGCAAGCGTTGAACTTCGAAGACTCAGAATTTGGGAACGATCCAAGGAACATCGTCTTTGGGCGCGAGCACCGATGGAGTCAATCCGTTTGGCAGCGGAGAAGCACACATAGCACCTGGCCTGTGTTTGTGTGGATGTACAACCTTCCCCCTGGTTGTGCATGAAGAGGAAGTACATTCACATGAGTATGCTAATTGAAGGGCGAAACAACCAGGGAACGACATCAATCAGATCTGGGGCTGCTGAAGAGGAGCTTGACACGCTGGAAAACGCCAGCCAATACGTGGGGCGCCGCAGAGAAAGAATATTTCCCTATGAGAGCCGCATCGCTCACGGCGGTGCACGACTATCTCGATTACGGATATCTCATGGGCAGGTAGTCCACGGATTTTCTGGATGCGTAAGGTGCATGGATGACACAACGTATCGCCAGCTAGATAGAGATCCCGGGTCTTCGAAAACCGTGTTCATGGGACATCGAAGGTGGCTTCGCAACGATGACCCGTGGAGGAAACGCAAGGATCTGTTCGATGGTGAAACCGAACCCCGAAAACGCCCGTGTACGAGGAGCGGCGAGGAAATAGACAAGCTATTGAAAAATTGGAAAGACTGCCCACTGCCGGGAAAGAAGCAAAAGGCGCCAGAGCCGGGAAAGAAGCGAAAGGCGCCAGCGCCGCTGCTGAAGGTATGGAAAACGAGGTCTGTTTTCTGGGACTTGCCGTACTGGAAGATCCACCGTGTGCCTCACAGCCTTGATGTCATGCATATCACGAAGAACGTGTGCGAGTCTACTTGGTACCCTGCTCAACATGCCGAGAGGACCAAAGATGGGCGAAAGCAAGGGCAGACTTGAAATCAATGGGCATCGGCAGGAGCTTCACGCTAATGATGCTGCTGCTGCGATGATGATGATGATGAGGCGAAGCAGACACGAAAAGTCGCTAAAGGCAAAAGGCCAAGAAGACCGGAAATGACTACCCTCCGCGTGCTTCACTCTAAGTCGAGGAGATCGAGCAGTTTTCACCTGCCTCCTAGGAGTAAAACTTCCCTTCGATTACGCTGGGAAGATAAGCAGATACCTAGACCCAGTGAAGCGAAGTTCAGCGGGATGAAGTCTCACGACCGTCACATGCTGATGACGCAGATACTTCCAGCCAGCAATCCGTGGGATCATGGACGCGCACGTCCGTGAAACGCTATTTGGCCTATGCAACTTTTTTCGACGTCATCTCTGGGAAGTCGATTGGCGTGAGGCAACTCAGAAGGCTACAGGAAGAGATCGTGGTGATACTATGCGAGCTTGAGATGTACTTCCCGCCCGCATTCTTCGACGTTATGGTGCATCTGCTGGTCCATATCGTGGAGGATATCATCCAACTCGGGCCGACGTTCCTGCACAGCCTGATGCCGTTCGAAAGGATGAATGGTGTCATCAAAGGATACGTTCGGAACATGTCACGTCCAGAGGGAAGTATAGCCAGGGGCTTTCTGACCGAAGAGTGCATCTCCTACTGCACGAATTATCTAGGCATCGAGAACCCTGTTGGTCTGCCCGTCAACAGGCACCTCGGCAGGCTCGCTGGATGGGGTCACCGTGAGGGTCGCCGCGAAATGCATGTCGACTTCGAGGGTCGACTCGCCGACTTTGAAAGAGCAAACCTAGTCGCGCTAAAACACATAGACGTGGTCGATCCTTGGGTGGTAGAGCACAAAACCTTTATTGAGAAGGCGTACAATGGTAGAGGCCAACAGAGGACGGACGGAGATATACTCAAAGAGCACAACTCATGTTTCACGCGTTGGTTCAAGCGAAGCTTCGTCGTACCCTTTACATGAAGATTCTTCCGCGGAAGAACAACTCATATTCACCTTGTCACAGGCGCCGAGCACAACCTGATGACCTATGAGGCGTCACGATATCAACGGCTACACATTCTACACGAGGACAAGGACATGAAGAGCGATGGTTATCGAACTCCGGGTAACGATGGAATCCTACACCGTAAGGACAAGGACAGATACTACGGAAGGATCGAGGAGATCTGGGAGCTGAGCTACTGTTGGAGAGAAGGTGCCGATGTTCCGTGTCGATGGGCCAAGAGCGTCCTAAAAGAAGACCGATATTTCACCACCATGGTTATACCCGGCCAAATCCAAGACCATGGCATAAGCGTCACAAATAAAAATGAGCCATGGGTACTGGCTTCCCAAGTGGACCAATGCTTCTTCATTACCGACCATAAAAGCCCAATCGTGTTGTCGTGAGGAGAGGCAAAGGAAGATCATCGGAATGGATGGAGTAGCCAATGAGCAAGACTTGACAAATCGGCGACCGAGGATCGAACATGACGACGATGATGAAGTAGCAGCATACACCACAAGAAGAAGCAGGACCACCCTACCTAAAGGACGTCCGTTCCACGAAGAACTCCATTTGCGAAAAAGAAGGGCAAGAAGATTGTGAGCAGATAGCTAGCTAAGATCGATTGTATTTAAACCGTAGCCTTCATTTCTCGATTGTATTTCATGGGCACTTTTGAACTATCATGAATATTTTAAATTTCATGGACACTCGATCTCGATCCCCTCCATCTCGATCGCTATCCCACCTCGCCAGACATCGGTCCCCTCGCCGCCGAGCACCCCAGTCCACCGGCCGCCCGCACCCCCCACACCTCGATTCCCCTACTCAACCGCCACCGACCCCCGCACCTCGATTCCCTACTCAACCGCCGCCGCCCCCCGCACACCCTCCCTACTCAACCGCCACGACCCCCTTTACGATTCCCTACTCAACCGCCACGACCCCCCTTTTACCCTGCCCTACTCAACCCGCCACGACCCCCGCACCCCGCACCTCCCCCGCTCCACTGGCATTACTGTTTGATGATATTTTTAAAAATTATTACTGTCTTATAAAAAAATATTACTGTTATGATTTAAACAAGTTTGAACATATTTAAACACAAATAATTATCACACGGCATTTTAAATGCATAAAAAAATAATTCTGGAGCCTGGGAATCGAACCCAGGACCTCCTGGTGTGAGAACTGGTTGCTGACCAGTCGAGCTAGTAGAGGGAACTTGGTGTGGATCAGGTCAGGTGGGAGATAACCTGTTGGCTCGAGCAGAAATCAAAAAATTTTTACTAATGGTGCACCAGGGTGAGGTGCGCCATTAGAATGGATGTACTTATGGCGCACCGATGGGTGGTGCGCCATTAGTATTGTGTCGCCCCCACCCCGGCGGCCCTCACCTATCCCCTCTCTCTCCCTCGCCCTCGCCCTCGATCCCCTTCCCCTCTCCTCTCCCGGCGCGCTGCCCGCCGCCTCGCCGCCTCCCGGCCTTGCAGCGCCGCCCGTCGTCCTCGTATCCTTGCCATGACGCCCGGCGCTTGTGACGCCGCCTCTCTCTCCGCCGCCGCCGCCTGCCGCTTTCCCCGTGGAGAAGGAGGAGGAAGAGGTGGCCCGGACGCCGCCCCGTCCACACCACCGTCGCCAGAGCACCACCACCACCCGGACCTCGTCGCCCCGTCCACACCACCGCCCCCGTGAGCTCCCCCTCCTCCTCTCCCCCTCTCCCCCTCGCATCCTCTAGTTTGTTGTTAGATCGATCCCTTAGATCGATCCCTTGCTTGATGGGGAGATGGCAGCTGCTTCATTCAATTGTGATAAAGGGGGTAGCAGCCACTGCTCACTCCACAGCTCCCTGTCTGTCCTCCCTCCTCCTGAGTCTTATGTTTTTGTTTTGCTTGTTTGCTGTAGAAGAACTGTGTGTGGCCAGTGCTTGCTGATTATTAGTGCTAGTAAGCTTTTGATTGTTGCTGCTGTAGCTGCACTTTGGGAGGGTTTCAGCTAGGTAGCTAGCTAGTTCAGGTACATGCTTTCTGCCTCCCTGTACTTGCTGCCCCCTTTATTATGTGCCTCGCCTTTCTGCATTTGAGGATGATTTGACAGCTTGTTGTTTGCTTCAAAATTATTGCTTTTGATAAAATACATGTATCTTTTCAAATCCTTAAACACACATGCATGTGAGCTTTTCTTGATACTTCCTGAGTGCTGTTGCAAGTATATGTCTCATTCATTTCCTCTGCTCCTACCAGCAAAGCATTATTAACGATAAAAAGGATCAACAACCAAATCGCAGCAAACTGAAATGCTCAAAAAAAATATGAAAATAATAATAACCAACAACCAATTTTCGTACCAGCGCAAAAAAATGGCAGGGGTGATGGCTCTCTGAATCGATGTAGGATGGGCTCTGACAGAGAAACGGCCGGTTGTTAGCGTCAGTTAGGCGTTGAAATCAAGTGGCCACCACCGGAGCCGAAGTGGATGCTGTGACTAGGAAGGGACGTGCCAACAGTGGGATTGGACCATGTCTCATGATGCATGCTGCAACCACCGGCCTTCAATGTTGCTAGTATCTCTTTTTTGTTTGAGGAATGAATGTGCAAAATAGATTTGTCGTCGAATAAAGTTTTCAAACACATATTTTTTATGAGATATTACATGTGTTTTTTTTGTGAGATATTACATGTGTTTTTTTGCGAGATATTACATATGTTTTCTTGGTTAAACTGAAGACCTAAAAATCTGTGCCCAACTTATAAACCCTACCGGAGGGAGTAGTGGTAGATGGGAATGGGATAATATGCTCAAAGAGTAGATGAAAACTTCAGTAGCAGAGAAGAGATGTTCGTCTCCTGATTCCTTATTACCAATTATATGGGAGGAGAATGGGGGATACTTGCTTTCTACTAGATTAGTGACCATGCTGTAGCATTTGTTTTCATCCATAATTAAATCGTCCCTCCATGACCATGAGTTGCCATTATCAAACAGGGGACAAACCTCCATTTATTCTTTTTATTTATTTTTTTGCAAAATGAAGTGTTTTGGAGCAAAATACAAACATGATCAATTTTTCTTTTTCCGAAGAACATGGTGGTTTCCTAACATGTTTCATTTTCATTGTGAAGAAATGTGTGACAGTTTCACTAACTTAATTTCATTCTGAAGAAATTTAGCCTAGAATTTCTTTTTGTTACAATGCTGCTTGCTGAATGGAGTGATATTTCACTAACAAAATATCTACAGAGTGCACAAGTAAATTACGACAGATATGGTAATCAATATTTCGTTACTGGTGTTATTTCAGGAAATTGAAATTATGCACTATACAACAGAATGAACTTACTCATTATGTCAGATTTTGTAAACCTTTTAATTGAACTGTTTCTCATACTTGCTGTAGAGAGGTGAGGCTAAACTTCTAACGGAAGATTGGGAAGGTGTGGTTGAGGATCTGAAAGAGGCTGCCCAGAAATCCCCACAGGTGAATTTTATGCAATTTTGCTTTGTTCTCCTTAGTATAGTATATCACAGCTCTCCTGAGTATATCTTTTTTTTTCTTTTGGTCCAACTGAAGGCCTAAGCTCCCAGTCTATCAGAGCATGCTAATTTGAATTTCCTTTTAAAACCTGCATCTTGCTGTATTTGATTTACTCTCTGATGATGTGCTTCTGTTGGCGTGCATCTTGTTATTCCCATTTCCATTAGGCTGAATACAGTTATGTTCGGAAGAAATAGGTTTGTTATGCTCAGTGAGTACCCTACATATATAGTTTCCCAGTGGACAAATCATGCGTTTTAACTGCTTGGACGGATGACGTACACAGCAATAGATCTTGCATTAGCTAGACTTTGGTATAATACGGGGTGCAACTTGTGGTTAAAAGTTAACTCTCTGGCTGAGGTTACACGCACAGTAGGAACTCTGCTGTCATGCTCTGTTTCCCGTCCCTGTCCCCTTTATTATCTTTGAAATTCCAAAATAAGGATCACGCATCTCTAGTGGATAGTTTTACGTGCAAGCTTGGTTTATGGCTCGTGTGAACAAATGAAAGTGTAGATTTATTTTCACTAACTTACCTCACTAACTAATGGTGGCTGCCTAATGATGACAGACTAAGTTTCTGATTTATTTTCTTATAAAAGTGTAGATTCATTGGTAGCAATTGTTTTCAGTGTCTCATGTTGCAGATTGTCTACTTTTTTGCCTTGTCCACCCGAGAGGCCCTTGAGTTTGCTGGAATGTCGATTAACTTCCGTTCCGGCAAATTCGGGTACTCCATATGTCCTATTTTCAGCAAAGGTCATGCTGAAATTTTCCGTGAATTTTAGCATGACTTTGCTTAAAATAGGACATATGGGGTACTTGTGACTAATGCATGGGCCGGGGTATCTTAGTAGCTAATTAAGTAGGATCAAGTGCCCCTTTATTCTAGCTGCATTAAACCATAGGCGACAATAGGGCAAGTGATTAGGCCCAACTTAGAATTCTCCTTCCCAGCTTAGCTTTTAGGATGCCTCGGTGTCGACAAACCATTAATTATACAACCCTGGCTTTTAGGGTGCCTCGGTGTCGATAAAAACCGAAATGATGAAAGCTTAGGCTTTTAGGGTGCCTCGGCGTCGAAAAACCCTCAATGATAAAAGCTTAGCTTTTAGGATGCCTCGTGTCGACAAACCCTAAATGATGAGACCATGATCTTGTTCCTTGACAATAACCAACTTTTGACCAAACTTTGTTCCTATTTAGAGAGAAACATGGCCAACAACGATGAGGCCGGGGTTGAGGCGACAAGGCATTCAGGAGCTGTCCCAGAGATGGAGGAACAACCTCACTTGTATGAGGACGCCGCTTTCCCACCGATCATGAGACCACCGATGGTACCGCCGAGTATGACCCCACCGATGCCACCACCGATGGTGCCGCCGAGGATGCCACCATCGATGATGGCGGCGCACGATGGCAGCCAATGAAGAGGCAGCGGAAGGACCGGCGCCGACCGTGCTCCGCACCCTCAAGTAGGAAGTTCTTGAAGTGGACTCCGGCGGAATCCAACGGCGCCCGAACGAATAGTCAAGGGTACTCGCTTCAGCTCGGGTGCATTCTCCGAGCACCGTTTCGATCAACACCGAGAACACGAGGCATCCTGACCGAGGGAATTTGCGCAACCTCCTCTTCACGAAGCTGCACGAGCGATACAAGTTCCCGCTGAATTTGAAAACACAAGCCTCAAAGGTAATAAAGTGAACAATGCTGCCCTCACGAAGATGAGCAAGGCCCTGTCTACTTGGAAAAGTAATGTGAAGAGAATGATCGAGAAAGGTGAGAGTTATGAGAAGATCAAGGAGAAAATCCTTCGATCACCGAAGATGACTACAACGACTTCAAGATCAATTGCTCGAGCACCGCAAACTCGAATCAAGTCGATGGGGAAAGAAATGCGGGAGCTGAACTTAGGGAACACACACTCGGTCCCGGCGGTTCAGAGTGGCGGAGCCTATATGGGACAAGGAGGACGCGGGCGTGCCGAGCAAGGCCTACCGCCCTCTTCGATAAATACGGTGACAAGCAGACCATGAACTTTGTCGGGGCCGGTACAAGAAGGACCCGAAAACAAAGGAGCTTACCACGGATCCGAAGAACAGGCGCTTGAGGTTGTTACGTAAGGAATACCACCCGGGGTAATTAGCTCCATATGTGTTGCATTCTAATTAATGAAGCCAAATTTCTAAATGGTTCACATTCCTTCCGCAGCGGCTGAAAGCGATGGCTGGGTCGACTAAGAGCAACCCTTGGGACACCACTCTAAATAGGGCGTTGAATGTAATGAAGAACAAGGATAAGCTCGAAGTCGACGTCACTGGTCGTGTGGCGGCAAAGGCTTGTCCACAAAATGGGGTCATACTATACCGCTGGTGTGCGGAAGGAGAAAAGACCAGCTCGGAAAGTCGGTAGCGAGGTTCAAGAACTCAAGGCACAGGTGGCGCGGATTCGGAGATTGTCCAAGAGCAAGTGCAACAACAACTCGGGCGACGATCACCGCCATTGTGCCTACCTTGATCCAGGGTTGAGTCGTGGATTGCGGACGCCAACAGGGCCGCCCGATTCCTAGCTTCACGGCCAGCAACTCGCAGAATGCGATGGCGGGCCATTGGTGTCTCCGGCGGAGGCGGCATTGGTGTCTCCGACGCCGCACGGAGCTTAATGCACCGGGTGTATGCCGGCGGCACCTCTGCAGCAAGCGGCCCCTCCGTCAGCTGCCGCCCGCCGTTGGCGGTGCCTCGACATTAGCCGAGCTCGACGCCATCATCACGGTAACTAATTAAGCCTCTCTCGTCGAGGACTTCATCTCCTTGCCTTTGATCGGGCATCCTCGGCGCCCTACATGTTTTCGCAGGCGCCGCCGACGTTCCGTGCACTCTCCGCGCCGTGAACAACGAATTGGTCGATGTCGCCAAGGGCAAAATTGTTCAACCGGCAACCCTTGTTCCACGGTACCCGATGCCACCCAACTTGTTTAGGGTTGAACTGGTTCGGTGCTGCCAGGCTGCGACGAGTTGTTACCTCGATTTGACCCGTCGGGGCCGACGATGATGACATGATGACCCTCGGCGCTTTGCTGGCTGGCCCTGCTTTGGCGAAGAGCGGATTCGTTTGGGGCGGGGACACCACCCAAAGACAACACCGCCAGTTGTGCCGTCGCCAAGTCGGCCCCATGGCAAGACCGCCGCACGGTGCGGACATCCCTATGCCATCGGATCCAAACATGCATATGGCACAGGATCGAGCAACGACGACGACGACGATACATTTGCCAGCGTCGATCAAGACTTTGCCGATCATGGGTGCGGTGGCGACTTCATGGGGCCTCCTTCTCAAGAACCCAACCCAACAAAAGACGTGCGCGATCTAGCTGGTACCGCGGAGAAGCCAAGTTGCAACAGAAGTCGTCTGCTGTTCAGCTCTCAGGAGACGCTTCCAGCTGCCGACTTCACCGAGCCTCAGATAGGCGAGGTGCGAAATATTATCAGCCCCAACACACTCAAGAAGGCGGTCTGTGAGCAGAACTCGGTCCCATTACAGGAGAAGAAGAAGGCACGCAAAATAAAGACTAACAAGGGTGCGGGCCAGCCGGCACTGAGTACGATCCGTGCTCAGGACGGGCCACCTTCACCTGAGGATATCTCAAGGAGGGTGCATGTGGCGGGTAGGGCGATGCTACCGACAAATATGCTCAATGTTGCAACCGGGGCTATGCGGAGTGTGCATGACGGTGTTCTTTCATTGGAGAAGCGGCGTCTCAGAGAGAAGGATGTGGCATACCCGGTTTTCTTGGCCAAGGTGCCAGAGGGCAAGGGCTTTGTGGATAACTCCATCGGGCGTACGATCGTCCTGCGGTTTGATGACATCCACGCTATGTTGAACCTTCATCCGCTGCACTACACCTTCGTTCGCTATTTTCGCTGAGTATGGAGATGCGGATCGATGCGCAACAAGACCCGGACATCGTGATAGTCGACCCCTTCTACATGCGTGCCAAGATCTTGGGCAGCGCTGGGACCGCAAGTCGGGAGTTCTTACCTCGAAGGCGCCATTCGGCAAACCAAGATAAGGATAACTTCCTCGTGCCTTACTTTCCGAGTAAGTCCTCCCTCAACCGCCCGTAACATATGAATTCTTAGATTTGATCGTTTTCTTTTAACATTCCGTGTTTTCTGCGGTGACACATTGCACGCTCATCCTCCCGAGCCCCAAATATTCCATGGCCACGTATTTCGACCCGGACCGTCAATCGAACGTAGACTACACAAATGTCAAGAAGGTTCTTGATGATGTTCTCCCGCCACGCCCAATCTGGAGGCACCTTCACGAGCCTATTCGTAAATGCGGCAAGGACGCGTTCTCCCACAATGACGTCCCGCTGCGTCAAGCAACCGCTGGGCGGTCGAAGGGTGCCTACTCGCCATCCATCACATGCGGGCGATCGACGGGACCATCATCAACTTCGCTACCGAGTAAACTCAAAGATTGGGCCGCGAAGTGTCGGCAATCCAGACGCGGACATCGACAAGAATTCTTTCGCATCCAATGGAGTTTGCGGAAATCATCCATCAAGATGTCCTTCGTACCTCGGGCAGTTCTACCTCGAAATCAACCGTCCAACAGTGACATCGACACAATGCTACAAATGCAGGCTGACAACGCCCGTTCTTTCATGACTCCCACGATAGACGGCGGCTTCATCCACGCTCCGGTCCCTTGAGTCGAGTCGAAAGTAGTGATGCTGTGTCTAGTTCTGAAACATCGATTGGCTCATGTTGTAATTAAACTTTAATGAACTTGTAGTATGTCTCTTTGGTTTCGAGAGTCGTTCAACTTAGATGTAATCGATGCTATTAATGTCTTGCTTTTCTCTTCCGATCGTTCTGTTGCATACTTATATATTGCTTATATATTGTCTGTGAATTGGTACTAACGTTTCATTTGGCTAGTGCATAGCGATGCCGACGTATGTCGTGTACAAGGGTAAGGTTCCCGAGTCTCGACGGTCGGGAGGAGTGTTGGAGACAGGTTCACCGATTCAGCGATAACAGTTACAAAGGGTACACCACTAGGGCCGAGGCGAATCTAGATACGCCCGCTATCTAGCGGGAGAGGGGAGGGAGCGTTGGAGGAACTGGATGAAGACGAGTTTCATCGTGATGATGCTCATCGTGATGATCGCAGCTCTCTTCTATGTGATGGTAGTTTAGATGATCGATATCGACTTGTAATGTGAAGACAAACTCTCTACTCGCGGTCTCGAGACTTGTAATATAATGTTCTATCTTTGTTCGGTCTTTTCAATTCGGAGACTAATATGATGAATTGTATTCAGAGACTAATATGATGAATTGTATTTAGAGACTAATCTTCTATTGTATTCGATGAATCTGTTGTTGATGTGTGCTGTCTATATTTTGTCCAATTATACATTTTGTATCCTGTGCAAAAAACAGAAAATAAAAAAAATAAAAAAACCTAATATTCATACTAATGGCGATCACATCACGAGGCGCCATTAGTATGCCAAAGGATACTAATGGCGCATCATTAAGCAGGCGCCATTAGTATGCCGAAGTTACTAATGGCGCATCAATGCCGTTGTGCGCCATTAGTATGCCAAAGCACTGGTATACATGGCCCCACGAGGCATACTAATGGCGCCTTGTTGTATATACTAATGGCGCATCCAGTGGTGCGCCATTAGTATATCAGATACTAATGGTGCACCAGTGGTGCGCCATTAGTGAAATATACTAATGGCGTGGCACTAACGGCGCACCACTAATGCGCCATTAATGGCCAAATTAGGTGCGCCATTATTAGGCCTTTTCCTAGTAGTGTGGTCCACTTGAGCTAGATGAAGACGATCTTGACTCCCTCAAGTTGGACCACCTTTCTTGATTGCGTTGGCTCGATGAAGACTAGATGATTGCTCCCCCATAGTTCACTATGGGTGAGCCACTCTTCGGCACATCTTCACAAGTCCATTGACACCACAATGGATGGCAAGATTCAAGCACTTGATCTCTTCGTGATGCTCCACTTGAACTTGCACACGTCAATCTTGATGACGATCACCACTTGATGTCATCCTTTCCATCGGTTGTATGATATCTTCCTCTTGACGCAAGCCCATGGATACGTACCATACCATGGGATCACTTGATCCCTCTCGGTACGTCTTCTACGCTTTGTGAGTTGATCAACTTGATTCACTCTTGACTTAGTCTTGATCAACCTTGAATCTTTGCAACTCTCTTCATTTGGATGATGTCTTGAAGGTAAACATGAATGATCACACAACCTTCTTCTTCAAGACATGCTTGCAATAAGCTCAACACTCATATGACCAATCTTTGGATAATTTCTTGATAGCACCTTGGTCATCACAAACTCTCATTGAAACCAACAAATGGACTCCAAGAAAAGCCTATGGGCAAACCCTTCAAATATAACTCAAGGCAACCATTAGTCCATAAAGATTGTCATCAATTACCAAAACCACACATGGGGGCACCACATGTCCTTTCACTCTCTCTCCCCCTCGCCTCCCGATCCCAGCCACCAGGAGGCGCGGCACCCCGCATGATGCTAGATCCCTCAAATACTCCTCTCCTCCGTGCGCCTGAGCTCCTCGATGTACGCCGCTCGGGAGGGCTCGCGCTCGCCGCTCGGCCAGAGCCACCGCCAGCCGGTCGTCATTGCACTTTTCGGCCACCTTTCGTCCCCTCGGCACATGATCCACCTCAACGAGGTTAACACGTCTTGTGGTAGCCTTGCTGTAAGGTGAGAGAGAGAGAGAGAGAGAGAGAGAGAGAGAGCACGGGATGGAGGAAGGAGAAAATGAGAGGAATGAGAGGGAAAGGAGGAAAGCATGACAGTGTTGGGAAGTTGGTTCCGGTGGAGGTCGTCGGCGTCGATGTGGTGAGGCAAGGCTGGGGTCGGGCACTGGCTCTCCCGATCCAGTGGGCGTTGAGGCTGGGTGTGGGCGGCCGTGGCTGAGCCACCTCTCCCTAGCCATCCTTCCTATCTCCACCGAGGCCATGACCTCACCGGTTAGGCATAGGCGCGCATCGGTCCGAAAAAGGCACCAACCAAATCAAACTTCTCCCTGTCTCTTTCTTCTCCATCTTCCAATCTCCTCTCTTATGAAGTTCTAGCAGTACATCAATACAAGCAACTCTTTTTAGATTAATTAAGGAACCAATCTCAAGATGGTGGATGCTTGATGCAGCAAAGGGGGCCAGAATGAAGTGTCGTGGAGTAGCTCCTCATCTTTGTTTGGTGTCTCCTGGTTGCAATTACGAGAGGCTTCATCTAATTTTCATCTTGGATCACGTTTGTTTGTGACAAATCTAGGATCATCCTCATCATTTTTGCCATTCATTATGTCAGTATTATTTTCTGAATTTATTTCTTTGATGGACAGTTATATGATCCATCCTAATCAGCTCACCTGGAGCCGGGTTTTTTTTCTCATGCGTCGTTGATCCATGTTCCACCCAATCAATGGTCTATTGTTGTTATCTTTCCACCGCCGAGTTACTGCAAGAAGGAGAAAAAAACATATCCACAGAATCAAGAACGAGCATGGTTGGGTCACCGAACACGACGCTAAAGAAAAGATAATCCAAGACCATTTTTCAAAGTGCATGAAGAGCGCAAAGATTTCAATTGGGAGGAGCTAAATTTGGAACAACTTGACTTGCATGGCCTTGAATCCCCGATGACAGAGAGTGAGGTCCTTGAAGTGATTAACGACATGCCAAGTGACAAGGCCCCGGGGCCGGACGGATTCACGGGCCTCTTCTTCAAGAAGTGTTGGGACGTTGTTAAGCCCGACCTCATGAGGGTTATTACTAACTTCGACATCCTTCACACCGAAAACCTGCAGTGTCTTAATTCCGCAAATGTGGTGCTCCTGTCCAAGAAGGAAGGAGCGGTGGGGATCACCGACTATAGACCCATTAGTCTCATCCATTCGATCGCAAAAATCATTGCGAAAGTGCTCTCCCTAAGGCTTGCCCCCTACATGACAGACTTTGTGCCCAACGCCAAAAGCGCATGCATCAAAACAAGAAGCATCCACGACAACTTCCTGTATGTTCGTAATTTTCCTCGGTGCCTTCACAAGAACAAGACCCCTTCGCTCCTCTTCAAGCTTGATATCCGCAAGGCCTTCGAGACCGTCAAATGGGAGTACTTGCTCGATCTACTCCAAAGGCGAGGGTTCCCAAGAAAATTTAGGAACTGGATTGTGGCCCTCCTTACCTCATCGTCCTCGAGGATCATTCTCAACGGTATTGCTGGCAGCCTAATCAAGCATGGCCAGGGCCTCCGGCAAGGGGACCCCATATCCCCATTTCTCTTTGTCATCACCATTGACCCGCTATAGAAAATTCTTGAGCTGGCTACGAGAAAGGGGTTCCTACATAAAATCAGGGGAAGGGGACCTATGATGAGGACATCTCTCTATGCGGACGACGCGGCAGGCTTCTTGGCTCCAATCAAAAGGGATGTGGACAACCTTGCAAACATTTTGTGGGGCTTCGGGGAGGTCACGGGCCTTTGCACCAACTTCCACAAGAGTTCATTTGTGCCCATCCGCTGCAACCATCTCGACTTGGGTATTTTAACCCAAGGTTTGCCGGCAACAAGGACGTCCTTCCATTTGTGCTACCTGGGACTCCCCCTATCCGTTTGGAAGCTAAAAGTTGGTGGATCTTCAATTCATGGTGGATAAGGTTGCAACCAAGCTAACAACTGTTGGGGAACGTAGTAATTTAAAAAAAATTCCTACACGCAAGATCATGGTGATGCATAACAACGAGAGGGGAGAGTGTTGTCCACGTACCCTCGTAGACCGAAAGCGGAAGCGTTAGCACAATGCGGTTGATGTAGTCGTACGTCTTCACGATCCGACTGATCAAGTACCGAACACACGGGACCTCCGAGTTCAACACACGTTCAGCCCGATGACGTCCCTCGAACTCCGATCCAGCCAAGTGTTGAGGGAGAGTTTCGTCAGCACGATGGCATGGTGATGATGATGTTGTTCTGCCGACTCAGGGCTTTGCCTAAGCACCGCTACAGTATTATCGAGGAGGACTATGGTGGAGGAGGGCACCGCACACGGCTAAAAGATCAGACGATCAATTGTTGTCTCTAGGGTGCCCCCCTGCTCCCGTATATAAAGGAGCAAGGGGGAGGTGCGGCCGGCCGGGAGGGGCGTGCCAGGAGGAGTCCTACTCCCATCGGGAGTAGGACTCCCTCCCTTTTCCATGTTGGATTAGGAGTGGAGGGGGAAAGAGGAGGGAGAGAGGAAGGAAAGGGGGCGCCACCCCCCCTCTCCTTGTCCTATTCGGACTAGGGGGAGGGGCGCGCGGCCCTGCCCTGGCCGCCTCTCCTCTTCTCCACAAGGCCCACTATGGCCCATTAAGCCCCCGGGGGGGTTCCGGTAACCTCTCGGTACTCTGGTAAAATCCCGATTTCACCGGGAACACTTCCGATATCCAAATATAGGCTTCCAATATATTGATCTTCATGTCTCGACCATTCTGAGACTCCTCGTCATGTCCGTGATCACATCCGGGACTCTGAACAACCTTCGGTACATCAAAACATATAAACTCATAATATAACTGTCATCGAAACGTTAAGCGTGCAGACCCTGCGTGTTCGAGAACTATGTAGACATGACCGAGACACGTCTCCGGTCAATAACCAGTAGCGGAACCTGGATACTCATATTGGCTCCCACATATTCTACGAAGATCTTTATCGGTCAGACCGCATAACAACATACGTTGTTCCATTTGTCATCGTTATGTTACTTGACCGAGATTCGATCGACGGTATCTCAATACCTAGTTCAATCTCGTTACCGGCAAGTCTCTTTACTCGTTCCGTAATACATCATCCCGCAACTAACTCATTAGTTGCAATGCTTGCAAGGCTTAAGTGATGTGCATTACCAAGGGGGCCCAGAGATACCTCTCAGACAATCGGAGTGACAAATCCTAATTTCAAATACGACAACCCAAAAAGTACCTTCGAGACACCTGAGAGCACCTTTATAATCACCCGATTCACGCCAGACGCTTGGTAGCACACAAAGTGTTCCTCCAAAGAACCGGAGTTGCATAATCTCATAGTCATAGGAACATGTAAGTCATGAAGAAAGCAATAGCAACATACTAAACGATCGAGTGCTAAGCTAACAGAATGGGTCATGTCAATCACATCATTATCCTAATGATGTGATCTTGTTAATCAAATGACAACTCATTACAATGGCTAGGAAAAATAACCATCTTTGATCAACGAGCTAGTCAAGTAGAGGCATACTAGTGACACTCTGTTTGTCTATGTATCCACACATGTATTGTGTTTCCGGCAATACAATTCTAGCATGAATAAATAAACATTTATCATGATATAAGGAAATAAATAGTAACTTTATTATTGCCTCTAGGGCATATTTCCTTCAGTCTCCCACTTGCACTAGAGTCAATAATCTAGATTACACAGTAATGATTCTAACACCCATGGAGCCTTGGCGCTGATCATGTTTTGCTCGTGGAAGAGGCTTGGTCAACGGGTCTGCAACATTCAGATCCGTATGTATCTTGCAAATTTCTATTTCTCCCACTTGGACTAAACCCCGCATGGAATTGAAGCGTCTCTTGATGTGCTTGGTTCTCTTGTGAAATCTGGATTCCTT
This sequence comes from Aegilops longissima, assembly GCA_021605205.1. NCBI lineage: Eukaryota > Viridiplantae > Streptophyta > Magnoliopsida > Poales > Poaceae > Aegilops > Aegilops longissima. The sequence continues at coordinate 646,479,894 of CM038676.1, read as the reverse complement.
CGTCAAGGTAATTACACCAGTATTGTCACAAAAGATTTTCATTGGACCCGATGCACTAGGTATGGCACCTAGATCGGATATGAACTCCTTCATCCATACTCCTTCATTTGTTGCTTCCGAAGCAGCTATGTACTCCGCTTCACACGTAGATCCCACCACGACGCTTTGTTTAGAACTGCACCAACTGACAGCTCCACCGTTCAATGTAAACACGTATCTGGTTTGCGATTTAGAATCGTCCGGATCAGTGTCAAATCTTGCATCAACGTAACCATTTACTATGAGCTCTTTGTCACCTCCATAAACGAGAAACATATCCTTAGTACTTTTCAGGTATTTCAGGATGTTCTTGACCACTGTCCAGTGATCCACTCCTGGATTACTTTGGTACCTCCCAGCTAGACTTATAGCAAGGCACACATCAGGTCTGGTACACAGCATTGCATACATGATAGAGCCTATGGCTGAAGCATAGGGAACATCTTTCATTTTCTCTCTATCTTCTGCAGTGGTCGGGCATTGAGTCTTACTCAACTTCACACCTTGTAACACAGGCAAGAACCCTTTCTTTGCTTGATCCATTTTGAACTTCTTCAAAACTTTGTCAAGATATGTGCTTTGTGAAAGTCCAATTAAGCGTCTTGATCTATCTCTATAGATCTTGATGCCCAATATATAAGCATCTTCACCGAGGTCTTTCATTGAAAAACTCTTATTCAAGTATCCCTTTATGCTATCCAGAAATTCTATATCATTTCCAGTCAGCAATATGTCATCCACATATAATATCAGAAATGCTATAGAGCTCCCACTCACTTTCTTGTAAATACAGGCTTCTCCAAAAGTTCAGATAAACCAAATGCTTTGATCACACTATCAAAGCATTTATTCCAACTTCGAGAGGCTTGCACCAGTCCATAAATGGATCGCTGGAGCTTGCACACTTTGTTAGCTCCTTTGGATCGACAAAACCTTCCGTTGCATCATATACAACTCTTCTTCCAAAAATCCATTCAGAATGCAGATTGACATCCATTTGCCAAATTTCATAATCATAAAATGCGGCAATTGCTAACATGATTCGGACAGACTTAAGCATCGCTATGGGTGAGAAGGTCTCATCGTAGTCAATCCCTTGAACTTGTCGAAAACCTTTTGCAACAAGTCGAGCTTTATAGACAGTAACATTACCGTCAGCGTCAGTCTTCTTCTTGAAGATCCATTTATTCTCAATTGCTCGCCGATCATCAGGCAAGTCAACCAAAGTCCACACTTTGTTCTCATACATGGATCCCATCTCAGATTTCATGGCCTCAAGCCATTTCGCAGAATCTGGGCTCACCATCGCTTCTTCATAGTTTGTAGGTTCGTCATGGTCTAGTAACATAACCTCCAGAACAGGATTACCGTACCACTCTGGTGCGGATCTTACTCTGGTTGACCTACGAGGTTTAGTAACAACTTGATCTAATGTTTCATGATCATCATCATTAACTTCCTCACTAATTGGTGTAGGTGTCGCTGAAACCGGTTTCTGCGATGAACTAATTTCCAATAAGGGAGCAGGTACAGTTACCTCATCAAATTCTACTTTCCTCCCAATCACTTCTTTCGAGAGAAACTCCTTCTCCAGAAAGATTCTGAATTTAGCAACAAAAGTCTTGCCTTCGGATCTGTGATAGAAGGTGTACCCAACAGTCTCCTTTGGGTATCCTATGAAGACACATTTCTCCGTTTTGGGTTCGAGCTTATCAGGTTGAAGCTTTTTCATATAAGCATCGCAGCCCCAAACTTTAAGAAACGACAACTTTGGTGTCTTGCCAAACCACAGTTCATAAGGCGTCATCTCAACGGATTTTGATGGTGCCTATTTAACGTGAATGCGGCCGTCTCTAAAGCATAACCCCAAAACAATAGCGGTAAATCAGTAAGAGACATCATAGATCACACCATATCTAGTAGAGTACTATTATGACGTTCGGACACACCATTACGCTGTGGTGTTCCGGGTGGCCTGAGTTGCGAAACTATTCCACATTGTTTCAAATGAACACCAAACTCATAACATTCTCCTCCCTGATCAGATCGTAGAAACTTTATTTTCTTGTTACGACGATTTTCAACTTCACTCTGAAATTCTTTGAACTTTTCAAATGTTTCATACTTATGTTTCATTAAGTAGATATACACATATCTGCTTAAATCATCTGTGAAGGTGAGAAAATAACGATATCCGCCACGAGCTTCAACATTCATCGGACCACATACATCTGTATGTATGATTTCCAACATATCTGTTGCTCTCTCCATAGTTCCGGAGAATGGCGTTTTAGTCATCTTGCCCACGAGGCACGGTTCGCAAGTACCAAGTGATTCATAATCAAGTGGTTCCAAAAGTCCATCAGTATGGAGTTTCTTCATGCGCTTTACACCGATATGACCTAAACGGCAGTGCCACAAATAAGTTGCACTATCATTATCAACTCTGCATCTTTTGGCTTCAACATTATGAATATGTGTATCACTACTATCGAGATTCATCAAAAATAGACCACTCTTCAAGGGTGCATGACCATAAAAGATATTACTCATATAAATAGAACTACCATTATTCTCTGATTTAAATGAATAATCGTCTCGCATCAAAAAAGATCCAGATATAATGTTCATGCTCAACGCTGGCACCAAATAACAATTATTTAGGTATAAAACTAATCCCGAAGGTAAATGTAGATGTAGCGTGCCGACCGCGCACATCGACGTTGGAACCATTTACCACGCGCATCATCACCTCGTCCTTAGCCAATCTTTGCTTAATCCGTAGCCCCTGTTTCGAGTTGCAAATATTAGCAACAGAACCAGTGTCAAATAGCCAGGTGCTACTGCGAGCATTAGTAAGGTACACATCAATAACATGTATATCACATATACCTTTGTTCACCTTGCCATCCTTCTTATCCGCCAAATACTTGGGGCAGTTCCGCTTCTAGTGACCAGTCTGCTTGCAGTAGAAGCACTCAGTCTCAGGCTTAGGTCCAGACTTGGGTTTCTTCTCCTGAGCAGCAACTTGCTTGTTGTTCTTCTTGAAGTTCCACTTCTTCTTCCATTTGCTCTTTTTCTTGAAACTAGTGGTGTTATTGACCATCAACACTTGATGATCCTTCTTGATTTCTACCTCCGCAGCCTTTAGCATTGTGAAGAGCTCGGGAATCGTCTTATCCATCCCTTGCATGTTATAGTTCATCACGAAGCTCTTGTAGCTTGGTGGCAGTGATTGGAGAATTCTGTCAATGACGCTATCATCCGGAAGATTAACTCACAGTTTAATCAAGTCATTATTATACCCAGACATTTTGAGTATATGCTCACTGACAGAACTATTCTCCTCCATCTTGCAGCTGTAGAACTTATTGGAGACTTCATATCTCTCAATCCGGGCATTTGCTTAAAATATTAACTTCAACTCCTGGAACATCTCATATGCACCATGACGTTCAAAACATCGTTGAAGTACCGGTTCTAAGCCGTAAAGCATGGCACATTGAACTATCGAGTAGTCATCAGCTTTGCTCCGCCAGACGTTCTTAACGTCGTCAGTTGCATCAGCAGCACGCCTGGCACCCAGCGGTGCTTCTAGGACGTAATTCTTCTGTGCAGCAATGAGGATAATCCTCAAGTTACGTACCCAGTCCGTGTAATTGCTACCATCATCTTTCAACTTTGCTTTCTCAAGAAACGCATTAAAATTCAACGGAACAACAGCACGGGCCATCTATCTACAATCAACATAGACAAGCAAGATATTATCAGGTACTAAGTTCATGATAAATTTAAGTTCAGTTAATCATATTACTTAAGAACTCCCACTTAGATAGACATCCCTCTAATCCTCTAAGTGATCACGTGATCCATATCAACTAAACCATGTCCGATCATCACGTGAGATGGAGTAGTTTCAACGGTGAACATCACTATGTTGATCATATCTACTATATGATTCACGCTCGACCTTTCGGTCTCCGTGTTCCAAGGCCATATCTGTTATATGCTAGGCTCGTCAAGTTTAACCTGAGTATTCCGCGTGTGCAACTGTGTTGCACCCGTTGTATTTGAACGTAGAGCCTATCACACCCGATCATCACGTGGTGTCTCAGCACGAAGAACTTTTGCAATGGTGCATACTCAAGGAGAACACTTATACTTTGATAATTTAGTGAGGGATCATCTTATAATGCTACCGTCAATCAAAGCAAGATAAGATGCATAAAAGATAAACATCACATGCAATCAATATAAGTGATATGATATGGCCATCATCATCTTGTGCTTGTGATCTTAATCTCCGAAGCACCATCATGATCACCATCGTCACCGGCGCGACACCTTGATCTCCATCGTAGCATCGTTGTCGTCTCGCCAATCTTATGCTTCTACGACTATCGCTACCGCTTAGTGATAAAGTAAAGCATTACAGGGCAATTGCATTGCATACAATAAAGCGACAACCATATGGCTCCTGCCAGTTGCCGATAACTCGGTTACAAAACATGATCATCTCATACAATAAAATATAGCATCACGTCGGTAGAACCAGTCTCATGTTGAGCATATGACATCACAACATGCCCTGCAAAAACAAGTTAGACGTCCTCTACTTTGTTGTTGCAAATTTTACGTGGCTGCTACGGGCTTAGCAAGAACCGTTGTTACCTACGCATCAAAACCACAACGATAGTTTGTCAAGTTGGTGCTGTTTTAACCTTCGCAAAGACCGGGCGTAGCCACACTCGGTTCAACTAAAGTTGGAGAAACTGACACCCGCCAGACACCTGTGTGCAAAGCACGTCGGTAGAACCAGTCTCGTAAGCATCTGGCGTAATGTCGGTCCGGCCGCTTCATCCAACAATACCGCCAACCAAAGTATGACATGCTGGTAAGCAGATGACTTATATCGCCCACAACTCACTTGTGTTCTACTCGTGCATATGACATCTACGCATAAAACCTGGCTCGGATGCCACTGTTGGGGAACATAGTAATTTCAAAAAAATTCCTACGCACACGCAAGATCATGGTGATGCATAGCAACGAGAGGGAGAGTGTTGTCCACGTACCCTCGTAGACCGAAAGCGGAAGCGTTAGCACAACGCGGTTGATGTAGTCGTACGTCTTCACGATTCGACCGATCAAGTACCGAACGCACGGCACCTCCGAGTTCAGCACACCTTCAGCCCGATGACGTACCTCAAACACCTATCCAGCCGAGTGTTGAGGGAGAGTTTCGTCAGCACGACGGCGTGGTGACGATGATGATGTTCTACCGACGCAGGGCTTCACCTAAGCACCGCTACAGTATTATCGAGGAGGACTATGGTGGAGGGGGGCACCAAACACGGCTAAAAGATCAAACGATCATTTGTTGTCTCTAGGGTGCCCCCTGCCCCCGTATATAAAGGAGCAAGGGGGGAAGGTGCAGCCGGCCAGGAGGGGCGCGCCAGGAGGAGTCCTACTCCCATCGACTCCCTCCCTTTTCCTTGTTGGATTAGGAGTGGAGGGGGAAAGTGGAGGGAGAGAGGAAGGAAAGGGGGGGCGCCGCCCCCCTCTCCTTGTCCTATTCGGACTAGGGGGGAGGGGCGCGCGGCCCTGCCCTGGCCGCCTCTCCTCTTCTCCACAAGGCCCACTATGGCCCATTAAGCCCCCGGGGGTTCCGGTAACCTCCCGGTACTCCGATAAAATCCCGATTTCACCCGGAACATTTCCGATATCCAAATATAGGCTTCCAATATATCAATCTTCATGTCTCGACCATTTCGAGACTCCTCGTCATGTCCGTGATCACATCCGGGACTCCGAACAACCTTCGGTACATCAAAACATATAAACTCACAATATAACTATCATCGAAACGTTAAGCGTGCGGACCCTACGGGTTCGAGAACTATGTAGACATGACCGAGACACGTCTCCAGTCAATAACCAATAGCGGAACCTGGATGCTCATATTGGCTCCCACATATTCTACGAAGATCTTTATCGGTCAGACCGCATAACAACATATGTTGTTCCCTTTGTCATCGGTATGTTACTTGCCCGAGATTCGATCATCGGTATCTCAATACCTAGTTCAATCTCGTTACCGGCAAGTCTCTTTACTCGTCCTGTAATACATCATCCCGCAACTAACTCATTAGTTGCAATGCTTGCAAGGCTTAAGTGATGTGCATTACCGAGAGGGCCCAGAGATACCTCTCCAACAATCGGAGTGACAAATCCTAATCTCGAAATACGCCAACCCAACAAGTACCTTCGGAGACACCTGTAGAGCACCTTTATAATCACCCAGTTACGTTGTGACGTTTGGTAGCACACAAAGTGTTCCTCCGGTAAACGGGAGTTGCATAATCTCATAGTCATAGGAACATGTATAAGTCATGAAGAAAGCAATAGCACCATACTAAACGATCGAGTGCTAAGTTAACGGAATGCGTCAAGTCAATCACATCATTCTCCTAATGATGTTATCCCGTTAATCAAATGACAACTCATGTCAATGGCTAGGAAACATAACCATCTTTGATCAACGAGCTAGTCAAGTAGAGGCATACTAGTGACACTCTGTTTGTCTATGTATCCACACATGTATTATGTTTCCAGTTAATACAATTCTAGCATGAATAATAAACATCTATCATGATATAAGGAAATAAATAATAACTTTATTATTGCCTCTAGGGCATATTTCCTTCAACAACTTATGAGGGACAAAATATCACAATCATTGGACGAACGGCTCTTGTCAAATCTGTAATCACCTCCCTACTCATCTACCCCGCCACACCGTTGGTCATCCCACAAACCATCCTTCATAGTGTCAACAAGCTTGAGAGGGCTTTTCTTTGGTCCGGTGCGGACACGACGACAGGGGCAAAATGCAAGGTAAATTGGGAGATTGTCTGCCGACCTCTCGAGTATGGGGGACTCGGGGTGCTCAACACCGACAGGTTCACGCGTGCTCTCCAATTGCGCTGGCCGTGGTATGAATGGAAGGAGTCCACCAAAATGTGGGTGGGATTGGGAAACCCGTGTGACGTGGAGGACCTCAATTTATTCTATGCATCCACCACTACCACAGTCGGTAATGGTGCGAAGACCCCTTTCTGGGACTCGGCTTGGCTCCTTGGGCGCATGCCAAAGGACATTGCCCCGCTCATTCATGAGGCTTCCACGAGAAATAATTGGAAGGTGCGGGAGGCCCTCAAGCATAACGCATGGATTCTCAAGATAAAGCCACCAAACAACGTCTCCGCCGAGCACATCTCGCAGTTTTTCACTCTTTGGATGCTCTTGCACGAGGTCGAACTTGATGAACTCACCGAGGACGACATCCTATGAAAGCACACGGCTAGTGGGCACTATACGGCGGCATCCGCATACAAGGCACAATTCTTAGGGATGGTTCTCTCACCCATGGATAAAATGATTTGGAAGGCTTGGGCTCCTCCGAAAGTCAAGTTCTTTGCTTGGTTAGCTCTTCAAGATTGAATTTGGACTGCCGATAGATTGGCAAAGCGTGGATGGCCAAATTGTGACACGTGCCCTCTTTGCAAGAGGGTGCAAGAAAGCGGGACTCACCTCCTCTACAAGTGCCGCTACACGAGAAGGCTATGGTCTTTGGTCATTGACAAATACCACATTCTCGGGCTCGACACAAACACTTGGCCCTTGTTCGACACGGTTGAGGCTTGGTGGGCAAGTACTTGCGACAGCGCCGCACCATTCAGACAAGCCAAGGCATCCCTCACCATGCTTGTCTCATGGACTATTTGGAACGAGCAAAACGCGAGAGTGTTCAAGCAGAAGAGCTCGCCACCGACTGCATTGCTTGCCTCCATCATGACTGAGGCTAGCCTCTGGATCATCGCCGGTGCAAAAAAACTAGGGTCAATAATATTATGAGAGTAATTCCCATGCCGTGTAATCGGGTTGCTTGTAACAAACTATATTCTCTCTTATTTAATGGATGAGGCAAATCTTTTGCCTCCGTTTCGAAAAAAAAAATGATGTTGGCGTAGCTCAAACCAGCAGGTGAGAGAAGCATATTTCACCAAATTATTCTTGCAATCCGGAGTTTGGTTAAACCTGACACAACACCTCTCCGTGTTAGAGCTAGCTGAGTCGAGCAGATTTCTATTATACAGGCAGTGTATTGATAGTATAAGTGCTTACATTTATAGAATGGGTGAGGGGGTCTACCAAATCAGAGTATCAGACGGCTGATCATGAACCACGCATGCACGCATGCTCTCTAGATGTCCAGTCTTGAAACTATCGATCATGGACCATAAGTCTGTACATATTCACTTCTCTCTCTAGATGTTCAGTCATGAGTAGACCATGGGAAGCCGGACGTTGTGCGCAACATGACATGGGAGGTAGGTTCTGGTCGGTCGCAGAGTTGTTGTAGCGCAGTACAGAGATGACAGCTCGTGTCATTGTTGTGTGGCCATGGCCCTTGGTCCCGGCCGTGCATGCATGACCACCTCTTTGACTTGGGCAAGCATACGAATGATCGGCTGGCTGGCACTGCCATGCGTCTCGCTAGCAACGGTCCTACTACGTACGCCGACGTGACCAGTCTAAATGCATAATTGGCAATCATGTCTGTTTTCCTACAATTATGATTTGAATTTATCGTGAAAGTACAATGCCATTTTCCTTGATGATTAATTCAGCAAACAGTGCAAGCATGAACAAACTTTGATCGTGTGGATGAGCATGGTTCAACCACATTGATTTAGTTTTTTTTTTAAATGCGTGGGAGATTATCTTGTCAAGTGTGTGGCTAAGTGTCAACTTTGCACTGTTGCTTCCCTTTTATCGTGGAACGCAAAATTGTTTCCCAGCATGGAAAGGAACTAGGATAACTGGATAAGTGTGAACGAACTGTCTCTAGATGACAAACGAGTACTTTTGCAGTTGCTTCATGCACCAACCTTTCAATGGGACCGTCGGATGAAGTGTCAACTACGATCTAGATGTCTGATTTCTTTTTTTTTGCGAAAAAACTTCCAATCTATTCATCTTCTCCGGCAGGTCTATCTTTGGTGGATTTGCTCGGATCTCGTCGTTGTTCGTCTACGTTCGTGTGTCTTTGGTTTGGATCCTTCCGATCTACGTTATTTTTCATCGGCGACGGTTGCTTGTTCCGGGTGCTTTGGTCCTATGGGGCCTTAGCGACGACGACTTCCCGACTGTCTACTACAACAAGTTGTGCCCGGCTCCGGCGATGGAGGGGTGATGACGGCGGCGCGTCTTCGGCTCGCTTCGGTGCTTGTAGTCGTCGCTAGGTGGTCTATGAATCTGGATGTAATTTTTTTTTCTGGTAGATGTCTGATTTCAGCTAAGAAGCAACTTAGCCGAATAATATCCAGCTACGAATTTGGTTTACGGCGCGCTGAGTTTCTTTATAATTTCCGGCACACACAACTTATGCACATGTTTCGTCGGAATAAAAAACTAAACATCGGATGGAAAGTAATGTAGCTATGAGCCGGACCCACCCATTGTGTGTTCTGTCAGGATCGTCTAGAGCTCATCGGGAATAATCACGAGCCACACCACAATTCCTATATGTATGTCCTAGAAGCCCAACCAACCATCATCATCGTCAATAACATAATAACATGAAATAGCATGTAGCATGTGTATGCCAAATGGAAATCCAAACTATGCTTGGCTACATGGACAAGTATGTGGACCGTGGTGGTCCATGTAATGAAAGTTTGGCACACTCATCTTGCTCCAAAATAACAAGAACTTGGGTCCTAGGGCGTCTCAAGTGGAACAAAACACCGATGCCACTAAGCATTGCCTCTCACAGTTGTCTTTTATTACAAATTTAAAATAATAATATTCATAGCATAAATGAACTTATCAGAGCCAGGTTCAATTACCCATAAACAGGATAAGCATGTATCAACATGGTCTAAACATAAAGATCCTAAACATGTGTACTACTGCAAGACGACCTGACATAGATTCTAAATCAAACAAGCAAGTCGTACTATGACAAGTAATACCAATGGGTACAAAATCAGGCCATGCAGAAGGAATAGGCATCGATCCACTAAAGCATCATAAAATTCTAGTGCAAGAAGAAGGGAGATGGCATGGATAAGTCATGATCAAGGGGGGTTGCTTGTTTTCAGTTCGAGCAGGCGATTGCGGCAAGTCAGCCTCCAGTGTGAAATCAGAAGACAAATCACAAGCATGCACGTAAGAGGAGTCGCCATTGGAATCTATCGGTAATAAGCAAACCGGCAAGAAAATATAAACAAGTAACCAGTGAAATGCACAATCAAATGATGCATGCCATTTTAATATGCTGGAATTAAAGCGGTAACTAGCCTATCCTATTTAAGTGAAGTTGGAAAACATAAGACAATAGTTTTCCGAAAGAAGTTCACATGCATATTAAAGTGGAATTACCACAAAACAGAAGGTTAAAGTTTCTTTTTCTTTTTTGACATGCATGATAATGTCATGGTTTCTTCTTGGACTTCTTAAAAGTAACTAGATTGCTTATGTTTTATGTTTTTGTTTCATTGTTTCAATGCTTTGTAAGAGATAATTAGTCTAATACAATTGAAATCAGAGAAGGAGCTCTTTTTTTCACTAAGGCACACAGAAAATTTCAGACATTTTTGTTGAAATTTTGAACCTTTGTGGCCACAACATCCCTTGTCTCGCCAATGCAACATTCTAGCTATAATGTAAGGAGTTTGTCCACCGATAGAAAAGAGAAAAGGCTTCTCACGGAGGTGAAGATTGTAAAAGTGAAAGTCGTATACTTGACACTGGTGCTCGCATTTTTTATAGGGGCAAGTGTACGTGCGTACGTATGAGCGTTTGCATCTGTATTTTATTGGAAAAAAAAAGTGTATATAGAAATAGTTAGAAACGAATTAGTGCCTTCGCTCTACATGTGTCGACTTCCGGCTTAATTCCCTATGGTAAGGATATTTGAAGAGCGGAGACTTGATTTTTCTGTCTTCAAGTAGGATATTATTCTTCACATTCTCCTCACTAGTACACGTCACGTCTCAACACAACAACAGCTCAATGATTGCCCTTGCGGTCAGCTTGCTCCTCTTCCCCGCCGTGATGCCACGTACGCTGCGTCTCTCCCGGCAGCGTGCACATCACTGACATACTTAATTGTTGCCCTCCTCTCTACAATCTTCTAACTGCGGCCCGAGTCCATCGACGAGACAATAGATGGATCGAGCAGCCCGGCGACGTGGCTCACCCCAATCGCTATCTATCACCGCCAGGCCCAGCGATTTCTCCGGTTTTGACGAGGGACGCCATGCCGAGACCGACGTTGATCGACCTACAGAGCTGCGGCAGCCGACCTCTCGCCCGCGGGCGCGACACCTGTGACCCGCGTCGCCGGTGGTTCCATTTCCATGGCAGCCTCGTCGTCTCGTCTCTCTCGTCCTCATCGGGTAGATGCTGTCCAAGAGGAGCCCATGTGAGGCCGCGTCTGTGCTGGTGACTCGGTGTCGGGGCAAAAAGCCTTCTTTTGGCCCTGTCCGGCGTTTGCTGCTGGCCCGACGGCGACGCGACGGTGACCTGGGGCGACGACTGCTTCGCCGTTCGCAGCGCGCGCGAGGGGACGGCCGCGGGCCGTCGCCCGGAGCGACACGTACGCGCGTGCGCGACGGCGACATCCCGCGGCGTACGGGTGTGTGAGTGTCATCGCTGCTTGATCGATGCCAAGTGTCCAAGCTTCTAGGATTCACCCTGCGCCTTAGACCATCTACCAGACTAGCAGTACTACTATCAAATTTACACAAATTTCGTGGAGGGATCGACTATTCTGTATGTATGCATGCATGGCCACAGCGGCACAGCCCGACACAAGTGGAGTAGAGGCAGAGACACATCAGTGACTCAGGGATGACGGCGTGCGGTGCTGATCCAAGTTGGCGACGTGGTTGGTATCCGGCCTGCGAAACGGGGCGAACCCAGGACCTTGGATCAACGGGTGGCTTCAAATTCGCAACACAGCACAACTTCGGTAGCAGGGTTAGATCCTGAAATTTTTACAAACTCGGGTCAGATCTCGATTAACTTTCAGAAAATGATCAAAACACAAAATTTTGCCGGTTGTGTTCGGTAGCAGGGTTGTTGTAGCGTACACAGATGTCAGCTCATGTGTTGTGTGGCCATGGCCCTGGGGGCTCACACCATTGGTCCCAGCCGCGCATGAATGGCCACGCTTTGACTTGGGAAAGCATCTCAGCTGGCTGGCTCCCATGCATCTCGCTACCCACGGCCCTACCAACTACGGTGACGTGCCCAATCCAGATGCATAATTGGCAATTATGTTCCCTTTTAAATTTCTCATTCGATTTTTTTGTGAAAATACAATGTCATTTTCCTGGACAACTAATTTCAGCAACCAGTTCAAGCATAAGCTAACTCGATCGTGTTTTTTCTTTCTTTCGAAAAGGAATTCGATCGTGTGCATGAGCATGGTCTGATCACATTAATTTCGTTTCGAAATTTTTGCGTGGAAGAATATCTTGTCAAGTGTGTGTGTGACTACGTTCCACTTTTGCACTGTTGCTTGAGATAATCTTATTCCTTTCCCCTTTATCTTGAACGCAAAATTGTTTCTGTGCATGAAAAGGGAACGAAAGGGAGCTATGGTTTTGGGTACCGCCCGAGAAAAACGGTTACCGAGATTCTCGCCGCCCCACGAGAAAGTCATATCCCGAGCTAAAAAGTCCGAATTTTTTGAATTTTTACCTTTGAACCTATATTAATATATGGTGACATCTCAAGAATATAATAGCTGTGGCGTGTTGGTGACCATGTACTTCTGTTAGCAGGGCGACGCAGGTTCGAGTCCTCATCAGCGCATATCCTTCTTTTTTTTGTTTATTTTGCAAAATAAAATAAAATATGTACATGAAAAAAGATAGATCATACACCTAGGGCTCGAACTCGCGACCACTTTGCATAGCGCGTGTGGACGTTCCACTGAGATAATACCATATTTCTGTGGTTAATACCTATTCAATTTCTATCTGTATTGAGGTTAAAAGAATTTGAATTCAAAATTCAATAATAAATTTCGTCCGAAATATATTCGGTATTTCTCGGTTACCGTGGTAACCGAGAATAGCGCGTGTGGACGTTCCACTGAGATAATACCATATTTCTGTGGTTAATACCTATTCAATTTCTATCTGTATTGAGGTTAAAAGAATTTGAATTCAAAATTCAATAATAAATTTCGTCCGAAATATATTCGTATTTCTCGTTACCGTGGTAACCGAGAATCTCGCCCACCCCCCACCCACGAGAAAATCCGTCCATTCGGAATCCAAAACCTTCAGTCGGATTTAGGGTCCTTCACGCAAAATTGTTTCTGTGCATTCGATAAGTGTGAGCAAGCTAGTCTCTACTCTCTAGACGACAAACAATTACTTTTGCAGTTGCTTCCCGCACCAAACTTTCTATGGGACTTCCATGGGACCGTTGGATAAAGTGTCAACTTTGATCTAGACCCTTGATTTCAGCTAAGAAGCAACTTATAGCTACGAACTTGGTTTACGGTAGCATTTTAAGACGATCTCTCACTAATTATCAAGAAGTGTTCTCCCTGAGTATGCATCGTTGCGAAAGTTCTTCGTGCTGAGACACCACGTGATGATCGGGTGTGATAGGCTCTACGTTCAAATACAACGGGTGCAAAACAGTTGCACACGCGAATACTCAAGTTAAACTTGACGAGCCTAGCATATACATATATGGCCTCGAACACGGAGACCGAAAGGTCGAACGTGAATCATATAGTAGATATGATCAACATAGTGATGTTCACCATTGAAAACTACTCCATCTCACGTGATGATCGGACATGGTTTAGTTGATTTGGATCACGTGATCACTTAGATGAATAGAGAGATGTCTGTCTAAGTGGGAGTTCTTAAGTAATATGATTAATTGAACTTTAATTTATCATGAACTTAGTCCTGGTAGTATTTTGCAAATTATGTTGTAGATCAATAGCTCGCGTTGTTGCTTCCCTATGTTTTTGATATGTTCCTAGAGAAAAAAAACTAAGTTGAAAAATGTTAGTAGCAATGATGCGGATCGAATCCGTGATCTGAGGTTTATTCTCATTGCTGCATAGAAGAATTATGTCCTTGATGCACCGCTAGGTGACAGACCTATTGTAGGAGCAGATGCAGACCTTATGAACGTTTGGCTAGCTCAATATGATGACTACTTGATAGTTTAGTGCACCATGCTTAACGGCTTAGAATCGGGACTTCAAAGACGTTTTGAAACGTCATGGACCATATGAGATGTTCCAGGAATTGAAGTTAATATTTAAGCAAATACCCGAGTTGAGAGATAGGAAATCTCCAACAAGTTCTATAGCTAAAAGATGGAGGAGAATCGCTCAACTAGTGAGCATGTGCTCACATTGTCTGGATACTTCAATCGCTTGAATCAAGTGGGAGTTAATCTTCCAGATAAGATAGTGATTGATAGAATTCTCTAGTCACCATTACTAAGTTACTAGAACTTCGTGATAAACTATAGTATGCAAGGGATGACGAAAACGATTCCCGAGCTCTTCGTGATGTTGAAATCGACGAAGGTAGAAATCAAGAAAGAGCATCAAGTGTTGATGATTGACAAGACCATTAGTTTCAAGGAAAGGGCAAAGGGAAAGAAAGGGAAACTTCAAGTAGAATGGCAAACAAGTTGTCACTCCCGTGAAGGAGACCAAAGCTGGACCAAAGCCTGAAACTGAGTGCTTACACTGCAAAGGAAATGGACACTGGAAGCGGAAATGCCCTGAACATTTGGTGGATAAGAAGGATGGCAAAGTGAACAAGGGTATATTTGATATACAGGCTATTGATGTATGCCTTACTAGTGTTTATAGTAGCCCCTGAGTATTTGATACTTGTTCGGTTGCTAAGATTAGTAACTCGAAACAGGAGTTACAGAATAAACAGAGACTAGTTGAAGGGGAAGTGACGATGAGTGTTGGAAGTAGTTCCAAGATTGATATGATCATCACACTCTCTATACTTTCGGGATCAGTGTTAAACCTAAATAAATGTTATTTGGTGTTTGCGTTGAGCATGAATATGATTTGATCATGTTTATTGCAATACGGTTATTCATTTAAAGTCAGAGAATAATTGTTGTTTTGTTTACATGAATAAAGCCTTCAAATGGTCATACACCCAATGAAAATAGTTTGTTGGATCTCGATCGTAGTGATACACATATTCATAATATTGATGCCAAAAGATGCAAAGTTAATAATGATAGTGCAACTTGTTTGTGGCACTGTCGTTTGGGTCATGTCGGTGTAAAGCGCATGAAGAAACTCCATAAAGATGGATTTTCGGAATCACTTGATTATGAATCATTTGATGCTTGCGAACCGTGCCTTTTGGGCAAGATGACTAAAACTCCGTTCCCCGGAATAATGGAATGAGCTACTGACTTATTGGAAATAATACATAACGATGTATGCGATCCGATGAGTATTAAGGCTCGCGGCGTGCATCATTATTTTCTGACCTTCACAGATGATTTGAGCAGATATGGGTATATCTACTTGATGAAACATAAGTCTGAAACATTTGAAAAGTTCAAAGAATTTCAGAGTGAAGTGGAAAATCGTCGTAACAAGAAAAATAAAGTTTCTAAGATCTGATCGTGGAGACGAACATTTGAGTTACGAGTTTGGTCTTCATTTGAAACAATGTGAAATAGTTTCGCAACTCACGCCACCTGGAACACCACAATGTAATGGTGTGTCCGAACATCGTAATCGTACTTTACTAGATATGGTGCGATCTATGATGTCTCTTATCGGTATACCACTATCGTTTTGGGGTTATGCATTAGAGACATCTGCATTCACATTTAATAGGGCACCATCTAAATCCGTTGAGATGACACTGTATGAACTATGGTTTAGCAGTAAACCTAAGCTGTCGTTTCTTAAAGTTTGGAGTTGCGATGCTTATATGAAAAAGTTTTTCAATCTGATAAGCTCGAACCCAAATCAGAGAAGTGCATCTTCATAGGATACCCAAAAGAGACTATTGGGTACACCTTCCATCACAGATCTGAGGGCAATATTTTTGTTGCTAAATTCAGATCCTTTCCAGAGAAGGAGTTTCTCTCGAAAGAAGTGAGTGGGAGGAAAGTAGAGCTTGATAAGGTAATTTGTACCTTCTCCCGAATTGGAAAGTAGTTCATCACAGAAATCAGTTCCAGTGATTCCTACATCAATTAGTGAGGAAGCTAATGATGATGATCATGTAACTTCAGATCAAGTTACTACCGAACCTCGTAGGTAAACCAGAGTGAGATCCGCACCAGAATAGTACGGTAATCCTGTTCTGGAGGTCATATTACTTGACCATGACGAACCTACAAACTATGAGGAAGCGATGATGAGCCCAGATTCCGCAAAATGGTTTAAAGCCATGAAATCTGAGATGGGATCCATGTATGAGAACAAAGTATGGACTTTGGTGGAGTTGCCCGATGATCGGCAAGCCATATTGTATAAATGGATCTTCAAGAGGAAGACAGATGCTGATAGTAGTGTTACTATCTAGAAAGCTCGACTTGTCGCAAAAAGGTTTTCGACAAGTTCAAGGTGTTGACTACAATGAGATTTTCCCAACTGTAGCGATGCTTAAGTCTGTCCGAATCATGTTAGCAATTGCCACATTTTATGAAATCTGGCAAATGGATGTCAAAACTGCATTCCTTAATGGTTTTCTTAAAGAAGAGTTGTATATGATGCAACCAGAAGTTTTTGTCAATCCTAAAGGTGCTAACAAAATGTGCAAGCTCCAGCGATCCATCTATGGACTGGTGCAAGCATCTCAGAGTTAGGAATATACGCTTTGATAAGTTGATCAAAGCATATAAGTTTTATACAGACTTGCGGTGAAGCCTGTACTTACAATAAAGTGAGTGGGAGCACTACCGCCTTGCTGATAGATATATGTGAGTAACATATTGTTTATCAGAAATGATGTAGAATTTTTCTGGAAAGCATAAAGGAGTATTTGAAAGGAGTTCTTTAAAAGAAAGACCTCAGTAAAGCTACTTACATATTGAGCATCAAGATCTATTGAGATAGATCAAGACGCTTGATAAGTTTTTCAATAAGTACATACCTTGTCAAGATTTTGAAATAGTTCAAAATGGAACAGTCAAAGAAAGAGTTCTTGCCTGTGTTGCAAAGGTGTGAAATTGAGTAAAGACTCAAATCCCGACAACGGCAGAAAATAGAAAAGAGAATGAAAGTCATTCCCTATACCTCAGTCATAGGTTCTATAAAGTATGCTATGCTATGTACCAGACCTATTGTATACCTTGCTCTGAATTTGGGAAGGGAGTACAATAGTGAACTAGGAGTAGATCACTGGACATTGGTCAAGAATATCCTTAGTAAGGACTAAGGAAACATTTCTCGATTATGGAGGTGATAAAAGAGCCCGTCGTAAAGAGTTACATCAGTGCAAGCTTTTACACCGATCCAGATGACTCTAAGTCTCAATCTGGATACATATTGAAAGTGGGAGCAATTGGCTAGAGTAGCTCCGTGCAGAGCATTGTAGACATATAATATTTGCAAAATACATACGGCTCTGAATTTGACAGACCTGTTGACTAAGCTTCTCTCACGAGCAAAACATGATCACACCTTAGTACTCTTTGGGTGTTAATCACATAACGATGTGAATTAGATTATTGACTCTAGTAAACCCTTTGGGTGTTGGTCACATGACGATGTGAACTATGGGTGTTAATCATATACAGATATGAATATTGGTGTTAAATCACATGACGATGTGAACTAGATTATTGACTCTAGTGCAAGTGGGAGACTGAAGGAAATATGCCCTAGAGGCAATAATAAAGTTATTATTTATTTCATTATTTCATGATAAATGTTTATTATTCATGCTAGAATTGTATTAACCGGAAACATAATAAATGTGTGAATACATAGACAAACATAGTGTCACTAGTATGCCTCTACTTGACTAGCTCGTGAATCAAAGATGGTTAAGTTTCCTAGCCATGGACATGAGTTATCATTTGATTAACGGGATCACATCATTAGGAGAATGATGTGACTGACTCGACCCATTCCGTTAGCTTAGCACTTGATCGTTTAGTATGTTGCTATTGCTTTTTTCATGACTTATACATGTTCCTATGACTATGAGATTATGTAACTCCCGTTTATTGGAGGAACACTTTGTGTGCTACCAAACGTCACAACGTAACTGGGTGATTATAAAGGAGCTCTACAGGTGTCTCCGAAGGTACATGTTGAGTTGGCGTATTTCGAGATTAGGTTTTGTCACTCCGATTGTCGGAGAGGTATCTCTGGGCCCTCTCGATTATGCACATCATTATAAGCCTTGCAAGCAATGTAGCTAATGAGTTAGTTACGGAATGATGCATTACGTAACGAGTAAAGAGACTTGCCGGTAACGAGATTGAACTAGGTATTGGATACCGACGATCGAATCTCGGGCAAGTAACATACCGGTGACAAAGGGAACAACGTATGTTGTTATGCAGTTTCACCGATAAAGATCTTCGTAGAATATGTAGGAGCCAATATGAGCATCCAGGTTCCGCTATTGGTTATTGACCGGAAACAGTTCTAGGTCATGTCTACATAGTTCTCGAACCCGTAGGGTCCGCACGCTTAACGTTACGATGACAGTTTTATTATGAGTTCATAAGTTTTGATGTACCGAAGGTTGTTCGGAGTCCGGGATGTGATCACGGACATGACGAGGAGTCTCGAAATGGTCGAGTCATAAAGATTGATATATTGGACGACTATATTCGGACACCGGAATTGTTCCGGGTGATTTCGGAGAAAACCGGAGTGCCGGAGGGGTTACCGGAACCCCCCGGGGAAGTATTGGGCCTTAGTGGGCCTGAGGGGAGAGAGAGGGCAGCAGCCCAGGAGGTGGCGCGCCCCCTAGGGCCGGCCCCCCCCCTTGCTCCTTTATATACGGGGACAGGGGGGCACCCCAAGACACACAAGTTGATCTTCGTGATCGTTCCTTAGCCGTGTGCGGTGTCCCCCTCCACCATATTCCACCTCGGTCATATCGTTGCGGTGCTTAGGTGAAGCCCTGCATCGGTAGAACATCATCATCGTCACCACGCCGTCGTGCTGACGGAACTCATCCCCGACACCCTGCTGGATCGCAGTCCGGGGATCGTCATCGAGCTGCACGTGTGCTGAACTCGGAGGTGTCGTACGTTCGGTACTTGGATCGGTCGGATCGTGAAGACGTGCGACTACATCAACCGCATTGTCATAACGCTTCCGCTTACGGTCTACGAGGGTACGTGGACAACACTCTCCCCTCTCGTTGCTATACATCACCATGATCTTGCGTGTGCGTAGGAATTTTTTTTAAAATTACTACGTTCCCCAACACCATATGCATCTCAAAGGCATCCACCAAATCACCTTGTCCACCCTTTCGCTAGGATCTCTTAGATAATCTATAATGAGTTTCCCTCAATCCTTGCTTTTGCCTGTGTTAAGATTTCATTAGTGGTCAAAGAAATGGGCTCTGGATTAGCCTCACATATGTCGGCAAGACTAAATATCAGCTATTGATAAATATGCAATATACTATGGTTAACATGGTGGCCAGATGCTTGTTGCATGAACTCACTTGCTTTCAAATCGTCATGTCTAGATATGACCAATACTAAAGCAGGCCATGGCTCAAAATTACCTCAAGACATGCATCAATATAAACAATAAGTGGTTCATAAAAAAACTAATAATCCTTGGACATTTGTTGCATTACTAAACAATCAAATCACCAGACGTGTAACACCTACAGTAAGTAAAAGCTTCAAACCGAATAACAATGCATATTCGGCTTTAATCGTTTGTGCATAGCATACTCTAAGCGACATGAGGCTTAACAAAATAGCACCATAAGTAGAGACATAACTGCACCTTGGTCATTGCCACAAATTGAACCATCAAAACATAATCTATATGGTACTGGAGAGAGACAAGGCTAGTATCAATATTATGCATGTCATCAATCTGATGCTCAATAATGAAACAAACAATGATTTGGCCTCTCATAGATTTCAAAGATTCGTAGGCCAAATCATGTCCAATTAAAGGATAATCCCACTCGCCAATTCTTGCAGCTACGTTTTGGTTCTGCAACATATTTTGAATGGCATCGGTCATAATGTATCAATTCCATGCAAGCATAATATAGGTATAAGTATAAATTTCAATGAACATGTACTTTTCTCGGTCTCCAATAGAACTAAGGACAATGTTAGAATACCGCACCGACCATGGTTAGATATATTCTTAGGGCGATACATAAATATAGGCCATTACCAATGTAAACTTCATCCACAAAAGCATGTATAGCCGAAATAAACAAATGAAATAAAAAATTAAACATTTTGGCCCTTTGTATCATAAAAAAACTTTGAATTTTCATGTTGCACATAGTGCTTGGCGTCTTCATTACAACTTTGATGGAATTCTCACTCTTTGGGTCGGCTGTAAGGACGTGTGAATGGATCAATATGGTCGAGTAGAGGGGAGGGTGAATAGGAGACTATAAATTTAATCTTGTTTGTCAATTTTAGGGATAGGCGAATAAATAAGGTTCACTAGATATGCAACTAGGTGAACACAACCTGACAAGCAAGCTTAAAGCCAAATATGTTAGGCAATAAACTAATTAGCAAGCCCACAAGCATACAAAGCAAAGCAAAGTGCGGGAAAGGAGTAACGACAAGTATGTGCAAATGCCTACAAGGATGGACCCTTCCTACCCTTGGAGGCATCTACATTACTCCACAACCCTGAGGTCGAGGCGATCTTCCAAGCCTCTACTACCTGGCCACTTGGACGGTAGCTGCTATCTCTTCTGGTTGGATCATTGGATTGATGTGAAGTCCATCTCCGAGTTGGCTCCTCTCGTCTTTGCTCTAGTTCCTCGCCGTCGGCGGAAGACCTGCTTGGTCCGGGACGGCCTCCACCTCCGCTCTTGGCTTCGTGACATCCAACACGTGCTCGGCCCAGCCACTATGGTCCAGTACGTCGACCTACAATGCTCATCTCTGTCACACTCATCTCTTGGATACCCCTGACGTGCTTCGGTAGTGTTGGACCGCCTCAGGACAGTGTTCAACTAGCTCCTGTTATGATGCATTATTCTTGGGTGCTCTGCAGGCGCCGCATTGGTGCCTTATGTGGAAGACGTGGGCACCATTATGTGT
The DNA here is from genome assembly GCA_021605205.1 of Aegilops longissima. Taxonomy (NCBI): domain Eukaryota; kingdom Viridiplantae; phylum Streptophyta; class Magnoliopsida; order Poales; family Poaceae; genus Aegilops; species Aegilops longissima. Next base: position 646,458,513 of record CM038676.1, on the reverse strand, counting down.
CAAGATCTTCATCTGGCTCGCTCTCTAGAATAGGTGTTGAACTGCGGACCGATGGCCCATAGGGGCCTCCCCATGCCGACTTGTGTGTCCTCTGCGACCAGGAGACCGAGCACATGCAACACATCATCATTGGCTGCTCCTTCTCTGGGCACGTATCGCACGCGATCCTTTTCCGGTGTCGTTCTACGATTGTCCTTCCCTGGAGCTTGCCTTCCTAGATTGGTGGGCTGGATCTCGCGACCATGGCCCTCCAATATTGTGTAAGGGTCTCTCGTTGCTTCTTCTATTGACTGCTTGATGGCTCTAGAGGCATTGTAATGGATGCGTCTTCGATGGACTAACACCTTCCGTTGCTCACGTAGTTCACACCATCCAGGAGGAGGCCAAGCTATGGGCTATAGATGTATCCAAGGGGCTCGACGTACTCTTACCCAAGACATATGACTTTAGTTGTTGGGCTGAACACCCCTTTTTCATGCTCTGCTCAAACACTCCCTACCACGCAAGACTGTGTACGTGGTTTTAAGCGAGTTGCACCTTGTTGCCTTTTCACTTTCTACCTATCAATGAGATGATAGGCCATCTTGCGTAGAAATCTATATATCCCACTGGTGGAAAAAAGGCCTTTGGTCGCGGTTCGCAACTGCCATTAGTCGCGGTTATGCAACCATGCACCAAATAAGCGCGACTAAAGCCCCCACCTTTAGTCGCGGCTGCTTAAGAACCGCGACTAACGGCCCGTCCCACGTGGGCGCCAGGCGGCCGTCGAGGCGGAGGACCTTTAGTCGCGGTTCTTCCGCCAACCATGACTAAAGGCCGCCGCAGTTTAGGGTTTTAGCCCCCCTAAACCTGTTTTCTGCTTAATTTGTATTGTTTTATTTCTTTTGTGTTTTATTTTAATTTTGAAGGAGTTTCATATATTCTACGGTACTACATACATGCATATGAATGTGCAATTTCAAATAAATTTGAAATTAGAACCAAAAGAATTCAAGAGGAATATACAATATATATTCAATATCATCGGATGACCATATACAATTTTGAACAAGTTTCCATACATGATTTAATCCATATAAAGTTCTACGTCCTCGTAATAGTGTTCTCCTTTAGGATGGAGGACTTCCTGCTGAACCATCCAGCTAGTTCCTCTTGAAGTGGTCGGAAGCGAGCTTCGGACTAAGCATCCACCGGAGGTTATTCCTCCGAGCATTGGTATCACTCGAACCCGCTCGAGGTGTATCTCGGATCATCTCACGTACATAGTATCCACATAGATTGGTCTCCGGTGGCTGAATATCCCCAGCATTCTTAGGCTTTAACCTTTTGAATTCTAGCTCTTTTTGAATTCACCGACCTTTGTATCTACGAACCGCCTCCAAACCCTACGAGGCAAAGAAAATTAAATGAACAAGAGAGTTATTAGTTACTTGATATTAGGAAATGAACGAAATAGGCCGATCGATATAGAGCGCAAATGAATGAAAATAATTACTTCTGCAGCATTCTTCTCATGTCGCCCCAAAGCTTTGGATCCATATTCGAGAGTCGTGGACGAGACATTCGAGGTGTTAACTTTAATTACTAGCAGAATCCAAAGGAACCTGCGGACACGATACATGCACAAGACGTCATGCATAACTCATCGATTAGCCGCCACATACCATGCATGGAGTAAACAAAAGAGAATGTGCTCAAGACAGAAACACTCACCCAAAATGGTAAGGAAATAGAATATCACTTTTGAGTTCCTGCTTTGTAAGAAACTGCCACAGTCTGCCTCCACGTCGGCGGGTGACGCCCAACACATGTCCATTAACGATGTGTGGGTCAATGAAACCAACATCATGGATGTTCCTTACTCTGCATTCCTTAATCTTCATTCTGCATGTATAATAGCGGACACAACAATATAGTTAGGACATATATATAGTGCAGGCAATATGAACGAGATGGGGTAGAAATTAATAAATCACTTACGTAACGTAGCAACCGATGATAGATTTGTCGAGCTCGCGCAGATTGAAAAGCTGGAACAATTCACTCAGTGCAATTTGTACATAGTAATGTTTGAAGTGATGCTCATGTCTAACTTCCGCATAAATATATTCTTTGGCGTTTTTATTTTTATGTAACCCTTGTACCAATTCAGCAGACCTTTCATTTGGTCGTAGATCCTTTTCTGCAGCAGGCTCGACGAGAGGCCCATTCTTGACATATGTAATTACTACCTCCTTCATCGGCGCCTCATCAAGGCCTAACAGTTCACGAAGAGTAATACCTAAGTTGGCCGCTTGTTCTCTGTCACTCGTTACATACAATCCTCGTGTTGCCGCAGCTTGTATGATCTCGGGTCATCCGGATGAAGGCTTCCACTATAAGCGGGCAATCGATTGTTTACTTTGTTCCCGAGCTGGGCAACTTGTTTCCGCTTTTTTACTTTCGCCTTCTCCGCTCTTTGTTCTCCTTAAACATGAGTGCCTGCTGCAAGTTCACGTGCATAGTCGTTAGGCAGATTCTTCAGGCTTGGGACGGTGTGCTCAAAATGACTTAGCCCACTTCTTTTGCTTATCGAAAATACTGGCTTGGGATCGGGCTCTCTTTTCTTCTTGCAGTCCGCCTTCCATTTCTCCAAATCAGCAGCCGCGCAGCGTCGACTTCCTCGGCACTGCGTTCCCAAGGCCTTGTGGGAGAGGCTTCATGATGGCTCCGCACCTTTGTGGTCTTAGGTACATAAGGGTCCGGGTTAATAATCCAGACTGCTTCGCCTCTTTGCCGAGGTGGATTGGGGCGGCGCCGATCACCCGCGGACGAGGATCGGGGCGGCGGATGATCACCACGGACGTTGTGGACTGGGGCGGCGTCGGCTTACGTGACGGAGGTGTAGGTGAACCGCCACCACCACCACCACCACCACCACCGCCACCGCCACCACCACCACCGTAGGGGTGGACTTGTTGTCCTTGGCGCCTCGCTGAAACTTGATAAACTTCTTTTGCCATAGAATGAAATGGTGCTTGACATCTCCAAGTCTTTTCTCCCTTCGTGTAGCAATGTCAATCTCTGTGTCCTCAAACCCTTGGACTATGTCCTCCACCGTGACACGAGCATAGCCATCTTGAATGGGGTTGTTGTGGTGGAGTGCTCGAGTAAACATGGTAAAGCACTGCCGATGGCTACCTTCATGGACATGTTCCCGATAGGATAATACAGATGACATTCTTTCATCTCCTTTATATCGCCCACGGGTAGCGAGGAGGCTCCGGTGCAGTAATTTCACCACCGAGGCTCCGGTGCAGTAATTTCACCACCGAGGCTCCGGTGCAGTAATTTCGATCGTCGGTGCATCTGCACCAGCCGGTGGGGCCTCCGTGGAAGCCACGCTGCTTCTCCGCTGCTGGCTTCCGAGATCCGCTGGATGATCTTCATGCTGCACCGAGCTGCATCTCTTTCGCTACTAGTACACTCATGGTTTTCTTCATCACATCCATTTCCGATGCCAACCGCGCCACAACATCTGCTTCCCGATCCATCTTTCTCTTACGGCTTCAGAATCAGACGGGTCATCGCTCGGGGAACCCTATTTTCCACGGAATGTGCCCCATGCCTCGTACACGCCCTCCGTGTTCAGGATTCCCGAGGGCTTTTGTCGCCGCGTCGTTCTCTCTGTTGAACTTGATCTTCCCTGTTGAGCATCCTTCATTGCGCCAATAAGGGCTTGGGTGGGTTTAATTAATTTGCCCGTAAACACACTCCCCTGTCTCCGGGTTCAGCGTTCCCCATGCCCGTATTCCACCAGCTTTTGGCCCTTGGGTCCCATCCTCCGTACTGGACGGATTCCTCGCGCCTCATCTCGTTCTCCATCTTCTCCAACCTAGGCACCCAAATGCGATACCCTCCTGGCCCCATAACATGATTGTACTCCTTCTTAGCCGCATTTTCCTTATTTTTTTCGATATTTGAATGAACTGCTCCGATTTCTTTTGCTTCACAAATTCTGGCCAATCATGTTTCAGTTTCTCATATTGTCCTTTGAAATCCGGAGTCTTGTTCTGCTTGACAAAGTCACGGGCTAGATTTTGCTTGAATTTCCGAATGCGTCGGCCATCTTATGAAGAGCGAACTGTTTGACTAGCCTCCTCCTCTCCTTGTTTTCCTCAATCTTGTTACCCTCCTCATCGAATTTGTTGTATTCGGAGGTAGAACGAAATGTTCCATAAGCTTCTTGAAGCAATCTTTTTTGTTCTCTTATCGACAAAAGTGAAACCATCAATTCGTGCCTTCTTTGGCTCATTCCACTCTGACGGTGATCGAGACGTTGTCTCTAACAATGGCTCCGCATTGGCTGACAAACTTGGTGGCGTTCTTGCGGGGCTCCAGCGGCCTGCCGGTGCACCTCGTCGACAACCTCGATGGTGCATGTTTCTCCTTGTTTCATCGTCTTGGTTGCGCCACGCTTTGACGACGCACTCGATTGTTTCGACGATCCGCCGAGGGCTAAAATAAGAAAGAGAGTCGCGCGTTAGTACACACTTATTTATTCAAATCAGTTAGTTTGTATCACCAGAGGCTCAATGTATATATATACCTCGGCGGAGGTGGTTGCTACTTCCATTTGAAGATCGTCGTTTATCGACGCTTGTTCGCATCATCTTGTCGACGGCGCCTTCATCTTCACCGTCAAGGTTCAGATAAGAAGAGATATCATCTTCTTCTTCTCCGGTCGGCACATATAGAATATCGCCGTTTATGATGCCGAACATATGTGCTTCACCGTCCGGATCATAGTTGTCCATAATCGGTCAGCTCTATCGTCCGCCATTATGTCATCCTGAAAACATGTAGTAAAAACAAATTAATTAAGTGAAGAAGGGGCGGTGGCGGTGGCGGTGGCGAAGGGCGGTGGCAAAAGGAGGCGAGGAAGGGGTGGGAGAGGGTGTCGCGGTAGAGCGCGAGACGGGCGGCAGACGATGGCGTCACGGAGAGGGAGGCGAGGACAACACATGTATAACCTCGCCGCCTCTCGATCCCAAAAAACACCGCCGCAAGATCGCCCCCCTCGCCGCCCCTCGCCGCCCCTCCATTTTATTTTTTTTTTCTTTGGCGGTTTTCTGTTGTTTTTGTTTTTCACTTTATATGTATTTTTGATTTTATTTCTCTTTCAAATTTCACAAATTTTCTTATAAAATTCTAAATACATAGCAGCAAGTGCATAACAGGTCAATGATGAGCTAGACGTGTTCTAACGCAGCGCTAGGCGATACCGGCGAAGAAACATCCGGAAAGTTTTCCGGTTCGGACGTCTGTCGAGACGAGATGAACCGGAGAGGAAAGTTTGCAGGTTCGATAGGTTAGGGGTGTGTGGCGGACGAACGGTCTGCGTAACCGGATTCGTCTCGTCGTTCTGAGCAACTTTCATGTACAAAGTTTTTCCATCCGAGCTACGGTTTATTTTCTATGATTTTCTAAAGTTTTATTGATATATTGTAATTAAAACTAATTCGAGAATAAAGATTAAATTGCTACTAGTGTTAACATAACAGTTTTAACTAACAGACTATTAGTGTTAACATAACAGTTTTAATTAGGTTAATTAAACTCAACTATTTAAGTTAATTAATTTAGTTAATTAATTAATTAATATATTTTTATTATTCTTTTTATATTATTTTTAACGTTTTGGGGTGGGACCCGCTGTCATAGGCACGAGGGCCTATCGGGCGTCGGGTTACGGGCGCGGCGTCTGGGCGCCAACCTGCTAAGGCGCCGCCAAAGCCAACCGGGGCGTGCGCCGCGCCGGCGTTAGCAAACGGCAAGGGCGGAAGAGGCTACGGCGGGCGGCAACGCGACGCGGGAGTCATGACGCGCGCCGCCATCTGAGGCGGCGGCGACGGACGGGCGGGCGCAGCGTTCGGAGGGGGCCGGGGAGACGGCCGGACGGGGCCCGATGGGGAGCTCACCCCGTTGACGAGAAGAGGGCGGCGATGCGCGGGGAGGACCGACGAAGGAGAGGCGGGGACGGGCAGTCCGGCGCGACGGGCGAGGATGACGCAGCCCGCGAACGACAGCGAGGGCGTAGGGCGACGGCGGCGGCGCGAGGGCGCTGGCGAGACGAACCGATCGGAGAAGACGAGAATCGATCGGAGCGTTGTATTTATAGCCCGCCCTTTAGTCGCGGTTGGCGGCGAGACCCGACTAAAGGTACCCTTTAGTCGCGGTCGCCTGCCCAACCACGACTAAAGGGTTTTTAGCGGTTTTTATGCTCACGCTTCACCTTTAGTCGCGGTTGTCTGCAGCGACCATGACTAAAACCCTTTTAGTCGCGGTTGGTTCGCCAACCGCGACTAAACCCATGAGTTTAGGGTTTTAGCCCCCAAACCTGTTTTCTGTTTAATTTGTATTGTTTTCTTTTTAATTTGTATTGTTTTCTGTTTAATTGTATTGTTTTATTTCTTTGTGATTTATTTTAATTTTGAAGGAGTTTCACATATTCTACGGTACTACATACATGCATATGAATGTACAATTTCAAACAAATTTGAAATTAGAACCAAAAAGAATTCAAGAGGAATATACAATATATATTCAATATCATCGGATGACCATATACAATTTTGAACAAGTTTCCATACATAATTTAATGCATATAAAGTTCTACGTCCTTTGTATCTACGAACCGTCTCCAAACCCTACGAGGCAAATACAAATAATATGTCAAAATAAAACTAATTCAATTCAATATGTTAAAATACAAATAATATATCAAAAATTCAGAAAAATAGAACTAATTCATTTCAAAATTCTAAAATACAAATAATATATCAAAAATTCAGAGAAGTTCTTCCCGCCTCTGTCTTCCCACAAGTTCTTCCCGCCCGTCTTCCCGCCATTCTTTCCGCCTATGTCTTCCCGCGGTTTCTTCACACCTCTATCTTGGCAGACGATGCTCCTTTTATAGGCACGCGCCGCTTCGCTTTGTCTTGTTCCTCCGACAAGGCGTCAGGCGCTACCCACGCGTCTGTCTAACCTTTAGTCCCGTTGCACCAACCAGCGGGACTAAAGGTTAGATGACCAGCTCGATTCCTCTTCTTCCCGCCATATCTTCCCCTGTCTTCCCGCCTCTTTCTTCCCGCCACTTTCTTCCCGCCTCCTGTCTTCCCGCTCCCATTTTTCCCGCCATTTCTCACTACATATATGTAGCCCGGCTTGGCCAGCATTATCACATCTCTACAATCTCTCATCACTCTCTCATGGCTTCCACCGCACCCACTCTAACCTACCAGCAGGTGGAGGAGCTTTGCGCCTCGAACTACCCTTGTCCACCGGGCTACAAGGTCCCCACCGGCTGGAGCCTAAGCGCCCGGCGGCGTGCCGTCCCTCCGTCCCTCGTGGTATCTGCGCCGGGCGGCCATCACGAACCACTACTACCTCGACCTCACGCCGAGCAGCGGATGAATCCCGCCGCATCCCGATAACCAGCATACTTGGGACGCTTTCTTCATCAATCGGCGTGAGAGGGCGCCGCCGGTATGAGGAGGACGGTCTGCCTCCCGGAACTTCCACGAGGCCGGCCGTCGGCTATGGTGGTATGGCGGACTCTGCGAGCGCCATGGACTACATCACGGCGGCGATATCCCCGCTGCGCTACCCTCGATTCGAGCCACGGCGCCGCCCGGCGACAGCGGCGACGACAGCGGCGGCACGGCGGCGGCAACTTAGAAGGCGGCGACTACCAAGACAACGACGACGGCGGCTATGAAGACTACGGTATGCATATTATACGCCTAGGCAGGAGTATGACTAAATCACTCCAAATTTCATGTATCATCGGTGGTATCTCGAATCATTCAAAATGGACACCAAACACATCACGGGTAATATAATTCACATGATCCATTCAACAAAGTTTGGTACAATAAATTATTACACATCATTTCTTCCCTTGTGTCCCTGCTTGCTTACGATTGTGCCGTATCCATGGAGCATCCTCATCATTTAACTTAATGCTTGGGTCGGTGTTCACTTTGAAGGGCGGAATTTCAGCAAACATATTATAATCTTCCGACATGTCTGCTTTGTCCTCCACTCCCATGATGTTTCTTTTCCTGAAAGAACAATGTGGCGCTTTGGATCATCGCATGATGTACTTGATCGCTTTTCTTATCTTTCCGCTTCCTCGGTTTGCTACTCATGTCCTTCACATAGAAAACCTGAGCGACATCTTTCGCTAGGACGAATGGTTCGTCAAGGTAACCAAGATTGTTGAAATCCACCATTGTCATTCCGTATTGCTGGTCCACCTTTACCCCACCTCCTGTTAGCTTGAACCATTTGCACCGAACAAAGGGACCTTAAAGGAGGGTCCATAGTCAAGTTCCCATATCTCCTCTATGTAACCATAATATGTGACCTGATGCCCATTCTCGGTTGCTGCATCAAGGCGGACACCACTGTTTTGGTTGGTGCTCTTTTATCTTGGGCGATCGTAAAATGTATTCCCATTTATCTCGCACCCTTGGAAAGTCGTTATAGTCGAAGATGGTGTCTTGGCCAACATGTACAGCTGATCTACAACATCATTGTCATTCATTAAATGTTTTCTCAACCAACTGCCGAAAGTCTCCATGTGGGCCTTCCTAATCCAGGATTCAGGCTTCCCGGGTTGTCGAACGTAAAATATTCTTGTGTTTCTCAAAGTACGGAGCCACCAAGCTGGAATTGGTCAAGACAAAGGTGGTGTGCTTGATCGGAGAATGGCCGTCCATACATATCGTTGATTTCCTTCCGATCGTGCCTTTTCCACTTAGTCTCCCTCGTGCGCGATCGAGGAAGACCAATCGGCTTAAGGTCAGGAACAAAGTCAACACAAAACTCAATTACCTCCTCATTTCCATAGCCCTTGGCGATGCTTCCTTCTGGCCTAGCACGGTTCTGAACGTATTTCTTTAATACTCCCATGAACCTCTCAAGGGGAACATATTGTGTAGAAATACAGGACCGAGAACGAAAATCTCTTCGACTAGGTGAACCAGGAGGTGCGTCATAATATTGAAGAAGGATGGCGGAACACCAACTCAAACTGACAAGACATTGGATCACATCGTTCAGAACCGTGGTAGAACTTCGGATTGATTACCTTCGAGAGATTGCATTGAGGAATGCACATAGCTTCACAATGGCTACTCGAACATTTTCCGGCAGAGCCCCTCAAAGCAATCGGAAGCAATTGCGTCATAATCACGTGGCGATCGTGAGACTTCAGGTTTTGGAACTTTTTCTCCGCCATGTTTATTATTCCTTTATATTGGGCGAGAATCCAGACGGGACCTTCATACTGCTCGGGCATTCAAAAAGATGACCTTCTCTTCTTTGGTCGAGCGTAGCTGGCACGACCTTGAAACCATTCCGGATGCGGTCATCGTGGTCTTTCAAACGTTGCTGGTCTGCCGTGCTTCCTTTGTATCATTTGTCTTCCCATACACGCCCAAGAAGCTTAGGAGGTTCACGCAAATATTCTTCGAACGTGCATCACGCCGATTGCAGAGCGGACATCTAGGACTTTCCAATATTCTAGCTCCCGAATATAGATTTCTTCTTCCACATGGCTGCGTGCCCGTCGGCTCCCTTCGAACTGATTGTCCGCCAGACCCTTTCCAAAGATGACTTTCAAATCCTTGACCATATCAAATACCTCGGCACCGGTCGTTCCGCAGCTTCGCCGGTGATCCGGCTTGCCGTTGTAATGCTTGCCTTTCTTTCTTCTTGGATGAATTTTCGAAGAAATCGACGATGCCCAAGGTACACGTTCTTCTTACAATTTGGCAAATGTACACTTTCGGTCTCATGTAAGCAGTGCGTGCATGCATTGTATCCCTTATTTGACAGTCCCGAAAGGTTACTAAGAGCAGGCCAATCGTTGATGGTTACGAAAAGCAACGCCAGAGGTCAAATTCCTCTTGTTTGTGCTCATCCCACACACGGACACCACCCCACAGCTGTAAAAGTTCATCAACTAATGGCCTTAGGTACACATCGATGTCGTTGCCGGGTTGCTTCGGACCTTGGATGAGCACCGCATCATAATGAACTTTCGCTTCATGCACAACCAAGGAGGAAGGTTGTAGATGCATAGAGTCACGGGCAGTGCTATGGCTGGAGCTCGCTGCCAAAAGGATTCATGCCATCCGTGCTTTAGAGCAAATCTTATGCTCCTTGCGTCACCTGCAAAATCTTTGAACCATCTGTCGATCTTTCTCCATTGCGTTCCATCTGCGGTGTGTCTCAACTCCCGTCCGACTTACGGTCCTCTTTGTGCCATCGCAACAACTTGGCATGCTCTTTGTTCCCGAACAGACATTTCAACCGTGGTATTATAGGAGCATACCACATCACCTTGGCGGGAACCCTCTTCCGGGTTTCGGCCCTCAACATCGTCACCGTGGTCATCGCCTCGATCTTATAACGCAATGCGGGCATACCGGGCATTCATTCAAATTCTCGTATTCACAGCGGTAGAGGATGCGATCGTTGATGCATGCATGTATCTTCGTAACCTCTAAACCTAGAGGGCGACAACCTTCTTTGCTTCAGACGTCTTCAAGGGCAACTCGTTATCCTTTGGAAACATATTCTTCAACATTTTCAGCAAGTTTTCAAATGCCGAGTCAGCTACACCTGCCTCGCCTTCCATTTCAGCAAATCCGATGTGCAGCCCAGCTTTTTCGACCATCATCGCATCCGGGTACAGCGCCTTTCTGTGATCCTCTAACATGCGATACAAATTCTCCTCTCCTTTTCAGTTTAGCGGCGTCTCCGTGCATCAAGCAATGGTCCGACCAAGATCATCAACGGGATCATCACGTGCCTCTTCTTCACCTTCCCTTCACCTTCACATCCTCCATGAAAGTATCACCGAAATGAGCAAGATAGCTTTCATCGATGAAATCATCCCTTCTTCATCTTCTTCCATTATAACCCTCTTTCTCCATGCTTGGTCCAACAATTATAGCTTGGCATGAAACCCTTCAAGCGGATGCATGTGAACAACTCTTGAGGAAGAGTAACCCTTCTCATTCTTACAGATAACACATGGACAGATAACAAAACCCCCGCTTGTTCGCATTAGCCACTACGAGGAAATCTTTCAAACCCGTAGTGAACTTCGGCGGAGAGTCGGTTACCGTACATCCATTGCCGATTCATCTGCATTATTATAATATAAAATATATAATTAACCATCATGCATTTGTTAAACTAACTAGCTACAAACAATATAAATTAAACAATGAACTACACACATGCATATTGACACATCAAAGGTTCATCAAGTTGCTAACCGCGATCGAAGAGTGTGGCTCCAACACTTCATGTCATGTTTGTTTCATGCTCTTGGGGCATTTCATCAAACACCTTATGTGCATAAGAGGAACCAAAAGCAAACCTACACCCACTTGTGAAGAGAATGGCTCCAAATGGCTAAGTGTTGGCTGCTGGATGGGTATATATAGGGAGGGCTTTAGTTGCGGTTGGCACAGCAAACCGTGACTAAAAAGTGCCGAAGGCCTTTAGTCGCGGTTGTCTGGCCAACCGCGACTAAAGCCCCTCACGCACCAGCTGGCCACCGAGCGCCACAGGCCGGAGCCTTTGGTCGCGGTTCACCTCCGTAACCATGATTAAAGGTCCCATTAGTCGCGGTTCCTACAACCCGCGACTTATGGGGTGGACGGAAGCCTGTTTTTCCACCAGTGTCCTAAATAGTTGATCCCCACTACTACTAATTCTCTTAGCATGCAGGCTATCCATGTCATCAAGTAGGTCCCACTTGTAAAATCTCGAACTGGTCTATCGAAGCTTCCTGCCGGCGTCTCCGTTCCGCATCGTGCTACACCTGCATGTTCCGTTCCTGCGTGGCCCATGTGGCCTGCTGCAAATACAAGATTGTTGGCCCATCTGCCAATACATGCCCTAAGAGAGGCCCACGCAGACATAATTGCTTTATTATAATTCATTCAATAAAAAAATATGAGCAGCCGGTCGTCTCCCTAATTACTCCTCAGTCCCCGCTGAATCGATTGATTTTGCACAACTCTCTTCGCATTCTACACCAGATCCTTTTCATCTTCTCCACTAAGCAAACGCAAGAATAACAGATGTAGTTAATCTCCCTTATATACGGAACGGATCTACTCCATTTCTGTAGTCTTCCGCCATAACCAACGCCCTTGCTCTAGGTAATCAGGTTTTGCCTTAGAAAATCAGTTTGCTGGAGGGATTGATCTGAACACCTGTTGACACCCGTTGTACTGCCCCATGTCATTACAACTATCGTTTTGGACAGGGCGATGGATCACAGAATCGGGAGGAGGCGTCGACTCGAAGCTTCCCCAAGCACCGGCGAAACACATCATGATGCTATGCCTACAGGTCGTTGTCTACGCGCTCCTCGGCCAAAGTTTCAGTACCATCTCTGGCGGATGCCCAATAGATCAAGAACTGTCCCCTCTACTTTATATACCAGCTGGTAACTATGTAAATCCCCGTGTTGTTGATTTTGCTTACTGCATGTCTGTTTCTGCTAAGTTATATTACTGCATGTCTGTTCCTTTTGTGATCTGATGATACATGTAAGCATGCATGCAACTTCGTTATCATTTTCCTTTAATAGATCCTGTTAATATCATTCAGATAATTGTTGTACTAAGTAGATGTGTCCTGATTTTCTTTTCATTCTTTGAGTTTTGGTGGAGCAAACGCTGCGAGTTGGAAGGTTAGAAAACATGCCATTTTAATTGCTTATTTCCTCATTTGGAGATTTAGTCTAATACAAGCTTCTGCGTCAGTTTTCTCTTTTAGAAACCAGCTATTCAGTCGTTCATTTGCAAGTCTCATAGTCAGTGCTCCGATTCTGTCATCTTTTTTGGAGTTAATTTTTGCATATGTATTGTGTTATTATCAGGAACATTTTACTGAACATGTTTCGAATCATCACTTAATCTTTGAATACTTCTTGCTAGATTACGTAACCCATTGAATTTATATTTATATCTTTTTTTACAGATTTTTTATATAACAACATGGTTTTTGCAAATTGTTACGCAAGAATGCGCGTGGAATCATCTAGTATAAAATAATAAGTGGGTTCACTCTACATATGTGCTAATTTTTTTAAAATAATACATTTTTAATTAATTTTCAGAAATAATACACGGTTTTGATATTTTTCAAAAATAATACGGCCTAGTCTTCCCGGAGGACGATTAGACAGGAAGATGATTAAGCTCCAATCGTCCTCCAGGAAGATGATAAGCTCCAGTCGTCCTCTAGGAAGATGATTAGCTCCAATCGTCCTCCAGAAAGATGATTAATGGAAAGAACTACTCAGGTTGCATGTTAGGTGGAAGAAGCAACAACATAAGAGTGCAACTTTCCTAAGGACTGCCCGAGATCATACTTATTTATGGACCGAGGAAAGCGAAAACAAAGACGATATCTTCATGCCGAGCAGCAAGGCCAAGACACCTGCATCGTCGAAGGGCAAGAGTGAATCATCGTCGAGGGGCAACAGTGCATCATCATCGAAGGTCAAGAGTGCCTCGTCGTCGAAGGGCAAGAGTGCTGCATCGGCGGAGGATGACGATGATATCTTCATGTAGTTTGTATGTTGTATTATCTAAGCTAAGTAGTACCGTTTAATTTTAATGTACTTGTATCTTAATTATCTGTAAAAGTGTTGTATTATCTAAGTTAAGTCGTACCGTTTAATTTCGATGTACGTGGAGGTGATGGAGGCGGCGTAGGCCACATATACCTGTGGGGTGCCCGGACGTTACGGGGAGGAAGCTCAGACCATTCCTGGTCATACTGTGTTTCCTGTGTGGGAGGTGGTGCCAGAGTCGAATACATGTCCACCACTCGTTGTGCTGCAAGAACTAATCATCTTCCTGGAGGTCGACTGAAACTAATCATCTTCCTGAAGGACGATTAGATCCAGTCGTCCTCTAGTAAAACGAGGCCGTATTATTTTCGAAAAATATCAAAACCGTGTATTATTTCTAAAAATTAATAAGAAATGTATTATTTAAAAAAATTAGCACATATGTCGACTTCGGGCTTACTTCCCTATTGAAAGGATCTCGAGCAAGGTAATGAAGAGCCGAGACTTGATTTTCCTGGAGATATTTCTTCAGATAGGATATTATTTTCCACTCCTCCTGGCAGTGCTCGTACATACGACCTGTGCTCACTGTCACGTCTTTTAGGCAACAATACACAACTCATCTTTTTTTTTGAACCGGGTTCAGCCCCATTCTATTACTACACATAACCGAAATACAAACTATCCAAAAAAAAGTTCAGGGGGAAAGGAAAAAAGGAAAGAACGAGTTCAACACACGGACAGGAAACCTACTAGTACTACCAACCTCCTACTATGCGTGACTAGAACCGAGTCACACATAATGGGGCAAAAACCTGTCAGCATGCAGGCTATGAACCGAAAGAAAGACAACAGCTAAACGGAACCATAACATCATCGAGCGCATCATGTCAACTCCAGCAAAATTTGTCTTCAGATCGATGCGGGCGCCCCTCTTGAACTGCTGCGCAGTTCCTCATCAAAGTAGCTGTACTGTTCTTCAGCAGCTCAGCACCTTGGATCAACAGCTCTCTAGCCCAGTCTCGAAAGGAATTTTAAAGTAGTTTGAACCCAAAGGTTTCGACAGTTCTGATGACCTCGCAAACAGCAGCTAAACCAACACTGTAAACTTTTTCATGCCCATGTAAAAGAACATTACTGAGTACAATACACAGCTCAATGATTGAGCTTGCGGTTAGCTTGCTTGCTCCTCTTCCCCGACGCGACGCCACGTACGCTGCTTCCGCCCCGGCAGCGTGCACATCAATGCAGACTTAATTGTCGCCCCCCTCTCAACAAGCTTCTAACTGCGGCCCGAGTCCATCGACGAGACAGTAGATGGATCGAGCAGCCGGGCGACGTGGCACACCCCAGTCGCTATCCATCACCCCCAGGCCCGGCGATTTCTCAGGTTTTGACCCGGAACGCCATGCCGAGACCGACGTCGATGGAGCCACAGAGCGGCGGGAGCCGACCTCTCGCCCGCTGGCGTGACACCTGTGACCGGTGTCGCCGGTGATTCCGTTTCCATCGCTGCCTCGTCGTCTCGTCCTCATCGGGTGAAGGCTGAGCGTAAATGCGGTCCAAGGGGAACTGGTGACTTGGGTTGGGTGTCGGGGAGGTGAAAAGAGTTCTTTTGGCCGTGTCCGGCGCTGCTGCTGGCCCGACGGCGACCCGGGCCGACGACTGCTTCGCTGACCGCTGTTCGCGGCGCGCGCGAGGGGGCCGCCGCGGGCCATCGCCCGGAGCGACACGTACGCGCGGGGCGATGGCGACGTCCCGCGGCGTAGTTGGGCGTGTGATCGCTGCTCGAGCGGCGCCAAGTGTCCAAGCTTCTAGAATACGCCCTGCGCCTTTGTCCTTGGACCATCTACCAGAGTACTACAAATTTGGTCGAGGGATCGATCGTCCTGTATGTATGCATGGCATGGCACGTGAGAGAACTGGCCTACCAAGCTCCCAGAGCCCACAAGGGCGGACACAAGTGGAGCGGAGGAAGAGACACATCACACATGCCGTTCCCTGTCAGTGACTCACTGATGACGCCGTGCTGATCGATGGTGCCGCCAAGTTGGCGACGTGGGTGGCATCCGGCCTACGAAACGGGGCGAATCCACGGCCTCGGATCAACGGGTGGCTTCAAACTCACAGATCCTTAACTGGAAACTGTACACGAAACGACCGGCCGGCTGGAATACAGACACTTGACAGTTGACAGGCAGATTGAACTAGGAACTCTGCCGACCTCAAAGTCAAAGGGTTCCAGGCCGGATCGCTGCATCCCACAGCGACAGCCGAGCAGCATAGCTAGTAGTAGCAGAAATCGAAAGGCTCAGTCGGACCTCAAAAAAAAAAAAAAAACAGAAATCAAAAGGCTCAGTCGGACTAGGTCGCTGCATGACCGTGCTCCGTGATCGATCGCCTTCGCCATTTGACTCCACGCGCGGTTGCTGTAGCTGGCTGCCTTTTGCGTTTCAATGCTCCTCCATTCACTCTGGCCGGGACCGTGATCGGGACGAGAGGGAGTCGGGATGAGAAGTAGCCAGCGTACTCATCGGCCCACCCATAACGAGCAACTGCGTTTTTTTTACGGAGTGAAGATCAAATCAACTGATTGAACATCACAGAGAAACCAAGTTTAACGTTCCACGTTCGGTCGAGGAAGAAGGGGACATCTCACACAACAGTGGCTAGCTACCTATGCTACTTCCTTCCTAGCATCATGTATCATGTGCACAAACAAACGGGATGGGCGATGGATCGCCAAATCAGAGGACCGATCATGAGCCATGAGCCACGCATGCATGCAGGCATGCCCTAGATGGCCATTCTCGAAACGACCGATCATGAGTCATGGAGGCAGATGCTCATGAGTCATGTTCGCTTCTCTCTAGATGCGGTCAGTCATAAGTGGACCATGGGGAGCCGGACGTTGTGCGCAACGTGACACGGGAGGTAGGTTCTGGTCGGTCGCAAGGTTTCTGTAGCGTGGTACAGAGATGTCAGCTCATCTCATTGTTCTGTGGTCATGGCCCGCGGAGCTCACACACACACCCAAACCATGGTCCCGGCGGTGCATGCATGGCCACCCCCTTGACCTGGGCGAGCATCCAGCCGAGCTGACCTGGCATGCATTTCGCTGGCCACGGCCCTAGTACTTACGGCGACGTGCGCGATCCTGGTGGATAATTGGCAATCATATGATGCAATTCCCCTTCAACTATCTCGATTTATTGTGAAAATGCTATGTCATTTTCGAAGACGATTAATTCCAGCAAGCAGTGCAAGCATAAACAAACTCGATCATGTGGACGGGCATGGCTTGGCCACATTATTTTCGCTTCGAAATGTTTGCGTGGGAGATTATATCTTGTCAAGTGTGTGCTACGTGTCACTTGTGCACCTGTTCCTTGAGATAATCTTGTTTCTTTCTCACTTATATCTTGGAACGAACGAGAATTTGTTTGCGAGCATGAAAAGGGACTAGGATAAGTGTGAACAAGCTAGTCTCTAGACGACAAACGGGTACTTTTGCAGTTGCTTCCCGCACCCACCTTTCCATGGGACCATCGGATGAAGTGTCAATTGCGATCTTGACCTTTAATTTCAGCTAAGAAGCGACTTATAGGTAATATCTAGCTATGAATTTGGTTTACAACGCGTCGACCTCTTCTCTATCAGCTCTCTCGGGAGGCAGGGTTAGGGTTTTTCGTCATGCATACGTGACATGAGATTTTGTGCCAGGTTCTTCATATCAATCTAAGGGTTTAATTGTGACGACTGTGGCACTAAAGCGCTAGTACTTAGGGTCATGTGCATGAAGATTTTTCGACTGTCATTAATAAGGTCATGGCAACTCCGGTATGGAAGAGGCGATAGCGCTGCGTCAGCAGCTCATTCTGACGGCGACGATGGTCATTCGGTGGCCCATTGATCTCGATATAATTTTTATTATGTTTGAGGTGTTTTGCAATTCTGGTAAATCTTTCTAATAGATTGGTCACATTCGCAAAGAAACTTATGCACATGGCTAAAAAGGATTAATATAATACTGTTAAATGGGAAATGTTATTTATTACTCTCTCTGTGTAAAAAATTATAAGAGCATTAAGATCACTGTTTAGTAGTGATCTAACTGCTCTAATGTATCTTTACGGAGGGAGTACTTTTTGGGGTGAGTTGGGTCGGGCTGGGCTTGGGCCTGGGACTTTAGGGTCGGGCTTTTAAAAACCAGCGAGAAAAATGCTTATGTTTAGTGTCACCTTTGAAGGTTGATCTTTCTACAGAAAACGCAAAGGAGAAGTGCATCTTTAAAGCGGACCCTCAAACCATCGGCAACCTTATG
The DNA here is from genome assembly GCA_021605205.1 of Aegilops longissima. Lineage (NCBI taxonomy): Eukaryota > Viridiplantae > Streptophyta > Magnoliopsida > Poales > Poaceae > Aegilops > Aegilops longissima. The sequence goes on along the minus strand of CM038676.1, from coordinate 646,440,535 downwards.
AACTGCACAATCCAAGCGTGTTTAGCCATCCAACACGGTCATGTATCGGTCCGCCGAGTGATCTGGACGCACTTTTTTCGGCAAACCGATACAAAGTGGGGTGGCTTTGTGGCAGTCCGGGCAGGAGACACGTAGGACTCCAACACCCCTGGCCCACCCAAAGCCCATCCTAGACCACGCGCACCCATCCTCCCATGTCCTCACCTCCCTTTTTCTCTCTTGCCTTCGCCGCCGCTCAACCACCCCGGCCACCCCACCACACCCTTGCCAGAATTCGACAAGTCTGTCACCTACAACGGTACACCTAGGCTCCAAGCCGCTTCTCCGCGTGAAATTTATTTTCATACTATATAGTTTTAGTATAGTAGATGCTCATAATTTTAATATAAATTTGGAAAAACTTTGTGTAGTTGGACTTCAAATAAAATTTATATGCGAAGTAAAAAAAACTGAGGGAGTACTTACTTTATGTAGGAGCACGTGTAGAGACTGACTCTTGCATTAGAACTCACTCCCTCCCTTTTTGCTTCTCTCTGTCCTACATGTAGACAAAAATGACATGTAATCAAGCTTAGAGCATCTACATCCGGGGCCCGAAATCAGCCTCAAACGCCTGGACGGTCCGCACGGTCATGAAATTTCGACCAAGACGGGCGCCTTAAACAGGCCTCAAATGTCTGGGCTGACCGGCAACCCTCATATCCAACTCAAATATGGGGTGGATATGGGGCACCTGATTGCGCCCGCCACGTCGAACCCGACGGCCCGACCCCACCGCAAATTGCACCAAATCTATCCCCCAGAACTGCCGGATCCATTTGCTCTCTCTTGTCTTCTTCCTCCTCCGCGTCGTCCGTCTCGCAGCTCCGTCGCCACGCATGCTCTGCAACCGTTTCTAGCCTCTGCGCCGCAGCTCTGGAAGAGCAGTCCTCTCTCCGTCCTCGCCGCGGGGACGTCGACGCCGGCCCAGACACCACCAATGTACGTCCGGTAACTCTCGGGCTCGGCCTTGCGCTTGATATGTTCGGCACATTGTCTAACCGGATTTTTGTGATTTTATTAGGGAAAATGATGGATTCTGATGCTTCGTCCGACAAGGAGTATGGACAGACGGAGCTTAATCAAATGGTTCAAGATGAGTTCTTCGATTCCTCGGATTCAGACGAAGTGGACTTGAACATGCTCATGAGCATGCATGAGGAAATGGACCGGCAGGTGGAGCATATTCTCAACTTCAAGGGCTCATTCAAAGGGAGAAGAGTGATCAATCGGGACAGGGTGTCCGGAGCACCACTATTGCAGAAGGACTACTTTCCTCCAAAGCCAACTTTCCTGGATGATCCATGGTTTCGTCGCCATTCCCGCTTGCAGAAACCATTGTTCTTGCTCATTGTGGAGGGACTGGAGGAACACGATGACTACTTCAAGTTCACAAGGGATTATTGCGGTCAACTTTCTTTCTCTGCCAAGCAGAAGTGCACGACTCTTCTAAGGATGCTTGCATTCGTACTGTCGTTGGTGAGATGGTCAGGATGGGGAGAGCACATGCCTGAAGACTACTGTCAAGTTTGCCCGCGCCATGGTCGAGGTGTTTGGAACTGAGTCTCTCCGAGAACCAAATGCGCAGGACACGGAGAAGTTGTTAACTATTGGAGAGGCCAGGGGGTTTCCAGGAATGCCCGGGTCAACCGATTGCATGCATTGGCAATGGAAGAACTACCCCAAAAGTTTGCGGGGAATGTATCAAGGTCACACCAAAGAGGCCATCATCATACTAGAAGCGGTGGCATCAAATGACTTATGGATTTGGCATGCTTTTTTTGGAATGCCGGGTTCTCACAATGACATTAACGTGCTTCAACGATCCTCGGTGTTCGGGAGGCTTTGCAATGGGGAATCACCGCGGTGCAAGTACGTCGTCAACGGCCGAGACTACAACATGAGATACTATCTTGCCGATGGCATCTATCCTCAGTGAGCGGCGTTTGTGAACACCATATTCGAACCGCATAGCAATAAAAAGAGCCCTTTACAACAATGCAGGAAGCGGCTAGGAAGGATGTGGAGAGGGTATTTGGTGTGCTTCAAGCTCGTTGAGGAATTGTTCGTGGGGCTATGTGGGAATCAGAAACTTTGTGGCAGCTCATGACATGTTGTGTTGTTTTGCACAATATGATTGTCGAGGATGAGATTGATGGTGTAGCCCAAACCAATGATTTTGAAACACCTGGAAAACCAGTTGAAATCCTGGAAGATCAAAATGCAACTCAACTTATGAACTTTCTCAAGATGCATCAGAATTTTCAAAATCATCAAGTGCACGCGCAGCTACTCAATGATCTTGTGGAGCATATGTGAACCCGCAATTTGATACCATAGAGCTGATGTTTGAGTCATGCACTTAAAATAAATTTTATGTAAACACTATTTATGTCGGTACCAACATTTGTTATTTACATGCGACAATGGCTTGTATGATCGATGTGTATGGATTTGCATGTATTCGAGAGTCCGGATTTAAAGATATGTGGATGCGAAGCGCGAAATATGAGGTCCCGTCCGGGTGCATCAATGGGCGTGCTCGGGCACGTCCGCGGATGTATAGGGGGGCGGATTTGCCAAGTCTCGATTATAGATGCTTTTATAGCCACTATTGTACTTGCTGCTCCTCTTCTCCGCCGCAACGCCATGTACGCTGCTTCTGTCCCGGCAGCTTGATAGACTTAATTGTCGCCCCTCTCTCAACAAACATCTAACTACGGCCGGAGTCCATGGACGAGACAATCGATCCATCGAGCAGCCCGGCGACGTGGCACACCCCAATTGCTATCCATCAGTGCCAACGATGATAAATTTCTCCGGTTTTGACCAGGAACGGCATGCCGAGACAGCGTTGATCGATCCACAGAGCGGCGGCAGCCAACCTCTTGCCCGTGGGCGTGACACCTGTGACCCGCGTCGCCGGTGGTTCCATCGCAGCCTCGCCGTCTCGTCTCATCTCTCTCGCCGGTAGTAAATGCTGGGCGTAAATGCGGTCCAAGAGATGCCCATGCCAGAGCATCTCCAACAGCCGCGCCGAAAGACGCGCGCGAGACGTTTCGGCATGCTTCAGCGGTGGAGGGAAACTAGCGCGCGCGGGCGAAAAGGCGGCAGCTCGTGCGCTATTTTTGACGCACCGCTTTCGGCGCGCCTTTAAATTGCGGCGCTCGCCACGCGCCTATTTAACATTTCTCTTCCTCTTCCGCTGCCACGCGTGCCTCCCCCGCTTCCTCATTGCTACCTCGCCGCTCCAGCGTCCCGCCACCGACGCGTCACCATGCCGCCGCGCCGCCGAGGAGCGTCGGTCTACCGCGGCGTCTGCCAGCGCCCCAACGGCTGGTACTACTCCGAGATACGGTCCGGCGACCTCCGGCTCGGCCTCGGCACCTTCGAGACGGCGCACGAGGCCGCCCGCGCGTACGATGCGGCGGCGTGGCGCCTAAGCAGGCCGCGCCCGCAGATAAACTTCCAGGACGTCTACACGCTCCAGCAGGCGCTGGACGTCGCCCCGCCGCCTCGTCTTATCACGGCACAAGACCGTGCGGAGCACGCTGAGCGGCAGCGCCGTCTACTCGTCGCCGCGGAGGACGAGCGGTGTTGGGGAACGTTGCAGAAAATTAAAATTTTTCCTACGGTTTCACCAAGATCCATCTATGAGTTCATCTAAGCAACGAGTCAAGGGAGTGAGTTTGCATCTACATACCACTTGTAGATCGAAAAGGAAGCGTTCAAGGGGATGGTGATGAGGGAGTCGTGCTCGCCGTGATTCGGATCACCGATGACCAAGTGCTGAACGGACAGCACCTCCGCGTTCAACACACGTACGGTACGGACGACGTCTCCTCCGTCTTGATCCAGCAAGGAGGAAGGAGAGGTTGAGGAAGACAGCTCCAACGGCAGCACGACGGCGTGGTGTAGTTGGTGCAGCAGTACTCCGACAGGGCTTCGCCAAGCACGTACGGAGGAGGAGAGGTGTTTGGGGAGGGGAGGGGCTGCGCCTTGGCTTTTGTATGCAGCCCTCCCCTCACCCCTCTATTTATAGGGGGAAGGGGCAAGGGGGCCGGCCCCTCTAGATGGGAATCTAAGGGGGGGCGGCGGCCAGGGAGGGGTGGCTTGCCCCCCAAGCAAGGGTGGCGCCCCCCTCTTGTTGGAAATATGCCCTAGAGGCAATAATAAAAGCATTATTATTATATTTCCTTGTTCATGATAATTGTCTTTTATTCATGCTATAACTGTATTATCCGGAAATCGTAATACATGTGTGAATACATAGACTACAATACGTCCCTAGTAAGCCTCTTGTAGACTAGCTCGTTGGTCAACAGATAGTCATGGTTTCCTGACTATGGACATCAGATGTCATTGACAACGGGATCACGTCATTAGGAGAATGACGTGATGGACAAGACCCAATCCTAAGCATAGCACAAAGATCGTGTAGTTCGTTTTACTAGAGCTTTTCCAATGTCAAGTATCTCTTCCTTAGACCGTGAGATCGTGTAACTCCCGGATACCGTAGGAGTGCTTTGGTGTATCAAACGTCACAACGAATCGGGTGACTATAAAGGTGCACTACAGGTATCTCGAAAGTGTCTTGGGTTGACACGGATCGAGACAGGATTTTTCACTCCGTATGACGGAGAGGTATCACTGGGCCCACTCGGTAGTGCATCATCATAATGAGCTCAAAGTGATCAAGTGTCCGTCACGGGATCATGCATTACAGATCGAGTAAAGTGACTTGCCGTAACGAGACTAAACGAGGTATTGGGATACCGACGATCGAGTCTCGGGCAAGTAACATACCGTCGACAAAGGGAATAGAATACGGGTTGCTTGAACCCTTGACATCGTGGTTCATCCGATGACAACATCGAGGAACATGTGGGAGCCAACATGGGTATCCAGATCCCGCTGTTGGTTATTCACCGAGGTCGTCTCGGTCATGTCGCATGTCTCCCGAACCCGTAGGGTCTACACACTTAAGGTTCGTGGCGCTAGGGTTATTAGGAAGACAAGTATGTGATTAACGAATGTTGTTCGAGTCCGGATGAGATCCCGGACGTCACGAGGAGTTCGGAATGGTCCGGAGGTAAAGATTTATATATGGAAAGTGGTTAAACGGACTCCGGAAAGTTTGGGGTATACGGTAATGTACCGGGCCACGGGAGGGTTCCGGAGGTCCACGGGAGGGGCCACCCCCCGGGGGCCACATGGGCTGTGTGGGAGGGAGCCAGCCCCTGGTGGGCTGGGCGCGCCTCCCACCTGGGCCCATGCGGCTAGGGCATGGGAGGGAAACCCAAAGGGGCGCCCCAGCTTGGGGGCAAGCCACCCTCTCCTCCTCCCTTTGGCCGCCGCCCCCATCTAGGGTTTCCACTAGATGGCCGGCCCCCCTTGCCCTCTCCTCCTATAAATAGAGGGGTGAGGGGGAGGTCTGCACACACAATTGAAGGCGCAGCCCCTCCCTTCCCCAACACCTCTCTTTCTCCGTGCGAGCTTGGCGAAGCCCTGTCGGAGAACTGCCGTACCAACTGCACCACGCCGTCGTGCTGCCATTGGAGTTGTCTTCCTCAACCTCTCCTTCATCCTTGCTGGATCAAGGCGGAGGAGACGCCATCGTCCCGTGCGTGTGTTGAACACGGAGGTGCTGTCCTTTCAGCACTTGGTCATCGGTGATCGGAATCACGTTGGGAACGACTCCATCATCACCACTCCTCGAACGCCTTCCGTACTCGATCTACAAGTGGTATGTAGATGCAAACTCTCTCTTGACTCGTTGCTTAGATGAACTCCTAGATAGATCTTGGTGAAACCGTAGGAAAATTTTAATTTTCTGCAACGTTCCCCAACAGTGGCATCATGAGCTAGGTCTATCGTAGTTCTCTTTGCACGAGTAGAACACAATTTAGTTGTGGCGTGGATCTTGTCAACTTACTTGCCGCTACTAATCTTATCTTGCTTCCGCGGTATTGTGGGATGAAGCGGCCCGACCAACCTTACACGCGCTTCGTGAGACCGGTTCCACCGACTAACATGCACTAGTTGCATAAGGTGGCTGGCGGGTGTCTGTCTCTCCTACTTTAGTTGGAGCGGATTCGATGAAAAGGGTCCTTATGAAGGGTAAATAGAAGTTGACAAGATCACGTTGTGGTTATTCGTAGGTAAGAAAACGTTCTTGCTAGAACCCAATTGCAGCCACGTAAAAGATGCAAACAACAATTAGAGGACGTCTAACTTGTTTTTGCAGCAATTGACATGTGATGTGATATGGCCAAGTTGTGATGAATGATGAATGACATATTGTGATGTATGAGATCATGTTCTTGTAATAGGAATCACGACTTGCATGTCGATGAGTATGACAACGGCAGGAGCCATAGGAGTTGTCTTTATTTTGTATGACCTGCGTGTCATTGAAGAAAGCCATGTAACTTACTTTACTTTATTGCTAAAACACGTTTAGCCATAGTAGTAGAAGTAGTCGTTGGCGTGACAACTTCATGCAGGCACGATGATGGAGATCATGATGATGGAGATCATGGTGCCATGCCGGTGACAAGATGATCATGGAGCCCCGAAGATGGAGATCAATGGAGTTTTATGATATTGGCCATATCATGTCACTACTATATAATTGCATGTGATGTTTATTATGTTTATACATCTTGTTTACTTAGAACGACGGTACTAAATAAGATGATCCTTACAACAATTTCAAGAAGTGTTCTCCCTAACTGTGCACCGTTGCTAAAGTTCGTCGCTTCTAAGCACCACGTGATGATCGGTGTGATGGATTCTTACGTTCACATACAACGGGTGTAAGACAGATTTACACACGCAAAACACTTAGGGTTAACTTGACGAGCCTAGCATGTACAGACATGGCCTCGAACACGGAGACCGAAAGGTCGAACACGAGTCGTATAGAAGATACGATCAACATGAGAATGTTCACCGACGATGACTAGTCCGTCTCACGTGATGATCGGACACGGCCTAGTCGACTCGGATCGTGTAACACTTAGATGACTAGAGGATGTCTAATCTGAGTGGGAGTTCATTGAAATAATTTTATTAGATGAACTTAATTATCATGAACTTAGTCTAAAACTTTTGAATGATATGTCTTGTAGATCAAATGGCCAACGCTCATGTCAACTTGAACTTCAACGCGTTCCTAGAAAACCAAGCTGAAAGATGACGGCAGCAACTATACGGACTGGGTCCGGAACTTGAGATCATCCTCATAGCTACCAGAAACAATATGTCCTAGAAGGACCGCTAGGTGACGCTCCGTCCCGAGAGAACCAAGACATTATGAATGCTTGGCAGTCTCGTCTTGATGATTACTCCCTCGTTCAGTGCGGCATGCTTTACACTTAGAACCGGGCTCCAAAAGCGTTTGTAGCATCACGGAGCATATGAGATGTTCGAGGAGCTGAAACTGGTTTTCAAGCTCACGCCGGGTCGAGAGATATGACATCTCCGACAAGTTTTATAGTTGTAAGATGGAGGAAAATAGTTCTGCAAGGTGAGCATATTCTCAAGATGTGCAGGTTGCACAACCGTATGACCCAGCTGAATATTAACCTCCCGATGAGGCGGTCATCGACAGAATCCTCCATCGCTCCCACCAAGCTACAAGAGCTTTGTGATGAACTACAATATGCAGGGGATGGTAAAGACCATTCTGAAGTATTCTCTATCTGAAGTCAGCGAGGTTGAAATCAAGAAAGAACATCAAGTGTTGATGGTCAATAAGACCACTAAGTTCAAGAAGGGCAAGGGTAAGAAGAACTTCAAGAAGGACGGCAAGGAGGTTGCCGCGCCCGCAAGCAAGTTGCGGGAAGAAGTCAAAGAATGGACCCAAGCCTGAGACTGAGTGCTTTTATTGCAAGGGGAAGGGTCACTGGAAGCGGAACTGCCCCAAATACTTAGCGGACAAGAAGGCCGGCAACACCAAAGGTATATTTGATATACATGTAATTGATGTGTACCTTACCAGTACTCGTAGTAACTCCTGGGTATTTAATACCGTTGCCGTTGCTCATATTTGTAACTCACAGCAGGAGCTGCGGAATATGTGGAGACTGGCGAAGGACGAGGTGACGATGCGCGTCGGGAATGGTTCCAGAGTCGATGTGATCGCCGTCGGCACGCTACCTCTTCATTTACCTACGGGATTAGTTATGAACCTTAATAATTGTTATTTGGTGCCAAGTTTGAGCATGAATATTGTATCTGGATCTCGTTTAATGCGAGATGGCTACTCATTTAAATCCGAGAATAATGGTTGTTCTATTTATATGAGAGATATGTTTTATGGTCATGCTCCGATGGTCAATGGTTTATTCTTAATGAATCTCGAGCGTAGTATTACACATGTTCATAGCTTGAATACCAAAAGATGTAAAGTTGATAACGATAGTCCCACATACTTGTGGCACTGCCGCCTTGGTCACATTGGTGTCAAGCGCATGAAGAAGCTCCATGCTGATGGACTTTTGGAGTCTTTAGATTATGAATCATTTGACACATGCGAACCATGCCTCATGGGCAAGATGACCAAGACTCCGTTCTCCGGAACAATGGGCGAGCAACCAACTTGTTGGAAATCATACATACCGATGTATGCGGTCCAATGAGCGTTGAGGCTCATGGAGGATATCGTTATGTTCTCACTCTCACAGATGACTTGAGTAGATATGGGTATGTCTACTTGATGAAACACAAGTCTAAGACCTTTGAAAGGTTCAAGGAATTTCAGAATGAAGTAGAGAATCAACGTGACCGAAAGATAAAATTCTTCGATCGGATCGTGGAGGAGAATATTTAAGTCACGAATTGGGTACACACTTAAGAAAATGTGGAATCGTTTCACAACTAACGCCACTGGAACACCTCAGCGAACGGTGTGTCCGAACGTCGTGTCGCACTCTATTGGATATGGTGCGGTCTATGATGTCTCTTACTGATTTACCGCTATCATTTTGGGGATACGCCTAGAGACAGCTACATTCACTTTAAATAGGGCACCGCCTAAGTCCGTTGAGACGACACCGTATGAATTATGGTTTGGGAAGAAACCTAAGCTGTCGCTTCTAAAGTTTGGGGATGCGATGCTTATGTCAAGAAACTTCAACTGAAAAGCTCGAACCCAAGTCGAAAAATGCGTCTTCATAGGATACCCTAAGGAAACCGTAGGGTATACCTTCTACTTAAGATCCGAGGGCAAGATCTTTGTTGCCAAAAACGGATCCTTTACGGAAAAGAGTTTCTCTCGAAAGAAGTAAGTGGGAGGAAAGTAGAACTCGATGAAGTACTACCTCTTGAACAGGATAGTAGTGCAGCTCGGAAAATGTTCTGTGATGCCTACACCAACGAAGAGGAAATTCATGATGATGATCAAGGTACTTGGATCAAGTTGCTCTTGAACCCGTGGGTCCACTAGGACACGTTCCGCACTGCAGTGGTACGGCAACCCTGTCACGGAAATCATGTTGTTAGACAACGGTGAACCTTGAACTATGAAGAAGCGATGGCGGGCCCAGATTCCAACAAATGGCTAGAAGCCATGAAGTCCGAGATAGAATCCATGTATGAAAACAAAGTGTGGACTTTGACCGACTTGCCCGATGATCGTGAGCGATAGAAAACAAATGGATCTTTAAGAAGAAGACGGACGCAGATGGTAATGTCACCATCTATAAAGCTCGACTTGTCGCTAAGGGTTATCGGCAAGTTCAAGGGATTGACTACGATGAGACTTTCTCTCCCGTAGCGAAGCTTAAGTCCGTCCGAATCATGTTAGCAATTGCCGCATACTATGATTATGAGATATGGCAGATGGACGTCAAAACAGCGTTCCTTAACGGATATCTTAAGGAAGAGCTGTATATGATGCAGCCGGAGGGTTTTGTCGATCCTAAGAATGTTGACAAAGTATGCAAGCTCCAGCGATCCATTTATGGGCTGGTGCAAGCATCTCGGAGTTGGAACATTCGCTTTGATGAGATGATCAAAGCGTTTGGGTTTATCTGCACTTATGGAGAAGCCTGCGTTTACAAGAAAGTGAGTGGGAGCTCAGAGCATTTCTCATATTATATGTAGATGACATACTTTTGATGGGAAATGATATAGAATTCTTGAACAACATTAAGGCCTACTTGAATAAGTGTTTTTCAATGACGGACCTTGGAGAAGCTGCTTATATATTAGGCATCAAGATCTATAGAGATAGATCGAGACGCCTCATAGGTCTTTCACAAAGCACATACCTTGATAAGATTTTGAAGAAGTTCAAAATGGATCAGTCAAGAAGGGTTCTTGCCTGTTTGCAAGGTGTGAGATTGAGCTCAGCTCAATGCCCGACCACGGCAAAAGATAAAGAAGAGATGAGTGTCATCCCTATGCTTCAGCCATAGGATCTATTATGTATGCCATGCTGTGTACCGGACCTGATGTAAACCTTGCCGTAAGTTTGGTAGGAAGGTACCAAAGTAATCCCGCAAGGAACACCGGACAGCGGTCAAGAATATCCTGAAGTACCGAAAAGGACAAAGGACATGTTTCTCGTTTATGGAGGTGACGAAGAGCTCGTCAAAGGGTTACGTCGGCGCTTAGCTTCGACACAGATCTGATGACTCTAAGTCACAAACCGGATACGTGTATATGTTGAATGGTGGAGCAGATGGCTGGTGCAGCTGCAAGCGAGCGTCGTGGCGGGATCTACATGTGAAGCGGAGTACATGGCAGCCTCGGAGGCAGCGCATGAAGCAATTTGGGTGAAGGAGTTCATCACCGACCTAGGAGTCATACCCAATGCGTCGGGGCCGATCAAACTCTTCTGTGACAACACTGGAGCTATTGCCCTTGCCAAGGAGCCTAGGTTTCACAAGAAGACCAGGCACATCAAGCGTCGCTTCAAGTCCATCCGTGAAAATGTTCAAGATGGAGACATAGAAATTTGTAAAGTGCACACGGATCTGAATGTCGCAGATCCGTTGACTAAACCTCTCTCTCATGGCAAAACATGATCAACACCGAGAACTCTATGGGTGTTCGATTCATCACAATGTAACTAGATTATTGACTCTAGTGCAAGTGGGAGACTGTTGGAAATATGCCCTAGAGGCAATAATAAAAGCATTATTATTATATTTCCTTGTTCATGATAATTGTCTTTTATTCATGCTATAACTGTATTATCCGGAAATCGTAATACACGTGTGAATACATAGACTACAATCGTCCTAGTAAGCCTCTAGTAGACTAGCTCGTTGGTCAGCAGATAGTCATGGTTTCCGACTATGGACATCGGATGTCATTGACAACGGGATCACGTCATTAGGAGAATGGCGTGATGGACAAGACCCAATCCTAAGCATAGCACAAAGATCGTGTAGTTCGTTTTGCTAGAGCTTTTCCAATGTCAAGTATCTCTTCCTTAGACCGTGAGATCGTGTAACTCCGGATACCGTAGGAGTGCTTTGGGTGTATCAAACGTCACAACGTAATCGGGTGACTATAAAGGTGCACTACGGTATCTCCGAAAGTGTCTGTTGGGTTGACACGGATCGAGACGAGGATTTGTCACTCCGTATGATGGAGAGGTATCACTGGGCCCACTCGGTAGTGCATCATCATAATGAGCTCAAAGTGATCAAGTGTCCGGTCACGGGATCATGCATTCTGATCTGAGTAAAGTGACTTGCGATGCTTGAGACTAAGCGAGGTATTGGGATACCGACGATCGAGTCTCGGGCAAGTAACATACCGTCGACAAAGGGAATAGAATACGAGGTTGCTTGAACCCTTGACATCGTGGTTCATCCGATGACAACATCGAGGAACATGTGGAGCCAACATGGGTATCCAGATCCGCTGTTGGTTATTGACCCGAGGTCGTCTCGGTCATGTCGCATGTCTCCCGAACCCGTAGGGTCTACACACTAAGGTTCGGTGACGCTAGGGTTATTAGGAAGACAAGTATGTGATTACCGAATGTTGTTGAGTCCGGATGAGATCCCGGACGTCACGAGGAGTTCCGGAATGGTCCGGAGGTAAAGATTTATATATGGAAAGTGGTTAAACGGACTCGGAAAGTTTCGGGGTATACTGGTAATGTACCGGGCCACCGGAGGGTTCGGAGGTCCACGGGAGGGGCCACCCCTCCGGGGGCCACATGGGCTGTGTGGGAGAGGAGCCAGCCCCTGGTGGGCTGGGCGCCCCCACCTAGGCCCATGCGGCTAGGGCATGGGGAGGAAACCCTAAAGGGGCGCCTCAGCTTGGGGGCAAGCCACCCTCTCCTCCTCCCTTTGTCAGCCGCCCCATCTAGGGTTTCCCTAGATGGCGGCCCCTGCCCTCTCCTCCGATAAATAGAGGGGTGAGGGGAGGCTGCACACACATTGAAGGCGCAGCCCTCCCTCCCCAACACCTCTCTTTCTCCGTGCGAAGCTTGGCGAAGCCTGCCGGAGAACTGCCGTACCAACTGCACCACGCCGTCGTGCTGCCATTGGAGTTGTCTTCCTAAACCTCTCCTTCATCCTTGCTGGATAAGGACGGAGGAGACGCCATTGTCCCGTACGTGTGTTGAAAACGGAGGTGCTGTCCTTTCAGCACTTGGTCATCGGTGATCGGAATCACGTTGGGAACGACTCCATCATCACCACTCCCTCGAACGCTTCCGTACTCGATCTACAAGTGGTATGTAGATGCAAACTCTCTCTCTTGACTCGATGCTTAGATGAACTCATAGATAGATCTTGGTGAAACCGTAGGAAAATTTTAATTTTCTGCAACGTTCCCCAACACCTCTAGGGTTCCCCCCAAACCCTAGGCGCATGGGCCCAAGGGGGGGGGGCGCCCAGCCCACCAGGGGCTGGCTCCTGCCCTACGCAGCCCAAGTGCCCCCCCGGGAGGGGTGGCCCCTCCCGGTGGACCTCCGGAACCCTTCCGGTGGCCCCAGATAATACCGATGCGCCCGAAACTTTCCGGTGTCCGTTTGACAACTTCTCATATATAAATCTTCACCTCCGGACCCTTACGGAACTCCTCGTGACGTCCGGGATCTCATCCGGGACTCCGAACAACATTCGGTAATCACATACAAGTCTTCCTAATAACCCTAGCATCACCGAACCTTAAGTGTGTAGACCCTACGGGTTCGGAGACATCTGAACATGACCGAGACGCTCTCGGTCAATAACCAACAGCGGGATCTGGATACCCATGTTGGCTCCCACATGCTCCTCGATGATGTCATCGGATGAACCACGATGTCGAGGATTTAAGCAACCCCGTATACTATTCCCTTTCTCAGACGGTATGTTACTTGCCCGAGACTCGATCGTCGGTATCCCAATACCTCGTTCAGTCTCGTTATCGGCAAGTCACTTTACTCGTACCGTAATGCATGATCCCGTGACCAGACACTTGGTCACTTTGAGCTCATTATGATGATGCACTACCGAGTGGGCCCAGTGATACCTCTCCGTCATACGGAGTGACAAATCCCTGTCTCGATCCGTGTCAACCAACAGATACTTTCGAAGATACCTGTAGTGCACCTTTATAGTCACCCAGTTACGTTGTGACGTTTGGTACACCCAAAGCACTCCTACGGTATCCGGGAGTTACACGATCTCATGGTCTAAGGAAGAGATACTTGACATTGAAAAAGCTCTAGCAAAACGAACTACACGATCTTATGCTATGCTTAGGATTGGATCTTGTCCATCACATCATTCTCCTAATGATGTGATCCCGTTATCAACGACATCCAATGTCCATAGTCAGGAAACCATGACTATCTATTGACCAACGAGCTAGTCAACTAGAGGCTCACTAGGGACGTATTGTGGTCTATGTATTCACACATGTATTACGATTTCCGGATAATACAATTATAGCATGAATAAAAGACAATTATCATGAACAAGGAAATATAATAATAATTCTTTTATTATTGCCTCTAGGGCATATTTCCAACAAGCGGGTCATGACGGAGTGGCGCCGGCGCTACCCGGAGGACGTCGCCGACGAGCAAGCCTACTGGGCGGAGCAGACGGCTAAGCGCCGCGCGGACCGATTGGACAGGCGTTGGCGGAAGGCCCTGGCGTTATCGCAGTGCGAGATCGTTAAAAATGGTGGGCAGTCGATCTTTTCGAATAATGATCCTCGTTGGAACGACATGTGGCTCGATACCTCGGACCAGACCAGCGAGGATGACAATGATGATGATGACGACGACTGGGAGTAGGTTGTAGTTTTATCTAGTTGCACTATCTAGTAGTTTTTTTATGTTGTTGTAGTTTTATGTCGTTGCACCGTTGTTATTATTTATCTATGCTTTGGAACTTTGTAAAATATCTATGTATCGTTTATCAATGAATGTAAAATATCTATTGGAAAAGGCACGAGGATTTTTTTATGTGCGTGTGATAGCCTTGCAGCTGTATTTTATACGGCGATTGCTTCTTTGGCGCCAAGACATCGCTACATTTTAGCCTTTGCTGTTGGAATCGGCGCCGCCGCGCAAAAACTGGTGCAGGCGTAGGCGCGCCAAGAAAGTAGTTTTTAGCGCGCGGCGTGTAGCGCGGCTGTTGGAGATGCTCTCAGGGTGCGTTTGCGCTGGTGACCCGGTGTCGGGGCAAAAAGCGTTCGTTTGGCCCTGTGGGGCGCTGTTGCTGGCCCGACGGCGACGCGACGGCGACCCGGGGCGACGACTGCTTCGCCATTCGCGGCGCGCGAGATGGCGCGGCCGCGGGCGATCCCCCGCAGCGACAAGTACGCACGGGCGCGACGGCGACGTCCCGCGGCGTAGGTGTGTGTGTGTGAGATCGCCGCTCGATCGTGCCAAGTGTCCAAGCTTCTAGAATTCGCCCTGCGCCTTGGACCATCAGAGTGTCCCCGCGTTCAAATTTGGCCGAGCGATCGATCGTCATGTGTGTGTATGCATGTCATGGAAGGTGAAGAAGCTCCCACAGCCCACAAGGCCGGAGCAGAATCAGCAGAGCTACTTGCAGAGATCGAAACGCTCGCTCGGACTAGCTGTAGGTCGCTGCATCGGGCGGTCAGCGTGCTCCGTGATCGATCGCCTTGGCCGGTTGACTTCCGGCGCGTCCCCGTGGAGTTCACGCGCGATTGCTGTAGCAAGGCTGCCTTTTGCGTTTCAATGCTTCATTCACTCTGATCGATCGGGACGACGAGCATCATGGATGATCGCAGCATTTCACACAACGTATAGAACCAATGAACCATGTGAACTTATAGCACCATGTGAACAAACGGGATGGGCGATGGATCACCAAATCAGAGGACCAATCATGCATCTTCTCTAGTTGGTCATTCTCGAAACGGCCTATCATGAGTCATGGAGGAGAGGAAGATGCTCATGACTCGCACCAGCCACGCATGCATGCTCTCTAGTAAATGGTCAGTTATGAGTGGACCATGCATGGGGACTTGGCAAATCGCAACATGACACGGGAGGTAGGTTGCTGGTAGGCCGGAGGATTGCTGCAGCGTACACAGATGTGAGGCCAACTCCACCGCGCGACCCCATCCTGTCCGGCCCTGTCTGTTTGGGGTAAAACGGACAAACCAGACGGTCCAGCGCACGGGAGCAAACGGACTTTTTGTCCGTTTTCTGTCCGCTTTCAACCCATCCCCGGCCGAAGTTTGCGCCGATTTTGAGGTGAAATGGATAGCGCGTGGACGGGCGGGACTCGCGCAATTGTCCTCCCCTGGCCCGCCTCTCGGTGGCACAAAGCAACCCCCCCCCCCCCCCCCCCGCGCTCCATTTGGCGCCATTTCCCCCAAACCCTCCCACGTCTCTCCCACCGCCCCTCCCTCCCCCGTCCATGGCCGACGCCCAGCCGAATTCTGGCGGCCTGGCCGTCGACCCGCCCGGAAAGGTGAAGAAGAAGGCGGTCAATGCGTCAAGGAAGCCGCGGTCGGAGTGCACGCCGGAGGAGATTGCCATGTTGGACACGGAATCGGCGAAGAGGAGGAGACGGAGGGCGGTCGTCAAGGTCAATGCCGCCGCGGCCAAGTTCTCCGCTGAGCGCGCTGCGATGGAGGCCGCGCGGCGCAATGCCGCGGTCGACGAGAAGGAGGACATCATCAACAAAGCGCACGCCCTCCTCATGCTTGGCATGTGCCGTCCGGCCGGTTTCCCTGCAGCGGCCGTCGGCCCGGCGAGCACAGGCTCGTCGGTAGCCCGGCCTCCGCACTACCAGTCGCCGACGTCGCGCGACCACACCTATGTCGCCCGACTTTCCCCCGCCAAGGCACGACGGCCAGACCCGTTTCTCGGGGTCGCCGGACGTTGGCGTGATCGTGCCGTCCACAACGCGCCCCTCGGCCGTCATTGACCTCAACGTCACGCCTGGGTCCAGCAGCGGCGGCTGGCCGCCGTCCGTCGAGATGCAAAGAAAGCATGCACGACCACCGTTTACGGGCACATATGCCGTCCCCCCATGTCTTGTTCGATGGAATGCCAACACCAACGCCACCGGTCAACGACCCCTTCTACAACCAGTTCATGGAGGATGTTATCTACGAGGGTGGGCAGGGCCGTGCCTACGACCCCGACGAGACCCAAAGTCAGGATGGCCGCGCCCAGTACGTTGCCGATGAAGAGGCCGACGACCGTGTTGACTACGACCATGCTGACTCGTGGCACGAAGACGATGACATCTATTGCGAAGGTGATGGTGATGAAGAAGAAGGCAATGACATTGATATTGGTGGCGAGCCATTGTTCATCAACGAGCTCACCCAAAGAGCGGAAGCACAAAAGAGGAGGAAGAGCATTCGCACGGGTTCATATACACAAGATGAGGACAAGTTGATTTGCCAATGTTGGATGGAGATTAGCCAAGATCCGAAGAACGGTGAGGGAGTCTTGGAATAGGGGGTCCTCGGACGTCCGGGCTCTATGACATGGGCCGGACTCATGGGCCGTGAAGATACAATATGGAAGGAGTTCCCCCGTGTCAAGATGGGACTCCCCTTGGCGTGGAAGACAAGCTTGACGTTCGGATATGAAGATTCCTTTCTCTGTAAACCGACTCTGTACAACCCTAGTCCTCTCCGGTGCCTATATAAACCGGTGGGTTTAGTCCGTAGAGGCAACCATAATCATCCAGTCTAGACATCTAGGGTTTAGCCATTACGATCACGAGGTAGATCAAATCTTGTAACCCCTATATTCATCATAGTCAATCAAGCAGGAAGTAGGGTATTACCTCTATTAAGAGGGCCCGAACCTGGTAAACATCGTGTCCCCTGCCTCCTGTTACTATCAATCCTTAAGACGCACAGTTCGGGACCACCTACCCGAGATCTGCCGGTTTTGACACCGACATTGGTGCTTTCATTGAGAGTTCCTCTGTGTCGTCGATAGAGGGATTGATGGCTCGCCTTGTAATCAGTGACAACATCACTTCTGGAGGAGCCCTAGCTTCACGGCAGACCCTCCGGCTTGGCAGCTTCACTATAGGTGCCCGTTCGGCCGTTAAGCCAAAAGAGGCGCCCAAGTCGCCAAGAATCATCTCCGCATTGGCCCCGAATACTCCGACAAGATGGATCCGGCAGATGTAGCGTCTTTGAACGAGCTGCTAGATCGCATCTCTGCCTTGGGGGTCGCAACCGACTATGATCGGATTGGGCTTAAACCCGATCAGAGAGAAATCAAATATCCGTCGATCACCCATCTAGTAGTGGTTGTGGAGGAACATGCCAACAATAACTCTTCTCCTACACTAAGAACGAACTATGTTTGGATTTCTGAGCCAGGAGGGTCGGATACCCGTCTATGGGAGGACACTCCCTGTTCTCCGAACATGGGACCGGACGTCAAGTCCGAAGTCTCACCAAACACTGTAGAGCCTGAACTGGTAACCTTGGGAATTCACCAAACTCCGGATTCCACTGTGGGTCAGGGTGCGAATTTAAGCCCACCCACCCACCACAGACAATATTGCCCAAGAAATTCCGGTCCACCGAACATATACGATCTAATGTATGTGCGGCAGTAGTCTCAGGAAACAGTCCACCACTTTTGGGCCAGATTCCTCCTTGTTAAAAACAAGATCAAAGATTGTCGCGACGACGACGCGATTTCAGTATTTCGCAACAACTGTACGGATGAGGGAATCCTTAATGCCCTCAACCGTCGTCGCGTATTGCACTTTGCAGATTTGGCACACATAGTACAGAAGTACTGCGCAATGGAAAGCGCTTGGAAAACTCAGACAGCCCGCTGGGAACCGCAGGCCTTTAGGCCATCTCCCGGACGAGCAAAAAAGATGCACCCTCGCAGGGCACCTAATCATCATCCCGTGGATAAGAAATTAAGCCCTTTCCGGGACATAAAACTGTCTTCGAGGAATGGCTCGATAGGCCCTTCAAATACACATGACTCCGAATATCGAACCAACTCACAGCCTACGGGCATGTTGGATACTCCGGCAAGTGTCCAAGAGCGGCGAGGGTATCCTCACCAACACTACCCCAGAGAAGTACTCTTCGGAGGACGATCTCAAAGTATTCACGATCTCCGAGACCTTCTCATAAAATAATCGGCGCAAAAGGGCGCTCCGCGACCTCGCCGAAGTCTGCCAAGTAGCAGCAGTAAACCCTTGGAATGATACGGCAATTACTTTCAATGCCGACGATGAACCGACATCCCGCTCAGTCCGGGCACCAGCCGCTTTGGTCCTAAACCCAATCATGGATGGCTTTCGGCTCACTAAAGTGCTAATGGACGGCAGCGGCGGACTGAAACTCATCTATGAGGACACGCTCAATAAAATGTAAATGGACAGGAGTTGCATTGAGCAGAGTCACACAACCTTTCGAGGCATTTTACCCCAGTCAGGAAGCAAGATGCTCGGGGAAAATCAAACTCGACGTGGTATTCGGCACGCCGGAAAACTATAGGTCCGAAGAGTTACTCTTCCATGTGGCACCTTTCAACAGCGGGTATCACGCCCTGCTGGGGCGAGATGCATTCACGCGCTTTCAAGCTATACCCCATTACGGGTATATGAAGCTCAAAATGCCCGGGCCCAACGGAGTTATCACTATCACCAGTGATCCGGACATAGCACTCCATGCCGAAAATAAAACCGCCTCCTTGGCCCTCGAGGCACTATCTGAGGCCCTCGCGGCCGAAGAATTTACCACCCCACGTTCCACAATGCACAGGGACGATGTAATCCTCGATAAGAGACCTAAGTCCACTTCCTTCAAGCGAGCAGACGAAATAGTCAAATTTCAAGTTCACCCGACGGACCCCAAGAAGACAGCTTCCATTAGGGCACAACTGGACCCGACGGACGCCCCATTACACGCGTTTTTACGAGAGAATTGGGACATCTTCGCCTGGCATTGTGCGAGGGCGTGAGGAGCATACGGTGGCCCAAGTGGCTTCTCGGGGAGCATTGTGCCTCCACACCGCTCCAAACGGAGATTAGCATCCGCAAGGGTGTGAACATCGGGATACATCATTGTCTCCGCATGCCTCAGTTATCTCTTACCCGAGCCCTTTACTTATGCACTTTACTTTGTGATAGCCATAGTGTTTCATGTTATATATATTGCTATCACATAGTTGTTTATCTTGCTTAGCATATGTTGTTGGTGCACATAGGTGAGCCTAGTTGTTTTCGGTTTTGTGCTTGACAAATTAAACGCTAGTTTTGTTTCGCATTTGTTCAAGCACTAGTAGAAAAAGGGTCAAATGTTCAGCTCATTAGTTCCGGTTTAAATTTGAGCCGGCACTAATGTGACTATTAGTGCCGGTTCCAACGGCTAGGCGGGCTGCTCTCAATAGTACCGGTTCGTGCCGAACTTTTAGCACCGGTTCGTGCCACGAGCCGGTACTAAAGAGAGTGGTGGAAGGATGTTGTCAGACTGGGGCCCCTCCAGCACCTTTAGTACCAGTTCTAGGCACGAACCGGTACTAAAGGTCGTCCTATATAAACCCTTCGTCCACCCGCACTCTGTTCTTCCCCCTTTCCCCTCGACCTCTCCTCTATTCTTCCCTTCTTCCTCTCGAGCTCATCACAAATTTTGCCCAAAATTTGTCAAGATTTGCAGGCCCCCATCCATTCAAATGATCACAAAGGTTAGCAACTTTGTCCTTTCATCTCTCATTGCTAGATTAGCTCTTGCATTGGTTTATATAGTGATTAATTGTGGGTTTTAGTAATTTGGGAGGAATTATATGTGGTAGTATTTGATTTATATGCATTTTGAGGTCAAAATAACACTTAGTTTGCATATGTAGGTGTGGTTTACATAGTGCCTTCTAAATCTCCATCGTAACCACCGTTGATCGGCCGCACCGTCCCGTCGCCGCACCACCTTGTGGTGAGCCTATTGTTCTTATCTTTTTTATAAAAAATTCATGTTTGTGTGATTTGGATATATAGTTACTCGTATAATTATCTTACGCGTACGTTGTTTGTTATACATAGTGTTATGGTTTTGATATCTGTCCCCGTCGGCCCTTGTCCGTGTTATGATTCGAATGTGGTATATTCTTTTTTAAAACTATTTGTTGCATTTCGTGTTTATGACAAATTATGCCCATCAAGTTGACATAGATATTTTTATCTAGGAGGTATGTGAACCGGAAATTCCAACCTACCCTATTGTCGAGAGGTTAAATTTAGTTGAAAGTGAAAAAAAGTATTTGAAAGAAAAATTGAAAAGAATTGAGGGAGAGAACATGGAATTGGAGTTGCATGTTGCCGATCTCGTCGATGATCACAAGATCAAGTTGGAGAAAATGCGCTTGAAGATTAGAAAGATTAGAAAATATGCCATTGATAGTGATGCTTGGTATCATTATGCTGTTGGATCAATTGTTACCTTAGTTGCGATCTTGATCGCATTTGTTGTTGCATTTAAATGCTTTAGGGCCCGTTCTGAACCTCTCCCGCTCCCAACTTCACGAACTCCAGATAGAAAATGCAGCCGAACGGATTAGCTCCACGAAGCTGAAATCGTGAAGCTGTCTTGGGCCGGTAGTTCATTTTTGTGGAGCGACGAAAACCGAGCTTCACAAATTCGTGGAAGCTGGAGTTCCACCTATTTACAACATTTGCCACCGCCAAGGAAAACGATTGGTGCTGACCCACGTCTCGCGAACAGAACCAAGCCAGCAGCCCTCTCTCTCGAACCGTTTTGCCTCTGCTCCTCCCTCGTTCACGCCCACCACTCTCCCACGCGAATCCTCACCGCCGCCGCCACGCCCGATACCCCCGGTCGTCGGCCGGATCCCCAACTCCGCCTACAGATCCGGCGATCCCGGCCTCGTTCCCGCTGGATCCCGTGCTCAGCGGCGCTCGTCCCGCCACCAGCCTGGAGCAGCGACCCCATGGCAATGGCGACCTCGCCTGGACGCCGTTGATGCCCGAGACAACCGCCAGAGCCAGGAGCAGCAACCCGAAGGCCGAGAACCCTTGCCCAAACCAGCCCAAGTCATCACAACTTTGTACAAAAAAGAAATCTGCTGCCTAATGGGCTGCCTCTAGCCAGCCCAAAAGGAGCGCCTAACAGGCTTCTGGCCTCCCAGCTGGGCTGAAGCGCTGGGAGAAGCCAGCCTTGCTCCCGAACGCTTTTAGATCGCCAGCTGAAGTGAGAAGCTCGCTCCAGAAGTTGAAATTGTGGATTCGGTGGAGTTGGGAGGGGTTCAGAACACGCCCTTAGCTAGAGAGTTATTTGTTTGTTGCATTTAAGTGTTGTGTGAACTTTATGTATGAACTTGTATTAATTTGGTCTTTTTGGTGTTGTGTAATGAAGATGAGCGGACAATGGATGTACGACGACCGATGCTCTCCCGAGTTCATTAATGGCGTGCATACTTTTCTGCTTGCAGCTGAGGAAAACAAGCGGGCGGATGGTTTTATGCCTTGTCCATGTGCTGGCTGTAAGAATGATCAGAGTTACTCTAAGTCAAGAACCATTCACGTCCACCTGATTGAGTCCGGTTTCATGCCCCACTATAATATTTGGATCAAGCATGGAGAAAGAGGGGTTATGATGGAAGACAATGAAGAAGAAGAGGACGACGAGAGCTATCCTGGCCATGGGTTCCCTGAATACGATGATAGAACATTGGGGGAAGAAGCTGGGCCGGCAATGCGGGAAGAAGCTGAAGAAGAGGCATCAGATGAGGCCGCTGATGATCTAGGTCGGGCCATTGTCGATGCAAAGAGAAACTGCGCAAGTGATTTGGAGAAGAAGAAGTTGCAACACATGTTAGAGGATCACAAGAAATTGTTGTACCCGAATTGCGAAGCTGACAAGAAAAAGTTGGGCACCAAACTGGAATTGCTGCAATGGAAGGCAGAGAATGGTGTATCTGACATGGGATTTGGAAAGTTGCTGGTAATGATAAAGAATATGCTTCCAAAGGACAACAAATTGCCCTAGAGTACGTACGAAGCAAAGAAGGCTGTCTGCCCTCTAGGGTTAGAGGTGCAGAAGATACATGCATGCCCTAATGACTGCATCCTCTACCGTGGTGAGTACTAGGATTTGAACGCTTGCCCGGTATGCGGTGCATTGCGCTATAAGATCAGCCGCGGAGACCCTGGTGATGTCGAGGGCGAGTGCCCCAGGAAGAAGATTCCTGCCAAGGTGATGTGGTATGCTCCTATAATACCACGGTTAAAACGTTTGTTCCAAAACAAAGAGCATGCCAAGGCGATGTGATGGCACAGAGAAGACCGTAAGAAAGAAGGAAAGTTGAGAGTACCCGCTGACGGGTCGCAGTGGAGAAAAATCGAGAGAAAGTACATGGATGAGTTTGCAAGTGACGCAAGGAACGTATGGTTTGGTCTAAGCGCAGATGGCGTTAATCCTTTTGGGGAGCAGAGCAGCAAGCATAGGACCTGGCCTGTAACTCTATGTTTGTATAACCTTCCTCCTTGGTTGTGCATGAAGCAGAAGTTCATTATGATGCCAGTGCTCATCCAAGGCCCTAAGCAACCCGACAACGACATTGATGTGTACCTAAGGGCATTAGTTGAAGAACTCTTACAGCTGTGGAATGGAACAGGTGTACGTGCGTGGGATGAGCACGGACAGGAAGAATTTGACCTAAAGGCTTTGTTGTTCGTGACCATCAATGATTGGACTGCTCTCTATAACCTTTCAGGACAGACAAACAAGGGATACCGCGCATGCACGCACTGTTTGGATGATACCAACAATATATATTTGGATAATTGCAGGAAGATTGTGTACCTGGGACATCGTCGATTTCTTCCGAGCAGGCATCCCGTAAGAAAGAAAGGCAAGCATTTCAAAGGTGAGGCGGATCACCGGACGAAGCCTCGCCACCGTACTGGTGCTGATGTACATGCTATGGTCAAGGATTTGAAGGTAGTCTTTGGAAAGGGTCCTGTCGGACAACCAGTTCCGAATGACGCTGACGGATGCGCACCCATGTGGAAGAAGAAATCTATATTTTGGGACCTGCCCTATTGGAAAGACCTAGAGGTCCGCTCCGCAATCGACGTGATGCACGTGACGAAGAATCTTTGCGTGACCCTGCTTGGCTTCTTTGAATGCCTGCTCAGTATTAATACAGCATACGTCAGGGTCATGCCAGCTATGCTCTTACCAAAGAAGAGAAGGAAATCTTCTTTTGAATGCCTACTCAGTATTAAGGTACCGTCTGGCTTCTCATCGAATATAAAGGGAATAATAAATATGGCAGAGAAAAAGTTCCAGAACCTAAAGTATCATGACTGCCACATGATTATGAATCAACTGCTTCCGGTTGCATTGAGGGGGCTTCTACCAGAAAACGTTTGATTAGCCATTGTGAAGCTATGTGCATTCCTCAATGCAATCTCTCAGAAGGTAATCAATCCAGAAATCATACCAAGGTTACAAAATGATTTGGTGCAATGTCTTGTCAGTTTTGAGTTGGTGTTCCCACCATCCTTCTTCAACATCATGACTAGGGATGGCAATGGGTCGGGTTTGGGGCGGGTGGAGCTGGTCCAAATCCATCCCATGACCCATCTTCCTACCCTCTGCCCATCCACCAAATTATCCATGGGCACAAATTGTGCCCATGCCCAAACCCGCTGGATACCCACATACCCATGGAGCTCCATGGGATAGAAAAGTCAGCATGAAGCCTTCCCAAAGATCAAATTAACTCATCATCATTCACTCACAAATGATAACATAAACTACATGCATAAGTAGGCAACAAGTAATATGATGAGTCCTTAAGTGTGACATACCATAGGTTGATTCTGCAGCATATAGCTTATGGCACTAGTTGCATATTGCCTGCCATTTCCCATTGATTTGCTCTTTCTACTGTCACAGGCATATCGCCCCACATGTCATACGGGTATCCATTGGATATCCATGGAGCATAAACTATAACCGTGCCCAACCCGGCTGTTCATGGGTATCCACATCCACGGACCCATGGGCAGAAATGCGCTCCATACCCTTGGCCAACCGGGTCGGGTATCCATGGGTATCCAGATCCATGGATAAAATTTCCATCCCTAATCATGACGCACGTCCTAGTTCACCTATGCGAAGAGACTAACGTTTTGGGTCCTGTATTTCTACACAATATGTTCCCCTTTGAGAGGTTCATGGGAGTCTTAAAGAAATATGTTCATAACCGTGCTAGGCCAGAAAGAAGCATCTCCAAGGGCCATGAAAATAAGGAGGCCATTGAGTTTTGCATTGACTTTATTCCTGACCTTAAGCCGACTGGTGTTTCTGAATCACGGCATAAGGGCAGACTGCATGGAAAAGGCACGCTAGGAGGGGATCAAATAATATGTATGGACGGGCATTCTCTCACCGAAGCACACTACACAGTTCTACAGAATTCCGCCTTGGTGGCTCCGTATATGGACGAACACAAGAATTTTCTACGCTCCAAACACCTGGAGCGGTCTGATGACTGGATTACACGTGAACAAACGGGGACTTTCGCTGGCTGGTTGCAGACACGTGCCATGCATGACGCCTCTATTGAAGATGACCTGTACTTGCTGTCCCAATTACCGTCTTCGAATATAATGACTTTCAAAGGGTACGAGATAAATGGGAATACATTTTACACGATCGCCCAAGATAAGAAGAGCACCAACCAAAACAGTGATCCGCTTTGATGCAGCAACCAAGACGGGAAAGGAAACATATTATGGTTACATAGAGGACATATGGGAACTTGACTATGGACGTGGTTTGAAGGACCCCTTGTTTCGGTGCAAATGGGCCAATATGACACGAGGTGGGGTAACGGAAGACCCGCAGTACGGAATGACAACAATGGATCTCAACAATCTTGCATATGCAGACGAACCATTCGTCCTAGCCAATGATGTGGCACATGTTTTCTATGTGAAGGACATGTCTACCAAGCCGAGAAAAATAAAAGATAAGGAAGCGAATGCATTATACAATGAGCCAAAGCGACACATAGTTCTTTTTGGGAAGAGAAACATCATGGGAGTGGATGACAAGACGGACATGTTAGAAGATTATGAAAAGTTTGATGAAATTGCTCCATTCACAGTGAATATTGACCCGAGCATCCAGTTAAATGATGAAGATTTTCCATGGTTACGGCGCAAAGGGACACACGCGAAGAAAAACTTTCACACCCAAAGATCTGGGATGTGATTGGCTTCACTATCATCACTTTCTTCTGTGTTTCACACCCAGGAGGGAATCTCTGTAATAGTTAGGGTAGTTATGTGTTTTGGCATTTGAAACGCGAAGAAATTTTATGTGCAAACCAAATCTTTCATGCACTTACTCATTTTTTCAGCTAAATGACCCTGAAATTGAAAAACACTTCAAATGAACTCTGAAAAGGTTGAAAGTTGGCATGATATCATAATTTCACCCACATAGCATGTGCAAAAAAGTAGAGAGGGTTACGGCAAAAACTGGATGCACTTCGTGCACAAAATGGACAATCTCTTTCGAAGTATCAGGGTTTCGGACGAAAACTCATCTGTTACAAAGGCATTTCATTTTTTAAATAACCTAAGCATTACCAAATTGAATATAATGATAAAACACACTAATATTAAACATGAGAAAAAAGAATCACTAAAAAATGTTTTTTTCATGTTAAGTTATTCATAAACTAGTGATTTACATAAATTTCAAATAATTCAAAATTTAAACTATTCAAATTTGAAAATAACCGGCACTAACAGGAAGTTTGTAATTTTTTGTACCTAAAGAAAAATATTCACAAAGAAACTCTAAATACAACAAAAAACAACTCAGAAATAAATAAAAGAAAATAAATAAAGCAAAAAAATAAAAAAATAAAAAAGCCCGCCTACTGGGCCACAGCGGCCTGCATACGACTAGAAACCCAACCTGTTGTTGGGCCAGGATGCAGGCCCGCAAGGCCCAGTAGGCCCACAACCTGAGCAGGTAGGCCTGAAGCCTGCTTTGGAGAGGAGCTCGAAGGAGCAGCCGTGGCTGGGTTTATAAACCAGTGCGGCTGCCCTTCGCTAGGCAAGGTGGGACTAAACTTTGCGCCCCTCACATGGCAGCGTACAACCTTTAGTACCGGTCGTGGCTCCAACCGGTACTAAAGGGAATCTTTAGTACCGGTTGGAGCCACCAACCGGTACTAAAGGGGGTCGCTTCCCGCCGCTTGGCCTGGCCAAATTTGGCCTTTAGTATCGGTTGGAGGCATCAACCGGTACTAAAGGCCCATCCTATATAATCAGCACTTACAAATTTCGTCAGTTATCATCTACTTCTTCTCCTCTGCCCCGTCGCTCGCCGCCCCCCGTTGACGCCCCTGTCGCCACCCCTCGTCGACGCCTGCCACCGCCCGTCCCGTCCCCATAAATGCCGCCGCCTCGGCCGTCCCTTGACCGTCCCGTCCCGTCGTCACCACCTGTCCTCGTCCCGTCCCTGGCCGTCGTCGCCGCCCGTCCCGTCCCGTCGCCGCCACCACGTAAATCGCCGCCCGTCGCCGTCCCGTCGCCGCCCCCCGTCGCCTCGCCTCGCCGGTGAGCTCCTGCCACACGGCCGCCATGTCCACACACACACACACACACACACACACCGTTAATTAGTTGTAAAGTTGTTAGTATTTTTTTATGTTTTTTAGTTATAGAAATATTTATAGAAATGTTAGAAATTTTTCTGTTTTTTAGTTATAGAAATATTAGAAATGTTAGTTATATAGAAATGTTAGTTTTAGCTAGATGAATTAGATTAATGTCAAGTTGTTAGACGATGATCGATGTATTTTTTAGTTTCTTATAATTTTAGTTATAGAAAAATTTAGAATTTGCATATAGAATTTTAGTTATCACAATCCAATAATTTAAAAAATGTTACTTTTTGCGGGCATATAGTATTTGTTTTCGACGATGCCCGGCCCGCATCCTCGCCGTCGACCCATTCGAAACGACGTCCTGCTTCAGAGGACCCATGTCCGGGACCGGGCTCCGCCGGGCTAGCACTGGGAGGTGCTACCTTCAGGGCCGCTTCGTTTGGTGAGGAACCCGTCCCCAGGTCCCGTCGTCGACCCTCATCTCCTTTGGTGGCGTTCGCATGGGCCACATTCGGTGCAGAGGTTGCCGGCCCCGCCGGAGGAGGTGCGTCGCCGTGTCTGGGAGGAGGACGAGCACGTCCGTCGCTACATGGCTGCTATGGACATCAGGTTCTCCAATACCTGGCAGGTTCTTTGGGCAGATGACCGGAGATATGATCCTGTGATGGTTCCCTCTCTTTGGGTGTCCACCGCCCGCGCCTCAGGAACCGCGAGTGGCCTAGATTCTTTTGTAGTATTCGATTTTTGTTAGCTAGCTAGCTAGTGATGTATTTGATATATAATATTCGAGACGATGTATTCGAGATTATATATATTACTAGGGATGGTGTATTCGAGATTATATCTTATTCAAGACTACGTATTCAAGATTATATATTATTCGAGACGATGCAAATTATGTACTATGATTCAGTTTTTCCTTATTGATTGCATCCATGCATTGTAATTTGAATACTAAATTGTTTTATATTTATTCTAGATTAGTTAAATAAAAGCTATGGCGGACAATACCGGCAGAGAGGGAGAAGAGACCCTGTTCGAGATCATACGCAGCCCTCGCGGGCCAGATGATCAAAATGAAGACTATGACGGCTCCCAATATCTGAACAATACCCGGGAGGGTGATGATAATATATTCGATCTCGACGACCGAATTGATGAAGTCATGAACTATGATTATGATTATGATGACACAGACAATGTTGATCTTGAAATAACAAAGACCGGCGAGGTATATTTATATAAGCAGGAATCTGGTGATCATCACATGTTTTTTTTTTGATTTGAAGATATATTAACGAATCGATCTTTCTTCTTTCAGCCCTTCGGATCAAGCAAATCTGCTTCTTCAGATAGCAGGACAAAGCGAGGCCCGGGCAAAAAGTTGGAGGAGGGCGTAAAGTACAACATCGATGCCATCAAAGCTAATGGCGAACCAAGCAGGCCTAAGAACGTTGTGAACAAGTTCATTCGTCAGTGGAGAGTTCTTGTGAAGGACCAACTCCCGATCTCCATTCAAGAATGGAAAGAGACAAAAAATAAACGTCCTGATGTTACTTGGTTCGACGATAGAGCAAAAAATACGCTTTGGGAATCTCTCATGAAACATTTCATCCTACCAGATCATTTCACTGATGCAGATGTGCAGAAAGTCAAGGACACTGCTCTTAGGAAGATGGCAATTGCATTCAACACCCACAAAAAAACTATATGGGCCAACTACGTCGAAGGAGGAAGGAAGACTCCAAAATTCAAGGGAACACTGAAGAAGCAAAGAGAACACTGGCCCGCTTTCGTGAAATTCAAAGAATCAGAATTATCTAAGGAACGGTCAAGAAAAAACAAGGCCAATGCCGCAAAAAAGACGGAGTTCCATAGGCTGGGGCCAGGTGGCTACGCGGTGGCAATGCCTAAGTGGGATAAGTCTGAGCAAGAGATGGTGGATGCAGGGGTCACTCCAGTTAGTAGGAGCTGGCCCCCAGGTGTAGAATTTGGTTCTATGCGCATGGGGGGGGGGGCGTTGGACCCGAAGACAGGACTGGTTTCGAAGAAGGCAAGTCTAATAGGAGCCGAAGAAAAGTTACTTCAAGCAATAGAAGATGCTCGAAAGGGGGTGTTCACGCCCAACAGAGAGAACGACGAGCTTACGCGCGCCCTCGGAAATCCTGAACACCCGGGAAGAACACGAGGCAAGGGCGTTGTTCCGTGGTATGAGGGCTTTTCGGACTGAAACGCCGACTATAGAAGCCGTGCAAGAAGGAAGATGGAGGAGGAGAAGAAGAGGAAGCTGGAGGAGGAGCAGAGGAAGCAGGAAGCAGAACACCTTCTAGGCCTAGAATCAGCGCACGCGGACTTGGCACTCAAATTCCAGCGGCAGCAGCAGCAGATCGACTCACTTGGCCAGGAAAGGGGGTCTCAGCAGCGGCAGCATCTAGCGGATGATCTAGCATTGGATAGCACCGTCCCATCCATGCCGAGAAGCATCGTGGTGATACATCTCCAACGTATCTATAATTTATGATGTATTCATGCTATTATATTATCTATTTTGGATGTTTATGGGCTTTACTAAACACTTTTATATTATTTTTGGGACTAACCTATTAACCGGAGGACCAGCCCATATTGTTGTTTTCTTGCCTATTTTAGTGTTTCGAAGAAAAGGAATATAAAACGGAGTCCAAACGGAATGAAACCTTCGGGAGAGTTATTTTTGGAACGGAAGCAATCCAGGAGACTTGGAGTATACGTCAGGGAAGCAACGAGGAAACCACGAGGCAGGGAGGCGCGCCCTACCCCCTGGCACGCCCCCATCCTCGTGGGCACCTCATGGCTCCCCTGACCGACTTCTTTCGCCTATATATGTCCATATACCCTAAAAACATCGGGGAACACAATAGATCCGGAGTTCCGCCGCCGCAAGCCTCTGTAGCCACCAAAAACCTATCGGGGCCTGTTAGGCACCTGCGGAGGGATCCTCTCCGTGGCCATCTTCATCATCCTGGCGCTCTCCATGACGAGGAGGGAGTAGTTCACCCTTGGGGCCGAGGGTATGTACCAGTAGCTATGTGTTTGATCTCTCTCTCTCTCGTGTTCTTGATTTGGCACGATCTTGATGTATCGCGAGCTTTGTTATTATAGTTGGATCTTATGATGTTTCTCCCCCTCTACTCTCTTCTGATGAATTGAGTTTCCCCTTTGAAGTTATCTTATCGGATTGAGTCTTTAAGGATTTGAGAACACTTGATGTATGTCTTGCCGTGCTTATCTGTGGTGACAATGGGATATTCATGTGATCTACTTGATGTATGTTTTGGTGATCAACTTGTGGGTTCAATGAACTTATGCATAGGGGTTGGCACACGTTTTCGTCTTGACTCTCCGGTAGAAACTTTGGGGCACTCTTTGAAGTTCTTTGTGTTGGTTGAATAGATGAATCTGAGATTGTGTGATGCATATTGTATAATCATACCCATGGATACTTGAGGTGACAATGGAGTATCCAAGTGACATTAGGGTTTTGGTTGATTTGTGTCTTAAGGTGTTATTCTAGTATGAACTCTATGATAGATTGAACGGAAAGAATAGCTTCGTGTTATTTTACTACGGACTCTTGAATAAATCGAGCAGAAAGAATAACTTTGAGGTGGTTTCGTACCCTACCATAATCTCTTCGTTTGTTCTCCGCTATTAGTGACTCTTTGTTGCATGTTGATGGATAGTTATATGATCCAGTTATGTTATTATTGTTGAGAGAACTTGCACTAGTGAAAGTATGAACCTTAGGCCTTGTTTGCTAGCATTGCAATACCATTTTCGCTCACTTTTATTACTTGTAACCTTGCTGTTTTTATATTTTCATATTACAAAAACCTATATCTATCATCCATATTGCACTTGTATCACCATCTCTTCGCCGAACTAGTGCACCTATACAATTTACCATTGTATTGGGTGTGTTGGGGACACAAGAGACTCTTTGTTATTTGGTTGTAGGGTTGTTTGAGAGAGACCATCTTCATCCTACAC
The DNA here is from genome assembly GCA_021605205.1 of Aegilops longissima. Taxonomy (NCBI): domain Eukaryota; kingdom Viridiplantae; phylum Streptophyta; class Magnoliopsida; order Poales; family Poaceae; genus Aegilops; species Aegilops longissima. The sequence continues at coordinate 646,409,364 of CM038676.1, read as the reverse complement.
CTTCCACGGATTGATAAACCTTAGGTCATCCACTTGATGGAAATTTGCTACTGTCCTACAAACCTCTGCACTTGGAGGCCCAACAACGTCTACAAGGAGAAGGTTGCCTAGTAGACATCAAGCTCTTTTCTGGCGCCGTTGCCGGGAAGGTGAGTGCTTGAAGGTATATCTTTAGATCTTGCAATCGAATCTTTTAGTTTCTTGTTTTATCACTAGTTTAGTTTATAAAAGAAAACTACAAAAAAATGGAATTGAGTTTGCCACATACGCTTCACCTTTTTAATATCTTTCGTGAAAATGATGGAAAGGAAAATTATGCTCAAGTGCTAGAAGAAGAAGTCTATAAAATGTTTGTGACATGTCTCCAACGTATGTACTTTTCCAAACACTTTTGCCCTTGTTTTGGACTCTAACTTGCATGATTTGAATGAAACTAACCCGAACTGACGCTGTTTTCAGCAGAACTGCCATGGTGTTGTTTATTGTGCAGAAAACAAAAGTTCTCGGAATGACCTACAAATCCACGAAGATAAATTTTGGAAAATATAAAAAATACTGGCGAAAGAATCAAGGCCAGGGGGCCCACACCCTGTCCACGAGGGTGGGGGGCGCGCCCCCTCCCCCTGGGCACGCCCCCCTGTCTCGTGGGCCCCCTGGAGCTCCACAGACCTCAACTCCAACTCCATATATATTCCGTTTCACGGAGAAAAAAATCAGAGAGAAAGATTCATCGCGTTTTACGACATGGAGCCGCCGCCAAGCCCTAATCTCTCTCGGGAGGGCTGATCTGGAGTCCGTTCGGGGCTCCGAAGAGGGGGATTCGTCGCCATTGTCATCATCAACCATCCTCCATCACCAATTTCATGATGCTCACCGCCGTGCCTGAGTAATTCCATCGTAGGCTTGCTGGACGGTGATGGGTTGGACGAGATTTGCCATGTAATCAAGTTAGTTTTGTTAGGGTTTGATCCCTTGTATCCACTATGTTCTGAGATTGATGTTGCTATGACTTTGCTATGCTTAATGCTTGTCACTAGGGTCCGAGTGCCATGATTTCAGATCTGAACCTATTATATTTTCATGAATATGTGTGAGTTGTTGATCCTATCTTGCAAGTCTATAGTCACCTATTATGTGTTATGATCCGACAACCCGAAGTGACAATAATCGGGATACTTCTCGGTGATGACCGTAGTTTGAGGAGTTCATGTATTCACTATGTGTTAATGCTTTGGTCCGGTACTCTATTAAAAGGACGCCTTAATATCCCTTAGTTTCCATTAGGACCCCGCTGCCACAGGAGGGTAGTACAAAAGATGTCATGCAAGTTCTTTTCCATAAGCACATATGACTATATTCGGAATATATGCCTACATTACATTGATGAATTGGAGCTAGTTCTGTGTCACCCTATGTTATGACTATTACATGAGGAATCACATCCGACATAATTATCCATCACTGATCCAATACCTACGAGCTTTTCACATATTGTGCTTTGCTTATTTACTTTTCCGTTGCTACTGTTACAATCACTACAAAACCCAAAAATATTACTTTTGCTACTGTTATCGTTATTTCCATACTTCTTTGCTACTAAATACTTTGCTGCAGATGCTAAGTTATCCAGGTGTGGTTGAATTGACAACTCAACTGCTAATACATGAGAATAGTCTTTGGCTCCCCTTGTGTCGAATCAATAAATTTGGGTTGAATACTCTACCCTCGAAAACTGTTGCGATCCCCTATACTTGTGGGTTATCAAGACTATTTTCTGGCGCCGTTGCCGGGGAGCATAGCTCTATTCTTTGAGTCACTTGGGATTTATATCTACTGATCACTATGAAGAACTTGAAAGACGAAAAAACTAAGATTTTCCCCCAACTACGATGGGAGGTAAGGAACTGCCATCTAGCTCTGCACTACATTCTCCTTCTGTTTTGAGTAAGCTTGCGACACCTAAACCTGCTACTGCTATGAATTCTGATATATCGCATGTTATTGAGGATGCCACTTCTGCTATGCATGATACTTATGATGAAACTACTTCTATGCTTGATACTACTGTGCCACTAGGTTAATTTCTTGATGAACAACTTGCTAGGGTTAGAGAGAATGAAATTATTGATGATAGCGATGATGAAGGATCTCCCCCTAGGTACGAATTGCCTGTTGTTCCTGAGGGTTATGTTATGGATGAAGAAACTGCTAGAGATTTTCTTGCTTGCAATGATAGACCTGATCTTAAGATGTTATTAGTCAAACTTAAACAGAAAACACTGAGTGCTAGAATGAAATATGACCCTGCTTTTGCTACTTCACCTATCTTTGTTACTGATAAGGATTATGAATTCTCTGTTGATCCTGAGATAATTACTTTGGTTGAATCTAATCCTTTTTATGGCAATGAATCTGAAACTATTGTGGCATATCTTACTAAGTTAAATGATATAGCCACCCTGTTCACTAATGATGAGAAATCTCGCTACTATTATATCCTTAAGATATTTCCATTCTCATTAAAGGGTGATGCTAAAACTTGGTTTAATTCTCTTGATCCTGGTTGTGTGCGTCGTCCCCAGGATATGATTTATTATTTCTCAGCTAAATATTTCCCTGCTCATAAGAAACAAGCTGCTTTATTGGAAATATATAATTTTGTGCAAATAGAAGAAGAGAGTCTCCCACAAGCTTGGGGGAGGCTTCTCCGATTACTTAATGCTTTTCCCGATCATCCTCTTAAGAAAAATGAAATACTTGATATCTTTTATAATGGACTAACCGATGCTTCCAAGGACCACTTGGATAGTTGTGCTGGTTGTGTTTCCAGGGAAAGAACAGTCGACCAAGCTAAATTGCTATTGAATAATATGTTGACTAATGAAAATAATTGGACTCTTCCTGAGCCAATTGAGCCAACTCCTGAACCTATTCTTAAACCAACTCCGAAGAAGAGGGGTGTTTTATTTCTCAGTCGTGAAGATATGCAAGAGGCAAAGAAATCAATGAAAGAAAAAGGTATTAAAGCTGAAGATGTTAAGAATTTACCTCCTATTGAAGAAATGCATGGTCTTAATATACCACCTGTTGAAGAAACACATTGTCTTGATAACCCGACACAGGTACTAAAGGTAAATTCTCTCTATATATATGATAAAGTTGAAATCCCGTCTACTAAGTTTACTAGCCAATGTTTAGATGAATTTGACGACTTTATGGCTAGGCAAGAAAGTTTTAATGCTTATGTTAGTAGAGAGTTAAATAGTAATGCTCACAGGATTGGACGCTTGAGTGATTATATGGCTAGAGTTAAAGATGAACTTAAACTCATTAGCAAATATGCTTCTATGGTTACCACTCAAGCTGAACAAGTACTTAAAGCTCAAAATGATTTGCTTGATGAATTAAATTATAAACATGATGTTGTTGTTAGAGTGGCTACTAGAACTGGTAGAATGACTCAGGAACCTTTGTATCCTGAAGGCCACCCTAAGAGAATTGAGCAAGATTCTCAGAGAAATAATTTAGATGCACGTAGTCCTTCTAAAAAGAAGAAAAAGAAAAATGATAGGACTTTGCATGCTTCTAGTGAACCTGTTGTAGACACACCTGATAATCCCAATGATATTTCTATTTCTAATGCTAAAACATAATTTGGAGATGAACATGAACCTAGTGATAATGTTAATAATAGTGTTCATGATGATGCTCAACCTAGCAATAATAATGATGTAGAGATTGAACCTGCTGTTGATCTTGATAACCCACAATCAAAGAATCAACGTTATGATAAGAGAGACTTTGTTGCTAGGAAGCACGGTAAAGAAAGAGAACCATGGGTTCAAAAACCCATGCCTTTTCCTCCTAAGCCATCCAAGAAAAAGGATGATGAGGATTTTGAGCGCTTTCCTGAAATGATTAGACCTATCTTCTTACGTATGGGCTTAACTGATATGCTTAAAGTAAATCCCTACGCTAATTATATGAAGGATATTATTACAAATAAAAGAAATATACCGGAAGCTGAAATTTCCACCATGCTTGCTAATTACACTTTTAAGGGTGGAATACCTAAGAAACTAGGAGATCCAGGGGTACCAACTATACCATGCTCCATTAAAAGAAATTATGTTAAAACTGCTTTATGTGATCTTGGAGCCGGTGTTAGTGTTATGCCTCTCTCTTTATATCGTAGACTTGAATTGAATAAGTTGACACCTACTAAACTATCTTTGCAAATGGCTGATAAATCAACTGCTATACCTGTTGGTATTTGTGAGGATGTGCCTGTTGTGGTTGCAAATGTCACTATCTTAACGGACTTTGTTATTCTTGATATTCCCGAGGACGATAGTATGTCAATTATCCTTGGTAGATCCTTTTTGAATACTGCAGGGGTTGTTATTGATTGCAACAAAGGCAATGTCACTTTTCATGTTAATGGTAATGAGCATACGGTACACTTTCCGAGGAAACAACCTCAAGTTCATAGCATCAATTCTATTGGAAAAAGTCCAAATATTATTATTGGAGGTTTTAAATTTCCTCTTCCTACTGTCAAGAAGAAATATGATATTCTTATTGTTGGGGATGTTCATATCCCCGTTGAGGTAACTTAGTGTTATTCGAAATTTCTCTGGTTCCATGCTATTCAGAATGAGTTTGTTAACAAGACTTGATCAACCTTGTTAGTCGATTCCTTTTGATGATCATGGGAAGGATGAAACTAGAAGTCACAACCTTCTGTACCCTCCTTTTACTTTCTGTTATTTAGAATAAATAAAGCAAAAATAGTATTATCTGTCTGTTTTCTGAATTATCCTTGCAATAAAAAATAAAATATCCCAAAAATAAAAGTTCTCCAAATGCCCTGCCAATTTAATATGATTTTTTCTGGAATAATTGAGAATATTTGGCACTGAGAACACAGTAGGGGGAGCTGGCACCTGGCCACGAGCGCCCACTCTTACTGGGCGCGCCCCCCTGCCTCGTGGGCCCATGGTGCCCCCCTCCACTTATCCTGCACCCACACACTCCATCTTCCTCCCAAAAAAATCACCATCCAGCTCAAGCACGAGTTCTAGCTCATTTTGCTGCGATTTTCGATTTCTTTGCTCAAAGCTCCAGTCACAAAACTGCTTTGGGAGATTGTTCTTTGGTATGTGACTCCTCCAATGGTCCAATTAGTTTTTATTCTAGTGCTTTATTCATTGCAAATTTTTGCTGCCTAGGTGACCCTGTTCTTGAGCTTGCATGTCAAGTTTATGAGGTCCCAAGTAATTCTAATGCATGATATAGGCTCTAGGCACTTGTGGGAGTAGTTGCTACCAATCTTGTTTGGGTTGATTCACTTTTATTTTTGAAGTTACTAAAGTTTTCAGAAATTTTTCAGAGGAAGAAATATGTTTAGGAAAATGTACCAAGGTGGTTCTTCAATGTGCTATGCGTGAGCAAGACGATGAACCACCTCGTGTAGCGGAAGTACGGCCGTGTGAATGGCCTCGTGATAATTTCCTGAGAGCAGTCAGGATTTATGAAGACTTTTATTCTTTGGCTGAAAATGCGGGCCTCACCGACTTCCTCCATGACCGTATCGAACAATATCTCTTACTTACCAGTACTTTCGTGCAAAACTTTTACTATTATCCTAAGAATTCACCTCCTTCAGTATCTTTTCATTTATATGATGAGGCTAAGGAAATGTCATTACATAATTTTTGCGCGGCTTGTAGAATACCATTTGAGGGCAGCTTAGATGAGCCACATCGTAAAGATGTGGAAGGTTTTAGTGGCACTATTACTGTAGGGGAATCGAGGAAGGGTTCCGATGCGAGAATCACTAGCATACATTTTCCTGTTTTACGCTACTTTGCCATATTTGCTAGTCGATGCTTATTTGGTCATGGAAATAGTGGAAACTTCAGTGTTCCTGATATTATTATTATGTTCCATGCCTTATTTGGTGATAACACTTTTAGCATGGGTGCCATTATTGCTAAACGGTTAAGCCTAAACCGTACAAAGGGCCCCATCTTTGGAGGTATCTATGTTGCACGCCTTGCTAACCATTTTGAGATACCTATTAGGCATTATGAGAAATAGGAGACATTGCTACCCCCTACCTTTTTAGATTATAGGAGAATGGTAGTGCATGAATTTATTGTTGAAAACGATGATAAGATGCTTCTGTATAACCTGAGATTTAATACGAAACACAATGAGATTATTACCTTGCCTGCGCCTTCTTTGTTTGATTTAACTGCAGGCCATTACCTTGTCTTGCCAAAGGCCATGTACGCGTACCGAGGCCAGACATCAGCCCCAGAGCCTGAGCCGGAACCACCACTGGACCCTTATCGTCCATCATGTTATCAGTGGCATCCGGAGGAGATCGCTAGCCAGTGGTATCCCGATGACACTCCTCAGTACACCGGGGAGAGTAGCCGCAATCCTTGGGCATAGGCCAACTTAGGCCAAAAGCCTAAGCTTGGGGGAGTACGTATTTCTCACCGACTTTACATTCATGTTCACACACTTATTCTAGTTGACGGTGCTCATACTCTTTCATTGTATTATCCATGCTAGTTTAATTTATTTTTCTAGATTTCTTCTTGTGTGTTTGATAAACCTTAAGAAAAAAAATAGTTAGTTTAATCTCCATGCTTGTAGTAGTAATTAAATTGAAAACCCAAAAATATTTCTCGTTCTTCTTTTGCTTGTTGGGAGCTTTCCCGTGTAAATAGTTTTATTTCTTTTCTTTCCTTTGGGGGCTGAGAGGAGAAGACCATAATTAACATGTTTAGTGGCTCTCATATGCATGATTGTTGACTTAATCAAGAGCCCATATTACCTTGTCTTCTCCCTTAAATTGAATGCTTGCAGATTCCAGCTTAGTCCAATGCACGTGCACTATTATTATTATAGACACCGTTCGGTCGTGCAAGTGAAAGGCAATAATGACGATATATGATGGACTGATTGAGATGAGAGAAACTGGTATGAACTCGAACTCTCTTGTTTTTGTAAATATGTTGAGTTCATCATTCCTGATTCAGCCTATTACAAATAAACGTGTTTGCAATGACATTTAGAGATTATAGTTGCTTATGCCATGCTTAATTAGCTAGGACTTTATAATGGTTTACCTTGCGTGCCAACATGCTATTAAAATGGTTGTGATGTGGTATAATAGGGTGGTATCCTCCTTTGAATGAATTGAGTGACTCGATTTGGCACATGTTCACGCATGTAGTTGAAACAAAATCAACATAGCCTTCACGACATTTATATTCATGGTGGATTATATCCTACTCATGCTTGCACTCGGTGTTGATTAATTTTAATGCATGTTCATGACTGTTGTCGCTCTCTCACTTGGTCGCTTCCCAGTCTTTTGCTAGCCTTCACATATACTAAGCGGGAATACTGCTTGTGCATCCAAACTCCATAAACCCCAAAGTTATTCCATATGAGTCCGCCATACCTTCCTATATGTGGTATTTACCTGCCGTTCCAAGTAAATTTGTATGTGCCAAACTCCAAACCTTCAAATAAAATTCTGTTTTGTATGATCGAGCAGCTCATGTAGCAACTAGGGCTGTCTGTATCTTCCATGCTAGGTGGGTTATTCTCAAGAGGAGTGGACTCCGCTCCTCATTCACGAGAAAATGGCTGGTAACCGGGATGCCCTGTCCCATGCTTTATGCAAATCAAATCAAAATAATATTAAACAAAACTCCCCCAAGATTGTTGTTAGATGGAGGCACTCGTTGTTTCGAGCAAGCCATGGATCGATGCTTGTTGGTGGTTGGGGAGTATAAACTTTACCATTCTGTTTGGGAACCGCCTATAATGTGTGTAGCATGGAAGATATCGAGATCTCATAGTTCTTGCGTTGACAGTGAAAGTATACCGCTCAAAATGTTATTCCTTCTCTATTTTTAAAATCCCTGCTTCCCTCTGCGAAAGGCCTTTCTATTTACTTTTATGTTGAGTCATCACCCTCTTATTAAAAGCACCCGCTGGAGAGCACCGCTGTCACTTGCATGCATTACTATTAGTTTATATTGGGTATGACTTGACTGGATCTCTTTTACCATGAATTACAATGTTTAGTCAGTCCTTGATCTTTAAAGGTGCTCTGCATTTATGTTTTGCGGTCTCAGAAAGGGCTTGCGAGATACCATCTTGTTATATCATATTATGATTGTTTTGAGAAAGTGTTGTCATCCGACATTTATTATTATTGCTCGCTAGTTGATTATGCCATTGATATGAGTAAACATGAGACCTAAGTGTTATTGTGAATATGGTTAGTTCATAATCTTTGCTGAAAACTTGAATGCTGGCTTTACATATTTACAACAACAAGAGCAAACAGAGTTTGTAAAAGTTTTTCTTTATCGCTTTCAGTTTATCAACTGAATTGCTTGAGGACAAGCAAAGGTTTAAGCTTGGGGGAGTTGATACGTCTCCAACATATCTACTTTTCCAAACACTTTTGCCCTTGTTTTGGACTCTAACTTGCATGATTTGAATGAAACTAACCCAGACTGACGTTGTTTTCAGCAGAACTGCTAGGGTGTTGTTTATTGTGCAGAAAACAAAAGTTTCTCGGAATGACCTGCAAATCCACAGAGATAAATTTTGGAAAACATAAAAAATACTGGCGATAGAATCAAGGCCAGGGGGCCCACACCATGTCCACAAGGGTGGGGCGCACACCCCCTCCCCCTGGGCGCGCCCCCTATCTCGTGGGCCCCCTGGAGCTCCACCGACCTCAACTCCAACTCCATATATTCCGTTTCGCGGAGAAAAAAATCAAAGAGAAAGATTCATCGCGTTTTACGATACTGAGCCACCGCCAAGCCCTAATCTCTCTTGGGAGGGCTGATCTGGAGTCCGTTCGGCGCTCCGGAGAGGGGGATTCGTCACCATCGTCATCATCAATCATCCTCCATCACCAATTTCATGATGCTCACCGCCGTGCGTGAGTAATTCCATCGTAGGCTTGCTGGACGGTGATGGGTTGGATGAGATTTACCATGTAATAAAGTTAGTTTTGTTAGGGTTTGATCCCTAGTATCCACTATGTTCTGAGATTGATGTTGCTATGACTTTGCTATGCTTAACGCTTGTCACTAGGGACCGAGTGCCATGATTTCAGATCTGAACCTATTATGTTTTCATGAATATATGTGAGTTCTTGATCCTATCTTGCAAGTCTATAGTCAGCCATTTATGTGTTATGATCCGACAACCCCGAAGTGACAATAATCGAGATACTTCTCGGTAATGACCGTAGTTTGAGGAGTTCATGTATTCACTATGTGTTAATGCTTTGGTCCGGTACTCTATTGAAAGGAGGCCTTAATATCCCTTAGTTTCCATTAGGACCCCGCTGCCACAGGAGGGTAGGACAAAAGATGTCATGCAAGTTCTTTTCCATAAGCATGTATGACTATATTCGGAATACATGCCTACATTACATTGATGAATTGGAGCTAGTTCTGTGTCACCCTATGTTATGACTATTACAAGAGGAATTGAATCCGACATAATTATCCATCACTGATCCAATGCCTACGAGCTTTTCACATATTGTGCTTTGCTTATTTACTTTTCCGTTGCTACTGTTACAATCACTACAAAACCCAAAAATATTACTTTTGCTACCGTTACCGTTATTTCTATACTACTTTTCTACTAAATACTTTGCTGCAGATACTAAGTTATCCAGGTTTGGTTGAATTGACAACTCAACTGCTAATACTTGAGAATATTCTTTGGCTCCCCTTGTGTCGAATCAATAAATTTGGGTTGAATACTCTACCCCCGAAAACTGTTGCGATCCCCTATACTTGTGGGTTATCAGTTTGGCACTAAATATTTGAATGATGAGCATGATTGCAATGTTGTTAGTATGAATTCCTTGAATATCCATGACGTTAATGATATGCAAAGCCACAAGCTTGGGGATGCTATGTTTGATGAAGATGATATTTTTTGTCCCCAAAGTTTTGATGAGAAAACTTATTATGATGAAAGCATGCCTCCTATTTATGATGATTATAGTGATGACACGTATGCTATAAAGAATAAAGATAACCATGAAACTTGTCATCATGATTTTAATTTTCAATTGGATTATGCTTCACATGATAGTTATTTTGTTGAGTTTGCTCCCACTACTATTGATGAGAATAAATTTGCTTATGTGGAGAGTATTAAAATTTCTATGCAAGTAGATCATGAAAAGTATGCTTTATGTGATAGTTATATTGTTGAATTTATTAATGATACTACTGAAAATTATTATGAGGGAGGAACATATTCTTGTAGGAATTGCAGTAATGTCAAGTTTCCTCTCTATGTGTTGAAAATCTTGAAGCTATGCTTGTTTTGCCTTCCTATGCTAGTTGATTATTGTTCCCATAAGTTGTTTGCTCACAAAATCCCTATGCATAGAAATTGGTTTAGGCTTAAATGTTCTAGTCATATGCTTCATGATGCTCCCGTTATATTTCAATTCTTATCTTTTATGTGAGCATCATTGTCATCATCATGCCTAGCTAGAAAGGCATTAAAGAAAAGCGCTTGTTGGGAGACAACAAAATATTTACCCTTACTGTTTTTGTGTGTCCACATGATTATGCTACTGTAGTAATCATGTTTTATTGCTTTTGTTTCAATTAAGTGCCAAGTAAGACCTTTAGGATAGCTTACGGTGATAGTTGTGTTGATACTGTTGAAAATCAGAAACTTTTGTACTCAGTAAATTAGTTTTCATAATTCACAGAAACGTGCGTTTGACCTTATTATTTTTGCTCTGGATTGGTACATAAATTTCTCATGTTTTCCTAATTTGGTAGGATTTTTGGATTTACAGAAGTATTCGAGAGTTACAGATTACTACAGACTGTTCTGTTTTTGACAGATTCTGTTTTCTATGTGTTGTTTGCTTATTTTGATGAATCTATGAGTAGTATTGGAGGGTATGAACCATAGAGAAGTTGTAATACAGTATATATTACACCAATATGAATTTAGAATGAGTTCACAACAGTACTAAAAGTGGTGGTTTTATTTTCTTATACTAACGAAGCTCATAAGATTTTGTGTTGTGAAGTTTTCAAGTTTTGGGTAAGGATTCGATGGACTATGGAATAAGGAGTGGCAAGATTCTAAGCTTGTGGATGCACAAGGCACCCCAAGGTAATATTGAAGGACAACCAAGATCCTAAGCTTGGGGATGCCCCGGATGGCATCCCCTCTTTCGTCTTCGTTCATCGGTAACTTTACTTGGAGCTATATTTTTGTTCACCACATGACATGTGTTTTGCTTGGAGCATCAATTTATTTTGTTAGGATTTTCTTGCTGTTATTTATAATAATGTTTTGCATCTTTTTTTTCAATAAAAATGTCAAGGATATCCTTTACCATGCTTATTTTGCATGTATACGTGTTGCTGTTTCAAAACAGAAAGTTTATCGATGTTGCCAAAATTCCCTAGAAAAGTCAGAATATGATAAATTGTTGAAACTTTTTGCAAAATAAGCTATGATAAATTTTATACAGTGTAATATTTTTCTCATAATTTTTGGAGTTAGGGAGGTATAATGAATCTTGCATTCTTTACAGACTGTACTGTTTTGGCAGATTGATGTTATGTTTGCATTGTTTGCATATGTTTGCTTGTTTAATGATTCTATTTGAGGATAGGAGTATTAAATATGCAGAGGCATTTAGTATGCAATGTTGAATAATAATTTTAGTGATTTTCTACAGTAAATTATGATAAGGTTTCTGCATTGGTTTATACTAACCTATCTCACGAGTTCTTGTTGAGTTTTGTGTGGATGAAGCTTTTAAGATTTAGGAAAACCGTGGTATGGGAGGAATTAAGGAGATACAAAAGCTCAAGCTTGGGGATGCCCAGGGCATCCCAAGATAATATTTCAAGAAGTCTCAAGCATCTAAGCTTGGGGATGCCCCGGTTGGCATCCCACCTTTCTTCTTCAACAATTATCGGTTAGTATCGATTGAACCTAAGTTTTTGCTTCTTCACATGATGTGTGCTATACTTGAAATGTCATTTTATTTTCTTTTGTTTTGCTTGCTGCTTGAATAAAATACATTAGATCTGAAATTCTTAAATGAGAGAGAGTCTTCACATAGCTACATAATTATTTAACTACTCATTGCTCTTCACTTATATTTTTTGGAGTAGTTTGTCATTTACTCGTGTACTTCACTTATATCCTATGAGTAAATGGTTGAATAATTTGAATATCCTAAATCTGAAATTATATATGTTTCATATGCTTATCCCATGGGGAGTAATGACTTCACATATAAGAAGTAGAGGTGGTAAAATTATTGAAGGTTAGCAAACATTGTATTGGTCACTTGAACAATTCATGAAAGAATATTGAAGGAAGAGAGATTTCACATATAATACTATCTTGGACATCTTCTATGATTGTGAGGCCCATTAATTATTTTCAAACCTGAGCAAATTAGTTGAAGTTGGACAACGAAGACAACATAATGAGTTATGCTTGGGTATATTTGTATAGAAGTTATATTGTTATGGATCCTTCAACATGTGGTGCTTGCTATTTAGAATCTTTTGCTAGCCTAAATTTATGTACTAAGCGGGAATACTGCTTGTGCATCCAAATTCCTTGAACCAAGTTTCTACCATGAGTGTCCACCATATCTACCTATATGCGGTATTTACCTGCCGTTCCAAGTAAATTTGCATGTGCCAAACTCTAAACCTTCAAATAATAATTTGTTTTGTATGCCCGAATCACTCATGTAGCGACTAGGGGCTGTCAGTATCTTCCATGCTAGGTGGGTTATTCTCACGATGAGTGGACTCCGCTCATCATTCACGAGAAAGTGGATGGTAACTGGGATGCCCAGTCCTATGATCAAAAGATGGAAAAACAAAATCAAAATAATTGCAAACAAAACTCCCCCAGGATTGAAGTTAGTTGGAGGCACCGTTGTTTCGGACAAGCCATGGATTGAAGATTGTTGGTGGTGGGGGAGTATAAACTTTACCATTCTGTTTGGGAACCGCCTATAATGTATGTAGTATGGAAGATATTGGGAAATCTTGGTCGTTATGTTGACAATGAAAGCATACCTCTCAAAATTATTTTCATCTATGTTTTAAAGCTTCGAGCTCTAGCACCTCTGCAGATCCCTGCTTCCCTCTGCGAAGGGCCTATCTTTTACTTTTATGCAAGAGTCAGTAGTATTCCTTCTCATTCCAACCTATTCTTTAGTTGGCAAGCATCATATGATGGAAGATCCAAGCATATATGGCCATTCAAATATATTCGATCATGAATTATTATTGTTGACAATTATCTATACGATAAGTAAGTTGGGAGGCGAAACATTAAGCCCCTATCTTTCTCTGTGTTCGATGGATGCTATTTGTTCTAAAAATATGCTTTGAGTGGTAGCAGTCATGGAAGATTATATGATAGTTGAGTATGTGGGATTTAAAAAATCAAAGCTCTTACGTAGACCCTTCCTGAAAATAAGATGAATTGCAATTGTTTGATGACTGAGAACATAGTTTGCTAGTTCTCAAGAAAGTTTATGGTCTATGCTTTAGACATGTGAATAGCTTGTTACTTGATCGTGAGAAGTTTTATGAGATGAGCTTCTGTTATGACATATAATGATGCTAGAAAAGGTGATTGAAATTATCATTGATCAAACTTACGCACCTACTAGCATTCACACTTCATAAATTATTTCTTTTATCATTTACCTACTCGAGGACGAGCAGGAATTAAGCTTGGGGATGCCGATACATCTCCAATGTATCTATAATTTATGAAGTATTCATGCTATTATATTATCTGTTTTGGATGTTTATGGGCTTTACTAAACACTTTTATATTATTTTTGGGACTGGCCTATTAACTGGAGGCCCAGCCCATATTGCTGTTTTCTTGCCTATTTCAGTGTTTCGAAGAAAAGGAATATCAAACGGAGTCCAAACGGAATGAAACCTTCGGGAGAGTTATTTTTGGAACGGAAGCAATCCAGGAGACTTGGAGTATACGTCAGGGAAGCAACTAGGAAGCCACGAGGCAGGGAGGCGCGCCCTACCCCCCTGGGCGCGCCCCCCACCCTCGTGGGCCCCTCATGGCTCCCCTGACCGACTTCTTTCGCCTATATATGTCCATATACCCTAAAAATATCGGGTAACACAATAGATCGGGAGTTCCGCCGCCGCAAGCCTCTGTAGCCACCACAAACCTATCGGGACCCTGTTCTGGCACCCTGCCGAAGGGGGAATCCCTCTCCGATGGCCATCTTCATCATCCCGGCGCTCTCCATGACGAGGAGGGAGTAGTTCACCCTCGGGGCTGAGGGTATGTACCAGTAGCTATGTGTTTGATCTCCCTCTCTCTCTCTCTCTCTCGTGTTCATGATTTGGCATGATCTTGATGTATCGCGAGCTTTGCTGTTATAGTTGGATCTTATGATATTTCTCCCCCTCTACTCTTGTGATGAATTGAGTTTTCCCTTTGAAGTTATCTTATCGGATTGAGTCTTTAAGGATTTAAGAACACTTGATGTATGTCTTGCCGTGCTTACTCTGTGGGTGACAATGGGATATTCATGTGATCTACTTGATGTATGTTTTGGTGATCAACTTGCGGGTTCAATGAACTTATGCATAGGGGTTGGCACACGTTTTTGTCTTGACTCTCCGGTAGAAACTTTGGGGCACTCTTTGAAGTTCTTTGTGTTGGTTGAATAGATGAATCTGAGATTGTGTGATGCATATTGTATAATCATACCCATGGATACTTGAGGTGACATTGGAGTATCTAGGTGACATTAGGGTTTTGGTTGATTTGTGTATTAAGGTGTTATTCTAGTACGAACTCTATGATAGATTGAATGGAAAGGATAGCTTCGTATTATTTTACTACGGACTCTTGAATAGATCGAACAAAAAGAATAACTATTAGTGACTTTGGAGTGACTCTTTGTTGCATGTTGAGGGATAGTTATATGATCCAATTATGTTATTATTGTTGAGAGAACTTGCACTAGTGAAAGTATGAACCTTAGGCTTTGTTTCCTAGCATTGCAATATTGTTTGTGCTCACTTTTATCATTAGTTACCTTGCTGTTTTTATATTTTCAGATTACAAAAGCCTATATCTACCATCTATATTGCACTTGTATCACCATCTCTTCGCTGAATTAGTGCACCTATACAATTTACCATTATATTGGGTGTGTTGGGGACACAAGAGACTCTTTGTTATTTGGTTGCAGGGTTGTTTGAGAGAGACCATCTTCATCCTACACGTCCCACGGATTGATAAACCTTAGGTCATTGAGGGAGTCCTGGATTAGGGGGTATCCGGACAGTCGAACTATATCCTTTGACCGGACTGTTGGACTATGAAGATACAAGATGGAAGACTTCGTCTCGTGTCCGGATGGGACTCTCTTGGCGTGGAAGGCAAGCTTGGCGATACGGATATGTAGATCTCGTTCTGTTGTAACTGACTCTGTGTAACCCTAGCCCCCTCCGGTGTCTATATAAACCGGAGGGTTTAGTCCGTAGGTCAACAACAATCAGACCATAGGCTAGCTTCTAGGGTTTAGCCTCTACGATCTCGTGGTAGATCAACTCTTGTGATACTCATATTATTCAAGATCAATCAAGCAGGAAGTAGGGTATTACCTCCATAGAGAGGGCCCGAACCTGGGTAAACATCGTGTTCCTTGCCTCCTGTTACCATCCGCCTTAGACGCACAGTTCGGGACCCCCTACCCGAGATCCGCCGGTTTTGACATCGACATTGGTGCTTTCATTGAGAGTTCCACTGTGCCATCACCATAAGGAAGGATGTCCCGTCTCGTTCGGACAGCGTCACCTCTGGGGGAGCCCTGGCTGTCGGCCAGACTCTTCGGCTAGGCGAGTTCGTCATGACCGCCCGTTCGACTGCTGCGCCGACGATGACTTCTCGGGTCATTGAAAACAGCCTCCACGTCGGCTCGGAACTTGCCGAGCAGATGGATCCAATGGAGCTCTCTTCCCTAAATGAGCTCTTGCATCGCATCACCTCTTTGGGAGCCGCTACGGACTATGATCGGATTGGGCTTAAACCCGACCAAAGGGAGATCAACTCTCCGCTGGTCACCGATCAGATTTCGGTGGTGGGGGGAACAATGCGGTAATTCCTCCTCAATTTTGAGGGCAAACTATGTCCGGATTCCAGAGCTCTCCGACCCGGATACCTGTATACGGAAGGACATCCCCCAAGCCTTGAACATAGAATCAGGCAGTGGGCCAGACCTATCGAGCGACATCCCGGAGCCCGAACCTCCAAGATCGGAAGCTCCCAAGCCCCCGGGTCAGATCGGGTCAGGGTTTGGACTTAAATCCGCCCACCCACCCAGATACAAGTGATCTCTCCCACATTAGACAAGAGCCCCAGGAAACAGTATATCACTATTGGGCCAGATTCCTCCTTGTAATGAACAAGGTCAAGGACTGTCGAGAGGAAGACGCAATTTCATTCTTCTGCAATAATTGCACGGACAAGGGAATCCTTAACGCCATAAGCCACCACAACATAGCACACTTCACTGACTTGGCGGCCGTAGTACGGAAGTACTGTGCGATGGAGAGCGCCTGGAAAACCAAAACAGAATTTTGGGATAATCCAGCTTTGGCTAAACACCCAGTCCGAATCAAAAGGGTGCACCCCCGTAAGTCACCCGATTCAATCACAAAAAAGTAAAAGCCCACTACAGGGCATGGAACCGTATTGGAGGGATGGGTTAATGGACCCTGCAAAATTCACAGTACGGTGGATACCACACCAATTCACAGCCTTAGAGCATGTTGGGTACTCCGGTAGGTTGCTAAGAGCGGCGAGGATCTCCTCATTCAAAACACCGCATAGCAACATACCGTGAATTACAATACGGTCTTAACAGTCTTCGAGACATTCGCCTCAAATAATAGGCGCAAGCGAGCACTCCGCAGCCTTGCCGAGATCTGCCAGGTGGCAACAATAAATCCATGGGTGACACGGCTATCACCTTGATTCCAAAGGATGGCGAACCTAAATGCCGAACAGCCCGAGCACCAGCCGCATTAGTCCTTAGTCCAACTGTGGACGGCTTTCGGCTCACTAAAGTGCTCATGGACGGCGGCAGCGGATTAAACCTCATTTACGAGGAAACTCTTCACAAAATGGAAATAGACTGGAACCGCATTGAGCAAAGCAGCACAAACTTTAGAGGAATCATCCCCAGTCGGGAGGCACGTTGCGCGGGGAAAATCACACTAGATGTGGTATTCGGCACACCGGAAAATTACAGGTCCGAAGAAATAACATTCCAAGTGGCCCCGTTCAGTAGCGGATACCACGCCCTTCTAGGGCGGGAGTCATTCACGATCTTCAAAGCTATACCCCATTACGGGTACATGAAGCTCAAAATGCCTGGGCCCAATGGAATTATCACTCTAGCTAGTGATCCGGACATAGCGCTCCGCGCCGAAAACAAAACAGTCGCACTAGCCCTCGAGGCACTATCTGAAGCCCTAGCGGCAGAATAGTTAACTGCGCTAAGCTCGACCATGAATAGGGACGACATGCTACTCGACAAGAGATCCAAGTCCACCTCTTTCAAACCAGCGGACGAAATAGTCAAATTCCAAGTCCACCCAACGGACCCTACCAAAACAGCCTCAATTGGGGCACAGTTAAACCCCAATGTGGGCGCCAGACCACGGGAGTTCTGCTGCGAGAACTGGATATATTTGCTCGGCACCCATCGACATGCCAGAATCCCACGCCGTTGGCCGAGGACAGCCTTAACATTCTAAAAGGGTTCAAGCCGGTCAAGCAGACTCTTCGGCGCTTCTCCGAACCTAAGCGATAAGCTATGGGCGAGGATCTAGCCAAGTTATTGGAAGCCGGATTCATCAGAGAAATAAAACATCCGGACTGGCTAGCAAACCTGGTGATGGTACCAAAGAAGGACAAATCCTGGCGCTTATGTGTCGACTTCAAAGACCTCAATAAAGCTTGCCCAAAGGATCCCTTCCCCCTCCCCCGCATCGATCAAATTATCGACGCCACCGCGGGACACGACTCCGGCTACCACCAATCAAGATGGCCAAGTCCGAACAAGCCGCAACGGCGTTTATCACGCCATACGACCCCTTCTGTTTCAACACAATGCCTTTCGGGCTTAAGAACGCCGGTGCAACGTATCAACGCATGATTCAGACATGCCTGGAAAAGCAAATCGGCAAAACAGTGGAAGCATATGTAGACGATGTGGTCATCAAAACCAGACAGGTCAACTCTTTAATAGAAGACTTGAGGCTTACGTTCAACAACCTCCGAACATACAAGATCAAGCTCAATCCGGAAAAATGCGTTTTCGGCGTGCCCACCGGAAAGCTCCTGGGTTTCATCGTCTCCAGTAGAGGGATTGAAGCAAATCCGGCTAAAATCCGAGCCCTGTCACAATTGGCCATCCCAATAGACCTCAAGCAAATCCAGAAATTAACTGGATGCGTTGCGTCCTTAAGTCGCTTTATCTCCCGATTAGGAGAAAAGGCACTACCCCTTTATCGCCTTCTTCGGCGCACCGAACACTTCGAGTGGACGGATGCTGCCACGGCTGGACTGGAAGAAATAAAGGCCATACTGGCCACCAACCCAATCCTGGCCGCACCAAACATCGGCGAATGAATGTTGTTATATATAGCGGCGACTCATCAAGTCGTAAGCGCATCGCTCGTCGTCGAACGAGAAACGGATGGACATAAATTCCCCCTTCAAAGGCCGGTATATTATGTATCCACTGTCCTCACCCGATGCAAATCACGGTACCCGCATTATCAATAGATAGCGTATGCGGTATTCATGGCATCCCGGAAACTACAACACTACTTTCAAGAGTGTTCAATTACAGTGGCCTCTGAAGTGCCACTGAACGACATAATAAACAACCGCGACGCCACAAACCGGATTGCCAAATGGGCCATAGAGCTCCTCCCGTTCGACATAACATATAAACCCCGGCGAGCTATTAAGTCGCAGGTATTGGCCGATTTCGTCGCCGAATGGACAGAAGCCGAACTCCCTAAGGAATACGGCGCATACTCCAATTGGATTATGCACTTCGACGGCTCTAAAATGTTGGCTGGTCTGGGGGCTGGCGTCCTCTTGACGTCCCCTACCGGAGATACAGTCCAATATGTACTCCAAATACTTTATACAGACTCCAACAATGCCGCCGAATATGAGGCCCTGTTACATGGTCTCCGGATGGCAGTCTCCATGGGCATTCAACGCCTGGAGGTGCGCGGGTACTCGAACCTCGCAATATCCCAAATAAATGGAGACTTCGACGCTAAAGATCCAAAAATGGCGGCTTATCGCAATGCCGTACTCAAGATGTTAGCTCGGTTCGAGGGGCTTGTCGGTGTCAAAACCGGCGGATCTCGGGTAGGGGGTCCCGAACTATGCGTCTAGGCGGATGGTAACAGGAGACAAGGGACACGATGTTTTTACCAGGTTCGGCCCTCTCGATGGAGGTAATACCCTACTCTGCTTGATTAATATTGATGATATGGGTAGTACAAGAGTAGATCTACCACGAGATCAAGGAGGCTAAACCCTAGAAGCTAGCCTATGGTATGATTGTTGTTCGTCCCACGGACTAAAACCCTCCGGTTTATATAGACACCGGATAGGTTAGGGTTACACAGTCGGTTACAATGGTAGGAGATCTACATATCTCAGATCGCCAAGCTTGCCTTCCACGCCAAGGAAAGTCCCATCCGGACACGGGACAAAGTCTTCAATCTTGTATCTTCATAGTCTTGGAGTCCGGCCGTGGCGATAGTCCGGCTACCGGACACCCCTAGTCTGGACTCCTCAAGTAGCCCCGAACCAGGCTTCAATGACGATGAGTCCGGCGCGTTGATTGTCTTGACATTGCGGGCGGGTTCTTCTCCAAATTCCATATACTTGTCAAATAGTGTCCGGCTTCTGATAAATGCTGCGCTCCTCGACTTCTACGCCCAATAATGGCCATCTTCCATGTGTTTGAATGAATGCGAAAAGCCAGGGTATTTTTACAATTACCCCGCTAGCCGCGCAAATGAGCCGCCTACAAAAGGGGCAAGGATCTAGATCTGAGTCACACCATCCCTCCTTTGCGAGCTTTCATCGGAGCGCCTCTGACCAAAGCCCATTCCATCATGGACAGTCGACGCGGCTCCTCCTCTCGCGCTCCCAGCCCTCAGCCAGAAATTGGAAGAGATGCTCACCCCGCATAGCGAGCTAGTTATACTCAAGCCAAGGGATTTCTTCCCCCGGCCTTCATGGTCCCGGTTCGAGCCGGACATGCCACCTACAAGGGCGGAAAGCAAGCGGAGAGCGTCCCCGATCCCTCTAAAGGAGAGGGGGCATGCTTCATCTCTTATCTAGGAAGAGGACTCGGATTTCCAATCCATCCGTTTCTCCGGGGGCTCCTGGAGTTCTACGGCCTCCAGTTGCACCATCTTACTCCTGCCTCCATCTTGCACATCGCGGGCTTCGTGGCCCTTTGCAAACTATTCCTGGGCGTCGAGGCTCATTTCGGGCTGTGGAAGAGAATATTCTGCCTAGTACCCCGTTCTCATGAGGGGTCAATATATCAAGTGGGCGGAGCCGAACTATGGCGCGTCGCCGGGACCGGATACCTATCCGGAACCCCAAAGAAGGCGTCCGAAGACTGGCCTTCAGAATGGTTTTACATGGAGGACATCCTGCTGCCGGATCCTGTTCGGATCGGCCTTCCGGAGTTCAGCAATGCTCCTCTGAAGAAGCGCCTAAGCTGGCGCCCTCGGAGCCCCCGGAGAGAAGATGACCGGGATGTCCGTTATTTGATGAGCCGAATAAGGTTACTTGCTCATGCCGGATTGACCATGACAGGAGTCATGGCAATCTGCATTATGAGGGGAGTGCAGCTGTCGTGGAATTGTCACGGCAGATGTCCTCGTGAAAGGACTTAGTCGCAGGGCCATCGTACGGGTTAACTTAGAGGGGTTAAAGCAGACACAAAGACACGAGAGTTATACTAGTTCGGCCCCTTCGATGAAGGTAAAGCCTACCTCTAGTTTGTGATGGGATTGATGTGATTTCGGCGACTAGGGAGCAATAGCTTCGCCTAAGCCTCGAATAGTCTGTCCCTAAACCGCCGCCGGGTCATCCCCTTATATACACGGGTTGACGCCCGGCCGGTCTACAGAGTCCCGAGTCCGGCTCATACAAGTGTCCGGCTTGGTCTCTTCTCTCTTATCTTGCAGCACAAGTTACATGACTAAGGCGGTTTACATTATGGACCCTAATCCGCCTCTGGGCTCTGGGCCTCACGCGTGCCTTCGTGGGCCCTGATTATGGACGAGGATAACCCGGCCCCTTCAGGGCGGTTTACATTCAGTAGTTATATCCCCAACATTAGGCCCCAGATTGACTTGAACCGGTTCATGTTAATCTTCAACATCTTTAGGAAACTCTGAATCTCCCTTCATATTTCGAAAACCGCCGTCTGCTTGAACCGCCATGACGTCATCTTCCGACCACAGCAACAGGGCGCCTTGACGTCATCCTTAATAAAGAAATCCAAACAGTAAGATTCCCTTCATTTAATACTATCCCAGAAATCAAGGCGACCGCTGCGCCGTCCGCCGCTTTTGACTCCTCGATTCTCGCGCTTGTCAATTACCCCGTTTCCTTATAAATAGACCGGCGGGCCCTTTCACTTCTTCTTCCGTGCTTCTTCTTCCTCGCGACGCTCCAGCTCTGAAGCTCCGCCGTCGCCTCCGACCTTCGAACGCCAAGGCTCAGGCGCTGCATCAACCTGATTGGACCAGAAACTCTCGGCGCTCCTCCGCTGTTCTGCGCATCGGGTAAGGCCCCTCCTCAAGCCCTAGATCCGCATCTGAAGGTCCCTGTTCATCTTGTAGTTCATCTTAGTTTCCTCATACCTGCTCTGCCATGGCCGTATGATTCAACCGTAGTATACATCTCAGGCGCGATCGCTCCGCCGTCAGTTTAACTCTTTGTGCATCTTTCATTTTGTTCAGATCCTCTTGTTTAGAACGCACGAACCTTCCTGCCCTTTATGAGGCTTGCATAGGTCGCAGAAATTTTTCTTACTGAATATTCGGTAAATCTAAATTACCTCCATTCGCATGTGAAATCTGTTTCTGTCCACACTTACTAGATTTCCCAGTTCTGTCTCTTTTGGTGGTTTGACTTTTGATAGCTAATCCGTCACTCCATTAGTCCTCAGTTAAACCAGAATTGGAAACTGGCTGCCGAATCGCCGGTTTAACATTGTATAATGTGTCTGAACCGTTAATGGTGAATCGTTTTCTCCTTTCCTTTCGCAGTTTAGTCTTCCGGAATGGCCAAACAATTCTCAGCTTGCAATTGGGTCCGGTCTAAGGTCACTGAGACGCAACTCAACGGATGCGTCACCACTGGCGCTTTAGCTTCTAAAAATGTCCTCCACTGGCGGGTTCCAGATGCCGAATGTCCTCCCGATCCGCAAGAAGGAGAAGTAATTGTGTTTGTGCAGCACTTAGACCGGGGATTCTGCCCGCCCGGATCAAAATTCTTCCGGGATGTCCTTGCAAGTTTTCAACTCCATCCACAGGATATTGGTCCGAACTCTGTGGTATATGCAATTTCCAAGTTTTCTGTGAAGTCTATCTTCAAGAAGAACCATCTGTGGAGCTGTTCCGGGATTTCTTTCACTAGAACCGCCGTACAGAATTTTCGGATGGTCCTAACACGGAGCTGGGCGGCGTTTCAATCCAGAAAAGGAAGGAAGTAGATTTTCCTCACGCCAAACACCATAGCCACCCGAAAGATTGGAACCAAACCTGGTTTTACTGCCAGAATACTGCTCCTGACAACGAGAATCCTTTGCCGGGTTACCGTCCTCACCGGCTTAGCAACAATCATCCGTTGCCTTTACGCTTGACCGCCGCGGAACGGAAGAATTTTGCGCCTCAAATCATCAAACTCCGGGCCCTAATGGCCAATGGACTAACGGTGTGGACCTTGTGCGATCTGGGTTTCTTGGGGCATCTTGCCATTAAGCCGCCGGCCGGATTGATGCACGAATACACGGCAGCCTCCAAGACCCTCAAAGACGTCACGAGCTACCAATAACTGAGCTTGAAGTCACAGAGGCAGTAAAGAGGCTGCTTGATGAATCGATCTCTGTCTGCAGCCAAACCGGGTTGGCTCCATTCTGTGTTGCCAACAAACCGCCTGCGGTGCGGCTCTGCTCACCGCTTTTCTGACATTTAATGCTTTGTTGATATATATTAATCCTTGTTACTCCTCAGGCTAACAGCTCCTTCTGGAAGCGGACCAAACCGGCCCGGGCTCCGCGTGTAAAGTCCAACGCCACCAAGAAGGCTGGCAAGAGGAAAACCGCCGAGTCTTCTGATCCGCCGGAAGACGAAGATTCAGAAGCTGAGGTAAAGCTTGATATCCTCACGGGAGTCGCCAAACCGCTCTCCTCTTTGTGTTTCTTCTTGCTTGTAACTTGTCCTTTTATTCCTTCTTTTCGACAATTTTAACTCCTGTGATGATGTTTGAAGCCAGTCATGCCGACCCTGTTGAGGTAATCTTTCTTTCTTCCGAATCCGACCTCGTGCCGGTTAAAAGAATTCGCCGCACAGTCCGGAAAGTGAAAAAATCTCATTCCTATGCTTATTTGAATCCAAACCTTTCCTTGAAGACACGACAGGCTGAAGAGCGACGTACGACCCGACACAGTGGTCAATAGATTACCTCGTCCGGTTTACGGATACACCAACCCGAAGGTCGTCCGGGTGATTTGTTCTCTGGCGTTATCCTTTGAAAGGTTTCTTCCGATGTCCTCTCAATCCGTCTGACCCGAATTATCAGGCCTCTTCTAACTCCTCTGGCGGTTCATCAACCACGCAACTGCCTCCGCTTAAAGTTGCTGCAGGGTAAGCACCATACTGCTGTCCCACCAATTCGGTTTACAATTGCGTTGGTCGGTTTATCTTAATCTAATTCCGAACATTGCAGCACCAAGGCTCGCTTGAGTAAGAAAGCGAAAACCCTTGATCCTACTGAGGATGTTGATCCGGAGAAGACCCCAGAGCAGACCCACGAAAATCCTGAAGTTAGAAATAGCTCTGCCGGGTTAAACCAAGGCGACAACGCTGATCCGCCAGAACTTGAACCGGACGCCCAAGTGGAAACCTCACATCCTGCTCCACCGAGTCCAGCCACCGAGCGGGTCGTAACTGTTGAACCGCCGAGCCCAAAGAAGACTGCCAATCTGGCCAGCCCGAACAAAAATGATGACGTTATAGTGACAGGAACTGGCTACACCACCCCTAGCCAACCGGTCGCTTTAGCAAAACTCAGCTCCAAGGAAGAGTCCACCTCCATGAGTAAAGAGAAGGGGAAAACCGATCTGTCAGCTTATGACAACCTCTCTGCCCAAGAACTTCACTTCGGCTTTCTGAACCGACTCTACACAAGTCGTGACTTCGAAGCCGGTCTGGTAAATCGCATGAAGGACCGCTATGAGGTAAGAAGTTATGCCTCTCTTGTACTTTTGCTGTGTAGTAGCCCCCAAGGGTCGGTTTAACTTGGCATAGTTAAACCGGCACTTAACTTTGTATAGAACCCATACGCCTTAAACTTCAGTGATGTAGCCCCCAAGGGTCGGTTCAACTTAGCATAGTTAAACCGGGACTTAATTTCAGATCCCCATAGTAAATCGAGATCAACTAGCCATTAGCCCCAAGTGCCAAGTTGAATATTTGTATTGAGCTTGGGACTTTATAATGAAACAACTAACGTGCTCCTTTGTTATCGTAATGAGATATACCAAGCAAACCGCATAACTCAAGGACCTTCGTGCCAACTGAAACTCAACAAGCGAAAACCACCAAGGCCAAGGATGAATTGAAAACTGCCTTGGCCACTATGGAACTTCTGAAGGAGTGGTATAAATCGAGCAGGCCAACCGGGACATCGAGAAGACCGGTTTGAAGAAGCGGCGGAAGATGCCGAAGCGGCTCTTAAACCGTGATGAAGAGCTGACCAGACTAAAGCGCCGATTCACGCCATGACCTCGACATCTTTGGTAAGAAAATTGGCACCGATTACCTGTTGTGATATTTCCTCCGTTTAACCTGACCTGTCTCAAACCGCATGCAGAAGCGACGCTCATCCGGCTCGATGTGCGGAAGAAGCTCAAGGCCGCTTATACGCTGATTGAGCAGCTGTATACCGGCGCCCAGCGAGTCATATGTGCCACATCGTATGACAACACAGCTCCGCCCTTGATCAAAGATACGCTGGACAAGCTATCCATGATTCCGGCACAGCTTGAAGAGTTGAAACGATCCGCGGCCCGGGCTGGCACTTTACTGGCTCTAACCCACGCTAAGGCGTGGATAGCGGACCTTGATCCGGCTGACATAGCCAAGGGTTTCCCCAGCGCTCAAGAGAACGGTGAAGCCTTTGACAATGACGCCCTGAAACGAATAACAAAGGAGATGCGCCCATCGGGAGTCAATCGGCAGCGAAGCCAACTGGCGGTTCACCGCTCTTTCTATGATGCTAACAACAAGCGGGTGGAGTTTGTCATTCCGTAGTGCGAGCCTTGTTCCCCAATCCGTAAGCACACTTATGCCCCGACGTTGATCCGCTGAGCTTATAAGTGAAGAGGCTGTCTTCGTGCCTTAACCCGGATTGACTGGTCTACCAATGACTTCCGCCTTTGGGTGATGAAGAGGAAGAAGTTGAACCGACGCCAGACGCCCCCTCTTCCTCACGTCAACCCGGCGAGGAAGCTTAATCCGTCAAGCCGGGTGATGCATCAGAAGCTGCTAGTCATAACGCCATGTGAAAACACCGGGCCTTGGAAGGATTTGTAATAGAATAGCTGGCACTTTGTTTTTGAACATGCCTTTATGCCCTCAGCCTGTAACCTTTGCGCGGAGGTGCTGATACTTTGGTTTGAAGAATTGAAACCTTCTATGCATTTCGCCTGCAATCACAAATTCTTAAACCGCCACGGCGGCTTGTGTCGCCAGCCGGCTTGTGATGCCTATATATTTATATAAGAAAATATTGATGTATATGATCAAAACTTTGTGATACAAAGATACCTGCCAGCGTCGGTCATGCAGTTGGCGTAGCCAATCTTGAGGCGGAGGTTGTATAAACCATTACCGTCAAAGGAGGAAACAACTCCTGTGTTTATAATGCCGGTTTACCGTGTAAACCGTGTCGGGTCATGACAAGCCCCCTGTTACTCCATAATGGGATGTTAACAGAAAAAGTCAAACCGAAACAAATATCTCCGGATTAAAAATGGACCGAATTCCGTTAATTGACAGCTTGAACCGGTTTAAAAAGGTTGTCGGTTTAAAAAGGCCAATAAAAATCAAATAACAGTTATGAAAACAATATGGAAGCAAAGGCAATGATAAAACCGTTTGCAAGAAGAGGCTTTACTGAGCCGATCAGATGGTGTTACCATGGTCGGACAGGACCAAGCTCCCCATAAGGTGTAGCTATGGTTCAAGTCAGCCAGGCCCCCAACTGAAACCGTGGCATTATGCCAATCAAGTGGCATGGCAATGGTTCGGGTTCGACCAAGCCCCCAAGTGACTCTATGGCCTTAGGGTCGACCAAGAGGCGTGATGGTTCAGATGTGACCATGTCCCCAAGTGATCTGGTGGCTTTAAGCCCATCAAAAGGTGTTGCATTGGTTCGGACACGACCAAGCCCCCAGATGACATAAAAAGCTTCTGAAAAGGCATAGATACATAGCAGAAGGCTCCAAAAGGAGTGATAAATGCCGTCTTCTCCTGGTCCTTAACCGCCATCTTAATCTGATGATATCCAGAATATGCATGCAAAAAACTCAAACGCTCACAACCCGCCGTAGCATCAATAATCTGATCAATGCGGGGGAGGGCGAAAGGATCTGCTGGACAAGCCTTGTTAAGATCTGTGTAATCCACACACATGCTCCAAGTGCCATTCTTCTGAAGGACCAACACCGGATTAGCAAGCCACTCGATGGAAAACTTCAACGATAAACCCTGCCGCTAAGAGCACGCAACTTCCTCTCCAATGGCCTTGCGCCTTTCCTCGTTAAACCGGCGAAGAAACTGCTTTACCGGTCTGTACTTGGGATCAATATTAAGAGTGTGCTCAGCTATTTCCCTCGGTACACCTGGCATGTCAGAAGGTTTCCATGGAAAAATGTCCCGATTCTCACGGATGAACTCGATGAGCGCGCTTTCCTATTTAGGATCCAAGTTAGCACTGATGGTGAACTGCTTGGACTAATTGCCGGGCACAAAATCAACAAGTTTAGTCTCAGCCGCCGATTTAAACTTCAAATCCGGATTGTGCTCTGTAGTTGGCTTCTTCAAAGGGGTCATATCCGCCGGATCAACATTGTCTTTATAATACTTTAACTCTTCGGTGGCACAAACCGACTCTGCGTAAGCCGCATCACCTTCCTCGCACTCCAAAGCGATCCGACGGCTCCCATGAACCGTTATCGTCCCTTTGTGACCCGGCATTTTCAGCTGCAAATAAACATAACAAGGCTGTGCCATAAACTTAGCATAAGCCGGCCGCCCAAATAAGGCGTGGTAAGGGCTTTGAATTTTCACCACTTCAAACGTCAATGTTTCCGATCTGGAGTCATGTTCATCCCCAAAGGCCACCTCCAGAGCTATCTTACCGACCGGGTATGCTGACTTGCCGTGCACCACACCGTGAAACACTGTTTGGGCGGCCCGAGATGCCTATCCGCTAACCCCATACGCCGGAAGGTCTCGTAGTACAGGATGTTGATGCTGCTCCCTCCGCCCATAAGCACCTTGGTAAACTTGTATCCTCCCACCGAGGTGCCACCACTAGGGCTAGCTGACCCGGATTGTAAACCCGGGAGGATGATCCTCTCGCTCCATACGATAGGCTGCTCGACCAGCGCAGGTAATGCGGTGTAGCCGGTTCAACAACACCGACCGCCCGCTTCAAGTTTTGGTCTCGCTTTGTCCAAGCTGGTGGTAAAGACATGGTATCGTCCACCGCTCAACTGCTTTGGATTACTTTGGTAACCCGACTGCTGCTGTTGTTGATTGTAACCCCTTGGTTCTCGATTGTTCGATTGTTCGATTGTCCCGCCTACCGGATTACCACGAACCCCGGGCCGAATTTCTCCATCAGAATTCCGGGCGGACCCTGAACCGCCGCCGGGCCCTTGATCATACCGGAAAGCATTAGAACTTTTGAACTCCTGCATAATATAACAATCCTTCCAGAGGTGGTTTGCCGGTGCCTCCTTCGTCCCATGCTTCGGACAAGGTTGATTCAATAGGTAATTCAAACGATCCGGATTGTGACCTGGCGCACCGCCCCGGTTTGATTGCTTACCCTTGCGCCGTTGACCCTTGTCCTGCGCGTTGGTGTTGGCTACAAAGCCCATGTTACCGTTTGCCTTATGCTTGTTTCCTCCATTACTTGCCGACTGATGCTGCTGGCCTCTGGAGTTGCTGTTCTGTTTTCCCTTCCCTATTTCGTCATCCTCCTCAGACTCGGGATCCTTGGTACTATCAGAATCAGCATACTTTACCAAAACGCCCATGAGAGTGCCCATGTCATTGCAAAAACGCTTCATGCGACCCAGCTTCAACTTTAACGGTTTGAACCGGCAGTTGGCTTCTAGGGTTAAGATCGCGGAATCAGGATTGATCCGGTCTGAAGAATGTAAAACTTCCAAAACGCGACGCACCCAATGGGTTGTGGATTCTCCTCCGCTCGACACAAGCCGCCAAATCCACCACAGATATGGGCTGTTTACAGTGTCTTTGAAATTTTGAATGAACCGGTCCATGAATCGGGTCCATGAACTGATTGAGTTAGGCGGCAAGTTTTTCAACCAAGCACGGGCCGCACCTTCTAGCATCATGGTGAAATACTTCGCACGCCGCTTCATCCACATCCAAAGATCTCCATGGCCATCTCATAGATTTCTATCCACGCTTGAGAGCTAAATCGGCGGTATAGTTGGGCACCTTGCGTGGCCCTTTGAAGTCCTTGCAAACGTACATTGCGTAAAGCGGGATGAGGCAAGGCACCCCAAAAGAGCCGACGTGACCCCAGGTTCAAGATGGTCGGTCGAACCGCGCGAGCTGATGATCCTCATGTTGTGCTGCTAACTCGCCTCCCTCGTTCCTCGGCCCGTCCACCACCACTTGAGCGTCTTGAAGCCACCCGCCGGGTTGTTGCCGCGAGGCGGCCGCTGCGCGCATTGCTTGATACGCGGTTAAATCGGCGCGCCGGCTATAACTCCGGCTTAGGCGGGGTGGAGGATCCGATCCCGATCGTATGAATACGCTTCTGTTGAGCTGTGGCCGTCCCCGAGGAGCTCTTTTTCGCCGGGCGTGTTTCTACCGCTGCAGTGAATCGCCTTCGATTGGAATTGCCTCCAACCGTGCCGTAGCCGCAACAAGGTTATCCATCGGGTTGGAGTAGTGACCGGAGGTGTCTCAGCACAGCCTGGGCACGCCGCATGATGGCGAGGCAGATCTATCACACGGGCTGAATCGGCGCGCCCGTCCAGTGCTTCCGGCGGTTCACCACCGGGGCGGATTATCGTCCCCGCCCCTCGGGTATTGAAGAGCTCTTTCCTCGAAAACCGAAGGCAAACGGGATCTGTACTTCCTTTTCATGACTTCATGTGACGCGCTCGATCCAAAGCGCGAGCCTATAAGCTCATGCATCCAAAGCGCCCGCTCGCCGCCATTCTCACGTCTGCGGCTGCGGATCCGCTTTAGCTTTAGTGATCTGTTCCTTCACCTTTGCAATCTCTGCGTTGTGCAGGTCTTGATCCGCCGGATTAGCCTCTGCCATGAGCGCAGCCAATGCGTCGAATAGCTCGATAAAACTTGAGCGGTGGGCGACAGGCCTCCTTCGGCTACCACCACCGCTGCTGAACCCGGCGACCATGGGCGCCCTGGTCGAAGAGTGAAGCGCCGCTTGTGTACCGCCATGAAGATTCCAACCGGTTGGGTAGATCAAAGGGTCCGGAATACTCTCACCGTCGAACAGCCCCGATCCGCCATCTTGCGGTGGTACAGAGACTCGGTTTCTCCGGTGACGACTCGTCGCCAGAGTAGAGAACGGTTTCGCGCCAGATGCTGATCCGCCCTCATAGTCTCCGTGGGCGACTCCCACGCTAAAGCACGCTTGACGGCCGGTTTAGCCAGGCCAGGACTCTTCTTCGCCCATCGAGCCATCTCGGCGAGGTCGGTGCAGATGTCCGCCCAGGCCCCGCTCGCCGATCTTGCCGATGAACACGTGTATGCCACCAAAGGGACCCGCACCAGTACTCAATCGAGCCGCCTCGGGGCCCGATCCGCATCGTCGATGTAGAGCTTGCCGCGACGACTCTTAGTCATCAGGCCCACAGCATAGCCTTCGAGTCCTTCGAACTTGCCTTGGAATTGTCACGGCAGATGTCCTCATGAAAGGACTTAGTCGCAGGGCCATCGTACGGGTTAACTTAGAGGGGTTAAAGCGGACACAAAGACACGAGAGTTATACTAGTTCGGCCCCTTCGATGAAGGTAAAGCCTACGTCTAGTTTGTGATGGGATTGATGTGATTTCGGTGACTAGGGAGCAATAGCTTCGCCTAAGCCTCGAATCGTTTGTCCCTAAACCGCCGCCGGGTCGTCCCCTTATATACACGAGTTGACGCCCGTCCAGTCTACAGAGTCCCGAGTCCGGCTCATACAAGTGTCCGGCTCGGTCTCTTCTCTCTTATCTTGCAGCACAAGTTACATGACTAAGGCGGTTTACATTATGGACCCTAATCCGCCTCTGGGCTCTGGGCCTCACGCGTGCCTTCGTGGGCCCTGATTATGGACGAGGATAACCCGGCCCCTTCAGGGCGGTTTACATTCAGTAGTTATATCCCCAACAGCAGCCGCTCCAATACAGGGGCCACCCCATGTGGGACTTCAACGGGGAGGACGATAACACCCGCCATGGCTGCAAAGGGCCAGGATCGGTCACCGAACTGGTGAAGATCTTGTCTGCTATGTACAAAGGGGAGGAGGAGGATGTCCTCCGTGTCAATCCATTGAAGGAGTTTTCTTCGAATAATCCTCAAAGCTGGGTAAGCAAACATCTTTGTGACCTATCCGATCCATGTTCGCATGGTTAAATATCTTATTTCGTGGTTTCTGCGCAGGAACTGCGCCGGACTGTGGAGAAGATACACAGCCCGCCCCCACAACCCGAGGATCTGGAACGGTCCCTCGATCCGACCTCCGAAGAGGATCCAGATATAAAGGTGGAGTTGATCGACGGGGTATTCCACCAACTTAGCATCGACAATGCGTTGGTTGCCATTACGGCTGATTACCCCGGAATACTTCTAGCCTCACAGGTAAATGAGACCGAGATCCCAAAACCCTGATAATGACCCATCCATGCTTATTTTTTATCACCGTATACCAATGGTGCTTGCAGGGGTACCTTCGAGGGAAGCCGAGCCGCGGCGGCTGGCCAACGAAGGGCGGTCTGCCCCGCAGAGTAAAAAGAAGTGCGGTCGGATCGAAACTCCGCCGCAACGGTATGGCATGTTACCATACTCCGGATTGATTCTGGAAGGCGTCTTGGCGCTGATGCTCTTTTCAGGAAAAAGCGCCGCGGACTGAGTCCGGAGAGGTTGCCGATCGAACCTTCACCGGACAAGCATCAAAGCCGGGTCCGGAGGCTGAGGCGAGCACGAGACGTGCGTCGGATGCTCCTCCGACAGAGGATGCCGACAGGTTGTCCGCCACCAACTCCGAGGTGGAGAGTGCCTTGAATCACAGGCGCTGCCGGACAGTTCTTCGTGACGCGTGTTTCTCCCAAGAGGCCTTGAATGCCTTTGATTTGGGAGATGCGCACCTCCGTGCCGCTCAAGATGGTCTAGCCAAAGCCACGGAGCAGTATGTGAAGGACATACGGGTAAGGAAATTTGATAGTTATATATGCCAGTAGCCCCCGAGACTTAAAATAGTTAGAATAACTGATTTAAGGATCATTTGTTATCTGAGGATCTTCTGAAAAGAATACCCGATCGTCCCTGGAGCTGGAAAAGTGCAGGGCCCAAGTTGAGGCCGCACTAGCCGCTACGGGGGGAGCCACAGAGACCCCCTCTGGTAATATACGCTTCAGAAGATAAATAATTTATGAAGTGCGGCGGGTGTGTAAACCTGACAAGAACATTGCAGATGGCGCCGGACTAGATCCGGACAAGCAACAGCTCTTACGCCAGTTAAAGGCTGGCGAAGTGTGCTTACGAGGGTGCGGCAGGAGAAGAATAACCTCCAAGACGCCAACACCAAGCTGGGTGAGGAACTAAAGGATGTTCGTGCCCAGTTAGCTGATTCCGTAAAGGAGAATCGGCGGCTTCGCCGCGGCATTTTCAAGAGTGCTTGGCGAACTTTGAAAGAGTTCGGCGAGGAAGGCGACTAACATAAACATGTATGTAGGTTTGCTCACAGTGTCGTCCCGAGGAGGAGATGCCCAATTCTTTGGGTGATCTTCTTCCCGAACTTCGTCGCTACCGCAACGAACGAGTCCGGTGATGAAAGGCATCGGCCAGGCCTTGTGGCCATCTATCTCCCCGCCCAAGGCATTGGGAGCTGGCGGAGCGGCTTCAAGGAGCACGGCGGCGCTTCCGGCTATGGAAGATATCGGCCTGCCGTCAAAGGCGCCAGGAGGCTGGGCCATGGTAAAGACGCTACATGAAGGCTGACCCAAACCACATGGCCGAGGTCGGACCTGTGGGGCGGATGGGATGGAGATCCTGTAAGCAGTGTCTGACGGCCAAGTAGAATTGGCCGCCAAGTATTCCCAACAAGATTGTAAATTAGATAGCCTATTAGATGGCATTGAGGAGGAATACAATGAGTCGAGTTGACTATGTAAAAATATGACATGAAAGAATGTCTTCTAGCCGGATTGTAGATCGTTTGTCATAGCGGACCTTCGACCTCCGGACCCAATAGTCCGGAGTGTGTCCGAATACCTTCGTGGTTATATAAGAACCGTGGTATGCATGGAGACAAGGCGTAGGGGTCATTGTTGCTGTATCAGACAAGTGCCCAACTAGTTATGTTATATTACATGGGTAGTAAGAAACATCTTCCAGGGAGAATAGTTTCGTTAAGGGTTCCTTTTACTGGGATGCATGCCCTAAAGTGCATGTCAAAGCTGCTATGAAAGCAGAAAATCATCTGGGGGCAGATGGGTAAATAGTTAAAAATCATCTTTCAGTTCACCGACCGAATATTCCCTTAAGAACGCTAGCTTTCGGCTTCACCCAGTCTGAGGTACACATCCGGCTGACCCGGCAGTAACAATCGCAGAGGTGCTCCCTTTACCACCTAGCCGAACAATCGGGAACGTAGGGGTAAGCACAGGAGCCAGGCAACCCAGCTTGGCCAAAACTTAAGTCATATCGATGCATATAATGGTGAATAAAAGGTACATGCGGAAGTTTAACGCATGTGTTGGGCATGAAGCCCATATAAATAAGCTTCTGTTAAAGAAGCCCCCAGGTATAATGAGCGCGGACAGCGCGTCAAGTGTGTGCGAAAAAAGCGCAAACGAGCCTCTAGAGGCTTCAAGAAGAAGAAGGAGGAAGGAGAGAAATAAAAGACAGCAAAAATAAAAAATGTGGACGGAGGAAGGAGACGAACTTGGAGTCCGGCACTTAGGCGTAGAATCTTCGAAGACGGGCTGCGTTCCATGGGTTCGGCTCGAGTCGGTTATCCGATGCGTTTCGTAGACGGTATGCTCCGCCGGTCAGGACCTGGTCGATGATGAAGGGACCTTCCCATTTGGGCTTGAGTTTGTCCTTTTTCTTGTCCGGCAGGCGTAGAACTAGTTCGCCAACGTTATAAGCTTTGGCCCGTACTTCCCTGCTTTGATATCTTCGAGCCTGCTGTTGATAGAATGCGGAACGAGCTTTTGCCACGTCGCTCCTCCTCCAATGCGTCCAAACTGTCCTGCCGATCAAGCTCGGCTTCTCTTTCTTCATACATGCGCACGCGAGGTGAGTCATGTATTATGTCGCAGGGCAAGACTGCCTCTGCGCCGTACACCATGAAGAATGGTGTGAATCCGGTAGTACGATTCAGCGTGGTCCGCAGCCCCCAGAGTATGGAGTCGAGCTCCTCAACCCAG
The DNA here is from genome assembly GCA_021605205.1 of Aegilops longissima. Taxonomy (NCBI): domain Eukaryota; kingdom Viridiplantae; phylum Streptophyta; class Magnoliopsida; order Poales; family Poaceae; genus Aegilops; species Aegilops longissima. The sequence goes on along the minus strand of CM038676.1, from coordinate 646,375,010 downwards.
TGCGTGTTAGATTCCTTGAGGGACCGCACTAGTCTGGGTTTAATGCCGCTCATGATTAGACCATTTGCCCATTCGACTTGGCCGTTGGTTTGAGGGTGATAGACTGAGGCGTAATCGAGCTTGATGCCCATGTTTTTGCACCATGATTTGACCTCATCGGCCGTGAAATTGGTGCCATTATCAGTGATGATACTGTGGGGGACACCGTAACTGTGAACTACCCCTGATATGAAGTCTATCACTGGTCCCAATTCAGCCGTTTTAACAGGCTTGGCCTCTATCCATTTGGTGAATTTATCCACCATGACCAATAGGTATTTTTGCTTGTGGGTTCCTCCTTGAGGGTCCAACCATGTCAAGCCCCAGCACATGACGGCCAGGTGATGGGTATAGTTTTAAGGGCGGTGGGTGGCATGTGGCTTTAGTTAGCAAAAGCTGGCAACCGACGATCGTTGGACTAAGTCCTGCGGATCTGCCGGCCGTCGGCCAATAAAATCCTGTCGGAAGGCCTTGCCTACAAGGGCCGGGCTGCGGCGTGGTGCCCACCTAGTCCGGCATGAATTTCAGCCAGGAGGTTTCGCCCTTCCTCTTGGAGATACACCTTTGAAGGACTCGGTAGTGCTTTTCTTATAAAGCTCTCCTCATGGACTTTATAGGCTTTAGATCGCCGTACTATGCAGCGAGCCTCATTTTGGTCTTCGGGAGTTCCTGCCTAGTTAGGTAGGCTAGGAATGGTTCCGTCCCACGGGCGATAACCGCCATTATTTCGTGAGCGGAGGTGTTATCTCGGGCAGAGCCTCCGGTTGTGTCAGTGTTGGCGTCGGCGGTGCGGTTGGGTCCGGATTGTTATTGCGGACTCCCTTCCCATAATACGGATGGCTTGAACAGCCGTTCGAGAAAGATATTGGGTGGGGCGGCATCGCGTTTTGCACCAATGTGTGCCAATATATCCGCCGCCTGGTTGTTATCCCGGGCTATATGATGAAATTCGAGCCCTTCGAACCGTGCTGACATTTTTAGGACCGCATTGCGGTATGCTGCCATTTTTGGATCTTTGGCATCAAAGTCTCCGTTTATTTGAGATATTGCGAGGTTCCAATCCCCGCGCACCTCTAGGCGTTGAATGCCCATGGAGACTGCCATCCGGAGGCCATGCAGAAGGGCCTCGTATTCGGCTGCGTTGTTGGAGTCCGTATACATTATCTGAAGGACGTATTGGACTGTGTCCCCGGTTGGGGACGTCAGGACGACGCCAGCCCCCAGGCCAGCCAACATTTTGGAGCCATCAAAGTGCATGATCCAATTGGAGTATGCGCCGTACTCTTTAGGGAGTTCGGCTTCAGTCCATTCGGCCACGAAGTCGGCCAAAACCTGCGACTTAATAGCTCGTCGTGGCTTATAAGTTATACCGAATGGAAGGAACTCTATGGCCCAATTAGCTATCCGGCCCGTCGCATCGCGGTTGTTTATAATGTCGTTAAGAGGTACTTTGGAGGCTACTATTATCGAACACTCTTGAAAGTAGTGTCGCAGCTTCCGGGATGCCATGAACACCGCATATGCTATCTTTTGATATTGTGGGTACCGGGACTTGCATGGAGTTAGGACAGTGGACACATAATAAACCGGTTTTTGAATAGGGAACCGGTGTCCGTCCGTTTCTCGTTCGACAACGAGCACCATGCTGACAACTTGATGTGTTGCGGCGATATATAATAGCATTGGTTCGCAAACGTTGGGCGCGGCCAAGACCGGATTTGTTGCCAAAATGGCCTTTATTTCTTCGAGTCCGGCCGTGGCAGCATCCGTCCACTCGAAGTGTTCGGTGCGGCGGAGGAGGCGGTAAAGGGGTAACGCCTTTTCCCCCAATCGGGAAATAAAGCGGCTTAGAGCCGCTCGCATCCGTCAATTTTGTATTTGTTTGAGGTCTTTTGGAATATCCAATTGTGACAGAGCTCGGATCTTGGCTGGGTTTGCTTCAATTCCTCTACGGACACAATGAAGCCCAGAGCTTTCCGGTGGAGCGCCAAGATGCATTTTCGGATTGAGCTTGATGTCATATTTTGAAGATTGTCGAATGTGAGCCTCAAGTCGTCTACTAGAGTTTCGGCGTGCTTGGTTTTGATGACCACGTCATCTACATATGCTTCCACCGTTTTGCCGATCTGGTTTGCGGACATGTACGAATCATGCGCTGATATGTTGCGCCGGCGTTTTGAGCCCAAAGGGCATTGTGTTGAAGCGAGCGGGCGTATGGGGTGATGAATGCTGTTGCAGCTTGGTCGGCTCCGCCATCTTGATTTGGTGGTAGCAGATGCAGCGTCGAGGAAGCACAATGAGTCGTGTCCTGCTGTAGCGTCAATAATTTGATCAATTCGAGGGAGGGGGAAGGGATCCTTTGGGCAAGCCTTGTTAAGGTCTTTAAAATCAACACATAGGCGCCAGGATTTATCCTTCTTTGATACCATCACCAGGTTTGCTAGCCAGTCCGGATGTTTTATATCTCTCATGAATCCGGCTTCCAAAAGTTTGGCTAGCTCCTCTCCCATGGCCTGTCTCTTGGGTTCGGAAAAGCGCCAAGATCTGTTTGGTGGCTTGAATCCTTTTAGGATATTTAGGCTGTGCTCGCCAGTGACGTGGGATTCTGGCATGTCCAAGGGTGCCGAGCAAAGATGTCCCAGCTTTTCTTGTAGAAATTCTCGTAGTGTGGCGTCTACATCGGGGTTTAATTGTGCCCCAATGGAGGCCGTCTTTGCGAGGTCCGTTGGGTGGACTTGGAATTTGACTATTTCATCCGCTGGTTTAAAAGAGGTGGACTTGGATCTTTTATCAAGTATCACATCATCCCTGTTCACCGTGGGCGCATCGATGAGTTCCTCGGCCGCTAGGGCTTGGATAGTGCCTCGAGGGCTAGTGCGGCTGTCTTGTTTTCGGCGCGAGTGCTATGTTCGGATCACTAGCGAGAGTGATGATTCCGTTAGGTCCGGGCATTTTAAGCTTCATGTACCCATAATGGGGTATAGCTTGAAAAATTGTGAATGCCTCTCGTCCTAATAAAGCATGATATCCGCTGTTGAACGGGGCCACTTGAAATGTGACCTCCTCGGACCTGTAATTGTCCGTGAACGAACACTACGTCCAGCGTGATTTTTCCTGCAGCATGCTTCCGGCTAGGGATTATTCCTCTAAAGGTTGTGCTGCTTCGCTCAATGCGGTTCCAGTCTATTTCCATTTTTCGGAGGGTTTCCTCATAGATGAGGTTTAGTCCGCTGCCGCCATCCATGAGTACCTTAGTAAGGCGAAAGTCGTCCACTATCGGGCTGAGGACCAATGTGGCTGGTGCCCGGGCAGTTCGGAATTTAGGTTCGTCACTGGCATTAAAGGTAATAGCCGTGTCACTCCATGGATTTATTGTTGCTACTTGGTAGACTTCGGCAAGGTTGCGGAGTGTTTGTTTTCGCATGTTATTTGATGCGAAAGTCTTGAAGACTATTAACACCGTACTGGTGTTGCTGGGCTGGGATTCCGAAGCTAGAAGCTCTTCGCCACTTTTGGCCACCTACCATAGTATCCAACATGCTCGAAGGCTATGAGTTGGAGTGGTGCCCTCTGTGCTATGAATTTTGCAGGGTCCGTTTAGCCAACCCTCGATGCGGTTCCGTACCCTTTAGGGGCTTTGGTTTTTGGTATTTAACCTGGTGCTTGATAATGATGCACCCTTTTGTTTCGGACTAGGGATGTATTCGGGCGGATTATCCCAAAATTACTTTTGGTTTTCAGCGCTCTCCATCGCACAAGTACTTTTGTACTATGGTCACCAAGTCAACAAAGCGTGTAATTTATAGCGATTTATGGCGTTTAGGATTCCCTTGTCCGTGCAATTATTGCAGAAGATTGGGATTGCGTCCTCCTCTCGGCAGTCCTTTATCTTGTTCATAACCAGGAGGAATCTGGCCCAGTAATGATGTACTGTTTCGGCGGGCTCTTGCCGAATTCGAGAGAGATCGCTAAGGTTTGGGTGGGCGGGTGGAACTAAATCCGGAACCTCGTCCAATTTAGGACTCAAGGGCCGAGAAGTTTCCGAACTCAGAAGTTTGGATTTTTGAGTGCTATCCAATGAGTCCGACCCGCCGCCTAACTTTAAGTTCAGGGCTTGATCGATATTCGTCCCTCCGCAGGAATCCGGCCTGGAGGGATCGGGAATCCGGACGTAGCTAGTCCTTAAGATAGAAGAAGAATCGCCGCATTGCTCCTCTATCACAGCAACATGATGGGTAGCCTGGGGAGAGTTGATCTCTCTCAAATCGGTTTTAGGCCCGATCCGGTCGTAATCTGTGGCGACTCCCAGGGCGGCGATGCGATCCAAGAGCCCGTTTATGGAGGAGAGCTCGATCGGATCTAACTGTTCGGCAAGTTCCGAACTAACATGGAGACTGGTTTCGATGACTCGAGAGGTCATCGTCGGCGCGGCGGCCGAACTAGCGGTCATGAGAAACCGCCCTAGCGAAGAGTCGACCCGATGGCCAAGGCTTCTTTGGCGATGGTATCGTCTTTAAAGATGAGACGAGGCATCCTACGATGGCGGCGGCACGAGGAACTCTCAATGAAAGCACCAATGTCGGTGTCAAAACCGGCGGATCTCGGTAGGGGGTCCCGAATTGTGCGTCTAGGCGGATGGTAACAGGAGACAAGGGACACGATGTTTTACCCAGGTTCGGGCCCTCTCGATGGAGGTAATACCCTACTCCTGCTTGATTAATATTGATGATATGGGTAGTACAAGAGTAGATCTACCACGAGATCAAGGAGGCTAAACCCTAGAAGCTAGCCTATGGTATGATTGTTGTTCGTCCTACGGACTAAAACCCTCCGGTTTATATAGACACTGGATAGGTTAGGGTTACACAGAGTCGGTTACAATGGTAGGAGATCTACATATCCGTATCGCCAAGCTTACCTTCCACACCAAGGAAAGTCCCATCCGGACACGGGACGAAGTCTTCGATCTTGTATCTTCATAGTCTTGGAGTCCAGCCGTGATGATAGTCCCGCTATCCGGACACCCCCTAGTCCGGGACTCCCTCAGGGCTCAAATTCCACCATGTAGCTCGGGAAAACAATCAGGCGGCGGACGTCCTTGCCCGTATCTGCGCTAAGCGCGATCTGGTCCCACCCAACATATTCTTGGAAAGGTTGTTTAAGCCATCTGTGGCATGGGAAGGGGAAACAAGCAACAACAGTCCGGACCCGGTTACAACGCCAGATACCGAACACTCTGACATAATCGGTGGCTCCGCCACCGAAATAACACCTTCAGCCCACGTAATAATGGCCATCATCGCCCCATGGACTGAACCATTCCTGGCCTACCTAACCAGGCAGGAACTTCCCAAGGACCAAAATGAGGCACGCTGCATCATGCGACGATCTAAAGCCTACAAGGTCCACGAGGGAGAGCTCTATAGGAAAAGCACCACCGGAGTCCTTCAAAGGTGCATCTCCGAAGAGGAAGGGTGGAAGCTTCTGGCAGAAATTCACGCCAAACTCGGTGGCCACCACGCCGCAGCCCGGGCCCTCGTAAGTAAGGCCTTCCGTACAGGATTTTGTTGGCCGACGGCCCGAGCAGACGCACAGGACTTGGTCCAACGCTGCGTCGGTTGCCAGCGTTTTGCAAACCAAAGCCATATGCCACCCGTCGCCCTACAAAAAATCCCCATTACCTGGCCTTTTGCGGTCTGGGGGCTTGACATGGTTGGACCCCTTAAAGGGGGAACCCATAAGAAGAAATACTTACTGGTAATGGTGGATAAATTCACCAAATGGATAGAAGCCAAACCTGTTAAAACGGCCGAATCCGGACCAGCGATAGACTTTATATCCAGGGTTGTACACCGTTATGGTGTCCCCCACAGCGTCATCACTGACAACGGCACCAACTTCACTGCCGACGAGGTGAAACTATGGTGCAGCAACATGGGCATCAAGCTTGATTATGCTTCTATCTATCATCTACAAACTAACGGTCATGTCGAACGAGCAAATGGTCTTATCATGAGCGGCATCAAACCCAGATTAGTGCGGTCCTTAAAGGAATCTAACACACACTGAGTAGAGGAGCTCGACTCCGTACTCTGGGGCCTGCGGACCACGCCGAATCGCACTACCGGATACACACCGTTCTTTATGGTGTACGGCGCAGAGGCGGTTCTACCCTGCAACATAATTCATGACTCACCTCGAGTGCGCATGTATGAAGAGAGAGAGGCCGAGCTCGATTGGCAGGACAATTTGGATGCCCTCGAGGAGGAGCATGACGTGGCAAAAGCTCGTTCCGCATTCTACCAGCAACAGGCTAGAAGATACCAAAGCAGAGAAGCACAGGCCAAAACCTATAACATTGGCGAACTCGTTCTACGCCTACCGGATAAGAAAAAGGACAAGCTCAACCCCAAATGGGAGGGTCCCTTCATTATTGACCAGGTCTTAACCGGTGGAGCGTACCATCTGCGGGATCCATCGGACAACCTCCTCGAGCCAAATCCATGGAACCCAGCTAGACTCCGAAGATTCTACACCTAGTGCCGGACTCCGTGTTCATCTCCTTACCTCTGTCAAATTTTTATACATTTGTTATCTGTCTTTTCTTTCTTTCTTTCTTCCCCTTTTCTTTCGAGGCCTTGAAGGGCTAAAATGTGTTTTGACCACACAATCTTGATGCGCCAGCCGCGCTCATTATACCTGGGGGCTTCCTATACAGAAGCTTAAATATTTTATGGTCTTCATGCCCCGCACATGTGTTATTCTTCTGCATGTACCTTTTTTTTGCCACTATATGCATCGACATGACTTAAGTTTTGGCCAAGCTAGGTTCCCTGGCTCTTGTATTTATGCTCTACGTTCCCGTTAATTCGGCTAGGGCATAAGGGGAGCACCTCTGCGATTGTTACTGCCGGGTCAGCCGGATGTGTACCTCAGACTGGGTGAAGCCGAAATCTAGCATTCTTAAGGGAATATTCGGTCGGTGAATAAAAAGATGACTTTTAATTTTTTTCACTTACCCCCAGATGTTTTTGTCTGCGTCTCTTCTCGCAGTACGGACATGCACATTAGGGCATGCGTACCCAGGGAAAGGAACCCTTAACGGAACTATTCTCCCTGGAAGATGTTTCTTACTACCCATGTAATATAACATAACTAGTTGGGTACTTGTCTGTTCAAGCACTTATGACCCCTACGCCAGGTTTCCACGCATACCCCGGTTTTTACATAACTGAGCTGGTATTCGGATACACTCCGGACTATCGGGTCCAGAGGTTGAAGCGAAAAGGTCCGCCATGACAAATGATTTACAATCCGGCTAGAGACATTCTACATGTCATTCAAATTACATAGTCACTTAGACTGATTAAGTTCTTCTTCTATGCCATCCAGCAGGCTGTCTAGGCTACAATCCTGTTGGGAATACTTGGCGGCTAACTCTACTTGGTGATAAACCAAACTGACAGGGATTTCTTTCCCATCAGGCCCCACAGGTCCGACCTCGGCCATGTGGGTTGGGTCAGCCTTGGTATACCGCGTCTTCACCATGACCCAGGCTTCCCTGGCACCTTGACGGCAGGCCGATGCCTTCCATAATCGGAAGCGCCATCGCGCTCCCTTGAGCTTCTCTGCAAGTCCTCCAAGGCCTTCGGGCAGGGAGACGGATGGCCACAAGGCCTGGGAAATACCTTGCATCACTTGTCGAACTTGTCCGTGCAGTTGTGAGAGCTCTGGTAGAAGATCACTCGCAGACCCGGGCATCTTGTTCGTGGGACGACCTGTCAGCATACCTGCAGACATAACTCTGTTAGCTGGCTTCTTCGTCGAACTCTTTTTGAAGTTCGTTCAAGCACTTACTGAAAATGCCGCGTCGAAGCCGCTTGTTCTCCTTCATGGAGCCTGACAGCTGGGCGTGAACATCCTTTAGTTCCACGCTCAGCTGGGTATTGGCATCTTGGAGATCGTTTTTCTCCTGCCTAACCCTTGTAAGCACGCGCTCGCCAGCCTTTTGCTGTCGTATGACATGTTGCTCATCCGGATTCACTCCGGCGTCATCTTCAATATTTATTGTCTAAATTGCATGCATGCCGCATCCTATATGGTACCTGTTATTCTTTAAAGCAGGTGTTACCGGAGGGGGCCTTCTCGGACTCTTTCAATGCGGCCACTGCGGCCCGTAGCTGGGCCTTGCACTCTTCCAGCTCTTGAGACAATTGGGTATTCTTCTCTGTAAGAACCTGCACAGTTAATGATCCTTAAATCAGTTGTGCCAACTGTTTCAAGTCACAGGGGCTACTGATATAAATAATCATCAAATTTTCTTATCCGTATATCCTTTACATACTGGTCCGTGGCTCTGGCAAGACCATTTTGAGCAGCACGGATGTACGCGTCTCCCGAATTGAAGGCATCAAATGCCTCTTGGGAGAAACAAGCGTCATGGAGTACGGCCCGGCGGCGCCTGTGATTCATGGTGCTCTCCACTCCGGAATTTGTAGCGAAGATTTTATCCGCATCCTCTGTAGGAGGAACGTCCCCGTGTCCGTGTCCGGCCCTGGAGCCCGGCTAGTGGAGGCGTGATCGGCAACTTCTCCGGATATAGTCCGGCGAGTATTTTTCCTTCTGGGAAGCATGGGTGTTATTGTGTTTTCAAAGACAAACCCACGGAGCGAGGTTTTATATCATACCTCTGCGCCGGCGTCTCAGTCCGAACCGCTTTTCTTTTCAGCCCGCCTGGCCTCGGTACCCCTTGCTGGTAACTCGCCACGGGTTGGCATGGCGTCCGGAGGACCTTCCTTGTAAGACACCGTGCATATACGGAAGGTAAGGTGCGTGGAAAGGGATACTTCTCAAAGGTTGGGCCCCTGGTCTCACTTACCTGCGAGGCAGGGAGTAGCCCCGGATAGTCGGCTGTAATAGCCACCATGGCCTCATCACGGCTTAACTAATAAAATATCCTATCGATTAGCTCCACGAATATGTCTGGATCCTCTTGAAGGCCGAGGTCGAGGGACCGTTCAGGTTCCTCTGGTTGTGGGGGTGGGCTATTTATCTCCCTTACTGCCTTACGCAGCTCCTGCGGTGAACGGGCAAAATAAGACATTTATTGTGGAAATGCGAAAGGGAAGGGCATGAAAAGTGGCAGCTTATCCAGCTCAGAGGATTGTACATGGAGAATCCATCCCGCGGTTTGATGCGGAGGAACTCCTCTTCCTCTCCCTTGTACAGACCGGACAGAATTTTTGCCAGAGTGGCAACGGAGTCCGGCCCCTTACGGCCGCAGCTGGTGGCATCGTCTTCCCCGTTAAAATCCCACATTGGGCGGCCTCGGTATTGAAGCGGCTGCACCCCTCACATAATGCATATTGACATAACTTCGATTGTAGTCAGTCCTTTATCCGGCTCATCAGGTAAGAAACATCTCTATCATCTTCATCCTGAGGGCTCCTTGGTCGGCAGCTTAGGCGTTTCTTCGGAGGGACATTATTAAACTCAGGAAGGCCGATCCGAATAGGATCCGGAAGAGGGACGTCCTCTATATAGAACCACTCTGAAGGGTAGTCTTCGGATGCCTTCTTCGGGGTGCCGGACAGGTATCCGGTCCAGGTGATGCGCCATATTTCGGCTCCGCACACTTGAAACAGTGACCCCTCCTGTGTACGGGGTACGAGGCAGAATAGCCTCTTCCATAGCTCGAAGTGAGCTTCGCAGCCCAGAAACAGTTCACAAAGAGCGACATAGCCAGCAACATGCAATATGGAGGCAGGAGTGAAATTATGCAGCTGGAGGCCGTAGAACTCCAGGAGCCCACGAAGGAACGGGTGAATTGGAAATCCTAGTCCCCTTAATAAATAAGGGACAAGGCATACCCGTTCCCCTTTGGAGGGATTGGGGAAGCTCTCTGCTTGTTCTCCGCCATTATAGGTGGCAATCCCGGCTCGAACGGGGACCATATACGCTGGGGGAGAAATCCCTGGCTCTGTAGCCTCACTAGTTGGCTATGCGGGACATGACACTTCTTCCAATCACCGGGCATAGGGCTACGGGGGCGAGAGGAGGAGCTGCGGCGACTGGCCATGTTGGAATGGATTTTTTCCAGGCGTGCTCCGATTGATACTCGCTGTGGGAGGATGGTATGATATGGATCTGTGAATACCCGTCTCTTTAATAGGCAATTTGCCTACACGGCTAGGGTGGCAATTGTAAAAATGCCCCGGCTTCTCGCATTCGCTCGACGCGAGGAGGATCTCCATTATTAGGCGCAGAAGCCAAGGAGTGTAACATTTATGTGAAGCCGGACACTATTCAGACAAGTATTCAGAATTTGGAGAAGAACCCGCCTTGAAATGCCGAAGACAATCTGCGCGCCGGACTCATCGTCATTGAAGCCTGGTTCAGGGGCTACTGAGAGAGTCCTAGATTAGGGGGTATCCGGATAGCCGGACTATATCCTTTGGCCGGACTGTTGGACTATGAAGATACAAGATGGAAGACTTCGTCTCGTGTCCGGATGGGACTCTCTTGGCGTGGAAGGCAAGCTTGGCGATACGGATATGTAGATCTCCTTCTGTTGTAACCTACTCTATGTAACCCTAGCCCCCTCCGGTGTCTATATAAACCGGAGGGTTTAGTCCGTAGGACAACAACAATCAGACCATAGGCTAGCTTCTAGGGTTTAGCCTCTACGATCTCGTGGTAGATCAACTCTTGTGATCCTCATATTCATCAAGATCAATCAAGCAGGAAGTAGGGTATTACCTCCATAGAGAGGGCCCGAACCTGGGTAAACATCGTGTCCCTTGCCTCCTGTTACCATCCACCTTAGACGCACAGTTCAGGACCCCCTACCCGAGATCCACCGGTTTTGACACCGACAGTCATCCACTTGAGGAAAATTTGCTACTGTCCTACAAACCTCTGCACTTGGAGGCCCAACAACGTCTACAAGGAGAAGGTTGCTTAGTAGCCATCAACCGCCACCGCCGCCAAAGGATAAAGTGCGTGATAAAGTCGTTGACCATTTTATTCGTATGGCTAGACCACCAGCTCCCAAGCCTGTTGACTCAAACTATGAGCGCCAAATCAGGTAGGCACATCGAGCACGACAACAGAAGGAGTCGAGCTCGAGCTCGAGCCAAGCAGCTGGCAAAAAATGCGGGAAAACCGTTCCCCAGCTGGGAGAACAGGCGGCGCAATCGATCCCCCCGCTTGTTGTGCCAAAAACACATAAGACTACCTGCGCCCTATATATATGTGGGCAAACCGTTAACGTCCCCCAGCTGGGCAATGTGGTAATAACCGAGGAGCATATAATGCAGGCTGAAATGCTCAATATCACTGTTGGACAACTCCTCGAGATCGAGCCCATGTCTTTGCTTAGAGAGGAGGAAATAAAACGGAAATATGTCCGCGGCGATCCTTTGGTCGAGCCCGAGGAGGTCAAGAACCTCCCAACGAGAATGTATGAATTGCATGATTGGTACATGAAAATTACAAAGAGTTCCAATCGAGAGTCCCTCATGGTGCAAGTTAAGAAAGAGCATTACTTCCATAAGAAAGCTATGTCCATTGAGTATTCAGAACTATTTCAGTTATTCAATCAAGAAGCACTTGAAAAATCTATCGTCAGTTGCTATTGTCTGTAAGTGATTTCTTTCTGTAATTTAAGTCTCAAGCTAGCTGTAGTGCTCATTGATCGATCATTACCTGTAATTATCCTCAATATATATTCTTTTTTGTGGTATTATGCAGGATGAAGATGTATGAAATGAAAAAAGCTGGACGCTATGGCATTGGGTTCATTGACCCAAATACCATTAATGAACACACATGGAAATTGGAATGGTGTAAAGCAGATGTAGAGAATAAAATGCTAGAGTTCTTGAAGCGCCTCAATACTAATGAACATATACAACTTCCTGTGAGTTACACTGTCTTGTACTACAAATTCTATTTTTGCTTACTAGCTAGCTAGATGTTAATCATTAAAGTTGAAGAAGGAACAGTTGAAGTACTTGACTCACTACTTAAAAAAGAAAGTGACTTCACCATCTTGAAGGGGATAGTCGGCAGGTAATTTCAATCATTATTAACTATATCTCGACCTATTTAGTTCGTCATTTTCCTGATATCAACTATTTAATAACCTTTATTCATTTTCTTTGCCGGCGGGCAGGGCTTGGGCAAAGTTCATCAAGGTGACTCCAGGCAAATGGCGACAAAAGTTGTTTTGGTATCGACCCAAGGTAAGTAATTAAGTACTACTAGCTAGCTACCATCTCTTTAGTTCTTGTTTCAATACCATTAATTAATTATCATGCTTGATTAATTATTACCTGATTAAATTCTATTCTCGTAAAGGCCCTGACAGGCGCCGGGGACTGAAGTGTGTGCATACTATGTTTGCGAGAACATTCGCATGATGGCGTCCGAAACAAGCAAATCTGATAGACAGCAATGAGTAGGTTTGACAGATCACAATTTTTACATGATTATCGATATCTAGTCATACAACTAATACACATGCATATTGATCTCCTTCTTAACAGTTCAAAGACGTGCGGGAGAAGCTCCTACCAACGGAGCGCATACGACACTTCAAGAGGAAATAGCAGGATTTTTGCTCGACGAGGTCATAGGTCCCAGTGGAGAATAATATTACCCGCTACCGCCCCCATGAACCACTCCCAATTGTCATCGTGCTCCGAAGGCACCAAGGACAACATGTAGGAGAAATTATATATATACCTAATTTTGTATATATATATATATATATATATGATCGGTTCGACGAGAAATTCTATATATTTATATATATGCATAACGTGTACAATATGTAGTATCGTAAAATACCAGCAAACGAAAAAGAATTAAATGGAAAACACAAAATTAAAGAAAAAGAAATAATGAATCCAAACCCCCCGTCCCCAACATTTTAGTACCGGTTAGTGTTACCAACCGGTACTAAAGTGCCTCCCGCCACCGGCGTTGGCTCGTGCCACGTGGTGGCCTTTTAGCGGCGGTTCGTGCAGAACCGGTACTAAAGGGGGGACCTTTAGTCCCCACTCTTTAGTGCCGGTTAGAGAACCGGCACTAAAGGCCCTTACAAACCGGTGCTATAGCCCGGTTATGCACTAGTGAAGCCTAAACCGTAATTATTTTAAAGCGCCTATTCACCCCCCTCTAGGTGACATCCACGATCTTTCACCCGGTGTTGTTCTATGATTGTCCTTCCCTGGAGCTTGCCTTCCTAGATTGGTGGGCTGGATCTCGTGACCATGGCCCTCCAATCTTGCGTAAGGGTCTCTTGTGGCTTCTTATGTTGACAGCTTGATGGCTCTAGAGGCATCGTAATGGATGCGTCTTCGATGGATCAACACCTTCCGTTGCTCACGTAGTTCGCACCATTCAGGAGGAGGCCAAGCTATGGGCTAGAGATGTATCCAAGGGGCTCGACGTACTTTTACCCGAGACATGTGGCTTTAGAGCATCTCCAACAGCCGCACAAAAATTCCGCGCCCAATATACATTATAGCGCGCCACTGTAGCACTTTTAAAGCGCCGGGACCAACTTTGCTTTAGCAGGTGCCCAAAAACGCGCGTCCAAAAAGCAGACAGTGCAAATTGTGAAGCACGCGCAATCCGGCGCCCCAAATATGTTGCGCGCGATAGCGTTTTTCAGCGCGCGCGCAAAAACTTTTAGCGCTACAGCTTCTGCTGGAGCTGTCCGGCGCCCAAAAAAACAAACTTTTAGCTCGCGGAGCTCTTTTTGGGCGTCTGTTGGAGATGCTCTTAGTAGTTGGACTGAGCACCCCTTTTTCATGTTTTGCTCATGCACTCCCTACCCACCCCAGACTGTGTATACGTTGTTTTAGGCAAGTTTCACTTTGTAGCCTTTTCACTTTCTATCTATCTATGAGATGATATGCAATCTTGCGTATTCATAAAAAAAATAGTAGAATATAATAAGCTGGGTCACTCTACATATGTCGACTTCCGATTTAATTCCCTATTCAAAGGATCTCGAGCAAGGTAATCAAGAGCCGAGACTTGATTTTTTGGAGATATTTCTTCAGACAGCATATTATTTTCTACTACTCCTCGCAGTACTCGTACATACGACCTGTGCTCACTGTCACGTCTTTTAGGCAACAATACACAACACTTTGTCTCTTTTTTTTGGAACCGGGCTCAGCCACATTTTATTAATACACATAGCTGAAATACAAGCTTTCCGAAAAAGTTCAGGATGAAAGGAAAGAAGGAAAGAACGAGTTCAATGCACGGACAGAAAACCTACTACGCGTGACTACAATCGAATCATACATTATGGGGCGAAAACTTGTCAGCACCAGTACACTATCCTAGGCAACTCATGCCAACAACAGATTAACACATAGCATGCATGTTGGAGATATGCCCTAGAGGCAATCATGTATGATGATATTTCCTATGTGTTTATGAATAAAGATAGTCCTTGGACATTATCAATGATGTGTATCAGCAAGTACGTGACTTGTTTGTGGGACTATGCATTGTATGATGACTGTCCTAAAAGGTCCCTAGTCGAAAGGGATGTGTGGACGCGCAGCCGACTAGAATAGCATATGACACGGTCGATGGCATGGTCTCACTAGCCATGGAGCATTGGATGCTAACCGGATAATATGGACTTGGAAAGGTCTGGTCGGATTCGACGTAGTCGGATCCGAGTCGAGATAAGGTCCGAGTCGGACAGACCCAACTATGAGACGCAGCGATATGTCATCTGTGAGTCTCTAGTACAACATACGTTCTATGTCCTAAGACCTGAGCTGAAGCATGTACTCGGGATGGTGACAGACTTGCTTTGGGCCGACCAAACGCTACTCCGTGACTGGGTAGTTACAAAGGTAGGTTTCGGGTTTGTCCAGTCCCATGCTGCGAGACATGGTCGAGCAAGATGGGATTTGCCCCTCCGATCAGGAGAGATATACTCTGGGCCCCTCGTGTGATCCGACCAGGATAAGCATGGCCATGCGACAAGGATTATGAGATAATCCAGTTTGTGGTCGGTATCACTGGAACGAGAAAGAGGTCGGGCTAGCACAAGGATGACAGTCTCGCCTTGAGCCCGACAACATATATCGTCTTGACAAAGGGAATGAAGTGTGACACGTTGTAGAGGTTCGCCTAACCAGCTTCATAGTCTGCTTGGTGGTCGGCACGCCTTGCTAGAGGCCGCTACCAACCGTGCAGGTCGGAGTTGATCCGAACTATGACCAAGCCGACTTGAACCTAAGGGGTCGCGCGCTTAAGGGAAGGAACCTACGAGGTCGGTTCGTAGGACACTGGTCGGATGTGATCCGAACTGGACTAGAAACGTGACCGAGTAGACTTTGGGCTTTAGGGTCCGTGCGAGGCCCAAGTGTTGAGCCCGCGACGGACGCCTATATAAAGTGGAGGTGCGGCACACTCAGGTGGTAGATCGCTTCGGCGTTGCGACTAGGGTTTGCATGTGTTGTGAATAGCCACCTTCACTCGCCGCCGACTGTGTGATCGGACCTAGCAGTCCGCCGCACGGTGTTCCTCCTGCACGCGCGGATACCGTTAGAGGCGGTGCACTTGCACCGCTCCGGCGAACTCGTACGTGGGATCGGACGACCTGCTGTTCGAGGGAGATCAGAACGAGGAGGAGACCATCCACGCGAACGCGCTGCCCGAACTCTTCTTCCGCTGCACGGTACTGCGCGTCTAGTGGTAACGAACTGTGATCCATCTCCCGTAGCATGTTCCTGGATGTTCTGCACGTAGGGAAAATTTAATTTGCAGTCTACGCACCCTACCGTAGAACCCAACAGTGGTATCAGAGCCTCTTCTATAGGATTTGGATTCAGATCATATGCATATTAGATATGCGGAGGCGGCAGATGAGATCTGTTGTCCTTGAAGAGATCGGCTATGTGCACGGTTGATGTGATCAACTGCACATGGGGATCGTTGAGGCTATGTTTTCTGTCAATCGGGATCGATGAGGTCGTGACACGATCTACCCCTACCGGTCGATCATCCGCCATCGGGGTTAACAGTGAAACGTAAATCCGAATCGGATTCACGATGATCGATAAGATCGGTCAGATCAGAGAATTCGGCGTGATCGGACCGCCGTGTGCGTAGCGCCGTGTATTTCATACCCGACACACAAACTGGTAGAATGCGATTCTATGCATAACTTTGTTTTGTAGGTTTGATGTGAATAGTATGGCTCATGTGTATGTGATGCATGTGTGTAATTTATACGTGGCATGTGTATCATGTTTGTCAGCCGGCAGGAGCCAAAGTGCTGTCATTATATTGTATAACGACATGTGTGTCGACTTGTGACTCTATGTAAAATTCATTACTAGTTGTAGTAGTTGGATAATAGAGATCAGGTTGGTGGCTTGGCGTCCCGGCGTGACAAACAAGATAGAGTTCGTAGATGGTCATCGGAGTCAGAGCCGACCTGGAAGAATGTCCATGAAGGAGCCATACTATTTCGCAATATGTGTTATATTTGTGATTGTTATGCTTCTTTGTTTCGATGCATGTTAGAATGATAGAATGATCCCTCATCAATATCAAGCGAATTGCCATCCCCGATATTGCACCTTCGCACGTCAAGTACGTCTAGTAGTGGGCTCATAAAATTGGGGTGCTGCTGGGTGTCCTTGAACTGAAGGGTTCGTGTCGGACATGGACATGCACTGCATCAGGTTAACTTGACAAGGCTATCAAAACGGTTTTGGGCCTTGTGGCAAAGAAGTTTGGGAGCCGGGGTATGAGATACCTTCCCGACCGACAGGAGTCGTATAGAGATACGATTAGCAAGGAGTTGCTTACCGGATAGGTATGTTGGCTAGCAGTGATGCTAAAGCTCACTAGTCGCATGCGCTAGTCGGATCCTGAATCACTGAGAGTTTGCGGAGGGATGCCAACTTTAGTGGGAGTATTTCTGTTTAGGCTAGAATTACTCTACATAAACACATTGCTTAGTGATTGCATATTTTCTGTTGTAGATCAATGGCACCACCTGCTCAACCCAACTTTGCATTGAAATCAATTCTGGAAAAGGATAAACTGAATGGAACAAACTTTACCACCTGGTATAGAAATTTGAGAATTGTTCTCAAGCATGATAAAAAGGAACATGTTCTAGAGGATCCACTTCCAGAGGAACCTGCCGATAATGCTAGTGCCACAGCTAAGAATGCCTACCAGAAACTCGTTGATGAATCAACGGAGATCAGCTGTCTGATGCTGGCTTGTATGGAGCCCGATTTGCAACAGCATTTCAAAATGTTGAGGCTTACGATATGATCGAGAGTCTCAAGAGCATGTTTCGCACACGTGCTAGGACCGAAGGTTCAACGTCTGGCGATCCTTGATGGATTGCAAGCTGAAGGAAGGTGATCCACTGAGCCCACATGTGATCAAGATGATCGGATATGTGCAAGCTTTGGATCGTTTGGGCTTCCCGCTCTTGGATGAGCTGGCTACTGATGCTGTTCTGGGTTCTCTTCCGCCCAGCTATGGGACGTTCATCTCAAACTATCATATGCATGGCATGGATAAGAAGCTCACTGAATTGCATGGGATGCTCAAAGTGGCAGAGCAGGATATTAAGAAAGGCACGCATCAAGTGTTGATGGTGCAGAAATCGGCTAAGTTTCAAGAAGAGTTGGTCCAAGAAAAAGGCTAAGGCAAAGGGCACGAAGACTGTAACCTCTGCCGCTACGCCGAAGTCTGGACCGGACTCGAAGATCGTTTGCTTTCACTGCAAGGAGACCGGTCACTGGAAGAGGAACTGTAGCAAGTGGCTTGCAGAGCATGGCAAGATTCCGGAAATGCTTCTTTAGGCAAAGGTACACTTGTTGCATATGTTATAGACATTTACCTTGCTGACATACCTAGTAGCTCTTGGGTATTTGATACCGGATCGGTTGTTCATATTTGCAACTCGATGCAGGGGCTGGTAAGAACTAGGCGTGTGGCACAAGGGGAGATTGACATCAGGGTCGGCAACAAAGCAAGAGTTGCTGCGTTGGAGGTCGGCACGATGCAGCTCCAGCTTCCTTCCGAATTCATCATGGAATTGAATAATTGTTATTACATTCCTGCACTTAGTCGGAACATTATTTCTGCCTCATGTTTGATGAGTCAAGGTTATGAATTCAATTTAAAGGACAATGGTTGTTCGATATTTTGAATGGTATGTTCCACGGTTATGCACCCATTGTTGATGGGCTATTTATATTGAATCTAGAACAGAACGGTCTATAACGTGAATGTCAAGAGGCATAAGCCTAATGAGATAAATCCGACATACTTCTGGCATTGCCGGCTTGGACACATTAGTCTGAAACGCATGAAGAAGCTCCATGATGATGGGCTCCTAACTTCGTCCGACTTCGGGTCGTTCGAGACATGTGAATCATGCTTGCTCGGCAAGATGACTAAGTCTCCTTTCGCAAAGAGTTGCGAGAGGGTGTCCAAGCTATTGGAGCTTATACACAGTGATGTGTGTGGTCCAATGAGCAGAACTGCCAGAGGTGGCTATCAGTACTTCATGACCTTTACCGACGACTTGAGTAGATATGGATATATATATTTGATGAGGCACAAGTCGGAGACTTTTGAAAAGTTCAAAGAGTTTCAGAACGAGGTTGAGAATCAGCTCGGCAAGACTATAAAGCTTCCGATCTGATCGTGGAGGTGAATACATGAGCCAGAGTTTGATGATCATCTGAAAAGTCGAGGTATAGTACTCAGCTCACACCTCCGGCACGCCACAGAGAAACGGCGTGTCGGAACGGAGGAATAGGACCTTGTTGGACATGGTCCGTCTATGATGAGTAAATCAGATTTCCCCTTGTCATTTTGGGGATACGCCTAGAAACTGCAGCTTTCACACTTAATAGGGTACCATCAAAATCAGAGACAAGACACCACATGAGATGTGGACCAGAAGAGTCCCAGCTTGTCTTTTCTAAAGATTTGGGGTTGTGAAGCATTTGTCAAGCGACTTATGTCGACAAGCTTACACCTAAGTCGGATAAATGCATATTCGTGGATATCCGAGGGAAACCTTGGGATATAGCTTCTACAACCGGAAGAGAACAAAGTGTTTGTTGCTCGGAACGGGGTTTTCCTTGAGAAAGAGTTTCTCAGTCGGGAGGCCAGTGGGAGGACGGTTCGACTCGAAGGAATTCGAGGACCACTCGGGGACGGCTCGGCTGGTGATGAGATCATGCCGGAGTCAGTCAGGGAACCTGTAGTGGAAGCGGCACCGGAACCACGGAGGTCGGAAAGATTGCGCAGAGTGCGTGATGTTTTGTTGCTAGAAAGCGACGAGCCGGCCACATATGCGGAAGCGATTGTGAGCCCAGATTCCGAGGCATGGCTGGAGGCCTTGAGATCTGAGTTAAAGTCCATGGATGAGAATCAAGTCTGGGACTTGGTTTATCCGCCACCTGGCGTAACTGCCATTGGTTGCAAATGGGTATTTAAGAAGAAAACCGATGTGGATGGAAATGTTCAGATCCACAAAGCTCGGCTTGTCGCTAAAGGTTATGGACAAGTTCAAGGAATTGACTACGACGAGACTTACTCGCCGGTAGCGATGCTGAAATCGGTGAGGATCATACTAGCTATAGCTGCATATTTCGATTACGAGATATGCAAGCTCAAGAGATCCATTTATGGGTTGAAGCAAGCATCTCGGAGTTGGAACATTCGTTTTGATGAGGTCGTCACTGGTCTCGGTTTCATCAAAAGCGAAGAGGACTCTTGTTTATACAAGAAGTTAAGTGGGAGCTCAATAGTGTTTTTGATCTTGTATGTGGACGACATACTACTGATCGGAAATGATGTTTCGATGCTAAACTCGGTCAAGGGATCATTGAATGGCAAGTTTTCGATGAAGGACCTTGGTGAGGCAGTCTATATTTTAGGCATTAAGATCTATAGAGATAGATCGAGGAGGCTGCTCGGCTTAAGCCAGAGCACGTACATAGATAAAGTGTTGAAGCGGTTCAACATGAGTGAGGCGAAGAAAGGGTTCTTGCCGCTCTCACATGGTATAAGGCTAAGAGAGACTCAGAGTCCTTCGACATCTGATGAGCGAAGCAGGATGAGTAGGATTCCGTATGCCTCGGCAATCGGATCCATCATGTATGCCATGATATGTATAAGGCCTGATGTTGCTTTTGCAATAAGCCTAACAAGTAGATACCAGGCCAACCTAGGTGAGAGTCACCGGGCAGCGGTAAAGACTATTTTGAAGTACCGAAAAGGACTAAAGAGATGTTCCTAGTTTATGGAGGTGAGGAAGAGCTCGTCGTAAGGGGTTACGCCGATGCTAGTTTCCAAACCGATGAGATGATTGTCGATCACAGTCCGGATTCGTATGTCCTGAATGGAGGAGCAGTACATCGGATGAGTTCCAAGCAGGATACGGTGGCGATTCTACCACGAAGTTTAATACATTGCGCTCGTGAAGCTGCAAAGGAAGGTGTTTGGATCCGGCATTTTCTGGATGATCTTGGTATTTTCCCAGCCTCGGTGAAACCGTTGGACCTTTATTGCGATAATTCTGGTGCCATCGCACAAGCCAAGGAGCAGAGGAATCACCACAAGGTTAGACACATAGACCGGAAATATCACCTGATACGAAAGATCGTAAAGAATGGTGATGTAGAGTTATGCAAGATTCACACGGATGCAAATGTTGTAGATCCGTTGACTAAGCCACTTCCACAACCCAAGCATGAGGGGCACGTTAGAGCTATGGGCATTCGATGTCTATTTGATTGACTCTAGTGCAAGTGGGAGACTGTTGGAGATATGCTCTAGAGGCAATCATGTATGATGATATTTCCTATGTGTTTATGAATAAAGATAGTCCTTGGACATTATCAATGATGTGTATCAGCAAGTACGTGACTTGTTTGTGGGACTATGCATTGAATGATGACTGTCCTAAAAGGTCCCTAGTCGAAAGGGTTGTGTGGACGCGCAGCCGACTAGACTAGCATATGACACGGTCGATGGCTTGGTCTCACTAGCCATGGAGAACTGGATGCTAACCGGATAATATGGACTTGGTAAGGTCTAGTCGGATTCGACGTAGTCGGATCCGAGTCGAGATAAG
This sequence comes from Aegilops longissima, assembly GCA_021605205.1. Lineage (NCBI taxonomy): Eukaryota > Viridiplantae > Streptophyta > Magnoliopsida > Poales > Poaceae > Aegilops > Aegilops longissima. The sequence goes on along the minus strand of CM038676.1, from coordinate 646,353,802 downwards.
GTCCGAGTCAGACAGACCCAACTATGAGACGCAGCGATATGTCATCTATGAGTCTCTAGTACAACATACGTTCTATGTCCTAAGACCTGAGCTGAAGCATGTACTCGGGATGGTGACAGACTTGCTTTGGGCCGACCAAACGCTACTCCGTGACTAGGTAGTTACAAATGTAGGTTTCGGGTTTGTCCAGTCCCATGCTGCGAGACATGGTTGAGCAAGATGGGATTTCTTTGGGCCCCTCGTGTGATACGACCAGGATAAGCATGGCCATGCGACAAGGATTATGAGATAATCCAGTTTGTGGTCGGTATCACTGGAACGAGAAAGAGGTCGGGCTAGCACAAGGATGACAGTCTCGCCTTGAGCCCGACAACATATATCGTGCGGCAAAGGGAATAGAAGTGTGACACGTTGTACAGGTTCGCCTAACCAGCTTCATAGTCTGCTTGGTGGTCGGCACGCCTTGCTAGAGGCCGCTACCAACCGTGCAGGTCGGAGGTGATCCTAACTATGACCAAGCCGACTTGAACCTAAGGGGTCGCGCGCTTAAGGGGCCGCTCCGGTCTCTCCGTTTTTGGCATCGAACCCACTGGCTGTTGGGGAACGTTGCAGAAAATTAAATTTTTCCTACGGTTTCACCAAGATCCATCTATGAGTTCATCTAAGCAACGAGTCAAGGGAGTGAGTTTGCATCTACATACCACTTGTAGATCGAAAAGGGAAGCTTTTCGAGGGGATGGTGATGATGGAGTCGCACTCGGATCACCGATGACCAAAGCGCTGAACGGACAGCACCTCCGCGCTCAACACACGATGGTACGGGCAACGCCTCCTCCGCCTTGATCCAGCAAGGAGGAAGGAGAGGTTGTGGAAGATGGCTCCAACAGCAGCACGACGGCGTGATGATGAAGGAGGACAGTTCTCCGCAGGGGCTTCGCCAAGCGCACGCGAGAAGGAGAGGTGTTGGGAGGGAGGGGCTGCGCCTTCAATTGTGTGTTGCAGCCTCCCTCACCCCTCTATTTATAGGGAAGGAGGAGGGGGCGCCCCCAGATGCATCTAGAGGGGGCGGCGGCAAGGGAGGGGGGCTTGCCCCACAAGCAAGGGGGCGCCTTTAGGTTCCCTCAACCCTAGGCGCATGGGCCCAAGGGAGGGGGTGCGACAGCCCACTAGGGGCTGGCTGCCTCCCACGCAGCCCAAGTGGCCCCCGGGAGGGGTGGCCCCTCTCGGTGGTCCTCCGAACCTTCCGGTAGCCCTCCACAATACCGATATGACCAAACTTTTCCGTGTCCGCTTGACAACTTCCCATATATAAATCTTTACCTCCCGACCATTCCGAACTCCTCGTGACGTCCGGGATCTCATCCGAACTCCAACAACATTCGTAATCACATACAAGTCTTCCTAATAACCCTAGCGCCACCAACCTTATGTGTAGACCCTACGGGTTCGGGAGACATGCGACATGACCGAGACGCTCAGTCAATAACCAACAGCGGATCTGGATACCCATGTTGGCTCCTACATGCTCCTCGATGATGTCATCGGATGAACCATGATGTCGAGGATTCAAGCAACCCCGTACACTATTCCCTTTGTCAAACGGTATGTTACTTGCCCGAGACTCGATCGTCGGTATCCCAATACCTCGCTCAGTCTCGCTACGGCAAGTCACTTTACTCAGCATCAGAATGCATGATCCCGTGACCAGCACACTTGATCACTTTGAGCTCATTATGATGATGCACTACCGAAAGTGGGCCCAAGGATACCTCTCCGTCATACGGAGTGACAAATCCTCGTCTCGATCCGTGTCAACCCAATGCACACTTTCGGAGATACCTGTAGTGCACCTTTATAGTCACCCAGCCACGCCAGGACGCTTTGGTACACCCAAAGCACTCCTACGGTATCCGGGAGTTACACGATCTCACGGTCTAAGGAAGAGATACTTGACATTGGAAAAGCTCTAGCAAAACGAACTACACGATCTTTGTGCTATGCTTAGGATTGTCTTGTCCATCACGCCATTCTCCTAATGACGTGATCCCGCTGTCAATGACATCCGATGTCCATAGTCAGAAACCATGACTATCTGTTGACCAACGAGCTAGTCTACTAGAGGCTTACTAGGACGACAGTAGTCTATGTATTCACACGTGTATTACGATTTCCGGATAATATAGTTATAGCATGAATAAAAGACAATTAACATGAACAAGGAAATATAATAATAATGCTTTTATTATTGCCTCTAGGGCATATTTCCAACAGTCTCCCACTTGCACTAGAGTCAATAATCTAGTTACATTGTGATGAATCTAACACCCATAGAGTTCTCGGTGTTGATCATGTTTTGCCCATGAAGAGGTTTAGTCAACGGATCTGCGACATTCAGATCTGTATGCACTTTACAAATTTCTATGTCTCCATCCCTGAACATTTTCACGGATGGAGTTGAAGCGACGCTGATGTGCCTGGTCTTCTTGTGAAACCTGGGCTCCTTGGCAAGTGCAATAGCTCCATTGTTGTCACAGAAGAGTTTGATCGGCCCCGGCGCATTGGGTATGACTCCTAGGTCGGCGATGAACTCCTTCACCCAAATTGCTTCATGCGCTGCCTCCGAGGCTGCCATGTACTCCGCTCACATGTAGATCCCGCCACGACGCCTCGCTTGCAGCCGCACCAGCTTCTGCCCCACCATTCAACATATACACGATCCGGTTTGTGACTTAGAGTCATCCAGATCTGTGTCGAAGCTAGCATCGACGTAACCTGTTGGGGATACAACTACTGAGTGTGAACCGCCCTGGTGGGGCCGGGTCACCCTCGTCCATGATCCGGGCCCACGGAGGAGGCCCAGAGCCCAGAGACGAATTAAGGTCCGTTTATGTAAACCGCCTTAGTGTGGTAACTTGTGTTGTAAGATAGGAAAGAAGAGACCGAGCGGACACTTGTATGAGCCGGATCGACTCAGAGACCGCCGGGGCCAACCTCGTATATAAGGGGACGACCCGGCGGCGGATTAAGGACAGACAATTCGAGGCTTAGGCAAAGCTATTGCTCCCAAGTCGACGAAATTACATCAATCCCATCACAACTAGACGTAGGCCTTTCCTTCATCGAAGGGGCTGAACTAGTATAAACTCCCGTGTCTTCGTGTCCGCCTTAACCCCTCTAAGTTAACCCGTACGATGGCCCTGCGACTAAGTCCTTTCACAAGGACATCTGCCGTGACAATTCCACGACAGTTGGCGCCCACCGTGGGGCTATCGCACGATGGTTTGATGATCTTAGAGGGCAAGTTCGAAGGACTCGAAGGCTATGCTGTGGGCCGGATGACTAAGAGTCGTCGCGGCAAACTCTACATCGACGATGCGGACTGGGGCCCCGAGGCTGGCTCGATTGAGTACGGATACCGGGTCCCCTTTGGTGGCATACACGTGTTCATCGGCAAGATCGGCGAGCCAGGGCCTGGGCCGGACATCTGCAACGACCTCGTCGAGACGGCTCAGCGGGCAAGGAAGAGTCCCGCCCTGGTTAAACCGCCCGTCAGGCGTGCTTTCGTGGGAGTCGTCCACGGAGACTACGAGGCCGGATCAGCATCTGGCGGCGAAACCGTTGTTTACTCTGGCGATGAGTCATCCGCCGGAGAAACCGAGTCTTTGTACCAGCTGCAAGAGGGCCAGATCGGGGGCTGTTCCGACGGTGAGAGTATTCCGGACCCCTTTGATCTACCCAGCCGGGTTGGAATTTTCATGGCCGGTACACCAGCGGCGCTTCACTCTTCGACCGCGGCACCCATTGTCGCCGGTTCAGCAGCGGTGGTGGCGACCGGGGAAGGAGGCCCCGTGCGCCCGCCGGCTCAAGTCTTATCAGAGTTATTCGACGCATTGGCTACGCTCATGGCGGAGGCTAACCCGGCGAATCAGGACCTACACAACGCAGAGATTGCGAGGGTAAAGGAAGAGATCGCTAGAGCTAAAGCGGATCTGGCAGCTGCGGACGTGAGAATGGCGGCGGAACGGGCCGCTTTGGATGCGCAGGCTTATAGGCTCATGCTGGATCAGAGTGCATCACATGAAGTCATGAAAAGGAAGTACAGATCCCGTTTGCCTTCGGTTTTCGAGGGAAGAGAGCTCTTCAATACCCCAGGGGCAGGGACCAGTAATCCGCCACCAGTGGTAAACCGCCGAAGCACTGGGACGCCACGCCGTTCAGCCCTCGGTGATAGATCTGCCTCGCCATCACACCGGCGCGCTTCCGATCGCGCAGACACCTCCGGTCACTACTCCAACCCGATGGATAACCTTGTCGCGGCTGCGGCACGATTGAGGCGATTCCGATCGAGGGCGATTCACCACAGCGTGTGGAAACTCGCCGGTCAAGGAGCACTCAGACGGCCCTGCTCAGCAGAAGCGATTCATATAGTCGGGATCGGATCCACTCCACCCCCGCCAAGCCGGAGTTATAGCCGGCGCATTTAACCGCCAGATCCAGCAACGCGCAGCGCGGTCCGCCGAGGTAACAACCCGCCGGTGGCTTCAAGACGCCAAGTGGTGGTAGACCGGCCAGGCACGAGGGAGGCCGAGTTAACAGCACAACATGAGGACCACCAGCTCGCGCCGTTCGTCTGACCATCTTCGAACCGGGTTCACGTCCGCTCATTGGGGTGCCTTGCCTCATCCCCGCTTTACGCAATGTGCGTTTGCCCAAGGACTTCAAAGGGCCACGCAAGGTGCCCAATTATACCGCCGATTTGGCTCCAGAAGCGTGGATAGAAAGCTATGAGATGGCCATGGAGATGCTGGATGTGGACGAAGCTGCGTGTGCAAAGTATTTCACCATGATGTTGGAAGGTACGGCCCGTACTTGGTTGAAAAATTTGCCACCCAACTCAGTTAGTTCGTGGACCCAGTTACGGACCCGGTTCATTCAGAATTTCAAAGACACCTGTAAGCAGCCTATGTCTGTGGTGGATTTGGCGGCTTGTGTCCAGGCAGAGGGAGAATCTACAACACATTGGGTGCGCCGCGTTTCGGAGGTTTTACATTCATCAGACCGGATCAACCCTGATTTTGCTATCCTAACCTTAGAAGCCAACTGCCGGTTCGAACCGTTGAAGTTGAAGCTGGGTCGCATGAAGCGTTTTTGCAATGACATGGGCACGCTCATGGGAGTTTTGGTAAAGTATGCTGATTCTGATAGTACCAAGGATCCCGAGTCTGAGGATGACGAAGTAGGGAAGGGAAAGCAGAATAGCAATTCCAGAGGCCAGCAGCATCATTCGGCAGGCAATGGGGGAAACAAGCGTAAGGCTAATGGTAACATGGGCTTCGTAGCCAACACCAACACGCAGGACAAGGGTCAGCGGCGCAAAGGTAGGCAATCAAACCGGGGTGGTGCACAAGGTCACAATCCGGAGCGTTTGAATTACTTATTGAATCAACCTTGCCCGAAGCATGGGACGAAGGAGGCACCGGCGAATCACCTCTGGAAGGATTGTTATATTATGCAGGAGTTCAAAAATTCTAATGCTTTCCGGTATGATCAAGGGCCCGGCGGCGGTTCAGGGTCTGCCCCGGGTTACGGTGGAGGAAATTCCGGCCCAGGGTTCGGTGGTAATCCGGGCGGGCAAGGCAGTCAAAACAATCAAAACGATCGAACTAAGGGGTTATAATCAACAACAGCAGCAATGGGTTACCAAAGTAATCCAAGCAGTTAAACGGTGGATGCGATACCATGTCTTTACCACCAGCTTGGACAGACGAGACCGCAAACTCGTGCGGGCGGTCGTTGTTGAACCGGCCGCACCGCATTACCTACGCTGGTCAGAACAACCTATTGTATGGAGCGAGAGGATCATCCTCCTCGGGTTTACAATCCGGGTCAGCTAGCCCTAGTGGTGGCACCTTAGGTGGGAGGATACAAGTTCACCAAGGTGCTTATGGATGGAGGAAGCAGCATCAACATCCTATACTACGAGACCTTCCGACGTATGGGGTTGACGGATAGACATCTCGTGCCATCCAAAGACAGATTTCATGGTGTGGTGCCCGCAAGTCTGCGTACCGGTCGGTAAGATAGCTCGAGGTAGCTTTTGGAGATGAACATGACTCCAGATCGGAAACATTGACGTTTGAGGTGGTGAAAATCCAAAGCCCTTACCACGCCCTGTTTGGGTGGCCGGCCTATGCTAAGTTTATGGCACGGCCTTGTTATGTTTATTTGCAACTGAAAATGCCGGGTCACAAAGGGACGATAACGGTTCACGGGAGCCGCCGGATTGCGTTGGAATGCGAGGAAGGTGATGCGGCTTATGCGGAGTCGGTTTGTGCCACCGAGGAGTTAAAGTATTATAAAGACAATGTTGATCCGGCGGATATGACCCCGTTGAAAAAGCCAACTACAGAGCACGATCCGGATTTGAAGTTTAAGTCGGCGGCTGAGACTAAACTTGTTGACTTTGTGCCCGGCGATTCGTCCAAGCAGTTCACCATCGCTAACTTGGATCCTAAATAGGAAAGCGCGCCATCGAAGTTCATCCGTGAGAATCGGACATTTTGCATGGAAGCCTTCGACATGCCAGGTGTACCGAGGGAACTCGCTGAGCACACCCTTAATGTTGATCCCAAGTACAGACCGGTAAAACAGTTTCTACGCCGGTTTAATGAGGAAAGGCGCAAGGCCATTGAGAGGAGGTTGCCGTGCTCTTGGCGGCAGGATTTATCGCTGAAGTTTTCCATCGAGTGGCTTGCTAATCCGTGTTGGTCCTTAAGAAGAATGGCACTTGGCGCATGTGCGTGGATTATACGGATCTTAACAAGGCTTGTCCAGCAGATCCTTTCGCCCTCCCCCGTATTGATCAGATTATTGATGCTACGGCGGGTTGTGAGCGTTTGAGCTTTTTGGATGCATATTCCGGATATCATCAGATTAAGATGGCGGTTAAGGACCAGGAGAAGACAGCGTTTATCACCCCTTTGGAGCCTTCGCTATGTATCTATGCCTTTTGGGCTCAAGAGCGCCTAAGCAACTTATCAACGCTATGCGAATTGCTTGCATAAACAGATCGGCCGCAATGTACATGCTTATGTGGATGATATTGTGGTTAAGTCAAGGGAGAAGGAAACACTGATTGAGGATTTGAGAGAGACCTTTGACAACTTGCGGGTGTACAAGATGATGCTTAACCCGGCCAAGTGTGTTTTTGGTGTTCCGCAGTGTTATTTGGTTTCCTTGTGTCCAACAGGGGGATTGAGGCTAATCCGGAGAAAATTACAGCTATCACCTCCCTGGCTAAGCCAAAGTGTATCAATGATGTCCAACGCTTGGCAGGTCGGATTGCTGCGCTAAGCCGGTTTATCAGCCGCCTAGGAGAGAAGGCCATTCCTTTGTACCGAATGTCAAGAAAATGGATCAGTTCGTTCGGGTTCCGCCACGATGAGGCGTTGAGGACTTAAAGCGCAATCGCCAACCGCTTTGTTCTTGCCGCTCCCATTGACAAGGAGCCGCCTCTGTTATATGTTGCCGCTAATGCTGTGGCAGTCAGCGAGCCATTGTGGTGGAACGGAAGGAGGCGGGAAAGGAGTATCCTGCTCAACGGCCGGTTTATTACATCAGCGAGGTTCTCATTGAGTCTAAACAAAGATATCCGCATTGGCGTAAGCTGGTATATGGACTTTTATGGCAAGCGGAAGCTGAAGCAAGATTTCCAAGGGCACCCCATCACAAAGGGTCGGCTTCAGCTCCTTTGGGCGATATCATACTGTAACCGGAAGCGATCGTCGGATTGCTAAGTGGGCTATAGAACTTGGGCCGACGGTTTAAGGTATGTGCCTCGACGGCAGTAAAGTCTCGTGCACTTGTGGATTTCATTAATGATTGGACGGAGTTGCAAGCACCAAGAAAAGCCGGATCATACCAATTGGACCATCCACTTTGATGGGTCCAGCAATTGAGGGTTCGGGGCTGGAGTCGATTAACTTCCCCACGAGGTGACAAGTTCTGTTACGCTCTTCGCTTAATGTTCCCTGTACTAACAATGCAGCTGAGTATGAAGCTTTGCTCCATGGTCTACGGATGGCTAAGGAAATGAATCTAAGCCGGGTCAAGTGCTTTGGTGACTCGGACTTGGTGGCCCAGCAAGTATCAGGTACTTGGGATTCCAAAGATCCACTCATGGCTGCGTACCGTCGGGAGGTGGATATGGTTGCAGGACACTTTAAGGGTTATCAGGTGGACCATGTGGATCGCCGGAAGAACGAGGCGGCGGATGCTCTCAGCCGGCTGGGTTCTCAACGTAAACCGGTCCCGCCCAATGTCTTCCTTGACGTACTGCACAATCCGTCAGTTAAGCTTCCTGATGAGGTCGATTTGGCTATTCCTGATCCGGAGGCTCACTTGGTGGCAGCCTTGCATGTCATTCCGGATTGGACGCTCCCTTATTTGGCATACATGAACCGGGGCGAGTTACCAGAAGATGAGACGCTGGCCCGACAGATAGTTCGGCGGTCTAAGTCTATGACCATACATAAGGGCGAGTTGCATCGTTGCAGCGCGTCCGGGGCGTTTCAGCGTTGTGTGTACCCTGAGGAAGGCCATGAGATATTGCGTGAGATCCATGAAGGGGATTGTGGTCATCACGCCGGTTCAAAATCTTTGGTGGCCAAAGCGTTCCGCCACGGTTTCTATTGGTTAACTGCCCATGCTGATGCGGAAGATCTGGTCAGACGATGTGATGGTTGCCAAAAGTTCTCCAGACGTGCTCATATACCGGCCCAAGAATTGAGGATGATTCCAATTACTTGGCTGTTTGCGACTTGGGGGCTGGATATGGTTGGACCTTTCAAAAGGTCCAAGGACAAGAAGACCCACCTGTTGGTGGCGGTTGATAAGTTTACCAAGTGGGTCGAGGCAGAGCCTGTTAGCAAGTGTGATGCGGCCACGGCGGTTCAGTTCATCAAAAAGGTGATTTTCCAGTTTGGGTTTCCACACAGTATCATCACGGACAATGGCACCAATTTGTCCAAGGGAGCCATGAAGGAGTTTTGTGAACGAGAGCACATCCGGCTTGACGTTTCTTCAGTGGCCCACCCGCAGTCCAATGGTCAAGCGGAACGAGCTAATCAGGAGATCTTGAGAGGTATTAAACCCCGGCTTATGGTCCCTTTAGTGAGGACGCCGGGTTGTTGGGTCGAGGAGCTGCCATCTGTGATATGGAGTATCAATACTACACCAAACAGATCCACTGGATACACGCCGTTCTTTATGGTCTATGGAGCGGAGGCGGTCCTTCCCTGTGATATACGTCATGACTCGCCCTGCGTGGCGGCTTATGTTGAGGCCGATAGTGAGGCAGCCCGCAGGACGATTTGGATCGACTGGATGAAGAGCGAGATATGGCGGCTGCTCGTTCGGCGATTTACCAGCAGGATCTTCGTCGGTATCACAGCCGGCGGGTTAGAACAAGAACCTTTCAGGAAGGAGACTTGGTGCTTCGGCTCATTCAAGACCAGACAGATATGCACAAGCTATCCCCACCTTGGGAAGGGCCCTTTGTGGTCAGCAAGAATCTGTACAACGGGTCATACTATCTGATTGATGTTCGAGAGCGAAAAGACTCACGCACGTCAGAAGAGGAGACCAACAGGCCATGGAACATAGCTCATCTTCGGCCTTATTATACCTGAGCCATCGGCTCCACTTATGTACATATTAAGACAATGTATATATTATGAATAAAAGCAATAAACCGGATCCTCGGCTAAAGCGGGTATCCGCTCAGATAAAGTCCGGTTTGGGTACATGGAGATGTTGTCGTGAAGCGGCCTCCGTTTAACCCTGGTCTTGCTTTTGAAGTTTTTGTCACTTGGGGGCTTGGTCGTGTCCGAACCAATGCAACACCTTTTGACGGGCGAAAGCCATCAGATCACTTGGGGACATGGTCACGTCTGAACCAGTCACGCCTCTTGGTCGTCCTAAGGCCATAGAATCACTTGGGGGCTTGGTCGAACCCGAACCATTGCCATGCCACTTGATCGGCATCATGCCACGATTTCAGTTGGGGCCCTGGCTGACTTGAACTATCGCTACACCTTATGGGGATCTTGGTCCTGTCCGACCATGGTAACACCATCTGATCCGGCTCAGTAAAGCCCCTTCTTGCAAACGGTTTTTATCATTGCCTTTGTTTCCATGTGGTTTTTATACCAATCATTTGATTTTTGTTTGCCTTCTTAAACCGACAAACCTTTTTAAACCGGAATTCTAGTTGTCAAGAATTCGGTCCATTTTTCAATCCGGCGATTTTGCTCCGGCTTTTTTTTCTGTTAACATCCCATTATGGAGTAACAGGGGGCTTGTCATGCCCGACACGGTTTACACGGTAAACCGGCATTCAAAGCACAGGAGTTGTTTTCTCCTTTGCCGGTAATGGTTTCTAAACCTCCACCCCAAGATTGGCTAAGCCAATTGCATGCCCGAAGCTGGCAGGTATTTTTGTATCATAACGTTTGGTCATATACATCCCTATTTTCTCATATAAATATATGGGCGTCACAAGCCGGCTGGCGACACAAGTCGCCGTGGCGGTTTAAAGAATTTGTGATTGCAGGCGAAATAAGTTGACGGTTCATCACTCCACCGTATCAGCACCACCATGCAAAGGTTACAGACTGAGGTCATAAAGGCATTGTTCAAAACAAAGTGCTGACTATCCTATTACAAAGCCTTTCAAGGCCCGGTGTTTCATGTGGTGTTATGCCTTGAAGTTTGGAGGCGCCACCCGCTTGCTGGATTACGCTTCTTCGCCGGGTTGACGTGAGGTAGAGGGGCGCTGGCGCCGGTTCAACTTCTTCTTCTTCCTCACCCAAAGCCCGAAGTCATTGGCGAGACCACCAATCCGGTTAAGGCCCGAAAGACAGCCTCTTCACTTATAACTTCAGCCGATCAACGTCGAGGCGTAAGTGTGCTTACGGATTGAGGAACAAGGCTCGCACTTCCGGAATGACAAACTCCACCCGCTTGTTGTTTGCGCTATAAAAGAACGGTGAACCGCCAGTTGGCTTTTGCTGCCAGCTGACTCGCCAATGACGATCTCCTTTGTTATCCGTTTGTATGCCGTTGTCAAAGGTTTCACCGTTCTCTTGAGCGCTGGGAAACCCTTGGCTATGTCACCGGATCAAGATCTGCTATCCATGCCTTGGCGCGAGTCGAGCCAGAGTGTGCCGGCCGGCCGCGGATCGCTTCAACTCTTCGTTGCCCCGAACCATGGACAGCCGGTCCAAAGGTGTCTTTGATCGAGGATGGAGCCGTGTTGTCGTATGATGTGGCGATATGACTCGTTACGCCGTATACAGCTGCTCAATCAGCGATACGCGCCTTGAGCTTCTTCCGCACATCGAGCCTGATGAGCAAGACGCTTGCTCGCGCGGTTTCAAAACGGCTCGGGTTAAACCGCGGACATATCAAAGTAGAGATAATAAGTGCAAGTTTTCTTACCAAAGATGGCAGAGTTCATGGCATGCACTTGGCGCTTGAGTCCGATAAGCTCTTCAGTCACCGGTTTGAGCTGCTTCACTTCTTCGCCTGCTTTATTAAACCGCCTTCTCGGTGTCCCATTGACCCGCCGGTTTATACCACTCCTTCAGCTGTTCCATAGTGGTCGTGGCAGTTTTTAATTCATCCTTGGCCTTGGTAGCTTCGCTGTTGAGTTTCCAGATTGGCTCAAGGTCCTTGAGTTGCACGGTTTGTTTGGTATATTTCATTACGATAACAAAGGAGCACGTTAGTTGTTTCATTACACAAGTCCCAAGCTCAATACAAGTATTCAACTTGGCACTTGGGGGCTAATGGCTAGTTGATCTCAGTTTGCTATGGGAAGACACAAATTAAGTCCCGGTTTAACTTTGCAAAGTTGAACCGACCCTTGGGGGCTACTATACAACCAAAGTATAAGAAAGGCATAACTCATTACCTCATAGCGGTCCTTCATGCGATTTACCAGACCGGCTTCAAAGTCACGGCTTGTATAAAGCCGGTTCAGAAAGCCGGAGTGAAGTTCTTAGGCGAGAGAAGTTGTCATAAGTCGGCCAGATCAGTCTTCCCTTATCTTTGCTCATAATAGTGGAACCTTCCTTGATGCTGTGCTTTGCTAAAGCGACCGTTGGCTAGGAGCGGTGTAGCCATTACTCGTCACAATAACATCGCTATTTTCGGGTCTTCTTTGGGCTTGATGTCTTCTTACTCGGCTCGGCGGTTCAACAATTACGACCCGCTCTGTGGGCGGGTTCGTGGAGCAGGCTGCGAGGTTTCCACTTGACCTCGGTTCAGCTTCCGCGGATCAGCAGATGTCGTCTTTGTACAACTCGCCAGAGCTATTTTTGGCGACTTCAGGATTTTTGTGGGTTTGTTCTGGGGTCTTTTCCGGATCAACATCCGCAGTAGGGTCAAGGGTTTTCGCTTTCTTACTCAAGCGAGCCTTGGTGCTGCAATATTCAGAATTGGATTAAGACAAATTGGCCAAAGCAATTGTAAACCGAATTGACGGAACAGCAGTTGCGTACCCTGCAGCAACTTTAAGCGGAGGCAGTTGCGTGGTTGATGAACCGCCAGACGAGTTGGATGAGGCCTGATAATTCGGGTCAGATGGGTTGAGAGGACATCGGAAGAAACCCTTTAAGGGATAACGCTTTTCAGGAGAACAATTCACCTCTGGACGACGTTTCCGGGTTGGTGTGTCTGGTAAACCGGAGGAAGTAATCCGTTGGCCACTATGCCGGGTCATACGGCGCTCTTCAGCCTGCTGTGTCTTCAAGGAAAGGTTTGGATTCAAGTAAGCATAGGAATGATATTTTTTCACTTTCCGGACGGCGCGACGAATTCTTTTAACCGGCGCAAGGTCGGATTCGGAAGAAAGGAAGATTACCTCAATAGGGTCGGCATGACTGGCTTCAGCATCATCCTGGGAGGTAAGATTATCAATAAAAGGAATACAAAGGGGCCAAGCATATGCAAGAAGAAACACAAAGCGGAAAGCCGGTTTACGGCGGCTCTCTCGTAAGAATGTCAAGTTTTACCTCAGCTTCTGATTCTTCGTCCTCCGGCGGATCAGAGGACTCGCGGTCTTTTTCTTGCCTGCTTTCTTGGTGGCCTTGGACTTTACACGCGCGCCCAACCGGTTTGGTACGCTTTCCGTATGAGCTGTCACCGAGAAGTAACAAGGATTAGTGTATATCAACAAAGTATTAAGGGCCCAAAAGCGGTGAGTAGAGCTTACCACGGGCGGTTTGTTGGCAACACGAGAATGGAGCCAACCCGTTAGGCTGCAGACGGAGATTGGCTCATCGAGCATCTTCTTTACGATCTCTGTGACCTCAAGTTCAGTTATGGGTAGCTCGTGACGCCTTTGAGGGTCTTTGAGGCTGCCGTGTACTCGTGCATCAATCCGGCCGGCGGCTTAGTGGCAAGACGCCCCAAGAAACCCAACACCGCACAAGGTCCACGCGGTTAAGCCATTGGCCATTAGAGCCCGGAGCTTGATTATTTGAGGCGCCAAGTTCTTCTGCTCCGCGGCGGTTAAGCGTAAAGGCAGCGGATGTCTGGTTGCCGAGCCGTGAGGAAGATAGCCCGCAAGGGGTTCTCGTTAGCGAGAGCAGTGTTCCGGCAGTAGAACCAGGTTTGGTTCCAACTTTGGATGGCTGTGGTGTTTGGCGTGAGGGAAATCCACTTCCTTCCTCTTCTGGATTGAAACGCCGCCAGCTCGTGTTGGGACCATCGAAAATTCTGTACGGGCGGTTCGGTGGAAAAATCCCGGAACAGCTCCACAGATGGTTCTTCTTGAAGATAGACTTCACAGAAGACTTGAAAGTTGCATATGTTTGACACAGAGTTCGGGCCAATATCCTGCGGATGGAGTTTAAAACTTGCGAGGACGTCCCGGAAGAATTTTGAACCGGGCGGGCAGAATCCCCGGTATAATTGCTGCATAAACACAATTACTTCTCCCTCTTGCGGCTCGGGAGGAAACTCGCCATCCGGAACACGCCAGTGGAGGACATTTTTTGGAGCCAAAGCGCCAGTGGTGACATAGCCGCTGAGTTGCGTTTCAGTGATTTTGGACCGAACCCAATTGCACGCTGAGAATTGAGGAGCCATTCCGGAAGACTAAGCTGCGAAAGAAAGGGAGAAACGGTTCACCGTTAAAACAGTTCAGGCATATTATACACTGTTAAACCGGCGATTCAGCAGCCGGCTTCCAATTCCGGTTTAACTGAGGACTTATGGAGTGACGGATTAGCTATTAAAACTCAAACCGCCAAATGAGGCCGAGCTGAAAAATCTACTAAGTGTGGACAGAAACAGTTTTCAAATGCGAGTGGAAGTAATCGAGATCTACCGATGTTCCAGTAAGAAAAACCTTTACGACCTATGCAAACCTCATAAAGAGCAGGAGGGTTCGGGTATTCTAAACTCGAGGATCTGAACAAAAGGAAAGGTGCATAAAGAGTTAAATGGACGGCGGGGCAGTCACCTGCACAGGATGTACGGTACGGCTGAGTCGTACGGCCATGGCGGAGCAAGTGTGAAGAAACCGATATGAACTGCGGGATGAACAGGATCTACAGATGGGATCTAGGGCTTGAAAAAGGACCTTACCTGATGAGCAAAGCCGTGGAGGATCGCCGAAAACTCTGATACGATCAGGTTGATGCAGCGGCCCGGCGTTGACGCGTCGTTGGAAGGTCGGAGGCGGCGGCGGAGCTTCAGGGCTGGAACGTCGCGAGGAAGGAGAAGAGCGGAAGAAGAAGAGAAAGGGGCGACCGGTCTATTTATAAGGGACCGGAGCAATCAACGAGCGCGAGAATCGAGGAGTCAAAAGTGGCGGACGGTGCAGCGGTCGCCTCGATTTCTGGGATAGCATTAAATGAAGGGAATCTTACTATTAGGGTTTCTTTATTAAAGATGACGTCAAGGTGCCCTGACACGGAGATCGTAGGATGACGTCATGGCGGTTCAAGCGGATGGCGGTTTACAAAATATGAAAGGAGATCAAGAATTTCCTGAAGATGTTGAAGATTAACATGAACCGGTTCAAGTCAATCTGGGGCCTAATGTTGGGGATACAACTACTGAGTGTGAACCGCCTCGAGGGGCCGGGTCACCCTCGTCCATGATCCGGGCCCACGGAGGAGGCCCAGAGCCCAGAGACGAATTAAGGTCCGTTTATGTAAACCGCCTTAGTGTGGTAACTTGTGCTGTAAGATAGGAAAGAAGAGACCGAGCCGGACACTTGTATGAGCCGGATCGGGACTCTGTAGACCGGCCGGGCGTCAACCCGTGTATATAAGGGGACGACCCGGCGGCGGATTAAGGACAGACAATTCGAGGCTTAGGCAAAGCTATTGCTCCCAAGTCGACGAAATTACATCAATCCCATCACAACTAGACGTAGGCCTTTCCTTCATCGAAGGGGCCGAACTAGTATAAACTCCCGTGTCTTCGTGTCCGCTTTAACCCCTCTAAGTTAACCCGTACGATGGCCCTGCGACTAAGTCCTTTCACAAGGACATCTGCCGTGACAATTCCACGACATAACCCTTTACGACGAGCTCTTCGTCACCTCCATAAACGAGAAACATGTCCTTTGTCCTTTTCAGGTACTTTAGGATATTATTGACCGCTGTCCAGTGTTCCTTGCCGGGATTACTTTGGTACCTTCCTACCAAACTTACGGCAAGGTTTACATCAGGTCTGGTACACAGCATGGCATACATAATAGATCCTATGGCTGAAGCATAGGGATGACACTCATCTCTTCTTTATCTTTTGCCGTGGTCGGGCATTGAGCTGAGCTCAATCTCACACCTTGCAATCAGAGCAAGAACCCTTCTTGACTGATCCATTTTGAACTTCTTCAAAATCTTATCAAGGTATGTGCTTTGTGAAAGACCTATGAGGCGCCTCGATCTATCTCTATAGATCTTGATGCCTAATATATAAGCAGCTTCTCCAAGGTCCTTCATTGAAAAACACTTATTCAAGTAGGCCTTAATGTTGTCCAAGAATTCTATATCATTTCCCATCAAAAGTATGTCATCTACATATAATATGAGAAATGCTCTGAGCTCCCACTCACTTTCTTCAAACGCAGGCTTCTCCATAAGTCTCAAGATAAACCCAAACGCTTTGATCATCTCATCAAAGCGAATGTTCCAACTCCGAGATGCTTGCACCAGCCCATAAATGGATCGCTGGAGCTTGCATACTTTGTTAGCGTTCTTAGGATCGACAAAACCTTCCGCTGCATCATATACAACTCTTCCTTAAGATAACCGTTAAGGAACGCTGTTTTGACGTCCATCTGCCATATCTCATAATCATAGTATGCGGCAATTGCTAACATGATTCGGACGGACTTAAGCTTCGCCACGGAGAAAAAAGTCTCATCTAGTCAATCCCTTGAACTTGCCGATAACCCTTAGCGACAAGTCGAGCTTTATAGATGGTGACATTACCATCCGCGTCCGCCTTCTTCTTAAAGATCCATTTGTTTTCTATCGCCGCCGATCATCGGGCAAGTCACCAAAGTCCATACTTTGTTTTCATACATGGATTCTATCTCGGATTTCATGGCTTCTAGCCATTTGTTGGAATCTGGGCCGCCATCGCTTCTTCATAGTTCAAGGTTCACCGTTGTCAACAACATGATTTCCGTGACAGGGTTGCCTTACCTCTCTGGTGCGGAACGTGTCCTTGTGGACCTATGAAGTTCAAGCAACTTGATCCAAGTACCTTGATCATCATCATTATTTTCCTCTTCATTGGTGTAGGCATCACAGAACATTTTCCGAGCTGCACTACCTTCCCATTCAAGAGGTAGTACTTCATCGAAGTTCTACTTTCCTCCCACTTACTTCTTTCGAGAGAAACTCTTTTTCCAGAAAGGATTCGTTCTTGGCAACAAAGATCTTGCCCTCGGATCTTAAGTAGAAGGTATACCCTATGGTTTCCTTAGGGTATCCTATGAAGACGCATTTTTCCGACTTGGGTTCGAGCTTTTCAGGTTGAAGTTTCTTGACATAAGCATCGCATCCCCAAACTTTTAGAAACGACAGCTTAGGTTTCTTCCCAAACCATAATTCATACGGTGTCGTCTCAACGGATTTAGACGGTGCCCTATTTAAAGTGAATGTAGCTGTCTCTAGAGCGTATCCCCAAAATGATAGCGTAAATCGGTAAGAGACATCATAGACCGCACCATATCCAATAGAGTGCGATTCGACGCTCGGACACACCATTACGCTGAGGTGTTCCAGGCGACGTGAGTTGTGAAACGATTCCACATTTTCTTAAGTGTGTACCAAATTCGTGACTTAAATATTCTCCTCCACGATCCGATCGTAAGAATTTTATCTTTCGGTCACGTTGATTCTCTACTTCATTCTGAAATTCCTTGAACCTTTCAAAGGTCTCAGACTTGTGTTTCATCAAGTAGACATACCCATATCTACTCAAGTCATCTGTGAGAGTGAGAACATAACGATATCCTCCGCGAGCCTCAACCCTCATTGGACCGCACACATCGGTATGTATGATTTCCAACAAGTTGGTTGCTCGCTCCATTGTTCCGGAGAACGGAGTCTTGGTCATCTTGCCCATGAGGCATGGTTCGCATGTGTCAAATGATTCATAATCTAGAGACTCCAAAAGTCCATTAGCATGGAGCATCTTCATGCGCTTGACACCAATGTGACCAAGGCGGCAGTGCCACAAGTATGTGGGACTATCGTTATCAACTTTACATCTTTTGGTATTCACGCTATGAATATGTGTAACACTACGCTCGAGATTCATTAAGAATAAACCATTGACCATCGGAGCATGACCATAAAACATGTCTCTCATATAAATAGAACAACCATTATTCTCGGATTTAAATGAGTAGCCATCTCAGATCAAACGAGATCCGATACAATGTTCATGCTCAAACTTGGCACCAAATAACAATTATTAAGGTTCAAAACTAATCCCGTAGGTAAATGTAGAGGTAGCGTGTCGACGGCGATCACATCGACTGAACCATTCCCGACGCGCATCGTCACCTCGTCCCCGCCAGCCTCCGCTTATTCCGCAGCTCCTGCTGTGAGTTACAAATATGAGCAACGACACCGTATCAAATACCCAGGAGTTACTACGAGTAATCGGTAAGGTACACATCAATTACATGTATATCAAATATACCTTTGGTGTTGCGGCCTTCTTATCCGCTAAGTATTTGGGGCAGTTCCGCTCCAAAGGACCCTTCCCTTGCAATAAAAGCACTCGGTCTCGTGCTTGGGTCCATTCTTTGACTTCTTCCCGCAACTTGCTTATCGGGCGCGGCAACCTCCTTGCCGTCATTCTTGAAGTTTTTCTTGTCCTTGCCCTTCTTGAACTTAGTGGTCTTATTGACCATCAACACTTGATGTTCTTTCTTGATTTCAACCTCTGCTGACTTCAAAGATAGAGAATACTTCAGAATGGTCTTCACCATCCCCTGCATATTGTAGTTCATCACAAAGCTCTTGTAGATTGGTGGGAGCGACTGAAGGATTCTGTCAATGACCGCCTCATCAGGGAGGTTAATATTCAGCTGGGTCATACGGTTGTGCAACCTGGACATCTTGAGTATGTGCTCACCGACAGAACTATTTTCCTCCATCTTACAACTGTAGAACTTGTCGGAGATGTCATATCTCTCGACCCGGGCGTGAGCTTGGAAAACCAGATTCAGCTCCTCGAACATCTCATATGCTCCGTGATGCTCAAAACGCTTTTGGAGCCCCGGTTCTAAGTCTGTAAAGCATGCCGCATCGAACGAGGGAGTAATCATCAAGACGAGACTGCCAAGCATTCATAATGTCTTGGTTCTTCGGGACGGAGCGTCACCTAGCGGTCCTTCTAGGACATATTGTTTCTGGCAGCTATGAGGATGATCTCAAGTTCCGGACCCAGTCCGTATAGTTGCTGCCGCCATCTTTCAGCTTGGTTTTCTAGGAACGCGCTGAAGTTTAAGTTGACATGAGCGCTGGCCATTTGATCTACAAGACATATTATGCAAAAGTTTTAGACTAAGTTCATGATAATTAAGTTCATATAATCAAATTATTTAAATGAACTCCCACTCAGATTAGACATCCTCTAGTCATCTAAGTGTTACACGATCCGAGTCGACTAGGCCGTGTCCGATCATCACGTGAGACGGACTAGTCATCATCGGTGAACATTCTCATGTTGATCGATCTTCCATACGACTCGTGTTCGACCTTTCGGTCTCCGTGTTCGAGGCCATGTCTGTACATGCTAGGCTCGCAAGTTAACCCTAAGTGTTTTGCGTGTGTAAATCTGTCTTACACCCGTTGTATGTGAACGTAAGAATCCTTCACACCCGATCATCACGTGGTGCTTAGAAGCGACGAACTTTAGCAACGGTGCACGTTAGGGGAGAACACTTCTTGAAATTGTTGTAAGGGATCATCTTATTTACTACCGTCGTTCTAAGTAAACAAGATGTATAAACATAATAAACATCACATGCAATTATATAGTAGTGACATGATATGGCCAATATCATAAAGCTCCATTGATCTCCATCTTCGGGGCTCCATGATCATCTTGTCACCGGCATGACACCATGATCTCCATCATCATGATCTCCATCATCGTGTCTTCATGAAGTTGTCACGCCAACGACTACTTCTACTTCTATGGCTAACGCGTTTAGCAATAAAGTAAAGTAATTTACATGGCGTTCTTCAATGACACGCAGGTCATACAAAATAAAGACAACTCCTATGGCTCCTGCCGGTTGTCATACTCATCGACATGCAAGTCGTGATTCCTATTACAAGAACATGATCTCATACATCACAATATGTCATTCATCATTCATCGCAACTTGGCCATATCACATCACATGACAATTGCTGCAAAAACAAGTTAGACGTCCTCTAATTGTTGTTGCATCTTTTACGTGGCTGCAATTGGGTTCTAGCAAGAACGTTTTCTTACCTACGAATAACCACAACGTGATTTTGTGAACTTCTATTTACCCTTCATAAGGACCCTTTTCATCGAACCCGCTCCAACTAAAGTGGGAGAGACAGACACCCGCTAGCCACCTTATGCAACTAGTGCATGTTAGTCGGTGGAACCGGTCTCACGTAAGCGTACGTGTAAGGTTGGTCCGGGCCGCTTCATCCCACAATACCGAGGAAGCAAGATAAGACTAGTAGCGGCAAGCAAGTTGACAAGATCTACGCCCACAACTAAATTGTGTTCTACTCGTGCAAAGAGAACTACGCATAGACCTAGCTCATGATGCCACTGTTGGGGAACGTTGCAGAAAATTAAATTTTTCCTACGGTTTCACCAAGATCCATCTATGAGTTCATCTAAGCAACGAGTCAAGGGAGTGAGTTTGCATCTACATACCACTTGTAGATCGAAAAGGAAGTTTTGAGGGATGGTGATGATGGAGTCGCACTCGGATCACCGATGACCAAAGCGCTGAACGGACAGCACCTCCGCGCTCAACACACGTCGGATGCGGGCAACGCCTCCTCCGCCTTGATCCAGCAAGGAGGAAGGAGAGGTTGAGGAAGATGGCTCCAACAGCAGCACGACGGCGTGATGATGAAGGAGTGACAGCCCGGCAGGCTTCGCCAAGCGCACGCGAGAAGGAGAGGTGTTGGGAGGGAGGGCTGCGCCTTCAATTGTGTGTTGCAGCCTCCCTCACCCCTCTTTTTATAGGGAAGGGAGGAGGGGCGGCCCCTCTAGATGCATCTAGAGGGGGCGGCGGCAAGGGGAGGGGGCTTGCCCCACAAGCAAGGGCGCCCCTTTGGGTTCCCTCAACCCTAGGCGCATGGGCCCAAGGGAGGGGTGCGCCCAGCCCACTAGGGGCTGGCTGCCTCCCACGCAGCCCAGTGGCCCCCGGGAGGGGTGGCCCTCCCGTGGTCCTCCGGAACCTTCCGGTGGCCCCTCCACAATACCGATATGACCGAAACTTTTCCGTGTCCGCTTGACAACTTCCCATATATAAATCTTTACCTCCGGACCATTCCGAACTCCTCATGACGTCCGGGATCTCATCCGAACTCCAACAACATTCGTAATCACATACAAGTCTTCCTAATAACCCTAGCGCCACCGAACCTTATGTGTAGACCCTACGGTTCGGGAGACATGCGATATGACCGACGCTCTCAGTCAATAACCAACAGCGGATCTGGATACCCATGTTGGCTCCTACATGCTCCTCGATGATGTCATCGGATGAACCACGATGTCGAGGATTCAAGCAACCCGTACACTATTCCCTTTGTCGACGGTATGTTACTTGCCCGAGACTCGATCGTCGGATCCCAATACCTCGCTCAGTCTCAAGTTACGCAAGTCACTTTACTCGCATCAGAATGCATGATCCCGTGACTGACACTTGATCACTTTGAGCTCATTATGATGATGCACTACCGAGTGGGCCCAGTGATACCTCTCCGTCATACGGAGTGACAAATCCATCTCGATCCGTGTCAACCCGACAGACACTTTCGGAGATACCGTAGTGCACCTTTATAGTCACCCGATTGCGTTGGACGCTTTGGTACACCCAAAGCACTCCTACGGTATCCGGGAGTTACACGATCTCACGGTCTAAGGAAGAGATACTTGACATTGGAAAAGCTCTAGCAAAACGAACTACACGATCTTTGTGCTATGCTTAGGATTGTCTTGTCCATCACGCCATTCTCCTAATGACGTGATCCCGCTTGTCAATGACATCGATGTCCATAGTCGAAACCATGACTATCTTTTGACCAATGAGCTAGTCTACTAGAGGCTTACTAGGGACGTATTGTAGTCTATGTATTCACACGTGTATTACGATTTCCGGATAATACAGTTATAGCATGAATAAAAGACAATTATCATGAACAAGGAAATATAATAATAATGCTTTTATTATTGCCTCTAGGGCATATTTCCAACACTGGCCTCCATGACCGACGTCTCCATAGCCGCACAGGCGATTCCTACGCTGCCGTCTCCAATCCTCAGCGACCCCGCCGCGCTGCCGACGCCTTACGGCGCTGCCGCGCTGCCGCCTCCCGGCTTCAACGACTCGGTCATGCCGCCCATGCAGTACGGCGGCGCTGCTTCGTTCCAATCTACTGGCATGATTCCGCCACCGCCGCAGGCATACGGAAGCCATGCGGTGTATGGCGCCCCGTACGCGAACATGCATGCGGCATATGGCCCTCTGGCTTCCTGGTGGAGCTCCCATGCGCCGCTCGGTGTCCAGCAGCAGGCCACGATGCACTCAGCTGCAGGCGCCCAACAGCAGGCTGCAATGCATGCAGCTCCTAGCGCCCAGCAGCAGGCCCCGATGCATGCAGCTCCTAGCGCCCAGCAGCCGGCCGCGGTCCACTCCTTCGGCGCTGCAGCAACAGCGTCATCCCACGGCGTTGCCACGATCAATCCGTGGCCTACTCCAGCCGCGCTGTCGGCTCCTTATGGCTCCGCTTCTCCATTGGCGTACGCCTACCCGACAGCTCCGACAACCGCGCCTCCTCATGGCGTCTTCCTCGTACGCGGCGCCCTATGGTGGTCTATCAACGGAGTTGGTGGCTTCCTCCATGCTGCCGAGTGGTTCTTCACCTTCGGGATTTTATGCGCCGCTGCCTTCAGACTATGGTACCTAATGCACCGTTCTATTTTGTGCATCTCATACCGGTGAAGCTGACAATGGATAACTATCTATCATGGCGTGCTCAGGTTTTGCCACTTCTTCGCAGTCGCTACTTGGAGGGGTTTGTTGATGGCACCCTATCGTGCCCACCGCCATACCATCCGGGGCATCATGCGTGGGTGGCTCAGTATCAGGCCATTCTCTCTGCCATCCAGTCCTCTCTTATGGAGGGGGTCTCATCACTGGTCATCTTTGCCGCTACGTCTCGGGACGCGTGGACGGCTCTTCATACTAGTTTTGCTTCGCAGTCTCAGGCGCGGGCTCACGCCATCCGCACTGCGCTTGGGGACATGAAGCTTAATGATCTCACTGTCACTGATTACTTCAACAAAGTGACGGGTATGGCTGGCACACTTGCCTCCATTTGTAAGGCTCTTGGTCCGGAGGAGTTCACCTCTTATGTGCTCAATGGACTGGGTGACGAGTATGATAATTTGGTGGAGAATATCAATGGTCATGACACTCCCATCCAGCCTCGTGAGTTGTACGCGCGTCTCCTTGCCACGGAACAGCTCATCCAGGCTCGCCGCTCTACACCGAGTTTCCCTTCCGCAAACGCTGCAACGCGTGGGAAGGGCAAGCCCTACAAGCCACCAACTGGTGGCAAACCTCCACCGACCGCGCCTAACTCGCGGAACACCACTACAAGAAATATGTCAACTAGTGACCTTCTGTCAGTGACCCTGGAAGAATTGGTCATAGATCTATGACCATTTCAAACCAATTGGTCAAAAGCTGTTCGGGGGGCTCCAAACCCTAAACCATTGCGACCATTTTGGTCAGAAAGGTCGTAATTTCCTTACACGAAATGGTCACAAAGCAAGCAGTGCTAGTTCGCTGCCTTATTTCTAGTTGTTAATGACCAATATAGATGGTCATAGCCTTGTAGATTGTGGTGGGTTGTGATGACTAGGCGCCA
Organism: Aegilops longissima; assembly: GCA_021605205.1. Taxonomy (NCBI): domain Eukaryota; kingdom Viridiplantae; phylum Streptophyta; class Magnoliopsida; order Poales; family Poaceae; genus Aegilops; species Aegilops longissima. Next base: position 646,330,097 of record CM038676.1, on the reverse strand, counting down.
TCTCATCGATTTTGCCTATGTGTCATGTCCATGTGGCGGTTTTGCCCTAGGTTGTGAAGCAACCTATATTTATGTTATTCCCAAAATTCCCAAAAAATCTCATAAATGTTTTGGATCATATCTTCATCAAATATGTCAAAAACATTCCTTGCCTAGTTCAAAAATAATTCAAAATATTCATTTTCCTATTCTGTCAGAGCAAAGACTTTGTGAAGGAAGTACCACTTTGGCATGTCCAAATAGTATCCATTTTCTACAGTGCTTTCCTATGCCCAAATAACCATCCTCCACCAAATGCCAGCTCAATCCATTCATTATTTTGAGCCGAGCTTCAACATTCAGATTTATATCCAAAGTGGTACTTTGTAAAGCAAGTACCACCTAGGCTCCTCCTTTTGAGGTGAAAATTTGTGAAGACGGTCTTCTTAGTAACTGATCATCCTCAGCCAAAACTCACGCCCATTAGCCATGTGCATTTCGCGTCATCGCAAATCAAACACTTGGCTGCTTATTCATGTTTGAGCATCGATCGGTCTCCTCGTGAGAATCTTATGTTGTGATTTTCTTCCTAGCACCTACCGGGAGTGCCCAACCCACTAGACATACCTAGGCCGCCTGAACACATGGCACCGCCACGGTCACGCAGATGACCACGCTTGGCGGCATGCGAAGCCTGGCGCTCTAGAGTTGGGGCCCTCGCCACCGCCCAAACCTCGACGTATCGCCACCAAACCATGTATTTATGATTAAATAGGTACTTATGTAACTAGAAATGATTTTTGGAAAAAATAAATAGCAAACTATGAGGCAGCTGCAGTTCAAATTTGACCCGCTTCCAGCTGAATCGGCGGAAATTTGTCTTTTACACGAGAGGTGGATCAAAACTTTTTGCACCCAACCATTTTGTCAATTGTGCATTAAATATGTCCTAGTATTTTAGAAAATTGATTTGGTCCAATTTTGCAACAATTATTTGGGAGGTCCTTCACAAAAAAATCTCCTTCTGGGCACTCAAAAAATGGAAAATGGTTTTTTCGTCCAAAGAAAATGAAAACTTCCTTAGGAAGCATTGTTTGCCATTCCAATATGCACCTTTGTGCACAATAATATATCATTTGAACAAAGTATGCCATGAATGTGGCCATAAGATTGATCATTTGGCCTGAAAGTCATTGATCTCCACACATGATAGCTCGTTTCTGAGAACACTTTTTAAAAATAATTGCCGTATGACAAGTTTGTTATTTTTCCTGGGAACTTGGCCACATATAATGACACAATGCGAAGGTTTCCCAATTTTTTGATTTTTTTTGAATTTTTTATGCCCGTTTCAAAATGCAGTCAAAACGGCGGGAATGACCGTTCCTAGCTAGTGGTTGAATCTTGGAATTTTTTTGGTGTTTCTCTGATTAAATAGATACTTATGTACCTAGAAATGATTTTTGGAAAAAATAAAGAGCAAACTATGAGGCAGCTGCAGTTCAAATTTGACCCGCTTCTACCTGAATCGGCGGAAATTTGTCTTTTTCACGAGAGGTGGATCAAAACTTTTTACACCCAACCATTTGGTCAATTCTGCATTAAATATGGCCTAGTATTTTATAAAAATGATTTGGTCCAATTTTGCAACAATTATTTGGGAGGTCTTTCACAAAAAAACCTCCTTTTGGGCACTCGAAAAATGGAAAATGGTTTTTTCGTCTAAAGAAAATGAAAACTTACTTAGGCAACATTGTTTGCCATTCCAAAATGCACCCTCGTGGACAATATGAGATCCTTTGAACAAACTATGCCATGGATGTGGCCATAAGATTGACCATTTGGCTTGAAAGCCATTGATCTCCACATGTGATAGCTCGTTTCTGGGAACACTTTTTAAAAATAATTTCCGTATTACAAGTTTTTTATTTTTTCTGGGAACTTTGCCACATATAATGACACAATGCGAAGGTTTCCCAATTTCTTGATTTTTTTTTGAATTTTTTATGCCCGTTTCAAAATGCGGTCAAAACGGCGGGAATGACCGTTCCTAGCTAGTGGTTGAATCTTGGAAATTTTTTGGTGTTTCTCTGATTAAATAGATACTTATGTACCTAGAAATTATTTTTGGAAAAAATAAAGAGCAAACTACAAGGCAGCTACAGTTCAAATTTGACCCGCTTCCAACTGAATCGGCGGAAATTTGTCTTTTTCACGAGAGGTGGATCAAAACTTTTTACACCCAACCATTTGGTCAATTGTGCATTAAATATGGCCTAGTATTTTAGAAAAATGATTTGGTCCAATTTTGCAACAATTATTTGGGAGGTCCTTCACAAAAAAACCACCTTTTGGGCACTCGAAAAATGGAAAATGGTTTTTTCGTCTAAAGAAAATGAAAACTTCCTTAGGCAACATTGTTTGCCATTCCAAAATGCACCCTCGTGCACAATATGAGATCCTTTGAACAAACTATGCCATAGAAGTGGCCATAAGATTGACCATTTGGCTTAAAAGCCATTGTTCTCCACACGTGATAGCTCGTTTCTGAGAACACTTTTTAAAAATAATTTCCGTATTAAAAGTTTGTTATTTTTCCTAGGAACTTGGCCACATATAATGACACAATGTGAAGGTTTCCCAATTTTTTGATTTTTTTTTGAATTTTTTATGTCCGTTTCAAAATGCGGTCAAAACGACGGGAATAACCGTTCCTAGCTAGTGGTTGAATCTTGGAATTTTTTTGGTGTTTATATGATTAAATAGATACTTATGTACCTACAAATGATTTTTGGAAAAAATAAAGAGCAAACTACAAGGCAGCTACAGTTCAAATTTGACCCGCTTCCAGCTGAATCGGCGGAAATTTGTCTTTTTCACGAGAGGTGGATCAAAACTTTTTACACCCAACCATTTGGTCAATTGTCCATTAAATATGGCCTAGTATTTTATAAAAATGATTTGGTCCAATTTTGCAACAATTATTTGGGAGGTCCTTCACAAAAAACCTCCTTTTGGGCACTCGAAAAATGGAAAATGGTTTTTTCGTCCAAAAGAAAATGAAAACTTCCTTAGGAAACATTGTTTTCCATTCCAAGATGCATCCTCGTAGATGTATAATCACACAATGCGAAGGTTTTTCATTTTTTTTGTGAATTTCCTATGCCGATTTCAAAATGTGATCAAATTTGCCCGCATGACCCTTCTTAGTTAGGTGGTTAATAATGCAAAACTATTGGTTTGTCTATGATGAAATAGCTACTTTTGTATCTAAAAATAATTTTTTTAGAAAATAAATAGCAAACTATAAGATACCTGTAGTTCAAATTTGACTCGTTTCTTGCCGAATTGGTTGTTTCTCAAAATACCTAGAAAGATAGGAAATGCAATCAAATTGATGATCGTCGATTAAAGGTGGTCTAACTTAAGTGAAAATTTTAGTGATGCCATTTTGCAAAATATTTTTGGTAGCTGCCTCACAAACCTCCCTTGTTTTTAACACTAAGAAGAGGAAATTTTAATAGCTCATTTTCGAACCAATCAGGACGCAGCACACGGATCACCCCACTATATTCGATCTGAGCCGTCCGCCTCCTACTAATCCAGCGTCTCTCCCTTCCTCCCTCGAACCCCTCCTTCTCGAGAAACCCTAGGTCAAGCGCTGCCGTCTCCCTCTCCCTGATCCAGACCCCTCCCCCGCCGCCCCTCTCCCCGATCCAGATCCGTCCTCCTCCGATGCCCTCCCCTCGGCTCCATCCTCCCCTTGGACAAGATCCGGCACGCACGTCCCACACATCGACCGCGCCCTCCCACCCACACATCGCCGCCGCCACCCACTGTCCCGTCTGACCTCGCCGCCGCCACCCACATCCCCGTCTGACCTCGTCGCCGTTCGCCGCTCCCGGTCTCATCCCCCCCACACCTGCCACCCCCTCCCTCTCCTCCTCCCATCAGAAGAGAAGAGGGATCTCACGCGGATCACACCAGGGCATCGATCTGGACTTCCATCTGCACGAGGGGACGCGTGGAGCAGGAGGGGCGGCCATGGAGCCGGCAAAAGATGGCCGCCTGCTCCATCCGCACCCAACCTCGCGAGCGGCCGTGGAAAGGGTTTTGGCTGCGGCGTCGCGTCCATCACCGGCTCGTCTCCGGCGGCTCCTCCCCGTCGGACACCGCGCCCTCTCCACCCCTGGATGGCGCCCACTAGCTCGGTTTGCTCGTGCGTGTTGGGCTGTATGGCATCGACCCCGACCTCCTTTGTTGCTTCTCCGGCGCGGCCGTGCATCCCGTGCATCATGTGACGGCCTCCTCCGCCACGCGACGTTGGTAGCCGACCTGCACTGCAATGGCTGCATCGCCTACAATCTTCTTCAGTGAGCACTTGGACCTCTGCTCTCTCCTCTGCAACATCTGCTTATTTTATTTCATGTGTTGTTCATGAATATTGGTGGAACTGATAACAATCATGTGTAATGCTGGAATTTGCATTCTCAAAATTTATTTGCAACATTCGCTTGTGACTGGTCACTTTTGGTTCCTGATCTATATTCAGCATAGGTTATAAGGCTTGCATTTTCACTTTGATTGCATACCTAAGGTTAACCAGCTAGATATCGCATGAATTCTGTAAGTTTGAACTTTGCATGATTGAGCACAGGACATCCAGGGCAGGTGAGGCCTAGGTATTTCATTTTAGTTGGCACATTTCAAGTACGAGTAATATGGTGACTGATATATTTGTTTTAGTCTTACCAATGCAAAGATGGAAAATATGTTCTTTTTATTATTATCCAAAGGATGGTCAGTGTTACACAACTTCAGCTTTCTAATGCTAGATCATTAATTCCAAGTAGTAAATAGATACTTGTTACTTTATGCATGACAAACCTCATCATGAAGAAAGGGAAAGTAATGTGCAGCTGCCCATTATAAATTGCCCCTTAGTTCAGTTAGTATGCAATTGAATCAATTCTTTAAGAATTCAGTTAGTAAATTTAGATATTTGGGAAAGCATAGTTCTTAAAGAATTCGGTTCAGTTGAGATAACATTTCCATTTCAGTAATAATGAAATGAGATATCTAATTGTCATACTAATATCTTTGCTTTGCACATTATAGTCAGTACATCTCCCACATGATCGACGTCGATGCCACGGTCCTCGAGCAGAACAGGGTGAGCTTCATACCGTTCCATTCGTGATGTGAATTATTCAGGCTGTAGATTTTGAGTTGTTTAAGGTGTGGACTGTTGTGTGGTTCCAGTAAAAATATAACTGTACAGATATTTTTGTGTGCATAAAATCAGCATTGTACAATCTCCCTGATATTATGCATTTTATTGATACTCCACTAGAGTTGCTATCTCCTGGTGTTCATGGGCTCTGAGTCTGCCTGTACAGATTTTGAATTTTTCATGTAATAACAAGTAATACTGCTTAGTACTCCACAAATAAACTATTAGTGTGGGAGGTCTCTCAGTGAAACTGTATCATAATATTTGTTAATATTTTGCATGCCATTTGAAGTTCACTTGGCAAGCAAGTATTGTTTAGTACGTTATTTTTGCTTTGAGATGAACTTGCAGCATAAACATCGAGTTAGATGATAAGTCCTTAGGTGCCAATTCTTATTTAAACATTGAGTTAATATAGTCCACAACATTAAATATTTTGATTTGAAGTTAGTCTGTACAAGCCTATGTTTATGCCCAGTTTGTGTTAATTATCTTGAAGTTAGTCTGTCACTTCTTTACTGACATTCTTGTTTGTTAAGGAATGGTGTGGTACAGTGTCTAATTTTCAGCTGATCACTTGTATAGAAAATTTTGACCCAGAAAAAACAAGTACTTGTACAGGCACACACAGCTTCCTCTCACTAAAAAAACCAAGTGCTTGTCTCTCTCACTTTTGTTCACATTTGATCCAGATAAACTAAATACCTATACAGGCACACAACTTCCTCTCACAAAAAAATCGAAGTACTTGTCTGTATCATGTTTGTTTGCTTTCTTTGAGAAATCTCATGTTTGTTTGCTAGGCCAGAAAATAGACAGCTCCCAGCCTGGTTAGCCCCATGCACTTACTGCAGCTCCCGGCATGGTTAGCCCCATGCACTTACTGTTTGTTCGGTCCAGAACCAATGGCTGAACCAACTGCTGCACTTTTAGTTCTGTGATGTGTGTTTGTTACTTGCACTTGTAGGCTAACTCGATTATACTTTCATTTGACACAGTTTTCTTTGGACTAATTTTGCCTGTTTTCACGTGTGTTGCCCACATTTACGTGGTACCTTAGTATAGTAGTGGTGTGTCCATGGATGATTGCTTGGAAAATCAACTAATATTACTATCTGTATTCATTTGGGAGCTTGCTTTTTATAACATATTATAATTTTGAATGTGTTCTAATTCTACATAGGTTTGGCAGTTAATCCATGTTACTGCAGACTGAAGTTTTTTAGCAGGAATTACTTGGGTTCGGAAGCTACCTTCAATCGTTGCTGTTGGAGATTAAAATCAGCTAGCAGTGCATTTTCTTTTAAGTCATGTAACTCACTTTTTACAAAAAAAAACTTATAGTGCTTTCTAGATGTGCTTTGGATGTTTTGATATCAGCTTTGCTTTTTCAAATCAGATTAGATTGTTGGAAATCTGTCTCTCTAAAAAGAGTAAAAGCGTACTAATGCTTTAAAGGCCAAACAGAAATCAGTTAGCATGTATGTATCAGGACATACAGCTTTTGTACACTTGTTGTTTGAATATTTAGTTCTGTTCGATTTAGTTCTGTTCTATACTATTGATAACTATCCTGTCAATACATGCTTGTTCTGTAACTTGTTGTCTCGATTGTTCAAATGATAATTAAGTTGTATTCGATTGATGTCCTGCTAGCTGCTACTATTAATTTTTACTGTCATGATGTTGATACTTCTTAGAATATGTTCAGTGCCTTAATTCTAGTAGTATTTGTTATCGAAAACATGATTTTATTGTGAGCCATCAAGTTCTTGGAGTCTTCTTAGAGCTTGCTGGTATTTACCTTTTTCCACCAATATAATATTTGCTAATATTTACTCCTCATGGTTGCTACTGTTATCCATGCCCTCATGCTTCAGGATAGACTCCTAGCTGCTTGTGTATCTGTTTATTATTCTGTTCATTATTCTTTTCCTAGATGTTCTTTGTTGGAAGATATTGCTTTCATTCTGAATTGGCAGCCATGATAACGATCATTTTCATTCTTCTACAGGAGCTCTAGGTTGAAGAAGTTAAAAGAAGGGAACGCTTCATCTTTATAGCTAGTTTTATGTTCCTGTTTGTTTTATGTTCCTGGGTGTTGTACTTCATAGCAGCACTTACTGGGTGTTCCTGGGTGTTCTAAATTCCTGGATGATGTGAACTATGGCATGATTGTAATATATATAATATACTCATTTTGGTCGTCATTTGTGAAAATTTGTGTGATTGAAATACTCAAAATATTGATCATTTATTGTTTTTTTTGAGGTGATGATCCTTAATTGCTGATACATCAGAAATGAAGCAAATACTATTTGGGCCCTAAAAAGGCCACAAATCAAACAATTCGGAAAAAATGAACAAAAATTGCTTAAAATCAGTTGTGAAAAGGTGAAGGCCAAGAAAATAAAAAGGCCTAGGCCCACAAATAACGAGGCTGAAATATTGGGCTTGGCCCATCTACCTAATCAAAATTAATATGAGAAAAAAATATGAATAGGCCGAATTGTTGGGCTAGGCCCATGTAGAAAACCGAATTGGACCGGGCTGAATCTTGTGCCACATCAGCTTGCCACGCTAGATGCCTACGTGGCCTGGGGAGGTTGCTAGTGACCAAAACGCCACAGTAGGCATATTTTGGTCGAACGGCGTCTCGACCTTCTCACAGAGAAGGTCGCTATAGTCAGTTTACGACCGCCAGCTTTTGACCTTCTGTTTTTGGTCACAAAAAGGTCGCAAATGAAAAACCATGACCTTTTAGTGACCAATAGTGGTGGTCACAAGTTGACATATTTCTTGTAGTGCACCACTACCTCCACGGGAGGCCGAGTCCGTGCCTGCTGCCCTTCATGTGGTGCTCCGGTCCCCTGCCAGCTGTGTGGGCTTGATGGTCACCTTGCCTCCCGTTGTCATCGTCGCTTCAAGCAGGATTTCTTGGGGATCGGGAACAATGGCAAGGGTAATGAGAAGCAGGCTGCACTGGCGAGTCATGAGCAGGGGCATACCCCTTCCTATCCAGTTGATGCATCTTGGTACATGGATACGGGAGCTACCAATCACCTGACGAGTGAGATGGGCAAGCTCTCTACACAGGAGCCGTACCGTGGACACGATCAGGTTCACACCGCTAATGGGGAATGTATGCACATCTCACATATTGGTCAGGTATCACTTCTTACACGTCGATCCACACAATTACGTCTTCTTAATGTCCTTCGTGTTCCCTCTGTTTCACGTAGTTTGCTTTCAGTTCCTAAACTTACTCGTGATAATAATGTTCTTGCTGAATTTCATCCTTTTCATTTTTTTGTGAAGGACCGAGACACGAGGGACGTACTCCTTAGAGGTCGACTGGGTAATAATGGTCTCTATGCACTTGATGTGCCACTACCTCCTAGTGCTTTCAGCGGTGTTCGTGTGTCTCCATCACATTGGCATGCGCACCTTGGTCATCCAGCCACTCCCATCGTTCGCCATGTACTTCATCGTCATGAGCTTCCAGTAGTGTCCAATAAACATGTTGATGCATTTTGTGATGCCTGTCAGCAAGGCAAGAGTCATCAACTTCCTTTTTCTGAGTCGAGTCGTGTAGTAAGTAAACCGCTTGAACTTGTGTTTTCGGATGTATGGGGCTATGCCCAAACCTCTGTTAGTGGTCATAATTATTATGTCAGTTTCATTGATGCTTACAGTCGGTTCACTTGGCTTTATCTTCTTAAACGCAAGTCTGATGTGTTTAATATTTTCTTGCAATTCCAAACACATTTGAGCGTCTACTCAGTCATAAAATCATTCATGTGCAATCTGATTGGGGGGGGGGGGGTGAGTATCACAACCTCAATGCATTCTTTAATAAGCTTGGAATTACACATCGTGTGTCTTGTCCTCATACACATCAGCAAAATGGTGTAGCTGAGCGTAAGCATCGTCATATAGTTGAGACTGGTCTTGCTTTGCTTGCCCATGCCTCCGTTCCTTTCCGGTTCTGGAGTGATGCGTTTTCCACCGCATGCTTTCTCATTAACAGACTCCCTACACGACTCCGTCAGATGAAAACACCACTTGAGCTCTTGCTGAATGAAGTTCATGATTATACGTTTCTTAAGGTCTTTGGGTGTGCGTGTTGGCCACATCTTCGTCCATATAACCAACGCAAGTTGGAGTTTCGGTCTAAACAGTGCGTGTTTCTTGGTTATAGTTCTCTTCATAAAGGGTACAAGTGTCTTCATATTCTCTCTAACCATGTCTACATCTCACGTGATGTGGTGTTTGATGAGTATGTTTTTCCTTTTTCCGCACTTCCGGTCACCTCCACCACTCCCACTGCACCCGAGAAATCTGTTTTACCTTTGCCTGGTCAATTTGTAGATGCTGCATATACCCCCTTATTGCTACCTAACCATGGTGTAGGTACTGGGCGCGGAGCACGCCTCGAGCTTCTGGATGAGCAGTCGCCCGCGTCCCCACGTACGTCTGCCGAGCCCGCTCGCGACGCCTCTCCGTCACCTGGCTTGCCGACGATGCTGGCCGACCCGGGCCCTGCTACTTCGGTCCAGCATGGGGCTAGCAACGCGTTGGCGGAGCCGACCGAGCCGGTCGAGCTGGTCGAGCCAGCTTCCCCCGAGCCGGCCTCTGCCACGGGGGCCGAGCCAGTGTCCCCGCCCGCGTTGGTCAAGCCGGCGTCCACGCCTTCCTCCCTAGGCCAGTCACCTGGGGCGACTGACTCTACATCCGGGGAGCGGTCTGCGTCGTCGTCGATGTCGCCATCTTCATCGACTCCGTCTCCACCGCCACCTCCGCCGCCTACCGCTATTATGTGTCCTCGTACACGCAGTCAGAGTGGTATTGTTCGGTCGAAGGAGCGCACTGACGACACGGTTGCGTGGATTGCAGCGTGTATGGCACAGATAGATGCTGACTCCACTGGTGAGCCTCGGCATTTTCAGGCGGCTCTTCGGATTCCTCATTGGCGCAGTGCCATGGAGCAGGAGTTTCAGGCACTATAGAGGAATGATACTTGGCGCTTGGTTCCTCCTGTGCCTGGTGTCAACATCATTGACTCCAAGTGGGTGTTTAAGGTAAAGAAGCATGCTGATGGTTCTATTGAGCGATACAAGGCACGGTTGGTGGCCAAAGGGTTTAAACAGCGGTATGGTCTTGATTACGAGGATACCTTTAGTCCAGTTGTCAAACCTACCACCATTCGTCTGCTTCTGTCCTTGGATGTTGCCAAAGGGTGGTCTCTGCATCAGCTTGATGTTCAGAATGCTTTTCTCCATGGGGTCTTAGAGGAAGAGGTTTACATGCGGCAACCTCCAGGTTTTGTTGATCCTACTCGTCCACATCATTTGTGTCGTCTTGTTAAGGCGCTTTATGGACTTAAGCAGGCTCCTCGTGCATGGCATGCCCGACTTGGCTCTGTTCTTCGACGTCTTGGATTTGCTCCGTCCACTGCTGACATGTCTCTGTTCATGTTCTAGCGTCCTGAGGTTACTATGTACCTCCTGGTTTATGTTGATGACATTATTCTTATCAGCTCCTCAGTGACTGCTGTTGATCGTCTGTTGTCTGCTCTGAGTGGTCATTTTGCTGTCAAGGATCTGGGTGCTCTTCATTACTTCCTTGGTCTGGAGGTTTCACGGTCCCCTGGTGGCCTGACTCTCACTCGGCATAAGTATTCCTTGGACTTGCTCCGACATGCTGGTATGTTGCAGTGCAAGCATGCTACTACCCCTATGTCTGCGACTGATCGGTTATCAGCCTTGGATGGTGCCTTGCTTCCTTCAGATGATGCTACAGAGTACCGTAGTATTGTTGGTGCCTTGCAGTACTTGACTATCACACGGCCGGATATCTCGTATCCGGTAAATCGTGTGTGCCAGTATCTTCATGCTCCTCGGACATCACACTGGTCAGCTGTGAAGCGTATATTGCGTTATCTCTCTCGTACTGTCTCCTATGGCTTGCATCTTCGGCCTACCTCCTCGAGTGCTCTCTCGGCGTTCTCTGATGCAGACTGGGCTGGGAGCCTGGATGATCGGCGATCAACGGGGGGCTATGCTATCTTCTTTGGTCGCAACTTGATCGCCTGGAGTGCGCGCAAGCAGGCCACAGTATCTCGGAGTAGCACTGAAGCAGAGTACAAGGCGGTTGCCAATGCCACGGCTGAGCTCATTTGGGTACAGTCTCTATTGAGAGAGTTGGGAGTCTCTCAAGAGCGGTCACCGGCTCTTTGGTGTGATAATATTGGTGCGACGTATCTTTCATCTCATCCAGTTTTCCATGCTCGTACCAAGCACATCGAAGTTGACTATCACTTTGTGAGAGAACATGTTGCACAGAAGCTCCTTCATATCAAGTTCATCTCCTCCAAAGATCAACTTGTTGACATCTTCACGAAGCCTCTACCACAACCTCAGTTTGTAGGTTGTAGGCGCAATCTTAACTTGATCTGTACCTCAGGACATAGTTAAGATTGAGGGAGGGTGTTAGATAGTATTTACACGTGGCTTCTGTATATATCTTGTATATTGTATTATACACTTTGTGTACCCCTTTAAATATATGAGATAGCCACACCCGTTACGGGTGTCGAGCAGTTTTCAAAACCCTAGCTTTTACAAAACCAACACCGTAAACTTTCTCATGCCCATGTAGAAAAACATACTCAGTACGTACAATACACAGCTCAATGATTGAGATTGCGGTTAGCCTGCTCCCTCTTCCCCGCCGCGACGCCACGTCCGCTGCGTCCGTCCCGGCAGTGTGCACATCACTGACAGACTTAATTGTCGCCCCACTCTCAAGAAACTGCGGCCGGAATCCATCTACGGGACAAATGGATCAATCGAGCAGCCCGGCGACGTGGCTCACTCCAATCGCTATCCATCAAACCCCAGCGATTTCTCAGGTTTTGACCCGGAACGCCATGCCGAGACCGACGTCGATCGAGCCACAGAGCGGCGGGAGCCGACCTCTCGGCCGCGGGCGTGACACCTGTGACCCGCGTCGCCGGTGATTGATTCCATTTCCATCGCTGCCTCGCCGTCTCGTCCTGATCGGGTAAAGGCTGAGCGTAAATGCGGTCCAAGAGGAGCCCGTGTGAGCGAGGAGTGCTGGCGACTCGGTATCGGGAGGGGAAAAGCGTTGTTTTGGCTGTGTCCGGCGCTGCTGCTGGCCCGACGGCGACCCGGGGCGACGACTGCTTCGCTGTTCGCGGCGCGCGCGAGGGGGGCCGCCGCGGGCCATCGCCCGGAGCGACACGTACGCGCGGGCGCGACGGCGACGTCCGCGGCGTAGGTGTGTGCGAGTGTTCGTGATCCCTGCTCGAGCGGCGCCAAGTGTCCAAGCTTCTAGAATACGCCCTGCGCCCTGGACCATCTACCACAGACGACACCATCTCAGTGTACATATTTGGTCCATCGATCGGTACGGCATGGAACGTGAGGAAAGAAGCGAGCCTACCAAGCTCCAACAGCCCACAAGGCCGGACACAAATGGAGCGGAGGCAGAGACAAGCTAGCCAAGCACCAACGTGCCGCTCTCTATCAGTGACTCAGGGATGAGGCCGTCCTGATCCATCGTGCCGGCAAGTTGGCGATGTGGATGGCATCCGGCCTACGAAACGGGGCGAACCCACGGCCTCGGATCAACGGGTGGCTTCAAACTCACAGATCCTTAACTGGAAACTGTACACGACCGACCGGCCGGCTTGAATACAGACACTTGACAGTTGACAGGCAGATTGAACTAGGAACTCTGCCGACCTCAAAGTCAAAGAATTCCAGGCCGGATCGCTTCATCCCACAGCGATGGCCGAGCAGCAGAGCTACTAGCAGGGGTCGAGGGCTCAGTCGGACTAGGTCGCTGCATGACCGTGCTCCGTGATCGATCGCCTTCGCCATTTGACTCCACGCGCGGTTGCTGTAGCTGGCTGCCTTTTGCGTTTCAATGCTCCTCCATTCACTCTGGCCGGGACCGTGATCGGGACGAGAGGGAGTCGGGATGAGAAGTAGCCAGCGTACTCATCGGCCCACCCATAACGAGCAACTGCGTTTTTTTTACGGAGTGAAGATCAAATCAACTGATTGAACATCACAGAGAAACCAAGTTTAACGTTCCACGTTCGGTCGAGGAAGAAGGGGACATCTCACACAACAGTGGCATCCAATCCAATAATAAGAGAAGGATGGATGCCGGAGCCTCCTCAGAGCTCAGGCACTCTCGGCCGTTGGATCGGTTTCCTTGATGCGTTTCTGGACGTCGGATCGAGATAAGGATGAACCTGGGCCGTCGGATCTAAGGTAATGGCAGCAAAATGTAAATGCCATGCCCCCACCGGGCATTTCGTCATTCGTGTAGGGGGTATAAAGAGGGCGCCTGTGTTGAACCCTAGCCGCGGCCTCCTCTCCTCCCACGCGCCTCCTCCTCCCGCACCCGCGCCTCCCTCTCCTCCCACGTGCCTCCTCTCCTCCCGCCCACATCGCCGCCGCCACCGCCACCCACCGCGATCGAACCACGCCGTCGGCATCCATCCACTCGCTCCGGCGGCTCGGCGCCGCCCAGATGCTTGCCGCATGAGCCCTCACCTTGGGGCAAGAATAGAGATGGCGGCGGCCGGATCCGAAGACGGCGGGCGGCGACCACTCCGTGAGACTCGGGGTCGAAGGCGCCGGGATCCAGTTCTGGCGCGGTGGCGGCCATGGCGAGCTTGAGCCGGGCCGAGGAGGACGGCGCTGACGTCGAGATCGCGCACATCGAGCCCGAGATCCTGCGCCTCTCCTCCAGTTTCCTCCACCTCCGCGTCTTCCGGGCCACGACAGCGCAGCCGACCGGGGCAGGGTCGCGGGCGAGGGAGGCCTCGCACCCTCGATCTGGGCGGGTCGTGGCCTGCCTCCACCACCGCCAGCCCGCCGCCAAGGCGCGCCTTGCCGGCCGACGCCTCCGCTGCCCGCCGCTAATACAGGAGCCCAGCAGCGCCTCCCTCCTGGAGGAGCCGCTCCGCCCAAGCAGCGCATCCTCCCCGGAGCAGCCACTCCCGCCTAGCAACGCCGCCCGCTCAGCTGGGCGGCGACCCGTCCCAGAGGCAGGTGGCGACCACTCCTCCTTCCTCCCTCCCTCTCTCTCTTTCCTCACCTCTCCCTCCTCCCTCTTGCATCCTCTGTTTCTTCAAGTTTTTTCCTGATTAGTTGCTGTAGACTTGATATTGTGAGAATATAATGATGATTATTTCTTGATGAGTCCTGCTGCATGATTTTCCTGATTAGTTGCCGTCGACGGGGGGAGGCCAGGCGGAGCGCGCCGTCGCCACCGCCATCGCCACCGATTGGCGTGTCGATGGGAGGGGCCAGGCGTAGCGTGCCATCGCCACCGCCGCTCATCTGCGCCTCCCCCTCCTCCTCCCCACGACCCCACCGGATTGAGACTGGCCCTTCCTTGTGCCAGGCCCTCGTGCCACGGCTTGGCCATCAGGAGCGGCGACGATGGCCTGATGCAGACGCACTTGTGGCTTCCCGTGGTGCTCCACTCCTGCTCCCTCCTCCTCACCCAGGTATCTTTTTTGGAGCTAATCTTGTATCTTCTTTAGGTTGCCACCGATGGGAACACAACCAGTGGATTGGTTTTGCCTGTCAGCAACCAGAACAAGAACAAGTCAATGCTTATTCATTCATGGTACTGAATATTGGAGGGAGATGGACAGTACATATAGAGCTATGTAGGGAAAAAAATTCTTGCACATTTATACTGATTGTGATATAACTTATATATTCCATTTTACTTCAGATTAGTATGTTGTGCAATCCTGCTATCCATGGATAATTGGGCCTGTTTTTCCACGCAGTCCATAGTATGTTTCGAAAACATGTTCTCATGTAGATTTGTGCAGTCATGGTCAACTGGTACAAACTACAATTGTTGTGTGTTTAG
Source organism: Aegilops longissima (assembly GCA_021605205.1). NCBI lineage: Eukaryota > Viridiplantae > Streptophyta > Magnoliopsida > Poales > Poaceae > Aegilops > Aegilops longissima. Next base: position 646,314,955 of record CM038676.1, on the reverse strand, counting down.
TTTCCAAGGAGAAAGCAGAGGCATGTATTTTTGTTTTGAACGAGAAGCACAAAATATTTCTTATTTGAAGGACACGTGCTTTGGTCTTTTGAATATGTTCAGCGACAAGATTAGTTAAACCTGTCTCTACCATGGAACCATATTATGATTTTACATGTAAGATGGTTTGAGTTGGATAAATGAAATAATAAGAGCTTTGGATTAATGTAGAACAACTGGTAAAAATATAAAAGTTGAGTTCCCTTTCAGTTTAGTTAGTGGCCTGTAGACTTTGATTTTCGCATGATACTTTTCTTAACAAATGGTTAGTACATATCCTTCCATTCCATGAATTAGTCTCAATTTGTCTGAGCTAAGCTATGTGTGTGTTAGCTTCAGAACATGTGCCAGCAGATTAATGTGAGCAAAGGATTACTCGAGTATGGATGATCAGTGAACATGCAACATATGGTAGGTGTGATTTTACTGATAGGCACTCAGATTCTGCAGCCATTTTAGATTCATATGCCCACACTGCCATTTCTTTGTTAATCGTGTAGTTAGTGTTAATATCACTGTTTATTTTAAAGCATTTGTGTTTAGTTCTTTTAATCTTCAAATGATGTATGACAGTGTCGATAACCAAATAGCAGCCATGTGTAGTAAAGTCTACTTTCTCCAATTCCTCCTATTGTATATGTTGACTCCTTATTGTAATTAATAAAGAAGGGACAATAAACTGAAGCAAAAAGTCAATTCTGAATATGTGTTTAAAATTTGTAACATTTTCCACACTTTTCCCAGGTTTTTCCTGTGATAAATTGATGCATGTTTTATATATGTATTTGAATTTTGTAATATTTTCCTCACTTTTCCCAGATTGGTGATATATACTTTGGCGATGTTACCTATGAAAATAGGAATGATTTTCTTATTGCATGGACAGAACAATCAATTTTGCCGACGGCGCGAATGGACGAGTCCGGAGACGTCGGCAGGGGAGGGAGGGGCGCGGGAGGTCGAGGCAGAATGGGGGCCGCTCGTCGGTTCGGCTCGGCGTGCGGATGGAGTTCAGGTTCTCCAACTTCCACACCGTTCAGGTGATGTTGATCGGAACGCTTTCTCTTCACGTCGCACCGTTGTATTTCGACTGATTTCGGATTCCTGGTTCGGGGGTTGCTACTAGCTAGGGTGTTTCGTTACCACGGGAATCTCAATGTGTTTCCCGTCTCTGGGTTAGGGAAAGCTTCGCATGATGGGTTGAATCCTAAATTAATTTCCTATTGTATCGAATAGATTTCGGATGGTAATTGGTACTCGTGGGGTGGATCCGGAAATTCATCGGTGATGGGTTGAGCAGCATGAATGTGTGACTGAAACTTGCATGTTCAGGAAGATCGATAAATGTATTCTGGTCCTACACTGGGAGAAGCTTCCTCCTTAGCCACGTTTTGTGTGTTTTCGTTCCGTCAGAGAAAGGCGATGCCGGTCGCATAGAGAATGCTGATCTGCTCATGTGTTCGGAGATCAATTTTTTGAGAGTTATTAGCAAACTAGACATATTTAAGCTTAGTTGCGATCATCCCGTCAACATTCGGTTGTTGAGGCATCTGAAGGTTGTGGGTTTCCCATTTATACTAGGCAGGACATGCTTCGATTGCAATTCTAGCAACATGCATGCATTTTAAAGTAGTTCGATTGAACATGGGTTGATGCTATACCATCTTCGTTAGACCAAATCGAGGATTTTTGCTACTTCATTCTGTGACACTTGAGAATTTGCAAGATCTAATAGTAATTGTTTGAATAGCTGTAGTTATTTTGTTTGGTGTGATATGGAACCGCTTTCTGATTACTGATATCAACATTCAACATGGCAACAACTTCATGTCTTGCAAGAGAATAACTCTGCTCCATGTCTCTGTGTATATGTGCTGGAAGCTTTTTGCAAGTCTTCCAGAATAATAGTAGTCTTCCAGATCATTCAAAGGAAATAACATACCGATACAAATGGATGACATAGGTTTGTTGATGAATTTCTTATTGGTGCTTGCTAAACAGGTACCAGTAGTATTAGACCGGCTGCTCATTACAATCACGTCACTAGATAGTGGAAAAACAATTGCCAAGTCAAGTAAAGCGGCTGCTATTAATGGAGCATGTCAATGGCATGAATCTATCCTGCAAGCAATTCGGTTTCCTAAAGATGAAGTGTCACACGAATTTCAGGAGTGCGAGTGCAAGATTGTTGTTTCCAAGGTATGGCTATTGCCAGCATGTTTTTCCACCTCATTCACTTGCCTATCAAATTTCCATTCCTTTATTATTCCGTTGGTTTACTAACAACATATCTCCTGTTACAGGGATCAACAAGAACTGTTGTTCTTGGGGAAGCGTTCCTAAATCTGACGAACTATCTCAGTTCATCAGACTCCACTGACATCTCTTTGCCATTGAAGAAGTGCAATTCTGGCATAGTTTTATAGGTAGATTTCATTTAGCTGTACTTGTTTTACCCCAGAGAATTTCTGATGGTTTATTGGATCCCATATGATTTTCAAATTTAGCAATGGCTTTGGTCCTGGAGCAGACGCTGCCAAGGGAGCGGCTGATGGAGGCGATCTGGGATCTGCAGGGAGAGGAGGACCTGGAGCGGCTGCTGCCAAGGTATGACTTAGTTTTCTCTCCTCATTTGAGAATTGGCTACTAGCTTTAAATCATGTGGCATCAACATTTATTTGTTTATACAGTCCATTATAGATTGATAGTTGCTACCTTTTAGTAAACTATGAAAATTTGGGCAGCTTTAATAGAAGCCACTTTGTTCAATAGTGTCATCGTATCACTGTGATATCTACTAAAAAAATACTTTCTGTTAGTTCTTATGATCGTTCAGTAAAGAAATGAGAGGTTGAATTGATTTAAGTTAGATGCGATTATGATCCAGGACAAAGGTTCTGTTAATGACTATATATGATACATGTGTTTAGTTGGTCCATTAGTTGTCCTTCTGGTTGCCATTGAATAGATTATTGTTTTTTGTTTTTCTTTTGCTCAGGCCTTATTGCTCAAGCATGAGTGATATCTTTGTGATTCACTTCAGCTACATTGATTTTAATGCATGCCTTCCTTTTTATTGTCAGTAATGCAAGCTATACATGAATTAAGTGAAAAATAATTCTCGAGCACTTTCTTTCATTGTGTATGTGGACTCTTTATTGTCATTGATTAACAAAGGGAAATATAATTTTCAGAGTAGGATTTTTTTAGTACTGTGGGCTTTGCTTATCAAATTGCAATTGTTTATGGTGCTTTTTATAATACATGTTTCTGAAATCAAATCTCTTTGTGCTGAATTAGTCGTTGTGGTCACAAGTTAATCGTTTTGCATGTCTTCACTAAAGGAGGCTTGCGGGTTTATCTTAAGCAGCTTATCTTCAACAATGGTCAACATTAACTATTCAGTTAGGCACCCAGTAGAGGTTTGCCTATCATTGTATCAAAGAGCTTACTATTTCCATTTGCTCAGCAAAGTTTTGAGATATTCCATCATAATTATCTAATTGTAATGCTTTTATGATGCAGGACTAATATCTTGTGATGTGGCTTTCTTGTATCCCATTTGCCCTGCTGCTCCTGAAAGAGATACCATTTTGTTGGTGTTTACTGGTTAATCCTTTTGCATATGTTTACGGATGGATACTCAATGTGCTTGGTTCATATCGTTGCTGATACTTGCCTTCTCTTGCTGATATCCCAAATCATGCACATAGCTATTTTAGTATGGGTTAGGCAATATCCCTTTGTAAAAAAGTACATATGTATGTCACCTTTTGTGTGAGTAAAATATTCATCAGCACTGTAACGGATCATATGCTCTTTGTACTAAATTTGATGCTTTCTACTGAACCATATTTAGCTTTGTAATGGATTTCTATTCTTTGTATCGGACTAATGCTTCCTTGAGACATAGCAGACGCTGGATCATTGCCTTAGACAGTCTTCCTCATGTGTCTTTGAGAAATCCTAATGCTGGATCAGTGGCTTAATTTTTCCTTTTGTATCTATTTGACGCCACTGCCTATATCTTTTTTGTACCATCTTCATTGCAATTACGAATACAACGTTTGGTCGGACATAAGGTTGGACTGCTTTGAGTTGTTTACAGGGTTTGCTTTAAGTTGTTTTAATTCTGATGAAAATGCCCGTTGGATTGTTGCATCCTGATGTTGTTCTTCTTACACCTTTGATTTGATACCTTTATTATCAGGTTGAATATAACCGCACCCGGCAGGGGTGCGGGGTGCGGCAAGCCGCAGTTTCCATCTAGTATGTACGATCCTAGCTACATATGCTACTTTCTAGCATCATGTATCATGTGCACAAACAAACGGGATGGCCGATGGATCGCCAAATTAGAGGACCGATCATGAGCCATTATCCATGGAGCCATCAGCTACGCATGAATGCATGTTCCCTCTAGATGGTCATTCTCGAAACGACCGATCATGAGGCCAACTCCACCGCACGACCCCAAACGGACGTCCGGTTTGGCCGGATTTTGTCCCTTTAGGGCGTCGATGGGTTCGCCCGTGTCCGGCTTTGTCAGATGGATCGTGCGTGCGTCCACCGCGCGGCCGCACCCCAAATTATGTCCGGGGTGGACGTGAATAAAAAATATAAAAACTAGAATGAAATAACTAAAAAAATTAAATAAACGCATTTAAAAAAACATAAAACACAAATAGGGGTCGGCCACAAAACGGCCCAGTTTTCACGGCCACTTAAACGGCCCAGTTTCATAATTAACATATAAAAAAAACGCCTCCCGCGCGCTCCTGCCGCGCCCATCGGTGCCGTGGGCGTCGCCGTCTTCACTGGCCGCCGGTGTCGTTGTCGTCGCTGACGAGGTCGACGTAGGTCGGCGGCGTCCACAGGTGGGGCGGCGGTGCGTGGTAGACGGGGGCGGGCTGGACGGCGGGAGGTGCCTGCACCACCTCCTCCCGTGGCGACGCCTCCCGCTCCGGTGACTGCGGCGGAGTGGCGCGCCAGTTCACGCCACGCCGGCGGCCATCTCCGGGCGATGCAGGACCAGGCCACCCGATCCCAGCAGCTGCTGGAAGGCGGCCGATGCTCCTCCTCCATGGCGTCCTCCTCCTCTCCTCCGTCAAGGCCGCCATCTGCAGCTCCGGGAAGGCCCACGTCGCCGCGGCGCGAGCAGTGCAATGGTCTCCTCAAGCCGTCCCATTGCCGCTCGCCGTGGGTGTACATGGAGTCGCCCATGACACGCTGCGATCGAGCCTCCTCCTCCGCTGTCATGCGAGGAGGTGGAGGTGGTGACGGAGAAGGGAAGGCGACGGCGTAAGGCACAGCCGCTACAGACGCCGCCGCGCACCTCTCGGCGTGGCCGCTGCGGACTGACACCGTGCCGGCGGCATGACGATGCGCGCGGCGTGTTTCGCCCCGAGCCACGTGTCCCACAGCGGGGAGTCGGGGCCATACCTGTCGTCGTAGAACAGGTCGTCGAGGAGGAGGCGGCGGTGGCGCTCGATCTCATCGCGGCGCGCGCGGCCGCTCGCCAGCACAGAAGGGATCTGTTGGGTAACGTAGTAATTTCAAACAAATTCCTATGCACACGCAAGATCATGGTGATGCATAGCAATGAGAGGGGAGATGTGTCCACGTACCCTCGTAGACCGAAAGCGGAAGCGTTATGACAACGCGGTTGATGTAGTCGTACGTCTTCACGGTCCGAGCGATCCAAGCACCGAACGTACGGCACCTCCGTGTTCTGCACACGTTCAGCTCGATGACGATCCCAGGACTCCGATCCAGCAGGGTGTCGGGGATGAGTTCCGGCCTGACGACGTGGTGGCGATGATGATGTTCTACCGACGCAGGGCTTCGCCTAAACTCCGCGACGATATGACCGAGGTGGAATATGGTGGAAGGGGCACCGCTGCGGCTAAGGAACGATCACGAAGATCAACTTGTGTGTTCTAGGGTGCCCCCTGCCCCGTATATAAAGGAGCAAGGGGAGGCTGGCGGCCCTAGGGCGCGCCAAGGGGAGTCCTCCTCCTAGTGGGAGTAGGACTCCCTTTCCTAGTCCAACTAGGAAGAGAGAGGGAAGGAAAGAGAGGGAGAGGAGAGGAAAGAGGGCCGCCCCTCCCTAGTCCAGTCGGACTCCTCATGGGGCGCCACCTCCGGCTGCTGCCCTCTCTCTCCCTCAGCCCACTAAGGCCCAATACTTCCCCGGGGGGTTCCGGTAACCCCTCCGGCACTCCGGTTTTCTCCGAAATCACCCGGAACACTTCCGGTGTCCGAATATAGTCGTCCAATATATCGATCTTTATGTCTCGACCATTTCGAGACTCCTTGTCATGTCTGTGATCACATCCGGGACTCCGAACAACCTTCGGTACATCAAAACATAAACTCATAATAAAACTGTCATCGTAACGTTAAGCGTGCGGACCCTACGGGTTCGAGAACTATGTAGACTTGACCTAGAACTATTCTCGGTCAATAACCAATAGCGGAACCTGGATGCTCATATTGGCTCCTACATATTCTACGAAGATCTTTATCGGTCAAACCGCATAACAACATACGTTGTTCCCTTTGTCATCGGTATGTTACTTGCCCGAGATTCGATCGTCGGTATCTCAATACCTAGTTCAATCTCGGTACCGACAAGTCTCTTTACTCGTTCTGTAATACATCATCCCGCAACTAACTCATTAGTTGCAATGCTTGCAAGGCTTAAGTGATGTGTATTACCGAGAGGGCCCAGAGATACCTCTCCGACATTCGGAGTGACAAATCCTAATCTCGAAATACGCCAACCCAACAAGTACCTTCGGAGACACCTGTAGAGCACCTTTATAATCACCCAGTTACGTTGTGACGTTTGGTAGCACACAAAGTGTTCCTCCGGTAAATGGGAGTTGCATAATCTCATAGTCATAGGAACATGTATAAGTCATGAAGAAAGCAATAGCAACATACTAAACGATCAAGTGCTAAGCTAACGGAATGGGTCAAGTCAATCAGATCATTCACCTAATTATGTGATCCCATTAATAAAATAACAACTCTTTGTCCATGGTTAGGAAACATAACCATCTTTGATTAATGAGCTAGTCAAGTAGAGGCATACTAGTGACACTCTGTTTGTCTATGTATTCACACATGTATTATGTTTCCGGTTAATACAATTCTAGCATGAATAATAAACATTTATCATGAAATAAGGAAATAAATAATAACTTTATTATTGCCTCTAGGGCATATTTCCTTTAGTCTCCCACTTGCACTAGAGTCAATAATCTAGATTACACAGTAATGATTCTAACACCCATGGAGTCTTGGTGCTGATCATGTTTTGCTCGTGGAAGAGGCTTAGTCAATGGGTCTGCAACATTCAGATTCGTATGTATCTTGCAAATTTCTATGTCTCCCACCTGGACTAGATCCCGGATGGAATTGAAGCGTCTCTTGATGTGCTTGGTTCTCTTGTGAAATCTGGATTCCTTCGCTAAGGCAATTGCTCTAGTATTGTCACAAAAGATTTTCATTGGACCCGATGCACTAGGTATGACACCTAGATCGGATATGAACTCCTTCATCCAGACTCCTTCATTTGTTGCTTCCGAAGCAGCTATGTATTCCGCTTCACACGTAGATCCCGCCACGACGCTTTGTTTAGAGCTGCACCAACTGACAGCTCCACCGTTTAATGTAAACACATATCCGGTTTGCGATTTAGAATCGTCCGGATCAGTGTCAAAGCTTGCATCAACGTAACCATTTACGATGAGCTCTTTGTCACCTCCATAAACGAGAAACATATCCTTAGTTCTTTTTAGGTACTTCAGGATGTTCTTGACCGCTGTCCAGTGATCCACTCCTGGATTACTTTGGTACCTCCCTACTAGACTTATATCAAGGCACACATCAGGTCTAGTACACAGCATTGCATACATGATAGAGCCTATGGCTGAAGCATAGGGAACATCTTTCATTTTCTCTCTATCTTCTGCAGTGGTCAGGCATTGACTCTTACTCAACTTCACACCTTGTAACACAGGCAAGAACCCTTTCTTTGCTTGATCCATTTTGAACTTCTTCAAAACTTTGTCAAGGTATGTGCTTTGTGAAAATCCAATTAAGCATCTTGATCTATCTCTATAGATCTTAATGCCCAATATGTAAGCAGCTTCACCGAGGTCTTTCATTGAAAAACACTTATTCAAGTATCCCTTTATGCTATCCAGAAATTCTATATCATTTCCGATCAGTAATATGTCATCCACATATAATATTAGAAATGCTACAGAGCTCCCACTCACTTTCTTGTAAATACAGGCTTCTCCAAAAGTCTATATAAAATCAAATGATTTGATCACACTATCAAAGCGTTTATTCCAACTCCGAGAGGCTTGCACCAGTCCATAAATGGATCGCTAGAGCTTGCACACTTCGTTAGCTCCCTTTGGATCGACAAAACCTTCTGGTTGCATCATATACAACTCTTCTTCCAAAAATCCATTCAGGAATGCAGTTTTGACATCCATTTGCCAAATTTCATAATCATAAAATGCGGCAATTGCTAACATGATTCGGACAGACTTAAGCATCGCTACGGGTGAGAAGGTCTCATCGTAGTCAATCCCTTGAACTTGTCGAAAACCTTTTGCAACAAGTCGAGCTTTGTAGACAGTAACATTACCGTCAGCGTCAGTCTTCTTCTTGAAGATCCATTTATTCTCAATTGCTTGCCGATCATCGGGCAAGTCAACCAAAGTCCACACTTTGTTCTCATACATGGATCCCATCTCAGATTTCATGGCTTCAAGCCATTTTGCGGAATCTGGGCTCACCATTGCTTCTTCATAGTTCGTAGGTTCATCATGATCTAGTAGCATGACTTCCAGAATAGGATTACCGTACCACTCAGTGCGGATCTTACTCTGTTTGATCTCGAGGTTCAAGAGCAACTTGATCTGAGGTTCCATGATCATCATCATTAACTTCCTCACCAATTGGTGTAGGTGTCACTGAAACTGGTTTATGTGATGTACTACTTTCCAATAAGGGAGCAGGTACAGTTACCTCATCAAGTTCTACTTTCCTCCCACTCACTTCTTTCGAGAGAAACTCCTTCTCTAGAAAGTTTCGATTTAGCAACAAAGTCTTGCCTTCAGGATCTGTGATAGAAGGTGTATCCAACAGTCTCCTTTGGATATCCTATGAAGATACATTTCTCCGATTTGGGTTCGAGCTTATCAGGTTGAAGTTTTTTTCACATAAGCATCGCAGCCCCAAACTTTAAGAAACGACAACTTTGGTTTCTTGCCAAACCATAGTTCATAAGGCGTCGTCTCAACGGATTTCGATGGTGCCCTATTTAACGTGAATGCGTCCGCCTCTAAAGCATAACCCCAAAACGATAGAGGTAAATCTGTAAGAGACATCATAGATCGCACCATATCAAGTAAAGTACGATTACGATGTTCGGACACACCATTACGTTGTGGTGTTCCGGGTGGCGTGAGTTGCGAAACTATTCCGCATTGTTTCAAATGTACACCAAACTCGTAACTCAAATATTCTCCTCCACGATCAGACCGCAGAAACTTTATTTTCTTGTTACGATGATTTTCAACTTCACGCTGAAATTCTTTGAACTTTTCAAATGTTTCATTAAGTAGATATACCCATATCTGCTTAAGTCATCAGTGAAGGTGAGAAAATAACGATATCCGCCACGAGCCTCAACATTCATCGGACCACATACATCTGTATGTATGATTTCTAACAAATCTGTTGCTCTCTCCATAGTACCGGAGAACGGTGTTTTGGTCATCGTGCCCATAAGGCACGGTTCGCAAGTACCAAGTGATTCATAATCAAGTGGTTCCAAAAGCCCATCAGTATAGAGTTTCTTCATGCGCTTTACACCGATATGACCCAAACGGCAATGCCACAAATAAGTTGCACTATCATTATCAACTCTGCATCTTTTGGCTTCAACATTATGAATATGTGTATCACTACTATCGAGATTTAATAAGAATAGACCACTCTTCAAGGGTGCATGACCATAAAAGATATTACTCATATAAATAGAACAAACATTATTCTCTGATTTAAATGAATAACTGTCTCGCATCAAACAAGATCCAGATATAATGTTCGTGCTCAACGCTGGCACCAAATAACAATTATTTAGGTCTAATACTAATCCCGAAGGTAGATGTAGAGGTAACGTGCCGACCGCGATCACGTCGACTTTGGAACCATTTCCCACGTGCATCGTCACCTCGTCCTTAGCCAATCTTCGCTTAATCCGTAGTCCCTGTTTCGAGTTGCAAATATTAGCAACCGAACCAGTATCAAATACCAGTGCTCTGCGAGCATTAGTAAGGTACACATCAATAACATGTATATCACATATACCTTTGTTCACCTTGCCATCCTTCTTATCCGCCAAATACTTGGGGCAGTCCCGCTTCCAGTGACCAGTCTGCTTGCAGTAGAAGCACTCAGTTTCAGGCTTAGGTCCAGGCTTGGGTTTCTTCTCCTGAGCAGCAACTTGCTTGATGTTCTTCTTGAAGTTCCCCTTCCTCTTCCCTTTGCCCTTTTTCTTGAAACTAGTGGTCTTGTTGACCATCAACACTTGATGCTCCTTGATTTCTACCTCCGCAGCCTTTAGCATTGCGAAGAGCTCGGGAATTGTGTTATCCATCCCTTGCATATTATAGTTCATCACAAAGCTCTTGTAGCTAGGTGGAAGTGATTGGAGAATTCTGTCAATGACCCTATCATCCGGAAGATTAACTCCCAGTTGAATCAAGTGATTACAATACCCAGACATCTTGAGTATATGCTCACTGACAGAACTATTCTCCTCCATATTGCAGCTATAGAACTTATTGGAGACTTCATATCTCTCAATCCGGGCATTCTTCTGGAATATTAACTTCAACTCCTGGAACATCTCATATGCTCCATGACGTTCAAAACGTCATTGAAGTCCCGGTTCTAAGCCGTAAAGCATGGCACGTTGAACTATCGAGTAGTCATCAGCTTTGCTCTGCCAGACGTTCTTAACGTTGTCAGTTGCATCAGCAGAAGGCCTCGCACCCAGCGGTGCTTCCAGGACGTAACTTTTCTGTGCAGCAATGAGGATAATCCTCAAGTTACGGACCCAGTCCGCGTAATTGCTACCATCATCTTTCAACTTTGCTTTCTCAAGGAACGCATTAAAATTCAACGGAACAACAGCACGGGCCATCTATCTACAATCGACATAGACAAGCAAGATACTATCAGGTACTAAGTTCATGATAAATTTAAATTCAATTAATCATATTACTAAAGAACTCCCACTTAGATAGACATCCCTCTAATCCTCTAAGAGATCACGTGATCCATATCAACTAAACCATGTCCGATCATCACGTGAGATGGAGAAGTTTCAATGGTGAACATCATTATGTTGATCATATCTACTATATGATTCACGCTCGACCTTTCGGTCTCCGTGTTCTGAGGCCATATCTGTTATATGCTAGGCTCGTCAGGTTAAACCTGAGTATTCCGCGTGTGCAACTGTTTTGCACCCATTGTATTTGAACGTAGAGCCTATCACACCCGATCATCACGTGGTGTCTCAGCACGAAGAACTTTCGCAACGGTGCATACTCAGGGAGAACACTTTTACTATGATAATTTAGTGAGGGATCATCTCATAATGCTACCGTCAATCAAAGCAAGATAAGATGCATCAAAGATAAACATCACATGCAATAAATATAAGTGATATGATATGGCCATCATCATCTTGTGCTTGTGATCTCCATCTTCGAAGCACCGTCATGATCACCATCGTCACCGGTAGCGACACCTTGATCACCATCGTAGCATCGTTGTCGTCTCGCCAATCTTATGCTTCTCGACTATCGCTACCGCTTAGTGATAAAGTAAAGCATTACAGAGCGATTGCATTGCATACAATAAGCGACAACCATATGGCTCCTGCCGATTGCCGATAACTTCGGTTACAAAACATGATCATCTCATACAATAAAATTTAGCATCATGTCTTGACCATATCACATCACAACATGCCCTGCAAAAACAAGTTAGACGTCCTCTACTTTGTTGTTGCAAATTTTACGTGGCTGCTACGGGCTTAGCAAGAACCAATTTTACCTACGCATCAAAACCACAACGATAGTTTGTCAAGTTGGTGATGTTTTAACCTTCACAAGGACCGGACGTAGCCACACTCGGTTCAACTAAAGTTGGAGAAACTGACACCCGTCAGCCACCTGTGTGCAAAGCACGGCGGTAGAACCAGTCTCGCGTAAGCGTACGCGTAATGTCGGTCCGGGCCGCTTCATCCAACAATACCGTCGAACCAAAGTATGACATGCTGGTAAGCAGTATGACTTATATCGCCCACAACTTACTTGTGTTCTATTCGTGCATATAACATCAACACATAAAACCTGGCTCTGATACCACTGTTGGGTAACGTAGTAATTTCAAAAAATTTCCTACGCACATGCAAGATCATGGTGATACATAGCAACGAGAGGGGAGAGTGTGTCCACGTACCCTCGTAGACCAAAAGCGGAAGCGTTATGACAACGCGGTTGATGTACTCGTACGTCTTCATGATCCAACCGATCCAAGCACCGAACGTACGGCATCTCCGTGTTCTCGCACATCGTTCAGCTCGATGACGATCCGGGACTCGATCCAGCAGGTGTCGGGATGAGTTCTGTCAACCGACGACGGCGCGGAGTGACGATGATGATGTTCTACCGACGCAGGCTTCGCCTAAACTCCGCGACGATATGACCGAGGTGGAATATGGTGGAGGGGGCACCGCACACAGCTAAGGAACGATCACGAAGATCAACTTGTGTGTTCTAGGGTGCCCCCCCCCGTGATATAAAGGAGCAAGGGGAGGCCGGCCGGCCCTAGGGGCGCGCCAAGGAGGGGGTCCTCCTCCTAGTGGGAGTAGGACTCCCTTTCCTAGTCCAACTAGGAAGAGAGGGAAGGAAAGAGAGGGAGAGGGAGAGGGAAGAGGGCGCGCCCCCCCCTAGTCCACCGGACTCCTCATGGGGGCGCCACCTCTGGGCTGCTGCCCTCTCTCTCCCCTCGGTGAAGGAAATATGCCCTAGAGGCAATAATAAAGTTATTATTTATTTCCTCATATCATGATAAATGTTTATTATTCATGCTAGAATTGTATTAACCGAAACATGATACATGTGTGAATACATAGACAAACATATAGTCACTAGTATGCCTCTACTTGACTAGCTCATTAATCAAAGATGGTTATGTTTCCTAACCATAGACATGTGTTGTTATTTGATTAATGGGATCACATCATTAGAGAATGATGTGATTGACATGACCCATTCCGTTAGCCTAGCACTTGATCGTTTAGTATATTGCTATTGCTTTCTTCATGACTTATACATGTTCCTGTAACTATGAGATTATGCAACTCCGTTTACGGAGGAACACTTTGGTGCTACCAAACGTCCTGGCAACGTAACAGGGTGATTATAAAGGAGTACTACAGGTGTCTCCAAAGGTACATGTTGGGTTGGCGTATTTCGAGATTAGGTTTTGTCACTCCGATTGTCGGAGAGGTATCTCTGGGCCCTCTCGGTAATGCACATCACTATAAGCCTTGCAAGTAATGTAGCTAATAAGTTAGTTACGGAATGATGCATTACGTAACGAGTAAAGAGACTTGCCAGTAACGAGATTGAACTAGGTATTGGATACCGACGATCAAATCTCGGGCAAGAAACATACCGATGACAAAGGGAACAACCTATGTGGTTATGCGGTTTGACCGATAAAGATCTTCGTAGAATATGTAGGAACCAATATGGGCATCCAGGTTCCGCTATTGGTTATTGACCGAGAATAGTTCTAGGTCATGTCTACATAGTTCTCGAACCCGTAGGGTCCGCACGCTTAACGTTACGATGACAGTTTATTATGAGTTTATAAGTTTTGATGTACCTAAGTTTGTTCGAAGTCCCGGATGTGATCACGGACATGACGAGGAGTCTCGAAATGGTCGAGACATAAAGATTGATATATTTGAAGCCTATATTTGGATATCGGAATGGTTCCGGGTGAAATCGATTTTCTTAGGAACACCGGGGTTACGGAACCCTCCGGGGATAATGGGCCTTAGTGGGCCATGAGGGAGAAGAGGAGGGCGGCCAGGCAGGCCGCGCCCCTCCCCTAGTCCGAATAGGACAAGGAGAGGGGGCGGCCCCTTCCTCTTTCCTCCCCTTCCTTCTCCAACAAGGCAGAGGGGAGTCCTACTCCGGTGGGAGTAGGACTCCTCCAGCGCACTCCTTGGGGGCCGGCCGCACCTCCCTCCCTCCTTTATATACGGGGCAGGGGCACCCGAAGACACAAGTTGATCTACGGATCGTTCCTTAGCCGTGTGCGGTGCCCCTCCACCATATTCAACCTCGGTCATATCGTCATGAGTTAAGGCGAAGCCCTGCGCGATGAGCATCATCATCGCCACCACGCCGTCGTCTTGTGGAACTCATCCCGACGCTTTGCTGGATCGGAGCCCGGGATAGTCATCGAGCTGAGCGTGCTGAACTTCGGAGGTGCCGTCGTTCGGTACTTGGATCGGTCGGATTGTGAAGACGTCGACTACATCAACCGCGTTGTCATAACGCTTCCGCTTCGGTCTCACGAGTGCGTGGACATACACTCTCCCCTCTCGTTGCTATACCATCACCATGATCTTGCGTGTGCGTGGGAAATTTTTGAAATTACTCGTTCCCCAACAAAGGCATCGAGCCAGGTTTTATGCGTTGATGTCATATGCACGATAGAACACAAGTGAGTTGTGGGCGATATAAGTCATCTGCTGTACCAGCATGTCATACTTTGGTTCAGCGGTATTGTGAGATGAAGCGGCCGGACCGACATTACGCCAGACGCTTCTGGCGAGACTGGTTTCACCGCTCGAGAACTCGTTGCTTAAAGGTGACCGCGGTGTCTGCTCTCTCACTTTAGTTGAACTGAGTGTGGCTACGCCCGGTCCTTGCGAAGGTTAAAACAGCACCAACTTGACAAACTATCGTTGTGGTTTTGATGCGTAGGTAAGAACGGTTCTTGCTCAGCCCGTAGCAGCCATGTAAAACTTGCAACAACAAAGTAGAGGACGTCTAACTTGTTTTTGCAGGGCATGTTGTGATGTGATATGGTCAAAACGTGATGCTATATTTTATTGTATGAGATGATCATGTTTTGTAACCGAAGTTATTGGCAACTGGCAGGAGCCATATGGTTGTCACTTTATTGTATGAAATGCAAAAGCCATGTAATTGCTTTACTTTATCACTAAGCGGTAGCGATAGTCGTAGAAGCAATAGTTGGCGAGACGACAACGATGTTACGATGGAGATTGAGGTGTCGTGCCGGTGACGATGGTGATCACGACGGTGCTTCGGAGATGGAGATCACAAGCACAAGATGATGATGGCCATATCATATCACTTATATTGATTGCATGTGATGTTTATCCTTTCTGCATCTTATCTTGCTTTGATTGACGGTAGCATTTTAAGATGATCTCTCACTAAAATTATCAAGAAGTGTTCTCCCGAGTATGCACCGTTGCGAAAGTTCTTCGTCTTTGAGACACCACGTGATGATCGGGTGTGATCGGCTCTACGCTCAAATACAACGGTGCAAAACAGTTGCGCACGCAGAATACTCAGGTTAAACTTGACGAGCCTAGCATATAACAGATATGGCCTCGGAACACGGAGACCGAAGGTCGAGCGTGAATCATATAGTAGATATGATCAACATATTGATGTTCACCGTTGAAACTACTCCATCTCACGTGACGATCGGACATGGTGTAGTTAATATGGATCACGTAATCACTTAGAAGATTAGAGGATGTCTATCTAAGTGGGAGTTCTAAAGTAATATGATTAATTGAACTTAAATTTATCATGAACTTAGTACCGATAGTATTTTTGCTTGTCTATGTTTCTTGTAGATAGATGGCTCGTCTTTGTTGTTCCGTTGAATTTTAATGCGTTCCTTGAGAAAGCAAAGTTGAAAGATGATGGTAGCAATTACACGACTGGGTCCGTAACTCGAGGATTATCCTCATTGCTGCACGTAAGAATTACGCCCCGAAGCACCGCTGGGTGCCAGCCTGCTGCTGATGCAACCGACGACGTTAAGAACGTCTGGCGAGCAAAGCTGATGACTACTCGATAGTTCAGTGTGCCATGCTTTACGGCTTAGAACCGGGCCTTCAACGACGTTTTGAGCGTCATGGAGCATATGAGATGTTCCAGGAGTTGAAGTTAATATTTCAAGCAAATGCCCGGATTGAGAGATATGAAGTCTCCAATAAGTTCTATAGCTGCAAGATGGAGGAGAATAGTTCTGTCAGTGAACACATACTCAAAATGTCTGGTTATAATAATCACTTGATTCAACTGGGAGTTAATCTTCCGATGATAGTGTAATTGATGAATTCTTCAATCACGCCACCAAGCTACAAGAGCTTCGTGATGAACTATAATATGCAAGGGATGGACAAGACTATTCCGAGCTCTTCGCAATGCTAAACGCCGGAGGTAGAAATCAAAAGGAGCAGTGTTGATGGTCAACAAGACCACCAGTTTCAAGAAAAGGGCAAAGGGAAGAAGAAGGGAACTTCAAGAAGAATAGTAAACAAGTTGCTGCTCAAGAGAAGAAACCCAAGTCTGGACCTAAGCCTGAGATCGAGTGCTTCTACCGCAAGCGATCGACACCGGAAGCGGAACTGCCCCAAGTATTTGGCGGATAAGAAGGATGGCAAAGTGAACAAAGGTATATGTGATATACATGTTATTGATGTGTACCTTACTAATGCTCGCAGAGTACACAGTATTTGATACTGGTTCATTGCTAATATTTGCAACTCAAACAGAACTACGGATTGCGAAGATTGGCTAAGGACGAGGTGACGATGCGGCGTGGGAAATGGTTCCAAAGTCGATGCGATCGCGGTCGGCACGCTACCTCTACATCTACCATCGGGATTAGTTTTAGACCTAAATAATTGTTATTTGGTGCCAGTGTTAAGCATGAACATTATATCTGGATCTTGTTTGATGCGAGACGGTTATTCATTTAAGTCTGAGAATAATGGTTGTTCTATTTATATGAATAATATCTTTTATGTTCATGCACCCTTGAAGAGTGGTCTATTTTTATTGAATCTCGATAGTAGTAATACACATATTCATAGTGTTGAAACCAAAAGATACAGAGTTGATAATGATAGTGCAACTTATTTGTGGCACTGCCGTTTGGGTCATATCGGAGTAAAACGCATGAAGAAACTCCATATTGATGGGCTTTTGGAATCACTTGATTATGAATCACTTGGTACTTAAGTAACCATGCCTCATGGGCAAGATGACTAAAACGCTGTTCTCCGGAACTATGGAGCGAGCAACTGATTTGTTGGAAATCATACATACCGATGTTTGTGGTCCAATGAATGTTGAGGCACGCCAAGCGGTATCGTTATTTTCTCACCTTCACAGATGATTTGAGCAGATATGGGTATATCTACTTAATGAAACACAAATCTGAAACATTTGAAAAGTTCAAAGAATTTCAGAGTGAAGTGGAAAATCATCGTAACAAGAAAATAAAATTTCTACGATCTGATCGTGGAGGAGAATATTTGAGTTACGAGTTTGGTTTACATTTGAAACAATGCGAATAGTTTAGCAACTCACGCCACCCGAACACCACAACGAAATGGTGTGTCCGAGCGTCGAATCGTACTTTACTAGATATGGTGCGATCTATGATGTCTCTTACTGATTTACCGCTATCGTTTTGGGGTTATGCTTTAGAGACGGCCGCATTCACGTTAAATAGGGCACCATCAAAATCCGTTGAGACGACACCTCATGAACTGTGGTTTGGCAAGAAACCAAAGTTGTCGTGTCTTAAAGTTTGGGGCTGCGATGCTTATGTGAAGAAACTTCAACCAGATAAGCTCGAACCCAAATCGGAGAAATGTGTCTTCATAGGATACCCAAAGGGGACTGTTGGGTACACCTTCTATCACAGATCTGAAGGCAAGATTTTCGTTGCTAAATTCGGATCCTTTCTAGAAAAGGAGTTTCTCTCGAAAGAAGTGAGTGGGAGGAAAGTAGAACTTGATGAGATAATCGTGTCGCTCCCTTATTGGAAAGTAGTTCATCACAAGAACCGGTTCTGTGACAAATACACCAATTAGTGAGGAAACTAATGATATTGATCATGAAACTTCAGATCAAGTTTCTCTGAACTCGAGGTCAACCAGATTAAGATCCGCACTGAGTGGTACGGTAATCCTATTCTGGAAGTCATGTTACTTGACAATGGCGAACCTACGAACTATGAGGAAGCGATGATGAGCCCAGATTCCGCAAAATGGCTAGAAGCCATGAAATCTGAGATGGGATCCATGTATGAGAACAAAGTATGGACTTCGGTTGACTTGCCCGATGATCGGCAAGCCATTGAGAATAAATGGATTTTTAAGAAGAAGACTGACGCTGATGGTAATATAACTGTCTATAAAGCTCGACTTGTTGCGAAAGGTTTTCGACAAGTTCAAGGGGTTGACTACGATGAGACTTTCTCACCCGTAGCGATGCTTAAGTATGTCTGAATCATGTTAGCAATTGCTGCATTTTATGATTATGAAATTTGGCAAATGGATGTCAAAACTGCATTCTTGAATGGATTTCTAGAAGAAGAGTTGTATATGATGCAACCAGAAGGTTTTGTTGATCCAAAAGGGGCTAACAAAGTGTGCAAGCTCCAGCGATCAATTTATGGTGCAGTGCAAGCCTCTCGAATTGGAATAAACGCTTTGATAGTGTGATCAAAGCATATGGTTTTATATGACTTTTGGAGAAGCTTGTATTTACAAGAAAGTGAGTGGGAGCTCAGAGCATTTCTAATATTATATGTGGACGACATATTATTGATTGGAAATGATATAGAATTTCTGGATAGCATAAAAGGATACTTGAATAAAAGTTTTCAATGAAAGACCTCGGTGAAGCTGCTTACATATTGGGCATCAAGATCTATAGAGATAGATCAAGGCGCTTGATTGGACTTTCACAAAGCACATACCTTGATAAAGTTTTGAAAAAGTTCAAAATGGATCGAGCAAAGAAAGGATTTTTACCTGTATTACAAGGTGTGAAATTGAGTCGACTCAATGCCCGACCACAGCAGAAGATAGAGAGAAATGAAAGATGTTCCTATGCTTCAGCCATAGGCTCTATCATGTATGCAATGCTGTGTACCAGACCGACGTATGCTTAGCAATAAGCTTGGCAGGAAGGTACCAAAGTAATCCAGGAATGGATCATCGGACAACGGTCAAGAACATCTGAAATACGAAAAGGACTAAGGATATGTTTCTCGATATGGAGGTGACAAAGAGCTAGTCGTAAATGGTTACGCCGATGCAAGCTTTGACACTGATCCGCACGATTCTAAATCGCAAACCGGATCGTGTTTTTATTAAGCGGTGGAGCTGTCGGTTGGTGCAGTTCTAAACAAAGCGTCGTGGCGGGATCTACATGTGAAGCGGAGTACATAGCTGCTTCGAAGCAGCAAATGAAGGAGTCTGGATGAAAGAGTTCATTTCCGATCTAGGTGTCATACCTAGTGCATCGGGACCAATGAAGATCTTCTGTGACAATCTTGGTGCAATTGCCTTGGCAAAGGAATCCAGATTTCACAAGAGGACCAAGCATATCAAGAGACGCTTCAATTCCATCCGGACCAAGTCCGGTGGGAGACATAGAGATTTGCAAGATACATACGGATCTGAATGTCGCAGACCCGTTGACTAAGCCTCTTCCACGAGCAAAACATGATCAGCACCAAGACTCCATGGGTGTTAGATTCATTACTGTGTAATCTAGATTATTGACTCTAGTGCAAGTGGGAGACTGAAGGAAATATGCCCTAGAGGCAATAATAAAGTTATTATTTATTTCCTCATATCATGATAAATGTTCATTATTCATGCTATAATTGTATTAACCGGAAACATGATACATGTGTGAATACATAGACAAACATATAGTCACTAGTATGCCTCTACTTGACTAGCTCATTAATCAAAGATGGTTATGTTTCCTAACCATAGACATGTGTTGTTATTTGATTAATGGGATCACATCATTAGAGAATGATGTGATTGACATGACCCATTCCGTTAGCCTAGCACTTGATCGTTTAGTATATTGCTATTGCTTTCTTCATGACTTATACATGTTCCTGTAACTATGAGATTATGCAACTCCGTTTACGGTGGAACACTTTGGGTGCTACCAAGCGTCACAACGAATGGGTGATTATAAAGGAGTACTACAGTGTCTCCAAAGGTACATGTTGGGTTGGCGTATTTGAGATTAGGTTTTGTCACTCCGATTGTCGGAGAGGTATCTCTGGGCCCTCTCGGTAATGCACGTCACTATAAGCCTTGCAAGCAATGTAGCTAATAAGTTAGTTACGAATGATGCATTACGTAGCGAGTAAAGAGACTTGCCGATGTGAGATTGAACTAGGTATTGGATACCGACGATCAAATCTCGGGCAAGTAACATACCGATGACAAAGGGAACAACGTATTTTGTTATGCGGTTTGACCGATAAAGATCTTCGTAGAATATGTAGGAACCAATATGGGAATCCAGGTTCCGCTATTGGTTATTGACCGAGAATAGTTCTAGGTCATGTATACATAGTTCTCGAACCCGTAGGGTCCGCACGCTTAACGTTACGATGACAGTTTATTATGAGTTTATAAGTTTTGATGTACCGAAGTTTGTTCGGAGTCCCGGATGTGATCACGGACATGACGAGGAGTCTCTAAATGGTCGAGACATAAAGATTGATATATTGGAAGCCTATATTTGGATATCGGAATGGTTCCGGGTGAAATCGGGATTTTACCGGAACACCGGGGGGTTACCGGAACCCTCCCGGGGGATAATGGGCCTTAGTTGGCCATGAGGGAGAATAGGAAGGCAGGCCGTGCGCCCCCTCCCCCCCTAGTCCGAATAGGACAAGGAGAGGGGGCGGCGCCTGCTTCTTCTTCCCTCCCCTTTCCTTCTCCAACAAGGCAGAGGGGAAGTCCTACTCCGGTGGGAGCAGGACTCCTCCAGCGCACCCCTTGGGGCCGGCCGCACCTCCCTCCCTCCTTTATATACGGGGCAGGGGCACCCGAAGACACAAGTTGATCTACGGATCGTTCCTTAGCCGTGTGCGGTGCCCCCTCCACCATATTCAACCTCGGTCATATCGTCATGGAGTTAAGGCGAAGCCTGCGCGATAGAGCATCATCATCGTCACCACGCCGTCGTCTTGTGGAACTCATCCCCGACGCTTTCTGGATCGGAGCCCGGGGATAGTCATCGAGCTGAACCTGTGCTGAACTCGGAGGTGCCGTACGTTCGGTACTTGGATCGGTCGGATCGTGAAGACGTACGACTACATCAACCGCGTTGTCATAATGCTTCCGCTTACGGTCTACGAGGGTACGTGGACATACACTCTCCCCTCTCGTTGCTATACCATCACCATGATCTTGCGTGTGCATAGGAAATTTTTTGAAATTACTACGTTCCCCAACATCAGGCCCACTAAGGCCCAATACTTCCCCGGGGGGTTCCGGTAACCCCTCCGGCACTCCGGTTTTCTCCGAAATCACCCGGAACACTTCCGGTGTCCGAATATAGTCGTCCAATATATCGATCTTTATGTCTCGACCATTTCGAGACTCCTCGTCATGTCCGTGATCACATCCGGGACTCCGAACAACCTTCGGTACATCAAAACATAAACTCATAATAAAACTGTCATCGTAATGTTAAGCGTGCGGACCCTACGGGTTCGAGAACTATGTAGACATGACCTAGAACTATTCTCGGTCAATAACCAATAGCGGAACCTGGATGCTCATATTGGCTCCTACATATTCTACGAAGATCTTTATCGGTCAAACCGCATAACAACATACGTTGTTCCCTTTGTCATCGGTATGTTACTTGCCCGAGATTCGATTGTCAGTATCTCAATACCTAGTTCAATCTCGGTACCGGCAAGTCTCTTTACTCGTTCTGTAATACATCATCCCGCAACTAACTCATTAGTTGCAATGCTTGCAAGGCTTAAGTGATGTGTATTACCGAGAGGGCCCAGAGATACCTCTCCGACATTCGGAGTGACAAATCCTAATCTCGAAATACGCCAACCCAACAAGTACCTTCGGAGACACCTGAGAGCACCTTTATAATCACCCGATTCGTTGTGACGTTTGGTAGCACACAAAGTGTTCCTCCGTAAACGGAGTTGCATAATCTCATAGTCATAGGAACATGTATAAGTCATGAAGAAAGCAATAGCAACATACTAAACGATCAAGTGCTAAGCTAACGGAATGGGTCAAGTCAATCAGATCATTCACCTAATGATGTGATCCCATTAATAAAATAACAACTCTTTGTCCATGGTTAGGAAACATAACCATCTTTGATTAATGAGCTAGTCAAGTAGAGGCATACTAGTGACACTCTGTTTGTCTATGTATTCACACATGTATTATGTTTCCGGTTAATACAATTCTAGCATGAATAATAAACATTTATCATGAAATAAGAAAATAAATAATAACTTTATTATTGCCTCTAGGGCATATTTCCTTCAGGATGGGGACCCGGTCGGCGCTGAGGTGCCACCCGTTGGGGAGGTGGACGTCACTCTATGGGACCGGCGTCCTCGTGTCCCAGTACCTCCGGCACAAGTCCGCCGCGAGGTACTGCCGGTCGCCTTCACCGTGGGCCTAGGGTTGATGGTGAAGGGGCAGGCGGGGGCTCGACAGAGGAGGCGGCGGAGACGCTGGCTCCTCCTTCTTCACGGAGCATGGCGGCGCCTCGAGAGGAGCCGGCCTCACGGTCGTCTTGGCCCTTGCGGTTCCGTAAGCCCATGGCGAGTGGGCGGCGGCGAGCTCGAGGACGATGGGAAGGCTAGGGTTCGCTGCCGCCGGGTTCGAGGAGGCAGCGGGGTGGTGTGGGGCGGTGTGGGCGGCGACCCGTCCACGCTTCCCACTTAAAGAAGGACGGTGACCGTTCGGCGTGCGGATGACAGTGGGGCCGCCGCTCGTGCGCGCATGATGTGGGCGGGGATAGGTGGCCGCCCACGCGCCCGACGAGGATGAGCGCGTTGTTTGGTGTCCGCCATTTACCCAAACCCGCGCAAGTTTGCGCCGAAATGGGTCGGCCGGACACGAAACGGACAGGATGGGTGCAGGCACGTCGACGTTAGGCCGCCGTTTGTCCCTTTTACCCCAAACGAACAGGGCCGGACAGGATAGGGTCGAACGGTGGAGTTGGCCTGAATCATGGAGGCAGATCGTCATAGTCATGTTCACTTCTCTCTCTCAAGATGGTCAGTCATGAGTGAGTGGACCATGGGGAGCCGGACGTTGCGCGCAACATGACACGGGAGGTAGGTTCTGGTCGGTCGCAGGATCACTGTAGCGTACAGAGATGTCAGCTCATGTGTTCTGTCTGTGGCCATGGCCCGCGGGGGCTCTCACACACACTGACACACACACCATTGGTCCCGGCGGTGCATGCATGGCCACCCCTTTGACCTGGGCGAGCATCCAGCCGAGCTGAGGTGGCATGAACTGCCATGCATTTCGCTACCCACGGCCCTACTATGTATGGCGACGTGCGCGATCCTGGTGGATAATTGGCAATCATGATCCAATTTTCCTTCAACTATTCCGATTTGTTGGAAAAATGCAATGTCATTTTCCTGGGGAATTAATTTCAACAAACAGTGCAAGCATAAACAAACTCGATCCTGTGGATGAGCATGGTTTGGCCAACATTAATTTCGTTTCGAAAGTTTTTGCGTGAGGATATCTTGTCAACTGTATGTGGCTACGTGTCACTTCTGAACTGCTGCTTGAGATAAGAGCATCTACAATCCCGGACAGCAAATCCAACCTCTCAAACGTCCACGGACATGCCTGGACACGTCTGCGGGGAGTGACCGGCCACGCCTCAAATTTGCTGCTCTGCATCCAGATGCCTTATACTAGAAGAAACCTTAAATCCATACAAAAGCATGCAAATGATAAAATCCATGTATTACTTAGATCAAATAACCTATACTACACTTATCCTCGTCGGAGATGTCCACTATCTCTATGCCCGGCTCCGTATACATGGTTGGCATCGCGTTGGTTGCCGCTCGTTCCTGCCGAATGAACTGCTGGTTGGCCTCCACATTGGGCTCATCTTGGATAGATTCCAGGATGGCATGCTGCTTCGCCATCTCGGTCGCTTGGGCGACCGCAAACTCCTCCTCTGCGTCCTCCATGTTGAAGCCCTGAGCCGGGGACGACGCCAACTCCTCATCCTCCGGTTGTGCCGCCTCCATTGGAGTCGGCTGCTGCTCCTCTTCCTCCTCCGCCTCTGGCTGCTGCTCCTCCTGCTCCGGCGAGCCCAGAGGAAAGCCAACCGCGATGGGTGTGGCGCGCCTCGCCCGGATCTCCTACTCAACTTGGAACCGGCACGAGCATAGCATAGATGGTCTTCTTTTGCCAAACCATGGCGATGCCAGATGGCGTGGGAAGAGCGGCGGAGCGGGAGAGAGGTTGTGGATGGGCTCGGGCTAGCGGCGTGGAGAAGACTAGCTAAAATAGCCTGATTTGGCCTTGGGCGGTGAACCAAAGCAGCGCCACGCGGCGCTCACACCCTACCAGTGGAGCAGACGTCCGTCGGACCGCCAGGTTTCCGAGCGATTTCGTGTTGGACCCATCGTCACCGACAAGGTGGACGCGCCCGGACACCCCATATCCGCTTCATATTAGGGCTGGATTTGAGGGGGCTCGATCAGCCCGGACGTTTGAGACCCGTTTAAGAAGACCATCTGGGTTGTATTTTTGTGACCGATCAATGAACGGGTCGTCCGCCCGGATGTTTGAGGCGGTTTGGGGCGCCCAACCGTATATACTTTGAGAGCATCTACATATAGACCTCCAGTACTGTCTAGATTGTCTATCCGATCAGTGTCCGGTCAAAAATCAGTGACCCAACCGGACCCCTGCTTTCCAGACCAAGCAGCTCAAACGCGAGTACGACGCGATGCGCCACTCGTACGACGCGCTCCTCCGCAACAGGCCCTCCTCATCGAGGTCCGTGCCCCAAGTCGTCCGCCGCTCACGGCTCGGGCTGGTTGGCGATCCGGTGCTATATGTGATCCGGAGGTGGACGACGTGCTAGAGACCGCACACAAGTTGTTTGATCAAATGTGTCTAGTACAAAAGAAAAGTAGGGATTCAAAGTAGGGATCATGGTTATTTTGCAGAAAAAATAGGGTGTCAAAACGGACACGCTTGGACACTGACTGAGGCGTCCACGGGTGTCTGGAGGCTCAAATTAGAGTATTCTGATTGGGTCTGTTTAG
Source organism: Aegilops longissima (assembly GCA_021605205.1). Taxonomy (NCBI): domain Eukaryota; kingdom Viridiplantae; phylum Streptophyta; class Magnoliopsida; order Poales; family Poaceae; genus Aegilops; species Aegilops longissima. The sequence continues at coordinate 646,289,380 of CM038676.1, read as the reverse complement.
GACACATCTAGATGTGACATAGTTATGTCACATCTAAACTAATGTCCACTCTGTTTGTGACCTGTTTTTTTGTTCTAATATTTTTGTTGTTTTTTATTGTTGTTTTTTATTGTTGTGGGAGGTTAGATGTGACATCCTAAAAAACATCTAAATGTGAATTAGACAAACTGATTTTGATTGTAGATGCTCTAATCTTGTTTCTTTTCACTTTACCTTGGAACGCAAATTTGTTTTCGAGAACATCTACATATAGACCTCCAATATTATCTAGATTGTCTGTCCGATCAGTATTCGATCAAAAATCAGTGACCCAACCAGACCCCTACTTTCAAGACCAAGCAGCTCAAACGCGACTACAACGCGATGCGCCGCTCGTACAATGCGGTCCTCCGCGACAGGCCCTCCTCACCGAGGTCTGTGCCCCAAGTCGTCCGCTGCTCACGGCTCGGGCTGGCTGGCGATCCGGTGCTTATATGTGATCCGGAGGTAGACGACGTGCTAGAGAGCACCTACGAGTTGTTTGATCAAATGTCTCCGGTCGAAAAGAAAAGTAGGGATTCAAAGTGGGCATCATGGTTATTTTGCAGAAAAAGTAGGGTGTCAAAACGGGACAAACGAGTACCTTGGAGGCTCAAATTAGGGTATTCTGATTGTAGATGGTCCAATCTTGTTTCTTCTTTTCCGTTATCTTGGAATGCAAATTTGTTTCCGAGCATGAGAAGGGAGTAGGACAGGTGTGAACGACCTAGTCTCTAGACGACAAACGAGTATTTTTTGCAGTTGCTTCCGGCACCAACCTTTCCAAAAAAAACCTTTCCATGGGACCATCGGATCAACTGTCAACTGCGATCTAGACCTCTAATTTCAGCTGAGAAGGAATCTATATGTAATATCTCGTTACCGATTTGGTTTAGAACGCGTTGACCAGTTCTTTAAACACACCACTAATATATGCATATGCCTACATGGCTACATTCACCTTTTGTTGTTGGAAATACCGACTACAGTGTGTACCCCAACACTCACCGTCTCACCCCCACATACTTTATGCACATGACACTACACCGGAACGAAAATGCCCTGACCCAACGGGCAACGGTGATGTGGAAATTGATCATGTGATGCTAGAATCTCCTCCTCTTTGTGTACAACTCAACAGGTTTCATCAGCGAAGCTAGAGAGCAAACCTTTAAAAGGACATCGGAGCTGTAGAGAGGAATTTCAAGTTGATAAAGAAACGTGTTGATAAGGGCAACTCTAAGAGCATCTACAGCTGGACGCCTCAAACCATCCCACATACGTCCACGGACGCACCCGGTCAGTGAGCGGACAGGAGAGAGAAAAAAACATCACCCAACCAGACCCCTCATATCATTCCTATATGCCTGGGGTATCCGCGAACTCTCATATCCATCTCAAATATGAGGAGGATATGAGGGTTCGTGGACACGCCCGGGCGCGCCCGGGTATTCTGCCACGTAGGACGCGGCCCCATCTCGGACTACCTTTTCTCTTTCTTTATCCATTCTTTTATTTCTCTCTCTTCATCTTCACCAATCACGTGCAAGTGACCGGAACTATGAGAAGAAAATTGAGGAGTGTGGTTGCGTGGACGGATAAATAGGGGTTCAAAATGGACACGCCAGTTCACTGATCGGACGCGTCCGTGGGCATTTATGGGGTCATATTTGCTATGTCCAGCTGTAGATGCTCTAATACCGATTTCCTAAAAATAGTGGAGTATCCGGCGGGGTAAACCCTTGGTGGAGTATATTTAATTCACTAAGTTTTGGCCGGTCCTAGCCGATCCCCTATATATAACAGAGTAATTTTTCCTTTTTTAAAATTTAATCAATTATATTATACATTGCATATACATATTAGCACACATATAAATGAATGTTCAAGCAAATCACGAATATAGTTTATAAACAAAATTCATAGTTTACAAACATAATTATTCGAATTTAAACAAAGTGAATGTTCCAAATATAGCAAATAATATGTGATAGAACAACTATCAAGCGCTATGACATTGCCAGTGATGCTCAATAAAATCATTTTGGAGCTAAGCATGAATTTGTCAGTTCTTGATCCTGCGATGTTCTTCAAGAAATGTCATGATCCTATTTGTATCATACTCTGGCCCAACCGGAATTCTGTTGATGATGTACCGAAGGCAACATTGCCGATGTAGATCACGCGTGCAGGACGATCCGGCGGGTTGATGCTCGGCCTGCGTCATACGCGGTGACCGTCGGAGAGCCAAAGATTAGGCTCTCCCCCGGCGAGAGGCCGCCGGAAGCAAAAAAAAAAGAAAGATCCAACCCATGATCGGCCTCGAGCCGGCGCCGCCCGAGCTTGGCGCGCCAACTGTTGATGAGGCCGGGCTCCTTGGCACTAGCCGCCCCCGGTGTAGGACCCGTCACCTGCATCAGCGTTCACGGACTGGTCCTCATCCGCGAACAGATGCGGTGTCCGATTTAAGAGTTGGCGTTGGAGATGCGCTCATATCCAAACTCCATTTTTCTTTATGAAAATGGGGCAGGTGTGGCCCCTCTGTTCGAAAAGAAAGAAGCTCCATCTCGTTGCACACCTGCCCAATACAACAAGGAGGAACAAGCGGCGAACACGGTCTCAAAGGGAGTTTTAGGTAGCTTGAACTCAAACGGTAGCGCTGTTTCGACGGTTCGAGATGCTGGTCCAGAAATCAGCAGCCAGACCAATACACAGCTCAATGTTGGGCTCTGTTGTGGTTAGCTTTGCTCCTCTCCTCTTCCCCGCCGCAACGCCAGGTACGCTGCGTCTGCATGTCCCGGCAGCGTGCACATCACGGACAGACTTAATGGTCGCCCCTCTCTCAACAAACATCTAACTACGGCCGGAGTCCATCGACGAGACAATAGATCCATCGAGCAGCCCGGCGACGTGGCACACCCCAATTGCTATCCGTCAGCGGCACTGATAATTTCCTCTCGTTTTGACCAGGAACGGCGGCAGCCGACCTCTTGCCCGTGGGCGTGACACCTGTGACCTGCGTCGCCGGTGGTTCCATCGCAGCCTCCCCGTCTCGTCTCGTCTCGTCTCTCTCGCCGGTGGTAAATGCCGGGCGTAAATGCGGTCCAAGAGATGCCCATGTCCGGGCGCGTTTGCGCTGGCGACTCGGTGTCGGGGCAAAAAGCGTTCTTTTGGCCCTGTGCGGCGCTGTTGCTGGCCCGACGGCGACGCGACGGCGACGACTGCTTCGCCATTCGCGGCGCGCGAGATGGCGCGGCCGCGGGCGATCCCCCGCAGCGACAAGTATGCACGGCCGGGACCAATGGTGTGTGTGTGAGTGAGATCGCCGCTCGATCGGTGCAAGTGTCCAAGCTTCTAGAATTCGCCCTGCGCCTTGGACCATCTACCAGAGTACAAATTTGGTGGAGGGATCGATGGTCCTGTGTGTGTATGCATGTCATGGAACGTGAAGAAGCTCGATCCCACAGCCCACAGGGCCGGAGCGGACACAAGTGGAACGACAGCCGGACAGCAGAAGCAGCAGAGCTACTTGCACAGACCGCAACGCTCGCACGAGCGAAGTTCCACGGGGCTCCGTGATCGATCGCCTTCGCCGGTTGACTCCCGCGTCCCCGTGAAGTACACGCGCGGTTGCTGTAGCAAGGCTGCCGCCTTTTGCGTTTCAATGCTTCATTCACTCTGATCGGGACGACGAGCATCACGGGTGATCAGCAGCATTTCACACAACGTATAGAACCATGTGAACAAACGGGCCGGATGGGCGATAGGTCGCCAAATCAGAGGACCAATCATGCATCTTCTCTCTAGATGGCCATTCTCGAACGACCGATCATGAGTCATGGAGGTAGATGCTCATGACTCGCATGAGCCACGCATGCATGCTCTCTAGATGGTCAGTTATGAGTGGACCATGCATGGGGACTTCGCAGATCGCAACATGACACGGGAGGTAGGTTGCTGGTCGGCCGGAGGATTGCTGCAGCGTCCAGAGATGTCAGCTCATGTGTTGTGTGGCCATGGTCCGCTGGGCTCTCACACACACACACACCATTGGTCCCGGCGGTGCACCAGTGCATGGCCACCCCTTTGACCTGGGCGAGAATCCAGCTGAGCTGAGCTTGAGCTGGCATGGACCGCCATGCATTTCGCTACCCACGGCCCTGCTACGACGTACGGCGACGTGCCCAAGCAATCCTGATGGATAATTGGCAATCATGCTCGTTTTCCACCATTTATTATTAGAATTTATGCAATGTCATTTTCCTGGACGATTTAATTTCGGCAAACAGTGCAAGCATAAACAAACTCGATCCCGTGGATGAGCATGGTTTGGCCACATTAATTTCGTTTCGAAAATTTTGCGTGGGAGAATATCTTGTCAAGTGTGTGTGGCTACGTGTCACTTTTGCACACTGTTGCTTGAGATAATCCTGTTTCTTTTTCTTTTATCTTGAAACACAAATTTGTTTTCTTTTCCGGGTGGAATGTAAATTTGTTTCCTTCTTTTTGTGAGGGGAACGCAAATTTGTTTCCGAGCATGAAAAGAGAAGTAGGCCATGTGTGAACGAGCTAGTCTCTAGACGACAAACGAGTACTTTTGCAGTCGCTTCCCGCACCACCCTTTCCATGGGACCATCGGATCAAGTGTCAACTCCGATCAAGACCACTCATTCCAGCTAAGAAGCAACTTGTCCGAAAAATATCCAGCTACGAATTTGGTTTAGAACGCGTTGGCCGTTTCTCTACACACACAAACCAGTGAACTACTTACTAAGCACATGCCTACATGCACCTTTTGTTCTTGTTGGAAATACCGACTGCAAGGTAGACGCGTACACAGTCACCCCACATACTTTATGCACATGACACAACACCGGAACGAAAATGCCCTGGCCCAATGGGCAACGGTGATGTAGAGATTGATCATGTGATGCTAGCTTCTCCTCGTATTGGTGTACAACTCAACAGGTTTCATCAATCAATGAAGCTAGAGAGCAAACCTTTAAAAGGACGTCGGACTTGTAGAGCGAAATTTAAGTTGATAAAGAAACTGCTGATAACTTAAGGTTGATAATTGCAAGGGTTTATCAATGTCAGAATATTTCTGATGATTATATTTTTCATTTTGTCCTGGCAGCAGTTTCACCTTAAAAACTTACCTTGTTGGTATATATAGGCCGAAAGTTAACTTTTTCAATAAAGTGTGATTTCATCAAGCGGATACAGAAGCAAGATAGAAGGTAGAGTGAGAAATTCGTCCACCAAATTACAACTCGACCTTTTAGGCCGCGCACGAGCACACACGGTGACTACTCATTCATGTCCCGCCTACACAACCTATACACATGGTGGAAGAAATGTTGCATGTGTTGGGGAACGTAGCAGAAATTCAAATTTTCTTACGTGTCACCAAGATCTATCTATGGAGAAACCATCAACGAGGGGAAGGAGAGTGCATCTACATACCCTTGTAGATCGTTAAGCGAAAGCGTTCATGAGAACGGGTTGAAGGAGTCGTACTCGCCGTGATCCAAATCACCGGAGATCCTAGTGCCGAACGGACGGCACCTCCGCGTTCAACACACGTACAGCCCGGTGACGTCTCCCATGCCTTGATCCAGCAAGGAGGGAGGGAGAGGTTGAGGAAGACTCCATCCAGCAGCAGCACAACGGCATGGTGGTGATGGAGGAGCGTGGCAATCCCGCAGGGCTTCGCCAAGCACCATGGGAGAGGAGGAGGAGGAGAGGCAGGGCTGCGCCAAGAGGGAGATCAAATCGCGTATTATGGGCAGCCCCTAGGCCTCATATATATAGGGGAAGGGAGGAGGTGCGCCTCTGGGGTTCCCACCCCTAGAGGCGGCAGCCCTAGATGGGAAAAGGGGAGGCGGCCAAGAGGGAGGAGAGGGAGGCGCCCACTAGATGGGCCTTAGGGCCCATCTGCCCTAGGGTTGCCCTCCCACTCTCCCTTGCGCTTGGGCCTCTTGTGGGGCGCACCAGCCCCTTGGGGCTGGTTCCTCCCACACTTGGCCCACGATCCTTCTGGGGTTGGTGGCCCCACTTGGTGGACCCGGGACCCTCCGGTGGTCCCAGACATTACCGATATCGCCCAAACTTTTCCGGTGACCAAAACAGGACTTCCCATATATAAATCTTTACCTCCGGACCATTCCGAACTCCTCGTGACGTCCGGGATCTCATCCGGACTCGAACAACATTCGGTAACCACATACAAACTTCCTTTATAACCCTAGCGTCATCGAACCTTATGTGTAGACCCTACGGGTTCGGAGACATGTAGACATGACCGAGACGTTCTCCGGTCAATAACCAACAGCGGATCTGGATACCCATGTTGGCTCCCACATGTTCCACGATGATCTCATCGGATGAACCACGATGTCAAGGACTCAATCGATCCCGTATACAATTCCCTTTGTCTAGCAAGATTGTACTTGCCCGAGATTCGATCGTCGGTATCCCGATACCTTGTTCAATCTCGTTTCCGCAAGTCTCTTTACTCGTTCCGTAACACATCATCCCGTGATCAACTCCTTGATCACATTGTACACATTATGATGATGTCCTACCGAGTGGGCCCGAGATACCTCTTCGTTTACGGAGTGACAAATCCAGTCTCGATTCGTACCAACCCAATGACATTTTCGGAGATACCGTAATGCACCTTTATAGTCACCCAGATTCGTTGTGACGTTTGGTACACCCAAAGCATTCCTACGGTATCCGGGAGTTGCACAATCTCATGGTCTAAGGAAATGATACTTGACATTAGAAAAGCTTTAGCATATGAACTACGATCTTTGTGCTAGGCTTAGGATTGGGTCTTGTCCATCACGTCATTCTCCTAATGATGTGATCCCGTTATCAACGACATCCAATGTCCATGGTTAGGAAACCGTAACCATCTATTGATCAACGAGCTAGCCAATAGAGGCTTGCTAGGGACATGGTGTTGTCTATGTATCCACACATGTATTTGAGTTTCCTATCAATACAATTATAGCATGGATAATAAACGATTATCATGAACAAGGAAATATAATAATAATAACTAATTTATTATTGCCTCTAGGGCATATTTCCAACAGTCTCCCACTTGCACTAGAGTCAATAATCTAGTTCACATCGCCATGTGATCAACAGTGATGGGTCACATCGCCATGTGACCAACATCCAAAGAGTCTACTAGTGTCTCAAACTAGTTCACATCACCATGTGATTAGGACTCAATGAGTTCTGAGGTTTGATCATGTTTTGCTTGTGAGAGAGGTTTTAGTCAACGGGTTTTAGTCAACGGGTCTGAACCTTTCAGATCCGTGTGTGCTTTGCAAATTTCTAGGTTATAATATGAATGCTGCTTCCACGCCCCATTTGAAGCTATTCCAAATGGTTGCTCCACTATACGTATCCGGTTTGCTACTCAGAGTCACTCGGATAGGTGTTAAAGCTTGCATCGACGTTACCCTTTACGCCGAACTCTTTATCACCTCCATAATTGAGAAACATGTCCTCATTTACTCCAAGGACAATCTTGACCGCTGTCCAATGATCTATTCCTGGATCATTCCTGTACCCCTTGACTGACTCATGGCAAGGCACACTTCCGGTGCGGTACACAAAGATAGCATACTTGTAGAGCCTATGTCTAAGGCATAGGGACGATCTTCGTCCTTTCTCTCTCGATACTGCCGTGGTCGAGCTTTAACTCTTAACTTCATACCTTACAATTCAGCTAAGAACTCCTTCTTTGGTGATCCATCTTGAACACCTTCAAGATCATGTCAAGGTACATGCTCATTTGAAAGTATTATTAAACATTTTGATCTATCTTATAGATCTTGATGCTTATTGTTCAAGTAGCCTAATCCAGGTTTTCACTTGAAAAACACTTTTCAAATAACCCTATATGCTTTCCAGAAATTCTACATCATTTCTGATCAACAATATGTCAACAACATATACTCATCAAAAATTCTATAGTGCTCCCACTCACTTCTTTGGAAATACAAGTTTCTCATAAACTTTGTATAAACCCAAAATCTTTGATCATCTCATCAAAGCGCACATTCCAACTCCGAGATGCTTACTCCGGTCCTTGGAAAGGATCATTGGAGCCAAGATACCTTTTAGCATCCTCGGGATCGACAAAACTTTCGATTGTATCACATACAACCTTTCCTTACGAAACCGGTAAGGAAACTCATTTTGACATCCATCTGCCAGATTTCATAAATGCAGCTTATGCTAACATGATTCGACGGACTTAAGCATCGCTACGGATGAGAAAATCTCATCGTAGTCAACTCCTTGAACTTGTGAAAAACTCTTCGCCGCAAGTCGAGCTTCATAGACGGTGATATTACCGTCCACGTCCGTCTTCTTCTTAAAGATCCATTTATCTCAATGGCTTGCCGATCATCGGGCAAGTCCACCAAAGTCCATGCTTTGTTCTGATATATGGATACTATCTCGGATTTCATGGCTTTTAACCATTTGTTGGAATTTGGGCCCACCATTGCTTCTCCATAGCTCGTAGGTTCATTGTTGTCTAGCAACATGACCTTCAAGACAGGATCACCGTACCACTCTGAAGCAGTACGCGTCCTTGTCGTCCTACGAGGTTCGGTAGTGACCTGATCCGAAACTTCATGATTACTATCATAAGCTTCTACTTCAATTGGTGTAGGTGCCACGGGAACAACTTCCTGTGCCCTGCTACACACTAGTTGAAGTGACGGTTCAATAACCTCATCAAGTCTCCACCATCCTCCCACTCAACTTTTCGAGACGAACTTTTCCTCGAGAAAGGACCCGATTCAAGAAACAATCCCTATTGCTTCCGGATCTGAATTAGGAGGTATACCCAACTGTTTTGGGTGTCCTATGAAGATGCATTTTGTCCGCTTTGGGTTCGAGCTTATCAACCTGAAACTTTTCCACATAAGCGTCGCAGGCCCAAACTTTTAAGAAATGACAGCTTAGGTTTCTCTAAACCATAGTTCATACGGTGTCATCTCAACGGAATTACGTGGTACCCTATTAAAGTGAGTGCGGTTGTCTCTAATGCCTAACCCATGAACGATAGTGGTAATTCGATAAGAGACATCATGGTACGCACCATATCCAATAGGGTGCAACTATGATGTTCGGACACACCATCACACTATGGTGTTCCAGGCGGTATTAATTGTGAAACAATTTGCACAATGTCTTAATTGTGTGCCAAAACTCGTAACTCAGATATTCATCTCTATGATCATAGACATTCTATCCTCTTGTCACGAAGATCTTTAAACTTCACTCTGAAACTACTTGAACCATTCAATAATTCAGATTTGTGTTTCATCAAGTAAATATACTCAACATCTACTCGAATCATCTGTGAAGTCAGAACATAACGATATTCACTGCATGCCTCAGCACTCATTGGACTGCACACATCAAAATGTGTTACTTCTAACAAGTTGCTATCTAGTTCCATCTTACTGAAACCGAGGCTTTTCAGTCATCTTGTCCATGTGGTATGTTTTGCATATCTCAAGTGATTCAAAATCAAGTGAGTCTAAACGATCCATCTGCATGCATATACACCAATAGACATGGTTCGCATGTCTCAAACTTTTCAAAAATGAGTGAGTCCAAAGATCCATCAACATGGAGCTTCTTCATGCGCTCTATACCAATATGACTCAAATGGTAGTGCCACAAGCAGGTGGTACTATCATTACTATCTTATATCTTTTGGCATGAAAATGTGTATCACTACAATCGAGATTCAATAAACCATTCTTTTAGGTGCAAGACCATTGAAGGTATTATTCAAATAAATAGAGTAACCATTATTCTCCTTAAATGAATAATCAGATTAGATAGACATAATCCAATCATGTCTATGCTCAACGCGAACACCAAATAACAATTATTTAGGTTTAACACCTAATCTCGATGGTAGAGGGAGCGTGCGATGCTTGATCACATCAACCTTGGAAACACTTCCAACACATATCGTCAGCTCACCTTTAGCTAGTCTCCGTTTATTCCGTAGCCTTTTATTTCGAGTTACTAACACTTAGCAACCGAACCAGTATCTTAATACCCTGGTGCTACTAGGAGTACTAGTAAAGTACACATTAACATAATGTATATCCAATATACTTCTATCGACCTTGCCAGCCTTCTCATCTACCAAGTATCTAGGGTGGTTCTGCTCCAGTGTCTGTTCTCCTTATTACAGAAGCACTTAGTCTCGGGTTTGGGTTCAACCTTGGGCTTCTTCACTAGAGCAGCAACTGTTTTGCCGTTTCATGAAGTAACCCTTGTTGCCCTTGCCCTTCTTGAAACTAGTGGTTTTACCAACCATCAACAATTGATGCTCCTACTTGACTTCTACTTTCGCGGTGTCAAACATCGCGAATACCTCAAGGATCATCATCTCTCTCCTTGATATGTTATAGTTCATCACGAAGCTCTAGCAGCTTGGTGGTAATGACTTTGGAGAAACATCACTATCTCTCCTGGAAGATCAACTCCCACTCGATTCAAGTGATTGTTGTACTCAGACAATCTGAGCACAAGCTCAACGATTGAGCTTTTCTCCCTTGTTTGCAGGCTAAGAAAATCGTCGGAGGTATTATACCTCTTGACGTGGGCACGAGCTTGAAATCCCAATTTCAGCCCTCGAAACATCTCATATGTTCCGCGACGTTTCGAAAACGTCTTTGGTGCCTCAACTCTAAACCGTTTAACTGAACTATCATGTAGTTATCAAAAGCGTGTATGTCCGATGTTCGCAACATCCACAGACGACGTTTGGGGTTCAGCACACTGAGCGGTGCATTAAGGACATAAGCTATCTACTGTCCGCATAATCGCTACTATCAACTTTCAACTATATTTTCTCTAGGAACATATCTAAACAGTGGAACTAAAGCGCGAGCTTACGACATAATTTGCAAAAGGTCTTTTGACTATGTTCAAGATAATTAAGTTCATCTTATGAACTCCCACTCAGATAGACATCCCTCTGGTCATCTAAGTGATTACATGATCCGAGTCAACTAGGCCGTGTCCGATCATCACGTGAGACGGATTAGTCGACTCGGTGAACATCTTCATGTTGATCGTATCTACTATACGACTCATGCTCGACCTTTCGGTCTCCGTGTTCCGAGGCCATGTCTGCACATGCTAGGCTCGTCAAGTTAACCCCAAGTGTTTTTGCTGTGTAAATCTGTCTTACACCCGTTGTATGTGAACGTAAGAATCCATCACACCCGATCATCACGTGGTGCTTAGAAGCGACGAACTGTAGCAACGGTGCACAGTCAGGGGAGAACACTTCTTGAAATTTGTGTAAGGGATCATCTTATTTACTACCGTCGTTCTAAGTAAGCAAGATGCATAAACATAATAAACATCACATGCAATTATATAGTAGTGACATGATATGGCCAATATCATATAGCTCCATTGATCTCCATCTTTGGGGCTCCATGATCAACATCGTCACCGGCATGACACCATGATCTCCATCATCATGATCTCCATCATCGTGTCTTCATGAAGTTGTCTCGCCAACTATTACTTCTACTACTATGGCTACCGGTTAGCAATAAAGTAAAGTAATTACATGGAGTTGTTTAATGACACGCAGGTCATACAATAAATAAAGACAACTCCTATGGCTCCTGCCGGTTGTCATACTCATCGACATGCAAGTCGTGAATCCTATTACAAGAACATGATCAATCTCATACATCACATATCATTCATCACATTCTTCTTGGCCATATCACATCACATAGCATACCCTGCAAAAACAAGTTAGACGTCCTCTAATTGTTGTTTGCATGTTTTACGTGGCTGCTTTGGGTTTCTAGCAAGAACGTTTCTTACCTACGCAAAACCACAACGTGATATGCCAATTTCTATTTACCCTTCATAAGGACCCTTTTCATCGAATCCGTTCCGACTAAAGTGGGAGAGACTGGCACCCGCTAGCCACCTTATGCACCAAGTGCATGTCAGTCGGTGGAACCTGTCTCACGTAAGAGTACGTGTAAGGTCGGTCCGGGCCGCTTCATCCCACAATACCGTCGAAACAAGATTGGACTAGTAACGGTAAGCATATTGAACAAAATCAACGCCCACAACTACTTTGTGTTCTACTCGTGCAAAGAATATACGCAATAGACCTAGCTCATGATGCCACTGTTGGGGAACGTAGCAGAAATTCAAATTTTCTTACGTGTCACCAAGATCTATCTATGGAGAAACCAGCAACGAGGGGAAGGAGAGTGCATCTACATACCCTTGTAGATCGTTAAGCGGAAGCGTTCATGAGAACGGGTTGAAGGAGTCGTACTCGCCGTGATCCAAATCACCGGAGATCCTAGTGCCGAACGGACGGCACCTCCGCGTTCAACACACGTACAGCCCTGTGACGTCTCCCATGCCTTGATCCAGCAAGGAGAGAGGGAGAGGTTGAGGAAGACTCCATCCAGCAGCAGCACAACGGCATGGTGGTGATGGAGGAGCGTGGCAATCCCGCAGGCTTCGCCAAGCACCATGGGAGAGGAGGAGGAGGAGGCGGGGCTGCGCCAAGAGGAGATCAAATCACGTGTATGGGCAGCCCCTAGGCCTCATATATATAGGGAAGGGAGGAGGTGCGCCCTCTAGGGTTCCCACCCCTAGAGGGGCGGCAGCCCTAGATGGGAAAAGGGGAGGCGGCCAAGAGGGAGGAGAGGGGAGGCGCCCACTAGATGGGCCTTAGGGCCCATCTCGCCTAGGGTTGCCCTCCCACTCTCCCTTGCGCTTGGGCCTCTTGTGGGGCGCACCAGCCCCTTGGGGCTGGTTCCTCCCACACTTGGCCCACGATCCTTCTGGGGTTGGTGGCCCCACTTGGTGGACCCAGGACCCTCCCGGTGGTCCCAGACATTACCGATATCGCCTCAAACTTTTCCGGTGACCAAAACAGGACTTCCCATATATAAATCTTTACCTCCGGACCATTCCGAACTCCTCGTGACGTCCGGGATCTCATCCGGACTCGAACAACATTCGGTAACCACATACAAACTTCCTTTATAACCCTAGCGTCATCGAACCTTATGTGTAGACCCTACGGGTTCGGGAGACATGTAGACATGACCGAGACGTTCTCCGGTCAATAACCAACAGCGGGATCTGGATACCCATGTTGGCTCCCACATGTTCCACGATGATCTCATCGGATGAACCACGATGTCAAGGACTCAATCGATCCCGTATACAATTCCCTTTGTCTAGCGGTATTGTACTTGCCCGAGATTCGATCGTCGGTATCCCGATACCTTGTTCAATCTCGTTTCCGGCAAGTCTCTTTACTCGTTCCGTAACACATCATCCCGTGATCAACTCCTTGATCACATTGTGCACATTATGATGATGTCCTACCGAGTGGGCCCAGAGATACCTCTCCGTTTACACGGAGTGACAAATCCCAGTCTCGATTCGTGCCAACCCAATAGACACTTTCGGAGATACCTGTAATGCACCTTTATAGTCACCCGATTCGTTGTGACGTTTGGTACACCCAAAGCATTCCTACGGTATCCGGGAGTTGCACAATCTCATGGTCTAAGGAAATGATACTTGACATTAGAAAAGTTTTAGCATATGAACTATGATCTTTGTGCTAGGCTTAGGATTGGGTCTTGTCCATCACATCATTCTCCTAATGATGTGATCCCGTTATCAACGACATCCAATGTCCATGGTTAGGAAACCGTAACCATCTATTGATCAACGAGCTAGCCAATAGAGGCTTGCTAGGGACATGGTGTTGTCTATGTATCCACACATGTATTTGAGTTTCCTATTAATACAATTATAGCATGGATAATAAACGATTATCATGAACAAGGAAATATAATAATAATAACTAATTTATTATTGCCTCTAGGGCATATTTCCAACAGCATGTCCCCTCTTAGAAGCCCTACCCAAGCCCAAGTCTTGCCTTCCTCCAAGATCATGTGTAAGACTAGTTGTTCCATGGGGTTTGCGTTGTTAAAGACGGTAACGTTTCGGTGCTTCCATAGTTCCCAAATTGTTAGACACATGATGGCGTGCAGGTATTTTTGTTACGCGGCCTGGGGCTCGCTAGAGGTGCACCACATCAATAGTTGATCCGCTGGGCCGGGAGGGTGGATGTTGACAGTGTCCTGGCTAGGGGGGCTCGCACCATGTCGACTCCCGGCCAGGTGGGCCGGCCGAGGACTCCCTTGTCGGTTCCGTCTTGGGCCACTTCACACAGCCCATGACACAAACAAGGAAGAATCAAGAAGCCACGTTCAAGGCAAGGACTCCTTATCCGTGGAGGACTCCTCTCGACTGATGTAGCCGACTAGGACTCTTGTAATCCTAGGCCTCTGGTAAGTTATATAAACCGAGGCTGAGCTAGTCGAGAGAATAACTCAACACCTCTTAGAGATGAAACACAGAAAAACTCGTGGTAGATCAACCTGTACTTTGTACTCCACCTGAAATCCATACAAACACAAGCAACACGTAGCGTATTATCTCTTTGAGAGAGCCCAAACCTGGGTCAAACCTCGTGTCCATTACCATTGGATCTAGGCTATTAGCTCGAGACCTCTACCCAAGATTCGCCGAAATTGGCTCCGTCGCCATTTACCCACGCCGTCACCACCTTCTGCCAAATCAAACGCGAGAAAGCGCATGCCGGATCAACCGTTTCCGATCCTGGTCGCGAAGTGGACAAGTGATCTGATGTGCGAGTCGTCGACAAGCCAATCGATCCGAGGTCTAACATCGATTCTTCAGCACCAGCCACGAGAACACCTTGCAATTGAGAGGTGCTTGTGTCTGCCAAGTGAACGTCACCACTAGATCGTGCTGGCCCCAACAAACTTTGCAGCGTCTGGCCTCTGCGTAAATGAGGCGCAGACATCCAAATACCAAGAGTCTGATGAAGTATAATAAGAAAAGCCAGCATATTGGCAACAATAGAGTCACATAGAACTGATACTATGCTAAGGCCCAAAGTTAATTCCCTTTGTGTTTCTTTGTTGCGGCGTGCTGCCAAATATATACACGTTTTTTACCCCGTGAGTAGCTTGAAATCCTCACATCTCACGTTGCTCATCACGCAGTGACCCGATCTCGCTCCATCTCTTATGTACCAACTTCGGCAATCTAATCATCAATATTTAAATTTTTGCCGAATGGAAAAAACCGGACACACTAAAATATCCTAAAGTTGTGTAGTATCAAAAATCAACAGCACACCCCCACATCCTGAAAATCAGTGGGGGATTGGTTAGGATTAAGGAAGGAGATAACGTTTTTACGTAAGATTACGTAGTATTTTTCGTAGGTGTACCATTTTTGGTGTTTGGGTTTGGCAACGGTGTGGAGGCCATTTAAGGGTGGTTTCTTTGATAATATACAATGCTCGGGGTATCCATGCATGAAATCTTGCAACTATTTTTTGCTGGAATTTTGAACCGTGCTCACTGCTCAGCACCGCACCCCTTGGCTCGCCAACGAGCCAAACTGGCTCCAATGTGTCTCCGTAGAGCAGAGGGAGAGGAGATGCTTCTCACGGAGCCGGTGAAGATCAACGATGCCCAACGAAAGGAACGGGCATGGGACCAGACACCCAAAACGGAGCAAAGCCCTGTCCGCGGCGACCAAACCGTGCAAGCCTCCCCTTCCCCGAGCTGCGAGCGTTAACGTCGCCGCACATGCGCCCGTCTCCTCTTCTCCTCCGGGAAGGAAGAAGAAATCATGATCGGTCGTTCCGGCGCGGGATACGCGGGGCCGCCGACGGCGCCAGCCGGATCGCCGTGGACCGCGTCCAACCGGTGGAGCGGGCGGGCGGCGACGCATCGCACGCGATGCCGACGGGCGGCTAGGGGACGGCGGTGCGACGTGGCCTTGGCCCGGGAGAGACGCCGCTGTCGCCGCAACCGATCCCCATAAATGCCAAAAGTTTGCTTTTGGCGCCTCCTTCACGGCTGTGATGAGTGATGAGCGGGGCGTAATCGCGTCCCGTCCCGTTCCGACCTTCTTCTCTTCTTCTCCCAGCTTTGACAATCAGCCCAGCCCACCCGTACCTGCGTGGCCCCCTCCCCCACGTGTCCCCCGCCCTCCACCCACCCACCCGTCAAACAAATTCCCCAAACTGCCACCGCCTCCTGTACCATGGTGCTCAGAATTCAACACCCTGTGACTCAATTTTTGTTGTTGACAGCAAAACTGGTGACTGTATTTCAACAGTTTTTCGTGGGAGAATTTCAACTGTTTTTTTATGAGTTGGTTCCCTAAAAAAACATGATGGGGGAGGAATGATACCGATTTTTTCTTCAAAAAAAAACACTGAATCTTTTTTCTTCTATGGCTCGCCGAAAGTATAAAACACATCAAGCATAATAAAAAGGACCGCAATAGCCAGCGAATGTTCGCTGGAGGCATGACATTTGCAAACGTTATTTACGGCAAATTCTTCAAAAACACATGGCAATTTCTGGCATGCAGAGGATTTGTTGTGAAAATTGTTGTGTTCACTTGAAGGAATTGCCATGGTCCCGACACATAAATTGCAAGTGAAAAATGTTTGTTTTTTCATGGTCTCCAAGCGAACGTTCGCTGAATAGCATTACAGTGCTAGAAATTACGTCGATGTCTTTGGACAGCCGAGCGACCACTGTCATCAACAGATCAAATCTCCGACACACCGATGTCACCCTTCATGCACCAGAGTCGGCTTGATCTTGTTGATAACCATCAGAAAGTCTTCGTGCACGTGCTACTAGGGACCCATAGTGGCCAATGTTGAACTTTTAAAAATGATTCAACGCCTGACACCAGGTTTCACCATCACACACGAACGACGAGAAACCGTAACCTCACGGCAGATGGCGGGAGTCTATCCTAGAGCTCCGCCGAGTTCATTTCGATGAACTAATCCAAGGAGGATCAAAGCCCGGAAGACCAGCTCAAAGATGAAACGCCGCCATCCACTCGAGCGTTGCCTGTGAAAAAACTAAAAAAAAAACATAAGACAAACCACTAGCCGCGAGAAAAGAAGCATCAGGATTCCCCTCCTCGTAGCGACCATCGCAGTGACAAGTAGAGGGGAGGTGAGTCCACGGGCTGTCCGACAGAGCCTAGAAGGAATGAGTTATTCGCCCTAGCATCCATTTCACAAGAGGGGAGGAGCAAAAGAATGTACCATGGGTCAAAATGAAAGATACCGGCGGTTAAAAAAATGGATGCAATGTAGCGGAAAATGCTAACCGAGGCCGAGCTCTTGGGCCAGAAATTTCTTTTATTTGTACAGCCTACAAATCATAACGTTTTTAAACGAAACTCAACACGTTCCTACGGAATGCATATATGTTTCCATGTACTCTTTTCAGATTTTTTTTAAAAACTTATAAACATGCTTTTGATATTTTCAAAATACCGAGCTCCCTGCAGCCCGGCCTCCGAAAATCCGCACTCTGCCACGTACTCTAGTTGTTGGTTTCTGGCGTACGGAATGACAGAATTCTTTGGTGTTTTGACATGGGAGTGAACCGGTCAAACATGGTGATCTCTCTCTCTCTGTCCATCTCTGCTTCTTTGGGCGGTTAATCACATGACCGATTACGGGTGTAAACATGCCGAGAAGTTGACCGAGTGGCGTCACATTAACTCCGTGCATCGCAGCTAATGACACATCACACACCCGGTTATCAGTCTGAACGGCGCCGGGCTCAGTTCATACGTAAAAAATCCATCCCATTCCCAGTTCCCGGGGGCGTCATGGTGACCACGGCGCCCGGCGTCCGTGGGGTTATATAAGGCCACAGGGCGCGCACCTGGCTAACACAAACAAACATCTCACGCTCCACCGCTAATCACCACCAACAATACTCGCCTTTTACTCCGGCCAAGGATGCCATTCCCGCCCCGCCCGTGAACGCCCGAACCAACTCACGGCACGCTCCGGCCTCCGGCATCCATGGACGCCAGCCTCCGCACGCTGTCCCCGTCCAGCTTCACCGGGGAGGTGCGCTCCGCGGTGTCCTCCCTCCTGCTCTCCCCCGGCGGCGCCAGCGCGCTCGACACCGTCTTCTCCCACCTCCCGCCCCCCGTCACCATCCCGCCGCTCGGCTCCAGCGTCTACTACCGCCAGAGCGAGCTCCTCCGCAGCTTCGCCGCCACGCAGCCGCACCACCATCTTGCCAGCTCCTCGTCGTCGGGCTACGCCCTTCCTTTTCGTGGAGCCGCGGCGTCGCACGACGCGGCGGCGGCGGCGGCGGCGGGGAGGAAGATGTACCGCGGCGTGCGGCAGCGGCAGTGGGGCAAGTGGGTGGCGGAGATCCGGCTGCCGCAGAACCGGGTGCGCGTCTGGCTCGGCACCTACGACTCGCCCGAGACCGCCGCGCACGCCTACGACCGCGCCGCCTACCGGCTCCGCGGCGAGTACGCGCGCCTCAACTTCCCCGGCGTCATGGACGGCGCCGACGACGCCCGCCTCCCCGACGCCCTCCGCCAGCTCCGCGACGCCGTCGACGCCAAGATCCAGGCCATCCGCGTCCGCATGGCCCGCAAGCGCGCGCGCGCCAGGCGGCTGCGCGAGGAGGCCAAGCAGCAGCAGCAGCAGAGCAACAACACCCAGCGCGCCGCCTCCGCCGATGCCGCCCCTGCGGCGCCCACGGCCCCGCGCCCCGTCGTCTCCGAGAGCGCCACGACGTCCGAGACGACGACGACGTCGTCGTACGGGTCGCCGGAGGGGGTGCTGTCGGCGGCCGACTTCGAGTGCTCGCTGCAGCGGATGCCGTCCTTCGACCCGGAGCTGATCTGGGAGATGCTCAACTTCTAGCCAGTAGAACTAGACCGGTCCGAGGCGCGGACAGACGCAAAGCCAACCAGCACGCACCAAGGTCCATCCATCCATCCCATCCCATCCCATTCATGGCGTGGAGTGGACATGGTTGCGGTGTCTGTCTGCCGGAGGCGAGCTCGTAGTAGGATTGATTGATTCTCCATGTGTTGGGAGGGAGGATCACAGTTAACCTGTCACTATACGAGCAATAAAATGCCCGGGAAAATCGGGCGTCTCCTAGAGAGTAGAGACTATACTCCTAATTACTCCTACTTACTAGCAACTGCATTCTGCATCTGTCGTGTCGTGTCGTGTCGTGGGTTCTGGCATCACATCGCATCGACAAGTTGTAACGCTGATTGATCCCCGAATTCACAGCATGTCTACAGTCTTACATAAGTGATACTAATTCCGGTGTGCGTTCTTGAGCAAGCATCATCGTCTTCCTCCTCTGCTTCTTGCTCTGCTTTCCGTTTCAGCCCCCCAGCCTCACTCCACAGTAACGGCGGAAGATGCTCGAGGAGGAAGAAGGCCATGGTGATGGTAGGTTCATCTTGATTTTCTGAAAGGAACATTGCAGATTTGTTGTGGTCCAACGGAGAATTCAGGGATAGACACATGCGCAGCATTTGTCGCTGCAAGCATGTGCCGCGAACAGTAGTCCGTTGAGCTGGGCCATATCTCTCACTTCTCAACCAATCCCCGAAGATCTGGGCCAGGCCATCCGTCCATGATTGGAATGTCTCGACGGATAACAGCACACCATGATCCTGATTGGCCGATCCAAAGCTTCATTTACTCGCTCGCTCCATGGCGATTCTTCTTCAGTAATCACAGGTACTAGTAGTACTAGTACGGAACTACTACAGTGAAACGCTCTGCTCTGGATGAATGACTGGCGCAGGCAAACGCTGCTCGAAAGATTCGGGCCAATCCCCCGTCCGTGCGTGCGTACGATGCGAGCAAATAATTTCGTGTTCGTACCTGCCGTACGGTCACGGTTAGTCATATGCTAGTCCGGTCAGATTGTGCTGCAGCCTTGAAGATGCTTTCGACAAGGACACAAGCATCCGGCAAGAAAATAAGAAACTAATCTCTGTCCAATAATTCTCTCCGTGCACGATGACACCATGAGGTGGCTGTTGAGAACACCATACACGAAGGCAAGCTCAACGGAGTCGTGCAACTAGCCCCCGCAGTCCCATCAGCGGTGGGACGCCGCCAAAACCTCCTTGGCCTCCTTCTGTTCCTTCTGCTCTCCTCCCATCTCGGTTAACCTGCTACCACTCATCGTGGAATTTCTTACTACCTTGTTATTATATCATCACCAATCACCATGCAAATCTGGCCCGATTGAGAATGTACGAGTTTTGATTGTTTTCGCTTCTTTCATAATTCTTTGATGTACTGGCTGTTAAACGCAAGAAAATTTATTAGAACAGATCTCATAGGGGAGGATGCAACTCAACGTGTTGGACTTTTCGCTGTGTTACTGATAGTAACACGTTTCTAACTTTCTATTATGGTAAGTACGGAGAATCAATCCCCTGGTATCCTTCCATATTAATCCTCTGGTTGTTCATACATGCCGTAATTTAATTATGACCATTTCAATGTCGTCTGTCTTGTTCATGAACAATCATTGTATTCTTACTTCAACAATTGAGAAGACCCAAAATGATGGATGGGAAGGACCACCTGAACAAAGGCTCGCACGATAGCCAAGGGAAACACTTCCTTACAGAAGTCTGATGCGAAGCATTCACCAGACGAATCGTAAGCCGTCGATTCGTTTCTTGATCGCACGGCTGCCATATGCTCCCAAATCATGCGGCAGACCAATCCACCAGATTTGTCTGGCCCACGTCCCATAATTCTCTCCCTAATTAATTCCTTCCTGATTAATCGCCCGAATTAACTCTCCTTATCATCTCTCCTGCCCGTCTGTGCTATGCCCCGAGGCCCGAGCCCGGCATGCCTCTCCCCCCTAGCGACCTTCGCTCCACCTCGCCGTTGCGCCATCCTGTCCGGTGGCTGTGCGGGGCTGCGGGGCTGGTCGACCACCTTCTCACCGGAGAGCTCGTGAGGTGACCTACCTCGCCGTCGTGCATAACTTCGTCCGGATCGGCTCTGCTTCACCTGCAGCTCTATCCTCATCGTCGAGGAGAACGGTGATCCTGTCATCCTCTCTCCACTAATGCAACCCCCGGGCGAGATCGCAGGTGAGCCATCCTGGCATTAGGTGCGCCATCGCAAGATCGCACATAGTAAGTACTAACTACGTATCAGGTATGTTGAGACATCATGACTTTGATGATTTGGCATATACCCCTACTACATAGTAATATTTGAGACTGCGTGCATTTTTCCTTCCAACTAGCACATGCTTCCTATGTATCCTTTTTGTATTTATTCAGGTGCGAATCTCATCAGATGTACTGCATCTAATGTACATATGTTGTGGGGCAAACATGTTAATTTGTGAATTCAAATATGTATGCTTCTGATGCGTCTCATATATGTTATGATAGAACCATGCTTCCTTCATTTTTATCATATGCTTCTAGTATGGAGATAAAGTGCGGCACACAACAATGTTTCACGGACATTATTAGCACACAATCTTTTACCATATGCTTGTAATGCATGATAGCATCCAATCATTGCTTAATGTTAGCCATGCTTCCAACTTTTGATCTCTCACATATTTTTGCTTCACCCACAACCGTGTGTGCTTCAACCACTGCCGATGTTGGTTTCCAGAGCAAATTTTTGTCTCAACCACTTCCATTGTGCGTGCTTTGTTGTTTCTCATTGATGCTTTTACTATGCAGATTTCTCTGTCGTAAAGATGTTGAGTGTACTACAACCGAGACGTGATGGCCTTGTTGATGATGTCCAGCTCGCATTTCATGTGAGATAGTCCATTCAGCATGCTTCTGTGATGTTGGCTAGAGAGATGTGAAAACAATGATGTTGTAATATTTTGGTTTTGTTGTTTAAATAACTATAATATTATCCGACACCATTTTTTTTCAAAAAATTCAGGCTTCCTTGTTTTCTTGTATGTGCTTCTGTATTACATATGTGTTACGCTACACAACACTGATCATGGCTCATTGGATTCTCATATGCCTCCTCAAAATGGCCTTGTGCCACGATACCGGCATCAATGGAATGTGCGGACACACTACCTCTCATGCTACACCATTTTGCACCTGCAATATGTTAGAAGCCTGTAACATGAACAGTGGTAAAACATGTGATTACCACTTGAAATTATTTGTATCACGTCATGATCACCATGGAAGCAAATACTAAGTTTAACAGAAGCAATGGTTGACAGCTGTGGAAGCATACCCCCATGGTGTTTGAAATAAATGTAATATTTTCTAATCGATGGAAACAAATTCATACTTCCATGGAAACAATTCTCTAGTCAACCAAAATTGTGTCATATTGATTAGGAAGCAAAACATATCAGTACATAGTACAAAAGATTCTGCTAAATCGAACCAAATTTCCATCACGATGGAAGCAAAAATCTGTTAATGCAACCTGGATGCAAACGGCACCTAAGGTGGATGCATACTTCTTGTAAGTAGGATGCAAATCGTTACAGTAAATAAGGTGGATGCATCAAGTGGTTCGGAATCATGTTCCCCATGCATGATGCATCCACCATGTTAATGCTACGATGCTGCTGCTCCATTAATAGAAATAATATAATCCAAAAAAATCTATATGCCTTTTTTCATGCATCAGTCACGCCATTTTCCCTTTGTTTAGGGGACATCAGACTGCTTTACGGGTGCAGTTATGAGGAAGCACGTAATTAGTGCACAGGGCAACTAATTTTGTGTGGGCTTTTATTAGACAATCGGACGCCTCTCATCCATCTAATCCAATGGCTACATACTAGTCTGACAAAATACAAGGGATCAGTAGTCTGATCCCTAGTGCTCCCGATAGCCAAACGTATATTCTCGGAACTCAGGACTCCGCCACTAGTTCTGCACGTGGAGGACAACATCGTCTAAGAGCATCTCCAACAGGCGGTAAAAAGGCGCTACGCAGCAAAAAACACGTTTTAGCGCGCACGGCCGATTCCGTCGCTTGGCGGTGGCGGAAATTACCGCTCATGGAAGCGCTTCGCACGCCTGCGGGAGAAAGCGCACGCTGGCGCGTAGATTTAGGCGCGCCGCCATCAGCGCTTATAAATTGCAGCGCCGCCACGCGCACCGCACATAGCCACGCCCCTCCCTCGCGAGCTCGCCGCCGCATCTTTTTCGCCACCACCGCGCCACCATGCCGCCGCCGCCGGTGCCGGGCTATCGCGGCGTCGCGCGCCTAACGGCTGGTTCTTCGCCGAGATACGGTCCGCGACGTGCGGCTCGGCCTCGGGACATTCCGGCGCGCGACGAGGCGGCAGCGTCTGACAGCGGCGGCGTGGCGCTGGACAGGCCCGGTCGCAGATGAACTTCCGGACGTCTTCACGCTGCGGCGCGCAGCGTCGCCCTCCGCCGCGTCTCATCACCGACCTCGACCGTGCCGCCCATGCTCGGCGGCGCGCCGCCTCGCCGCCGAGGAGGACGAAGCGAGCCATGGCGGAGTGGCGCCGTCGCCACCGGAGGACGTTACGAGCATGCCTCTTCGGGCGAGAGGACGGCAAGCGCCCTTCGAGCGGGCGAACCGGCGTCGGCGGAAGGCGATGGCGAACGAGCGATGCGACATCGTCTCCGCAGTGGGAGGTCGTTCTTCACCTCGGACGATGAACGTTTGGGCGACATCGGCTCTCAACCTCGGACGACACCGACGAGGATGACGATGGTGATGGCAGCGACTTAGAGTAGTTTTATCTATGTATGCCGTAGTAATTTCTATCTATCTATGTATGTTGAACTATCTATCATCTATGCCGTAGTAGTTGCAAAATATCTATGTATCGCTTTTTTTATCTATGCAATTTTAATTAAAAAAATATTTATAGAATGAGCGCAGGCGCTGCATTTTACTGCGCCTGCTGGAGCTGCACGCGCGGGGCTTTTCAGCGCGGCTGCTGGAGCAAACGTTGCGAGCCACGCCAAACCACGATGGGCGCGCGCCAAATCTGTTTTTACAGTGCGACGCGTTGGGAGCCTGTTGGAGATGCTCTAAACTGAGATAGAGGGCATGGAGCGACCATTTTGACAGTATCTTGTGGATTTTCACGGGCGTAATATCTCATGGATGCGTGGGCCTTCGACAACTCAGGTAACTGTTGAGTTTATCGGTTAGGCCAACGGTAAAACCCATTGTTGGGCATCATCGTTTTGAGTCCAAATGTGAGGCAACCAAACCAAGGGGATGCCCCTTGTCTACCTGGGCCGGCCCACAACAAACTTTTCTATTTTTTCCCCGACTTACGGAAGATTCTTTCTCTAGTTTTTTTCTTTTCAGCGTTTTCTCTATCTGTTTAACTAGTTCCTTTCTTTTCCTATTTATTCATTTCATATTAATTTTTTGTTATTCTTATTTCTTCTTTACATTCTTACATTCGATAATATTTCTAAAAATTCCAGAACATTTGGTCAATTCTTAAACATTTTTAATATTTTATAAAAACATCCAGTAGCATTTTTTAATTTGCAGGAATTTATAAAATTTCATAAAACAACTTTTATTTCTTTGAAATTCAAGATGACTTCTAAAATAGTGAAGATTTTCTAAGTCCTTGAGCGCTTTTAATTATTGATATTTTGATAAACTTTATGAACTTTTCCAAATTTACAAAAAATCTATAAAAATCATTTAGTGAAAGTTGGGAACCTTTTTAGCTCATAGTAATTTTTTGAAAAATTCATGAACAGTTTCCAATTTAGGAACATCTGCAATCTGTGAAAATTTTAAATTTTGGAAACATTTTTAAAGTTCACAAATAATTCAACAAAATTGTGTTTTTAATTTTTTTGAATATTTACAATTTTCAATCCATTTTGAAAATTCATAACATAAGCAAATTCATGCATATTTTTAAACTCGCGACCTGAGCTAATAGTCAATCATTTTTAAACTCACAGACCTGAATACTATTCTTAACTGGCTGAAAAACCAAAAACTGTCTATCCACAAATGAATAGTCAATCGTTGAACAAATCGCAAATGGGCCTAATAAGCATCGCTAGAACATTTATGTAAGCATTTGCAAACCATTCCGCGTGTACCATGCCGAACAGGGGTTCCCACCCTGTCCTCCCATATATCTTTTAAAGGGTGGTGCACACCAGATAAAAGCTCATTTAGCTCAAAAAACAAAGAAGATGAAAACTCATGCTTGGAACTGTTTCCTTGTATTTTTAACATTCAAAAGTAACTGATTAGAAGAATGTGGTTTACCACGGAACAACGTAAGAATCTATAATCTATAATATCTAAATAGTTCATCCCCACTAATCTATTTCTCTTGACATGCAACCTATCCACATCAGCATAGATGCCATGTCAGCGGTTATCATCCAATCATTCTTCTCCTTTTGCATGTAAACAACCGAATAGTCTCCTAGTAAAAAAGACCACTTTTCAACTAACGACGAGGGCATATGAGGTCATCCGCCTGGCATTAAGGCCGTAATTCTCATGTGATTCTCATGTGATGCCCTTTGGCTTTTCTAGAGAAATAAGTTGCTTTTCCATGGGCCACCGTTACTCCAGAATCATAAAATTCCACCACCGCGTGTGCGTGTCCTACTCCTTCCTTATCCCGTCTCCGCTGCATCTCTCGATCCTTCGATATCACACGCATCCTTCTCTGCTTATTAGTCGTCGGCCGCCTCATGGCGCCTTCATCTCCTTCTGCTGCACCCGTTCGCCTTGCCGCCGGTCGAACCATGCGACACCGTCGACCTACTACAGAGGTTAGGAGGAGTTGTGGTGTCACCGAATGCCCTGGGCAACGTGGATCTTGATTCTTGAGCAGCCGCCACCCCCTGTCTTTTTCTATCAGGCTGGATGCTCCGCACAAAAATCTGCATGGCTATTGGTGACAAGTGTTTCCCTGCTCCTTGTCACAGGGCACTGATTCAAGGAACACCCGACGTCATCTATGATCAGAGGAAAAAATTCTGCATGGACTCCATGAAACCGAGGAGGTATGTAACTACTATATATCATAGGCTTCTATGTTTGACAAGCTTTGGTAATGATATGAGATGGTCACTTTCCTTGATTTTGTTCAGAAGAGGTGTGGATCTATTATGTTTAATTTTGCCCCATGACGTATTCTTGCAAATCCCAGGAACTGATCAGATTAAAAGAGAAGTATGATGCCCATTTGTATGGAAATATTTCATACATTCATGGGAAGATTGATGGAAATGTTACCAAGAAAATGAATATACTGCATCAATGTATTCATTTTCTAAGCTTACTGCAGTATATTCAGAACAAGGAAAAGAGCAGATTACTGCAGTGTATTCTGAACAAGGAAAACGGCAGTTGTCCAACTTTTCTCCAGGTTATCTATGGTATGGGCTCAGTTTAAGTTTGAACCCTTTTATTTTATATTTTTCATAGTTGACAGTTTGCTACTCGTCTCTGTGCACCAAGCCTTGATGGATCGTACATCCACATGTCCTCCTCTGTTTAAGTATATTGCATATAAATCCAAACAAATTAATCAGTGCTGGCTGTGTTATCTTCCCAACTATTCTGCAATTTGCATATGCTGAACTGACTAAATATGCCTATTTGTCCAAGGTCTGAACAAAACAATTCGTCATGTTTGAGATTTTAAACCACAAAAATTGCCATTCTCTATTTTTTATTCACTTAATGTAGCTTATAAGGTTTCATGCATAGTTTCTTTTTGTTGCAACAAATTTTGTTTTCAACTCGACAATTTGGATCTCGGTGCTTATGTGTATAATTACTCATGCTCTATTCAGCCTAATGCTTTGAGCAAAAAGAATTGGTACTCACTTTGGCAAACAGAGAGAAAGGAATATGTTTCTTTGTTGATATTGGAGCTCCATCACTCACTGTTAAGTATTGCAAGCAAGCAACTAAAGCAACTACAGTGGCCAATAATGCATATATGAAGATTGATTTACAACAACAGCTCCAACATTTGTACATATTATTTCATATTATGTCTTTTTCCGAATCCCCGTTAGTGTGTTTATATACATTAATATCTATGCAAGTCAAACGAGATTACTTATGCCATATCAAGATGTGTCCATTGCAGTTTTATCATCTTAAGTTCTTAATACATTATGCAAAAAGTTATTCAATTTATCTATCATCATCTTCATAGGACTAAGAGTTCCCGTAGCAATGCGCGGGATATCATCTAGTATACTCCTACACGGCAACACCGAAAGAGGCGTTCTAGAAGAAGCACACATTGAGCAACCGAGACGTCCATGCTTTGAGCAACAGACAAGCATCTGACAAGAAAAAACTAATATAATTCTCTCCGTGCAATCAATGAAAACTAAAAAAACAACATATGTAGTGCAGGCTGATTAAATCAAACAATCACATGTCCTTAACTCGATCATCACATTGAATGATTGAAGCGAGCATAAAAACCATGGAATAGTCGAACCAAAATGCCCATCTAGCGATCAGACTATCACTTCATTTTCTACTTGCATCATTGCATTGATTAGTACAACAACACAATGCTTACATAATAATTTTATTGTTGCTTTCCTAATAGACAAGATAAAGAACAGAGGACATAAGAGTTGTCATTTTGTTATGAAGGACCAGTAGCCGCTAAACATGCTTCGTCTATGGGCTCTAAGACAACCAATGGACAAGACAATGTGCTCATGTTGTCCTTCTCTACATTGAAGCTCATTTTCTTAGTTCAAATCTTGGAAGTAAAAAAAGAACAAGTTCGAAACCTATAACTTTATCTCGGTTACATTTGGATTTTATTATTGGATATTTGCATTAAATTGCACATTTCTACTAAGTATATGCATTTTCTTGAATCCAACGAACACATAACATATAGAAATATATTTTAATATTGCGCCAAACTTTGTGCCAATTTTTTTTCTATGCATAGTTGTATTTTTTTAGAAAAGGAGGAAGACTCCCGGCCTCTGTATCTGAACGATGCATGCAGCCACTTCATTAATTGTTCACACAAGACCTTACAAAGTAATAAAACAGTAAGACTAAAGCCACCGTCTAGGCAACATCTGTCGCTACTCTTATCCAATTGATGCAGGGATGCTGATAGTCTGGGCCTAATACCAAACAGACCTCACAGCCAAACCTACCATCTAAGACCCGAGGTCCCATCCAGGACGCCTGCCGGTATGGCGCACTCCTCAACCAGGATGCCTGCCGGGTATGAGGCCGCCGCAGCCACCTGATACCAATCCATCTTCAGAACTATACTGCTGCATCTACCTTTCCCGGTCTAGCTATCGTCGACGCCACCACGACGCCAGACCACGTCACCCTCCTGCGCGAGTCCATCTCCGCGCATTGGACACCGAGTCACCACTGCGGCATGCCGTCGAGATCCGCCGCCATCAATGAGTGAGATGAAGCACCGCTCCACCAAAGAATCCGTCCTCTGGTCCCTCGATCACGTGTGCACCTCCAAGAATGACGCCCCAAAGAGGGGAACGACACCAGAGCGCCGCCGTCATCTGATCATCCGATCTAGGGTTTTCTCCGGAGGTAGCAGAGAGTGGCCTTGAACTTCTTCACGGCGATGCCTTCAAGAAGGGAACGATGCATATAGCGCCGCCACCGCCGGCCTTGGCAGTAAGCGAAAGCAAGGTTTCACCCAGATCTGTTCGAAGGAATCCAACTCCCGTGCACGGCTGCCGCCACCACCAGGCTAAGCACCCGCCGCCGCCACCACGCCTGACAGGCAGCCACGGCCAGGCCCGTGCACCACCCAGATCCAATCTGGGGTCAAGAGCCCTAGGTCGCGACCGATCTGCCACCACCACAGCGCCAGCGTGTCCACGCCCTGGCCAGATCCGCCCGGCGCCCCGCCACCCTGCCCGGAGCAACAAAGACACTAGCCGCATCACCACCACCTCACCAGGGCCGCCGGCCACTGCTACCAACACCAACCCCCACCATCTGCCGGATCTGGGCAGGTAATCCTAGATCTGCAGCCCCCGCCACCCACCACCACGGAGGGGAGGAGGCGGTGCCAACGAAGGACGCCGGGAGGAGGAGAAGGAGCCGAGGCAGGGCCGGCCCGACGCCCGACGCCACCAGGCAGAGGGGAACGCCCCGGGGAGTCCCCAACTGCGTGCGGGAGAGGGCCGCCCCGCCGCCGCTAATGCCACACGGCCTTTGGCCGGTGATGCGCAGGCGGCGGCGAGGGAGAGGGTTGAGGCGGAACGACGGGGGCGGCGCTAGGGTTTCCTCCCGGGGCGCCCGCGGGAGCACCTCGGGGAGGGAGGGGAGGGAATCTGCAGTATTTTCCTTAGATTCTCCTATGCATAGTTGTATACCAGTTAATGATAGAACAATCACTAGCCAGTGTAGGCATGTAGCTACACAGGTTGATGACTGGTAATCCTAATTGAAACCTTGTTTTACTCTCTCGAGATTCTCCAACATTCACAGCTATTAGAGTGAAACTCTGCTCGTGCACCAAGGAACGTTTCTCAAATGTTTCAGGCTAATCTCCTGTTTGTACGTACGCGTACACCGCAGAGAAATCTCCTATCCATACATATAGTGCAAAGAATGAAATTTGTACCTACCGCATGGGTATAGTTCTCCCAGTTAAGTCAGATCGCGTTGAAATCTTGATAATGCTCACAACACAGAGAGGTATCAAGTAGGGAAAAGAATTATATCTCCGTGAGATCAGCAATAACTAAAAAACATCATGAATTCTGCAGCGCCGACTGATAAAACCTATCCGAATCAAACGACCACATATCTTTAACTCTCTCGATTGTCACATTTGAGAACTACAAATAACATAAAAATACGAGGTAAAAGCGCGTGAGACCTGGGAACTTCGGTAGTGATGTTTTACCACAAACTTGCAAAACCCCACTCCGCCACCCACAAACTTGCACAAATGTGCAAAAACACCCAAAGCCAATCCCGCTGCGACATCTGGCCGAGGCGGGGCCGAGGCGGTCGTCGCCCGCTTTTGCAGAAACCCCCCTGGCATTTACCTGTACTGAACCCGCACTCCACAACTCCTCGAAGGAAAAAATGCTTCAGACTATTGATTCAGTATAGAAAGAAGACTGGCTGTACCAAGACAAAACACTACACCTATTCAGTTGGCAAAGGACAATAGAGCACAACGGCAGATCCTGGGTTCGAAGCCCAGGCCAAACCTTTATCTGCTATTTTTTGCTAATTTCAACATAGAAAAGATTCAGACTGTTGCTATTTTGAACATAGAAAAGATTCAGACTGTTGCTATTCTGAACATAGAAAACATAGAAATCAATTCAGAATTTGCTGTACATATGTACCATGATTGAAAAAATTCAGAATTTGATGTACATATGTACCATGACTGAAAAATGCAGAATTTGAGCACATATTTTAAGCAACAGAGATTAGTTCAAACATCATTTAAACAAGTACATCAAAAAAGAGTTTGCTATCACAAAATACACTTAAGCTTAGCAGCAGCACCATGGAGTTTGCTGTCACAAAATACATCACTAAAGGAAGTTCATCCATGAACTCTTACATTTGCTGAGACAAAATGAAGTTCATTCATGAACTTGTAGGTGTACTAATGGAATGGCCTACAAGTTGAGATCTGGAATTTCTGTAGCCCTGTCATCTCCGAACAACCAGTAATATGCATCTCTTCCAGTACCAAATCCAAGTCCTAAAGATGTGTCAACACCTGAAGATATTCCAACACCTCTTCCAGTAGTAGTTGCTGTAGTGTTCCTTCCCCTTCCAGCTCCTCTTCCAGCTCTACCTCCTGCAGTTCTTCGAGTTCCTTCCCTTCCAGCTCCTCTTCCCCTAGCAGCAGCTGCAGATGTGCCTGCAATATCAGCAGCTCCTCTTCCAGCTCCCCTCTGTCTTTTATTACCTCTTGCAACATGTTGGGATCCTTCCCTGTTTCAGCTCTTGGGTTGCTCTTGTACTCCTACCTATGTTCATTTCGGTTGTAATAACTCTAGGTTGTGGAATGGAATCACCGCAGCTGCAACAAAAGAGGATTGCTGAGGCAATGGTCCATGATCTCTATGAGGAGCTCTGAATGATCTCTCTCTTTGTGCCATGTTGAAGACCATTGATTGTGGCTGCTGTGAGGGATCTAGCATAGGATTTGCCAGCCCAGGGAAAATGTTCGCACATAGCATACAATCATCATCGAAAAAGGGCTCTAACATTTTAACAACAGTGTGAGAAAAATGTCATATTTGTTAGAAGTTACCTGAAGAAAAGAAGGGTCATCATAATTTTCATCTATTTCATATCCTCCTCCAAGTAGGGCCTCCTGGTACTTGTAGTGGCCCTTCCTGTTGTGGTCAGGCTTGCCACAAATAGAACAGTGCATAGTTACTCCTTTTTTGTTCAAATACCTCACACCACCTTTGATTTTCTCCTCTGGAGCTTTCTTCCTATTTTTCTTTGGCCTTCCCACCTGCTTTGTGAACACTGGAGGATAGATTTTGTCAGCTTCAATCTTCTCCTAGTCTTTTGGACCTCTTAAAGGAACCAGGGTATAACCATATGCTTTCAGGTAGGTCTGCACTGTGTAGCAATCATGCACCATGTCCTCAGGGTTAATTCTCTCTTCCCTCATGCAAGCAATGCTATGCCCACAAGGAACACCAGACAGTTGCCACCTTCTACACTCACATTTGTGCAAGCACAGATCCACTAAGTAGCTTGAGTTGCCTGATTGCACTCTAAACAGTTCTTGACCAGCTAGAGAAACATGGCAATTAGCTGCATAAGCTATGTTTTTCTCAAGTTTTTTCAAAATCTTAGGACAAACTCTGTTTCCTGTCCACTTTTCCACTGCCTCTCTCTGCTTAATCATCATCCTGTGCATCATCTTATAAAAGATATTTTCTAGCATAGATAGAACTGCCATCTCTTTGGCATCCAGAATATAGCTGCACATGGAAATGATAAGCCATTCAGAACATATGTATGATAAGCATAATAGGCTATGTATGACAAGCACAATAGGCTATGGATGATAAGCACAACAGGCTATATATAATAAGCACAGTAAACATGATAATATGCAAGTGTGTTTATATGATAAGCAGAACAACATCTTGTGACAAATTACCTGTTAAAAACCTCTGAATTGTTGTTTAGCAGAATATCACACTTGCTGAAATCACTAAAATAAGCTTTAACCCATGTCTTCACATACAATCTTTCAGTCCAGTGAAATGCAGCAGAGCAGTGCCCATCCATCCTTTGGCAGTTCTCTCTCCATTTAACTTTATTTGGAGATCTTGCTATGGCCCATAGATCCTGCTTCAGCACTTCCCCTTTGTGTTTTTCATGGAAATTCTGGTATATATGTCTCACACAGAATCTATGCTCTGAATCTGGCCAAATCTTCTTAACTGCATTTATTAAGCCCTTTTGCTTGTCACTCATTATTGTAAATGGAGCAGTGTTTCTCACATTAAGATCATCTCTTACTGTGGTTAAGAACCACTCCCACGAACTAGTGCATTCCACTTCTACCCAGCCCATGGCAATAGGGAATATACAATCATTTGGGTCAATGCCAACAAACTCAAAGAAAATTCCCTTAAACCTGGTCTTCATATGACATCCATCAATAAAAATAATTGGTCTACAGCCCTTGAGCCAGCCTCTTTTACATGCATCATAAGACCAAGAAAGGGTTTTCAAGCATTTCCTCCCTAATGGAAAATTTGTGTCCTTCACAAGAGCGGTGGATAGGAGAAATGTGGAACCCGGATAGATCTTCTCAGTTCACTTCCATAGTCCCATAATTTGTTGAATTGCTCCTCCTCATCTCCATGTATCTCCTTGAGAGCTTGTTTCCTTGCTCTAGCTAACTTCCATCTGTTTGGTGTCACATTGAACTCCTTTGTAACCTTCCTCGAGAAAGTTCCAAGTGACATCTTCTGATCATCCCTAAATTCATCTATGAAGTATGTTGTTAGAAATTTTGAAGTAAGGGACCTCAACTTCCATTTTTTTGGACATCTGTGCTCAGCTGCATATGCCTTGATGACAAAACCCCCTGTTCTATTGTCTTTACCAGCCTTCAACATCCAGGGGCAACCTTTCTGACATACTGCATCTAGCCTAGATGGCTCATTTTTTACCTTCCTGATCTTAACTCTTTGCCTAATAGAGTATGTTGTCAAAGCATTTCTGAGCTCCTTCACATCAGCAAAAACCATGCCAACTTTAAAAATAGGTGATTTCATGTCAACTTTTGCATTGAAAGCCCTGAATTTGTATTTCAAGTACTCTTCTTCTTCTTTTGTCAGGTCCAAATCTTCATCATCAAGAACATACTCAGATTCTACATCTGGCTCCTCCACCTCCTCTTCTTCATGCACATCAAAATCAATGTTGTCATCAAACAAATCATCATCTCCCTCATCAATCTCATAATCACTATCACTGAAGTCAGTATCTGTGTCTGCTAGCTGTGCTTCCTCATTACCATCTTCATTGATATTATTTGCTTCTGCTGCCATCTCAGATATGGGATCTTCATTCAAAACTTGAGCTTCACAAACAACCCTACTTGGCATTTTTGTAGGACTGCTAACAACTGGCAATGTTGGGCTTCCTTTATATATCACATCATCCCTGCAGATTTGTATGAAGTTTGAATGATCAACCAACATGTGAAGTACCTTGTGATCTGCACCTACTTTGATCATAGCTTGGACATCTGAATCTCCCCTAATATGCACCAATCCATCTGATAACTCATGCCCAGGTCTGCACCAGTACATGCTCTGCTCATCAACACCGTAGCCTAGCCACTTCAGATGCTCTTGGAGGACAGAATAGCTCAAATTAGCTGCACTGCAATAATCCAATATCTCTAGAGTAGCCCCATAATATTCCAGATTATTGCTTGGCCCACAAAAGAGACCATTGTGCTCAATTTCCAGAGTAAAGAAGATGCTCTCAACTGCTACTCCCATTGCAGAATCACAAACTGCAAAACAGCAAACACAAGTTGTGTTTATTAGCTACAAATTAAACATACAGCCTAATAATGATGCTGCAATCAAAATCCCTCTTCACATATAAATCTTGTTGAAATTCTCAAATCACAAACCATCTTCAGCAACAGCAATGCATGTGCACATACAATCCGATAAAAAGTAACAAATTTGACATGTCATACGACGTCCAACCAAATTTCGAACTACAGACACCCAAACAACCAAACCCTAGCACAAATCCATCGGCTCACCAAGAACATCCATCCATCCTAATTACTTCACCTGCAAACAGCCGTTTGAATCATCTATATTTCCGTCTGAATCCAACCGATCGTCCTAGTTCAAGAACCCTACCAAACCCCACCCCCACAAAAGACGCAACATGACTGGAACAGAACAGAGCATAATAGGGCATACCATAGTCGGGGGGGATAGCTCCAGGTTCACGCACGAAACCGACGGATTCCGGCGGCTCCATGCCTGCGCCGGTCGCCGGCGACGCCGCCGACACAGCTAACGTCATCTTGGAGCGGAACCATCGCCACAATGCGCGAGTTCTGTGGAGAGATGAAACGACAGGGCAAAACAGAGTTTGCCAAAACAGTCTGAAGTATTTTTCCCTTCGATGGAGATGTGGAGTGCGGGTTCAGTACTGGTAAATGCCAGGGGGGTTTCTGCAAAAACGGGCGACGACCGCCTCGGCCCCGCCTCGGCCAGATGTCGCAGCGGGATTGGCTTTGGGTGTTTTTGCACATGGGCTGCAAGTTTGTGGGTGGCGGAGTGGGGTTTTGTAAGTTTGTGGGCCGAAACATCACGGGCCCGACAAATTCCTGGGTCTGCTGTGCTTTTACCTCTAAAAATACAGGTAGCGTAGCACGGTGCGTAATTCATCGACACACACAATTCCCTATGACAAGACCTGAAATGGAATGGAGCACCGCCTTGCTCGTCCTCCTCGCCGTCATCCCCCGCATGGACCTGTTCTTCGCCTTTGTCGGCATCACCATCTTACTCCTGCTGTAACCAAGTGCCACCAGTTCCCGCGCACACGGTGATGACATGAGATGTTTGTTGAGGACACGGTACACGAAGGCGAGCTCAATAGTCGTAGAACTGGCTCCCGCAGGCCCAACCGATGCGGAACATCGTTACCACCACCTCCTCCTCCTTCTGTTCCTTCCGCTCTCCTTCTATCTCCATTAATGCATCACCTAGATGCAGAGGCTGGGGGTGATTCCTCCTTTTCTAAAAAAAACCACTCAATGTACAACTGCTCGCTACCTTGTTATTATATCTTCACCCGTCACCGAGCGAATCCGCCCTGATCGAGAATGTATGAGCCTTAATTTGTTTTTGCTTATTTCGTACTTATTCGATGTACTGGCTGTTGAACGCAAGAAAGTTGCACACTTATGCAGGATTTTTTGGTGGGTGACAGATAGTAATGCGTTTCTAACTTTTTTATTATCGTAAGTAACACAGATTCAATACCCTGGTATCCTTCCACACTAATCCACCGGTTGTTTTTAGACGCCTGCATTTTGTTATGAACATGTCAACGTCGTCTGCCTTGTCTATGCACATTCGTGTATTCTTATTTCCACGACTGGGAAGAGCCAAAATGATGGATGGAAAGGACCATCTAAACAAAGGTTCGAACGTTTTGAAAACACATATCCTTTGAAATATGAATTCCATCACTAGCTCTGTAGTGGAGGACAACATCGCTTGAATTGGGGTGGAGGCATCGAGTGACCATTTTGGAAGCGTCTTTGAGGATTTTCAGGGCGTAATGTCCACCCATTTGTCGGGCATCAGCGTGAGGCAACCAACCAGGACATGTCTTTGTCTCGCTTAGAGCGAGAAAGATGTACGCCTCGCCTTATAGAGAGCACGAAGTGGGCCGACCGAGTAGCATTAGTTCAGTAGTTTTGTTTGGTGTTCTTTTTTTTCCCTTTTCTTATTTCGTTTTATATTTTAAATTATTCCAATTACATATATTCCAAAAAATAATGTACTTGAATTTATAAACGTGTATGTAGCACAGTAAACAAATCATGCAGAAAAAAATGTTCACGCATCTTTGAAAATGTTGATAGCATTTCAGAATGTTGGTGATATTTCAAAAGTATTTACAGGTTTCAAAAACATGTTTGTGAAATTCTAAAATAAGGTCTATATAATGTTCATACCATTCAAAAATATCATGCAGTGCCAAAGCATGTTCGTGCATCTTTGAAAATATTGATAGCATTAAAAAATGGTGACATTTAAATAATAATCAAGTGTCTCGAAAATTTGTTTGAGACATTCTAAAATAATGTTTATGCAATGTAAAAAAATGATCGTTCAATTTAGAAAATCTCATACCATTCAAAAAGATGTTCGTGACATTTAAAAAATGGTCATGCATTTTGAGAAAATGTTTATGACATTAGTATTTTATAAAATGTAAAAAAAATAGTGTAATTTTTAAATGTCTCGTATCATTCAAAAAATGTATGGCATTTCAAAAACTGTTCATTCTTTTTGAAAAAATGGTCTGGCTATTTAAAAAATGTTTATATAAACAATATTTACTACCATGCAAAAAAAAGTGTTCGCTCAATTTTTTTAAAAAAATGTTCCTTAGAATTTGAACATTGTTCAACGTGTATTGGAAAAAAATATTTAACATTCATTTTACAGCGTCTATATATGGGAAGTTTGTGGGTGTCTCAGAATGTGTTCCGTAGACTACTAGAAAATCCGGGATTTTATTTGTGGAAGAAAGTTGTGAAGGGCACAAAAAATAGAAACGAAATTCAAAAAATTCCAATTTTTTTGTGATGCAAGATGCTCAAATGCGTGATGTTCGTGCAAAATTTTATGAAGTTTGGACATTTGAGGAGCCCGTGGCAAAAAACAACCAGGTCTTTGAGAAACATTTGAAAACAACACGGTTCACGCACGATTTTGTCTTTTTTGCTGCTTGCTCCTTGAATGTCCAAACTTCATGAAATTTGACACGAACATCACGCACATGCGCAACTTGCTTGTAATAAAAATTCATATTTTTTTTGGATTTTTTACTATTTTTAATCATGTTACTGTTCACCGGGCTCATTTGAGCCCGAGCACCGGAGTGGATTAGCGCCGGATTCCTTCCCAACCAACTCTGTCAACTGGTTGCTCAAAGAGTACAAGAGTCACACCCATTTAGGAATCGACATTGTTGACAAAATAACATAAGTATAAGCACCAGATAAACATCACATTGATTGACATTTCAAATAATGAATGAACTGAATATACGGAGGAGAATTAAAGTTCTATGTTTTCTTGTAACATCAAATTTGCACAAGTACAAACCATGTAGTTTATCAAGAACTTCAATTCCTTGATTTGCTATGTATGCTTCATTTGCATCCAAGATAAATGAGTAGACAAGATGGACACGCCTCATAGCGTTGAGAACTGCCATTTCTGAGTTCAAGTTTTTTCCCCCTACTTTTATATTCAAGATTTGAAACCCTTGTCCTCATTATTTTGTAGCCAATGAGCGGCTTCATTTCAGATCACAATTGGGATCTAATTTCATAAATAACCGAATTTAGCAATTTCGATCACGCAAGTCGTGTCTAGGCAGGGCATTGGACACGTCCCAGAGCACCGCCCGGTGGCGAACTACGTGCTCCTAGGGTGGATCATACTTCAAACGTGGCAATGTTTTGTTTTGGAATTTTTGATACGTACGTAGTATATTTTAACGTCATGTGTCCAACTGTCCATCTGCATGTATGGCGATTTCGTTATGGCCGATATCCAGTGCTGGTTCATTGCTGTGTACATAAAAAGTCGTAAATATTTTTCAAAGAAGAAGACAATAAATCATGAGCTGTCCATGGCTATATCCAGTATGCAACACCACAATGCCAACACAATTGCTTTCCGCAATTATCATGATTATATACGATATTTCCATACATAAAGTAATAAATGACTTTCAAAGAAAACAATAAATCGTGAGTTGTCCTTGACTGTATCCAGTATGCAACACCTCGTTCAAGAGCACGATTACTTTTCCAGCTATATCAGCGGGTCTCTCGTGTTTGAAACCTGCCTATTAGCACACGCGCTTTGCATGCATGGCGATTACTGCGCCTAAACCCCCTAATCACGCGCCGATTTAATGATATTCATAAACGCAATCTCCAAGCACCGGTGCATTGCTCTATATATAGAGAGATTTCTGAAGACCCAGTGTGGCAAAAGAAAAGCATCTCTCCAGGAGTAGGAAATACCAGTGCTCCCTCTACCTCTCGCGTTACCTGTGGTACGTAGCAAACAACAGCCGCGCGAGATCGACCATGGCGACGGGCCACCTGCGTGCCTTCCTGGTTTTCGTCCTCGTGCAGGTCTGCCTGTTCCTGATCATGGCCGCATCGGCGAGGGTGCAGGGCAGGCCTATAGGCTTGGACGGGATTCCCCAGTGCTGCCTCTACCACCCCGAGTGCTGCCAGCGCCTGACGGCGGAAGCCCGGCGCCCCGGCGCCGTTCTTTTCTGACGGCCTCGCCTGTGGCGGCCTGTGGGGGTCGCTCTCCTCCCTAGAACCGTGTCCGTGAAGTGAGCGCACATTTTACTGGATCTGCATACATCGAAATGATTCTGCTGCTTTTCACGTGTCTATATATGCTTCAGAACTTTTTCTGGTGATTCCAATCATGTTGTGATGTGAAACCTTGGGTAATAAACTGGGAGGAGATTGCTGTCAGTTCTGAGCTGTTTTGTAAATTTTGTTTTCGTTCTCATTGTTTTGAGTACCGACGCTTTGACCCGCGTCTAGACTTTATTTTTGCATAAGGGCATCAGATCTATATCATCTATGGATCAAACAAGCAGCTAGAAGCACCGCCCTCGACGTGTTTCTACTTTCTCCTCTAGGCACTGTTGAGCACTTGAGCTGCGCCGCAATTTGGGTCGTGTACGACCATGTATCGAACTATTTCGGTCTTTTCTCTGCCGTGCACCGCAATTTGGGTCGCGTGCGACCATGTATCAAACTATTTTGGTCTTTTCTCTGCCGTGCGCCGCAATTTGGGTTGTGTGCGACCATGTATCAAACTATTTCGGTTTTTCTCTGCTGTTTTTCTTTCAGTTTTGCTAGAACTCATCTAGATGAGATATAATTTGATCTCATTCACCTTTATAGCCATTGGATATGATGCTATAAGATGCGTGTGTGCTGACGTGGGTTGTATCTGTTTTTATTTTCAAAGTGAATGGGACCAAATTATATCTCATCTAGATGAGTTCTAGGTACTCTCTTTTTCTTTTGTTTCGTCTAAGACTTGATTAAACTTGTAAGGGCCTCCATTTAAGGCTGGCCAGATGCCTTCTATCTATCTAAAAAATCCTAAAGAAAATGCTCCTTTGGGGGTGATTATCTCCTTCCTGCCGAACGGGCCCATGGTGCACTGCCCACCGCTGTTTCTCCATCGTCACCAGCGTGTTATTGACGATCATGGATGGCAAGCCATGTTCCTGCCACCCCGGAAGATCCAGAGACACTAACCTTCAAAATAATGCATCTGTCCCAAATTACTTGTTATATTAACGTGTCTAAATATATCCGTACACAAATCAAGGCCAACTCTAACAAATCTTCTATAACCGGTTAGAGGAGTAAAAATCCGATTTTACTTCTCAAACCGGGACCTAACTGAACTCCTAAAACTGTTAGAGGAGTAATTTTTTTCCTACGCCATTTATCTTGCGCCTATATTTACTCCATCGCTGGCGAAGTAAAAATTCCTCACTTTTCACTTCACCGCTCTGCCTCTCCTCCTCCCCCATCCCCGTCGCCGGTGACCCCTCCCCCACTCGATGTTCCCTGCCACCTCCTCCTCCCAATGACTGGATCCCATGGCTGGCGGTCCCTTCCACCGATCCGCAGCACGGATCCGTGCCGCCACGAGAGCTCAGCGTTCTCAAGCAGCGCCTCCTCAAGCTGCCACCACTGCAATGCTGCGGGCTCGTCGGGCCGCCTCGCCGGCTTCCCCGAACTTCCCACGTCGCGACAACTGCATAGGAAGTATCTCGGTGTCCAGCAGCGGGGGTGGGGGATGTGGGTGGCGGAAATCACGGACCACGACACCTACAAGCGCCATTGGCTCGGATCCTTTCACACGTGCGAACCCGCCACCCTCGAGTATGACCGGTTGCAGGTTTAGCTGCACGGCTCCGCGGCGCACCTCAACTTCCCGTTGGCGACGACGCCCGTCGAGCTCGATCCACTGGTGCCGGGGGTGATGAGTGTGGCTGTGGCTAGGGAAGAGGGGATGTGAGGGAACGCATCGCGGCGGAGGCCGCCGACGAGGTATACATAGCGGACCTTCGCCGCCAATACCACGAGCTCGTGGAGGCGGAGCGGAAGGACTTTGCATAGCGTGCATGTCATCGTCCGCTCCTCTCTGATGACGAGGAGCACGACAGCAACGACGGCGGCAACGACAAGGAGGAATTTGACATGGAAGAATGATGGTCTTCCATGACTGGGGCGACGACGACACTGGGCTAGAACCCACGGGCGTGGGATGTCGCAGGCGGATTGGCTCGCCCTCTACAAGGGTGATGATGATGTTTTGTTTTGTTTAAATTTATGTTTAGATTGAAGTTCACGTTCATGTTTAGGTTTAAAAACTAGACTATGTTACGGTGGACGATTATGTGTTGAATTTCAGTTGCTTAAATCGAATCTATGTTGAAATTTGGTTTGTACTCCGTTAAACTTACGAGTTCGGCTAGGTCTGGCAAAAACTTAGTGGAGTAAAAATCCTCCACTAAGTTTTACTCTACTGAATTACTCCTGTTTTTAGGGGTTAGGTTAGAGTTGGCCTAAGATCATCTACAACCACGCTCCTCAAACCGACGTCATACGCCCCGGAGGGCCGCCGAATCATAATCCGGTCACGTTTATTTGACCCAGACAGCCTCCAAACGACCCTCAAATGCCCGGGCTGACCGGCACCCCCCATATCCAGCCCAAATATGGGTCGGATATGGGGGCTGATAACCCACAAGTATAGGGGATCAATTGTAGCCTCTTTCAATAAGTAAGAGTGTCGAACCCAACGAGGAGCTAAAGGTAGAACAAATATCCACTCAAGTTCATCGACCACCGATACAACTCTACGTACGCTTGACGTTCGCTTTACCTAGAACAAGAATGAAACTAGAAGTACTTTGTAGGTGTAACGTGATAGGTTTGCAAGAATATGAAGAGCACGTAAATAAAAACTAGGAGCTGTTTTAAGTAAAGAAGCAATAAATTTAGTATAGCGAGTGTGGAAAAGTGGTGGTAGGAGTTGCGAAATTGTCCCTAAGCAATTGATTACTTTACTAGACCGATAACAAGTTTTATGTGGGAGAGTCCACTGCTAGCATGCCATCTCTGACTTGGAATTCTATGCACTTATGATTGGAACTATTAGCAAGCATCCGCAACTACTAACGTTCATTAAGGTAAAACCCAACCATCGCATTAAGATATATTGGTCCCCCTTCAATCCCGTATGCATCAATTTCTATGCTAGGTTGAAGCTTTTGTTACTCTTGCCCTCCAATACATAGTCCTATCAACATACAACTAACCCTATGGTGTGATCCACGCGCGCGCTCATATGATGGGCACCAAAGGACAACAACATAACCACAAGCAAATTAAACTATTCATAGCAATTCACCAATTACCGAAAGGACAACGAAAATCTACTCAGACATCATAGGATGGCAACACATCAATGGATAATAATATGAAGCATAAAGCACCATGTTCAAGTAGAGGGTACAACGGGTTGTGGGAGAGTGGACCGCTGTAGATAGATGGGGAAAGGTGATGAATATGTTGATGAAGATGACAGAGGTGTTGGTGTAGATTGTGGTGACGATGATGGCCCCGGCGGCGTTCCGGCACCACCGAAAGCGAGGGGGAGAGAGCCCCCCTTCTTATTCTTCTTCCTTGATCTTCTCCCTAGATGGGAGAAGGGTTTCCCCTCTGGTCCATGGTCTCCATGGCGTGGGAGGGGCGAGAGCCCCTCCGAGATTGGATCTGTCTCTCTGTCTCTCTCTGTTTCTGCGTTCCCGTATCCTGCCCTTTCACCGTTTATTAAATATCCAGAGATCCTTAACTCTGATTGGATTGAAACCTTCCCCAAAATCATAAATATTCCAAAAATATTCTCCGTCCGTTTTTATCCGTTTGGACTCCGTTTGATATGGGTTTTCTGCGAAACATAGAACATGCAACAGACAGGAACTGGCACTGGGCACTGGATCAATATGTTAGTCCCAAAAATAGTATAAAAACTTGCCAAAAGTATATGAAAGTTGAATAATATTGGCATAGAACAATCAAAAATTATAGATACGACGGAGACGTATCAGCATCCCCAAGCTTAATTCCTGCTCGTC
The DNA here is from genome assembly GCA_021605205.1 of Aegilops longissima. Lineage (NCBI taxonomy): Eukaryota > Viridiplantae > Streptophyta > Magnoliopsida > Poales > Poaceae > Aegilops > Aegilops longissima. The sequence continues at coordinate 646,246,860 of CM038676.1, read as the reverse complement.
CTCGAGTAGGTAAATGATAAAAAAGATAATTTTTGATGTGGAATGCTACCTAGCATAATCTTGATCACATAATCTAATCATGGCATGAATATTAAGACACGAGTGACTCAAAGCAATAGTCTATCATTTGACATTAAGACAATAATACTTCAAGCATGCTATCCAAGAATTATGTCTTATCAAAATAACCTAGCCTAAGAAAGCTTATCCCTACAAAATCATATAGTTTGGCCATGCTTCATTTTCGTCACACAAAATGCTCCCATCATGCACAACCCCGATGACAAGCCGAGCAATTGGTTCATACTTTTTAACGCGCTTCAGCCTTTTCAACCCTCACGCAATACATGAGCGCAAGCCATGGACATAGCACTATGGGTGGAATAGAATATGATGATGGAGGTTGTGTGGAGAAGACAAAAAAGAGAAAGTCTCACATCGACGCGGCTAATCAACGGGCTATGGAGATGCCCATCAATTGATGTCAATGTGAGGAGTAGGGATTGCCATGCAACAGATGCACTAGAGCTATAAGTGTATGAAAGCTCAAACTGAAACTAAGTGGGTGTGCATCCAACTTGCTTGCTCATGAAGACCTCGGGCATTTGAGGAAGCCCATCATCGGAATATACAAGCCAAGTTCTATAATGAAAATACCCACTAGTATATGAAAATGATAACTCAAGAGACTCTCTATATGAAGAACATAGTGCTATTTTGAAGCACAGGTGTGGTAAAAGGATAGTAGCATTGCCCCTTCTCTCTTTTTCTCTCATTTTTTTATATTTTTTTGTGGTCTTCTTTGGCCTCTTTTATTTTTCATAAAGTCAGGAGACTCATCCCGACTTGTGGGGGAATCATTGCTTCCATCAACCTTTCCTCACATGGGACAATACTCTAATAATGATGATCATCACACTTTTATTTACTTACAACTCAATATTACAACTCGATACTAGAACAAAATATGACTCTATATGAATGCCTCTGGCAGTGTACCAGGATGTGCAATGATCTAGCATAGCAAAGATATCAAAAAACGGACAAGCCATGAAAACATCATGCTAGCTGTCTTACGATCATGCAAAGCAATATGACAATGAATGCTCAAGTCATGTATATGATGATGATGGAAGTTGCATGGCAATATATCTCGGAATGGCTATGGAAATGCCATAATAGGTAGGTATGGTGGCTGTTTTGAGGAAGATATAAGGAGGCTTATGTGTGATAGAGCATATCGTATCACAGGATTTGGATGCACCGGCGAAGTTTGCACCAACTCTCGAGGTGAGAAAGGGCAATGCACGGTACCGTAGAGGCTAGCAAATTGCGAAAAGGTAAGAGTGTGTATAATCCATGGACTCACATTAGTCATAAAGAACTCATATACTTATTGCAAAAGTTTATTAGCCCTCGAAGCAAAGTACTACTACGCATGCCCCTAGGGGGATATATTGGTAGGAAAAGACCATCGCTCGTCCCTGACCGCCACTCATAAGGAATACAATCAAAGAAACACCCCATGCTTCATATTTGTCACACAACGGTTACCATACGTGCATGCTAAGGGACTTGCAAACCTCAACAGAAGTATTTCTCAATTTCACAATTACTCAACTAACACGACTCTAATATCACCACCTTTATATCGCAAAACTATTGCAAGGAATCAAACATATCATATTGAGTGATCTACAAGTTTTATGTAGGATCTTATGACTAACCATGTGAATGACCAATTCCTGTCATCTCTCTAAATAGATATAAGTGAAGCAAGAGAGTTTAATTCTTTCTACAAAAACTATGCCCACGCTCTAACAAATATAAGTGAAGCAAAAGAGCATTCTACAAATGGCGATTTTCTATGTCAAGAGAAACAGGCCATCCAAACTTCAAATGATATAAGTGAAGCACATGAAGCATTCTATAAAGCCATACTCAAAAGATTTAAGTGAAGTGCAAAGAGCATTCTGTAAATCAAACAAGGACTATCTCATACCAGCATGGTGCATAAAATAAAAGTGAAAACTAAACGCAAAAGACGCTCCAAGATTTGCACATATCACATGAACGAAACGAATCCGAAAACATACCGATACTTGTTGAAGAAAGATGGAATGCCTTCCGGGGCATCCCCAAGCTTAGACGCTTGAGTCTCCTTGAATATTTACTTGGGGTGCCTTGGGCATCCCCAAGATTGAGATCTTGCCTCTCCTCCTTTTCCTCATATCGAGACCTCCTCGATCTTCGAACACTTCATCCACACAAAACTTCAACAGAAAACTCGGTAAGACCCATTAGTATAATAAAGCAAATCACTACTCTAATTACTATTGCAAACCAATTCATATTTTGTTTTTGCATTGTATCTACTATAATATAACTTTTCCATGGCTTAATCCACTGATAGAAATTGATAGTTTCATCAAAACAGGCAAGCTATGCATCAAAAACAGAATCTGTCTTAAACAAGACAGTCTGTAGTAATCTGAACATTCACCATCTTCTGGTACTCTAAAAGTTCTGCAAAAATTAGGAAAAATAAACAATTTGAATAAAAAGACAGTGCAAAAAGTTTCAGAACCATTTGACATTACGGTAAAAAAAATGTAAAATTGCGCACTGCAGCCAAAGTTTCTGTCCTGCACTGCACAAACCAACAAGCATTGTAAACATCCTACAGGCAAACCTTGGCACAATATTTTTATTATGTAGTGGAATTGTACAAGAGGATAATTATTTTTGTTGAAAAGTTTCTGTAATCAAGATTCACAAAGTTTCGTGAGCATGAACAAAGTTCAAGGCTAGCTCGCACCTTAACAATGCTCGTCTTTCTCACTTTCGCTTTTCTTTTTGAAAAAGTTTTGGGTTTCCCTCTTTATTTTTTTGTTTTAAAACTTTATGAAATCACACAACATAAATAAATGACTCTCTAAAACTTCTGGGTTGTCTACCTGACAGCGCTTTCTTTAAAGCCATTAAGCTAGGCATATAGTGCTCAAGTAATGGATCCACCCGAATCCCAAGGTATATCAAAGCCAATTTTAATTAACAATGATTTGTGATTTAGTAGGGAGAACAAAGTAACATATATCATGTAATGATGAAGTCTAACTCTGTTCCTATGCATTGGCATGTCGTAAAAGAACAATTCATGCACACAAAGTAAAGGCCAATGCATAGTATAAACAGTTTCTTGCAATTTTATAATATTGGAAACATGGAGAGGTGGAGATGTAGTTCCTCTATCATAATAATTGCAAGTAGGAGCAGCAAGCACATGCATATTATATTCGTCAAAATCATCATGTGTAGTAGTAAAAGGCAACCCATCGATATAATCCTTTATAAGTGCAAACTTCTCCAATATAGTGTAGTCGGGAGAATTCAAAAAGATAATAGGACTATTATGCGTGGGTGCAATAGAAACAATTTCATGTTTAACATAAGGAACTATAGCAACTTCATCTCCATAAGCATAATTCATATTGGCATCTTGGCCACAAGCATAGCAAGCATCATCAAAAAGGGATATTTCAAAAGAATCAACGGGATCATAGCAATTATCATAGCATTCATCCTTCGGTAAGCACGAAGGGACATTAAATAATGTATGAGTTGAAGAGTTACTCTCATTAGAAGGTGGGCACGGGTAGCTAATCTGCTCTTCCTCCTTTTGTTCTTCACTCTCCTCATCATCTTTTTCATCCAATGAGCTCACAGTTTCATCAATTCCTTCTTTCGTAAACTCCTGCAAAATATTAATCTCTTCTTGGACAGTGGTGGAGTCCTCAATATATGGTTTAACATAGGCATTAGAAGCATAATTATCATAACAATATTTAAGTATGGCAAAATTTTTAGATTTGCAAAGAGTAGCATCATACCTTCCAATCAAAGAAGCAATTTCATAAGCACCCTTAAAAGCAACAAATTCTTAAATTTGTTGAACATCATAGTAATTATAAACACCCTTAGCATACGAAGATACGATTCCATTATCACTGAACTCACATTGGTAGGGAAGGTATTTCTTAGGGTTTTCAGAACAACAAGTAAAATCATATATTTCACATAAATTCCAAGCATAGCATTGCAAACGATGAATTTGATCCAGTAAAAGTTTCCCTTTTTAAGATAAGCGGTGTCGCACATAACAAGCATGCTCATCTAAAGATTTGCCCTCAACTAAGCTAGTTGGGGTTTCAGCACGAGCACATAGGGATCAAATATGATCCAAGTAAAAAGCTTCAGGAGTGTGATAGATTTTGAGTGGTTCTTCAACCATTGGTGTAGTAGGTACAACTATGTTTTTTGGTATTTTGCGTTTCCTACCCATAACTAAAGATAGAAAACAACTTAGAACAACAAATAAAAATTACTTAGTGATAAAGCAAACAAGCACACACGAGAATATTCACCCCACGCTATAACTCCCCGGCAACGGCGCCAGAAAAAGGTCTTGATAACCCACAAGTATAGGGGATCAATTGTAGCCTCTTTTGATAAGTAAGAGTGTCGAACCCAACGAGGAGCTAAAGGTAGAACAAATATTCCCTCAAGTTCTATCGACCTCCGATACAACTCTACGCATGCTTGACGTTCGTTTTACCTAGAACAAGTACGAAACTAGAAGTACTTTGTAGGTGTAACGGGATAGGTTTGCAAGAATATAAAGAGCACATAAATAAAAACAAGGGGCTGTTTTAAGTAAAGAAGCAATAAAGTTAGTATAGCGAGTGTGGAAAAGTGGTGGTATGAGTTGCGAAATTGTCCCTAAGCAATTGACTACTTTACTAGACTGATAGCAAGTTTTATGTGGGAGAAGCCACTGCTAGCATGTCATCCCTAACTTGGAATTCTATGCACTTATGATTTGAACTAATAGCAAGCATCCGCAACTACTAACGTTCATTAAGGTAAAACCCAACCATAGCATTGAGATATATTGGTCCCCCTTCAATCCCGTATGCATCAATTTCTATGCTAGGTTGAAGCTTTTGTCACTCTTGCCCACCAATACATAGTCCTATCAACATACAACTAACCCTATGGTGTGATCCACGCGCGCGCTCATATGATGGGCACCAAAGGACAACAACATAACCACAAGCAAATTAAACCAATCATAGCAATTCACCAATTACCGATAGGATAACGAAAAGCTACTCATACATCATAGGGTGGCAACACATCATTGGATAATAATATGAAGCATAAAGCACCATGTCCAAGTAGAGGGTACATCGGGCTGCGGGAGAGTGGACTGCTGTAGATAGATGGGGGAAGGTGATGAACATGTTGGTGAAGATGACGGAGGTGTTGGTGTAGATTGCGGTGATGATGATGGCCCCGGCGGTGTTCCGGCACCACCGGAAGCGAGGGGGAGAGAGCCCCCCTTATTCTTCTTCTTCTTCCTTGACCTTTTCCCTAGATGGGAGAAGGGTTTCCCCTCTGGTCCATGGTCTCCATGGCGTGGGAGGGGTGAGAGCCCCTCCGAGATTGGATCTGCCTCTCTCTGTTTCTGCGTTCCCTGATTATGCCCTTTCACCGTTTCTTATATTCCCGGAGATCCATAACTCCGATTGGATTGAAACCTTCAACACAATTTATTTCCAGATATTAGCTTTCTTGCGGCAAAAGAAGAGCAGCAACCGCCTTATGGGGTGTCCGCGAGGGTCAGGGGCGCGCCCCTGCCTCGTGGGCCCCTCGAGAATCGTCTCACGTTGATTCTTCTCCCCAAAAATCATAAATATTCCAAAAATATTCTCCGTCCATTTTTATTCCGTTTGGACTCTGTTTGATATGGATTTTCTGCGAAACATAAAACATGCAATGATGAGGCCGACCACTGAATCTTTGAATCAATATGTTAGTCCCAAAAATAGTATAAAAAGTTGCCAAAAGTATATGAAAGTTTAATAATATTGGCATGGAACAATAAAAAATTATAGATACGACAGAGACATATCAGGGCGCCCGGGCGCACCTTGGCATGCCCGCCATGTCAGACCAGACAGCCCAACCCCACCCCAAATTGCAAGAAATCCACCCCCACGAGCTGTCGGATCCATTTGCTCTCTCCTCTCTTCTTCCTCCTCCGTGTCGACCGGCTCACAGCTCCGCCGCCGTGCACGCTCCATAGCTATTCATGGCATCCACGCCGGCAGCTCTGGCAGAGCAGTCCTCTCTCCCGTCCTCGCCGCAGGGCACGTCGTCTCCGGCCCGGACGCCACCGTGGTATCTCCGGCAACTCTCTAGCTCTGCCTTGCGCTTGATGTGTTTGACACATTTTTTGACCGGATTTTTGTAATTTTGTTAGGGAAAATGATGGATTTTGATGCTTCGTCGGACGAGGAGTATGGACCAACGGAGCTTGACAAAATCATTCAAGATGAGTTTTTCGATTCCTCGGATTCGGATGAAGAATTTGACATGATTATGCTCATGAGCATGCAAGAGGAAATGGACCGCCAAGTGGAGCATATTCTCAATTTCAAGGGCCCAATCAAAGGAAGCAACGTGATTGAGGGAGTCCTGGATTATGGGGTCCTCGGGGAGCCGGCCTATGTGACATGGACTGGACTGATGGGCCGTGAAGATACAAGACCGAAGGCCTTCTCCCATGTCCGGATGGGACTCTCCTTTGCGTGGATGACAAGCTTGGCTTCTGGATGTGAAGTTTCCTTCCTCTGTAAACCGACTTTGTACAACCCTAGTCCCCTCCGGTGTCTATATAAGCCGGAGGGTTAGTTCGTAGAGATCATCATAATCATACAGGCTAGACATCTAGGGTTCTAGCCACTACGATCTCGAGGTAGATCAACTCTTATAACCCCTATACTCATCAAAGTCAATCAAGCAGGGCATAGGGTATTACCTCCATCAAGAGGGACCGAACCTAGGTAAAACATCGTGTCCCCTGCCTCCTGTTACCTTCAATCCCTAGACACACAGATCGGGACCCCCTACCTGAGATCTGCCGGTTTTGACACCGACATTGGTGCTTTCATTGAGAGTTCCTCTATGTCATCGACAAAAGGGTCAATGGCTCGCCTTGTCATCAAGGAGAGCGTCACTTCTGGAGGAGCCCATGTTTCAGGGCAAACCCTCCAGCTTGGCAACTTCATCATGGGCGCCTGTCCGGCCTTTAAGCCAAAGACAACCCAGCTTGCCACTGAAAATCGTCTTCGTGTCGGCCCTGAATACTCTGACAAGATGGATCCGGCAGATATAGCGTCCTTGAATGAACTGCTAGATCGCATCGCTGCCCTGGGGGTCGCAACCGACTATGATCGGATTGGGCTTAAACCCGATTAGAGAAAAATTAGTTCTCCACCGATCACCCATCAGGTAGCGGTCGTGGAGGAACAAGCTAACAATAATTCTTCTCCTACGCTGAGAACAAAGTATGTTCGGATTTCCGAGCTCGGAGAGCCGGACACCCGTCTTCGGGAGGACACTCCCTGCCCTCCGAACTTAGAATCAGGCGTTGAGCCTGAGAATTCACCGGACACTCCGGAGTCCGGGCTGGTACCCTCGGAAATTCTTCAAACTCCGGACTCCACTGTGGATTAGGGTTCGGATTTAGTCCCACCCACCCACCACAACCAATATTCCCCAAGCAATTCTGGTCCTCCGGATATATGGGACCTAATGTATGTGCGGCAGCAGCCTTAGGAAACAATCCATCACTTGTGGGCTAGATTCCTCCTTGTTAAAAACAAGATTAAAGATTGATGCGACGATGACGCAATATCAGTATATTTTGTAACAACTGTACGGATGAGGGAATCCTTAATGCCCTCAACTGCCGTCGCATATTGCACTTTACATATTTTACACACATAGTACCGCAGGCCTTTAGGCCATCTCCCGGACGGGCAAAAAGGATGCACCCTCGTGGGGCACCTGATCATCATCCCGGGGACAAGAAAACCAAACCCCTTACTGGACATAGAACTGTCCTCGATGAATTGACAGGCCCTGTAAAATTCACATGACGCCGAATACCGAACCAATGCACAGCCTTCGAGCATGTTGGATACTTCGGCAAGTGGCCAAGAGCGGCGAGGATATCCTCACCAACACTACCCCAGAGAACTACTCTTCAGAGAACAACGATCTCAAAGTATTCACGGTCTTCGAGACCTTTTCATCCAATAATCAGCGCAAAAGGGCGCTCCGCGACCTCGCCGAAGTCTGCCAAGTGGCAGCAATAAATCCTTGGAACGATACGTCAATCACTTTCAATGCCGATGACGAACCAAGATCCTGCTCAGTCCGGGCACCAGCCGCTTTAGTCCTAAACCCAATCGTGGACGGCTATCGTCTCACTAAAGTGCTAATGGATAGTGGCAGCGGGCTGAACCTCATCTACGAGGACACGCTCAATAAAATGCAAATGGACATGAGTCGCATTTTGCAAAGTAACACAACCTTTCGAGGTATTATCCCTAGTCGAGAAGCAAGATGCTCGGGCAAAATCAAACTCGACGTGGTATTCGGCATGCCGGAGAACTATAGGTTCGAAGAGTTACTCTTCCATGTCGCACCTTTCAAGAGCGAGTATCACGCCCTGCTCGGGCGTGACGCATTCACGCGCTTCCAAACCATACCCCACTACAGGTATATGAAGCTCAAAATGCACGGGCCCAATGGAGTTATCACTATCACCAGTGATCCGGACATAGCACTCCGCACCAAAAGCAAAACCACCTCTCTGGCCCTCCAGGCCTTATCCGAGGCCCTAGCGATCAAAGAATTAACCACCCTACGTTCCATAGTGGATAGGGACGATGTAATCCTCGATAAGAGACCCAAACCCACTTCCTTCAAACCAGTAGACAAAATAGTCAAATTTCAAGTCCACCCAACGGATCCCAAAAAGACAGCTTCCATGGGGGCACAGCTGGATCCAGCGGTCGACGCTACATTACGCGCATTCCTGCGTGAGAATTGGGACATCTTCGCCTGTCACCCTTCGGATATGCCAAGTATCCCACACAGACTGGCGGAACATAGTCTCAATATATCGAAGGGATATAAACCAGTGAAACAAACACTGCGCCGGTTTGCCGAACCCAAACAACAGGCTATGCGGGAGGAGATATCCAAGCTACTTGAAGCCGGGTTTAACAGAGAGATCAAACATCCAGACTGGCTAGCGAACTTGGTCATGGTACCAAAGAAGGATAAATCCTGGCGCCTGTGTGTCGATTTCAAAGACCTTAACAAGGCATGCCCTAAGGACCCCTTCCCATTACCTCACATTAACTAGATTATTGACGCAACCGCGGGACACGATTCATTGTGTTTTCTCGACGCGTACTCCAGATACCATCAAATTAAGATGATGGAATCCGACCAGGCCGCAACGGCATTCATCCACTAGTAGAAAAAGCCCCATTTGTCCCGGTTCATGAGGCCCATTTGTCCCGGTTGCCGAACCGGGACTAAAGGGTCGGTACACCATTCTCAAATCCTTTGTCAGGCACACCATTCTCTGCCTTACACTGCAGCAATTCCAGTATGGTACCGAGCTTTTTGTTGCCATCTTCGCAATTGGGGTACAAACCTTTTTTGTGATCCTCTAACATGAGATCGAACATCAGCTTCTCCTTTTGACTTTTGCATTGTCTCCTTGCATCAACAATGACCCGACGGAGATCATCATCGGGCACATCGTCTGGTTCCTCTTGATCTTTAACAGCTTCCCCCGTTGCAGCATCACCGTATTCAGGGGGCACATAGTTGTCATCGTCCTCTTCTTCTTCACTGTCTTCCATCATAACCCCTATTTCTCCATGCTTGGTCCAAACATTATAGTGTGGCATGAAACCATTATAAAGCAGGTGGGTGTGAATGGTTTTCGAGTCAGAGTAAGACTTCGTATTCCCACATATAGGGCATGGACAACACATAAAACCATTCTGCTTGTTTGCCTCAGCCACTTCGAGAAAATTATGCACGCCCTTAATGTACTCGGAGGTGTGTCTGTCACCATACATCCATTGCCGGTTCATCTGCGTGAATTATATATAATTAAGTGTGTCAAAAACCATTACAGAACGTCATGAATAGATAATTAAATGACCAAATTAATATAAGTTCATTATCACATTAAAACCAAAGTACATACATAGTTCTCATTGAACAACATATAGCTCTCCAGAGCATCTAATTAATTAAACCATACATTGAAACTATGTAAAACATTTCAATGCAAAAACAAATATGATCATAATCGCAACCAAGGTAACAATTGATCCAACGGCATAATGATACCAAGCCTCGGTATGAATGGCATTGCTACCTCTTGAGCATGCGTTGGTTTTTCCCTTGAAGAGGAAAGGGTGATGCAGCAAAGTAGCATAAGTATTTCCCTCAGTTTTTGAGAACCAAGGTATCAATCCAGTAGGAGGCTCCTCACAAGTCCCTCGCACCTACACAAACAAACAAGAACCTCGCAACCAACGCGATAAAGGGGTTGTCAATCCCTTCACGACCACTTGCGAAAGTGAGATCTAATAGAGATATATGATAAGATAAATATTTTTGGTATTTTTACGATATAGATTGAAAAGTAAAGATTGCAAAACAAAGTAGATTGAAAACTTATATGATAGAGAATAGACCCGGGGGCCATAGATTTCACGAGTGACTTCTCTCAAGATAGCATAAGTATTATGGTGGGTGAACAAATTACTGTCGAGCAATTGATAGAAAAGTGCATAGTTATGAGAATATCTAGGCATGATCATGTATATAGGCATCACGTCCGTAACAAGTAGACCGACTCCTGCCTGCATGTACTACTATTACTCCACACATCGACCGCTATCCAACATGCATCTAGGGTATTAAGTTCATAAGAACAGAGTAACGCATTAAGCAAGATGACATGATGTAGAGGGATAAACTCAAACAATATGATATAAACCCCATCTTTTTATCCTCGATGGCAACAATACAATACGTGCCTTGCTGCCCCTCATCCACCGGGAAAGGACACCGCAAGATTGAACCCAAAGCTAAGCACTTCCCCATTGCAAGAAAGATCAATCTAGTAGGACAAACCAAACTGATAATTCGAAGAGACTTGCAAAGATAACCAATCATACATAAAAGAATTCAGAGGAGATTCAAATATTTCTCATAGATAAACTTGATCATAAACCCACAATTCATCGGATCTCGACAAACACACCGCAAAAAGAGTTACATCGAATAGATCTCCAAGAAGATCGAGGAGAACTTTGTATTGAGATTCAAAGAGAGAGAACAAGCCATCTAGCTAATAACTATGGACCCGAAGGTCTGTGGTAAACTACTCACAACTCATCGAAGAGGCCTTGGTGGTGATGTAGAGGCCCTCCATGATCGATTCCCCCTCCGGCGGAGCGCCGGAAAAGGCTCCAAGATGGGATCTCACGGGTACAGAAGGTTGCTGCGGTGGAAATAGTTTTTCGTGGTGCTCCTGGATGGTTTCGGGGTACGTAGATATATATAGGCAAAGGAGGTAGGTCAGGGGAGCCACGAGAGGACCACGAGGCAGCCCCCCCAGGGTGCGCCCTACACCCTCGTGGCCGCCTCGGTTGCTTCTTGACGTCCACTCCAAGTCTCCTGGATTGCGTTTGTTCCAAAAAGATTGCTCCCGAAGGTTTCATTCCGTTTGGACTCCGTTTTGACTCCCATAAACATCCAAAACGGGTAATATAATAGCATGGAACAATCAAAAATTATAGATACGTTGGAGACGTATCAGGCATATTTTCTAATCTTTCCAATCTTCAAGCGCATTGCATCCATCTTGATCTTGTGATCATCGACGACATCTGCAACATGCAACTCCAATATCATCTTCTCCTCCTCAATTTTTTTTATTTTTTCCTTCAAGAACTGTTTTCTTCTTCAACTAAATTTAACCTCTCGACAATAGGGTCCGTTGGAATTTCCAGTTCACATACCTCCTAGATAGATAAAATCTATGTCACATTGGTCGGCATAATTGTCATAAACAATAAATGAACCAAATGGTTATAAAGATAATATATACCACATCCAAATCATAGACAAGACGAGGGCCGATGGGGGCGGATACCAAAACCATCGCACTATATAATAAGAAGCTATAATAAAAGTAAGAAAATTATACAAGTACCTGTCTAAACATACAAGTAAGAATTTTTTTCCTTTCAGAAAGAAGATAAGAACAAGATGCTCACCATGGTGGTGCCGGCAACGAGATCGGCGCGGGCGATCGACGGCGGTGAAGATGGGGACGGGACGTGACGGACCGCTAAACCTAGACAAAAATTGAGGAAAATGGAGCTTGGAGGCCGAGCTTGGAGAGGAGAAAGCATAAGTAGTGTGGCTCGGGCATTCCATCGAACACCTATGTGCATAGGAGGTGAGCTAGAGCACCACAAAGCCCTCCCCTCGTCGGCCAGAAAAAATAGAGCAGTGTGGAGTGCTCTGCTCACCGGCGAGGGGGCATATATAGGCACACCATTGGTCTCGGTTCATGGCTTGAACCAGGACTAAAGGACACCCTTTGGTCCCGGTTCAAGCCACCAACCGGGCCCAATGGTGGTTGGCCAGGAGCGAGGCCCATTGGTCCCGATTCGTCCTACCAACCGGGACCAAAGGGGCCAGACGAACCGGGACCAATGCCCCCACGAGGCCCGGCAGGCCCCCTGGCCTCACGAAACGGGACCAATGCCCCCATGGGTAACGGTTCATGACAGAACCGGGACTAATGGGCTTATCTGGTCTGAACGAAAGCCCTGTTTTCTACTAGTGATCACCTCGTATGGGCCCTTTTGCTTCAACACTATTCCTTTCGGGCTCAAAAACAGCGGCGCCACCTACCAACACATGATTCCAACATGCCTGGAGAAGCAAATCGGCAAGACTGTGGAGGCATATGTAGATGACGTAGTCATCAAAACAAAGCATGTTGAATCACTGGTGGATGATTTATGCCTTACATTCGACAACCTCCGATCATATGATATACGATTTAATCCAGAAAAGTGCGTTTTCGGTGTTCCCGCCGGAAAGTTGCTCGGGTTTATTGTCTCTAATAGAGGAATCGAAGCAAACCCAGCCAAAATCCGAGCCCTTACACAACTGGCAACACCAACAGACCTCAAGCAGGTTCAAAAACTAGCCGGGTGCATGGAAGCTTTGAGCCATTTTATCTCCAGATTAGGAGAAAAGGCATTGCCATTATATCGACTTCTCCGACGCACCGATCACTTTGTGTGGTCGGACGCTGCCACCACCGGACTGGAGGAAATACAATCTTTGCTAGCAAGCAACCCAATCCTGGCCGCAACAAACGTCGGTGAACCGATGTTACTCTACATATCTGCAACTCACCAAGTAGTGAGTGTAGTGCTCGTCGTCGAACGAGAGGAATAGGGACATAAATTCCCCCTCCAAAAACTGGTATACTACGTATCGACAGTCCTCACACCATGCAGATCCCGATACCCGCATTATCAAAAGATAGTATATGCGGTCTTCATGGCATCCCGCAAGCTGCGGCACTACTTTCAAGAATGCTCGATCACGGTGGTTTCCGAAGTACCACTCAATGATATTATAAACAACCGGGACGCCACCGGTAGGATTGCCAAATGGGTCATTGAGCTCTTACCATTTGAAATAACTTATAAGCCACGCCGAACCATTATATCTCAAGTGTTGGCTGACTTCGTCGCTGAATGGACAGAGGCCGAACTCCCTAAAGAGTACGACACATATTCCAACTGGGTGATGCACTTCGATGGCTCTAAAATGCTAGCCGGACTAGGGGCTGGTGTCGTCTTGACATCCCCCATCGGAGACACAGTCCGCTATGTGCTACAAATATTGTATACAAACTCCAACAACGTAGCCGAGTATGAAGCACTACTGCACGGACTCCGGATGGCCGTCTCCATGGACATACAACGCCTAGAGGTGCGTGAGGATTCAAACCTCGCAATATCCCAAATAAACAGAGAATTCGACGCAAAAGATCCAAAGATGGCAGCTTACCGCAATGCCGTACTCAAGATATCAGCTCTGTTTGAGGGGCTCAAATTTCATCATGTGGCTCGAGAAAGTAATCAAGCTGCGGACATTCTCGCTCACATGGGCACTAAACACGACCCCGTCCCGCCTAACACCTTCGTGGAGAGGCTCTTCAAGCCATCAATGGTGTGGTAGGACGAAAGGGGCAACTCTGGTCCGGAGCCAATCATACCCCCATATTCCAAACACAGTTCCGATATCATAGGGGGTTCAGGCACCGAAATAACACCATCGGCTCATGAAATTATGGCCATAATTGCCCCATGGATTGAACCTTTCCTCGCCTACATTACTAGGAATGAACTCCCCGAGGATCAGACTGAGGCCCGTCATATTGTTCGACGCTCGAAAGCCTACAAAGTTCATGAAGGGGAACTGTACAAGAAAAGTACTACCGGAGTCCTTCAAAGATGCATCTCCGAAGAAGAGGGACGACAACTCTTTGCTGAAATACACGTTGGTCTTGGTGGCCATCACGCTGCAGCTCGGGCCCTTGTAAGCAAGGCCTTCCGTATGGGTTTCTTTTGGCCCATGGCCCGAGCAGACGCACAGGACCTCGTACAGCACTGCATTGGATGACAACTTTTCGCCAATCAAAGCCATATGCCGCCCACTGCCCGCGAACAATCCCCATTACTTGGCCTTTTGCGGTCTGGGGGCTAGACATGGTCGGACCCCTTAAAGGGGGAGGCCATAAGAAGAAATATTTACTGGTTATGGTCGACAAGTTCACTAAGTGGATAGAGGCCAAACCAGTCAAAACAGCCGAAGCCGGACCGATTATACACTTCATATCTGATGTCGTACACCGTTACGGTGTCTCTCATAGTATTATTACTGATAATGGCTCTAACTTTACGGCCGATGAGGTGAAAACCTGGTGCGCTAATTTGGGCATCAAGCTTGATTACGCCTCTGTATATCACCCTCAGAGAAATGGTCAGGTCGAGCGGGCTAATGGTCTTATAATGAGCGGCATCAAACCCAGACTAGTGCTGTCTTTGCAAGAATCAGACAAGCATTGGGTTGAGGAACTTGATTCCGTACTCTGGGGGGCTGCGGACCATGCCCAACCTCACGGCCGGATATACACCTTTCTTCATGGTGTCTTGCCCTGCGACAGTATTCATGACTCACCTCGAGTGCGCATGTACGAAGAGAGGGAGGCCGAGCTCGATCGGCAGGACGATCTGGACGGCCTAGAGGAGGAGCACGATGTCGCGAAGGCCTGTTCCGCATTCTACCAAGAGCAGGCTCGGCGATATCAAAGCAGGGAGGTATGGGCAAAGACTTACAATGTCGGTGAACTCGTTCTATGCCTACCAGAGAAGAAAAAGGACAAGATCAAGCCCAAATGGGAGGGTCCCTTCATTATAGATGAAGTTCTCACTGGAGGAGCCTATCGCCTTCGCAATGCTTCGGATAATCGCCTGGAACCAAACCCATGGGACGCTGCCCGGCTCCGAAGATTCTACGCCTAAGTCCGCACTCTTACCTTTTTTCTCGTTCCTTCTTTTCTCCCTTTCACTTGTTTCTTTTTCTCGTTTTTTACGACTTTTGCTCGTGTTCGGATAAACCACACACTTGAGGATCTAGGTCTCGATTATGGTTCTCCGGCTGTGGAGCGGGGCTGTCAATCCCCGCGATGACTTTTCTCCATTCCTGTTAAAGGTAGCTGGAGTAAACTCGATTGAGCTTAATCAAAGAAAAATATTAAATGAGACCTATGATTGAAAACTTACCCAATCAATGGGGTTATACATAGAGAAACCTTCTCGGCGTTTAAGACGAGTGAAGCCTTCCTTCTTCCCTTTGTAAAGGTCAGCTAACATGGCGCCAAAGCAGCAAACTTGGTCAGACCCTTGCGCCCACAGCGTGATGCATCATCCTCCCCATTGTAATGCCACATGGGAAGCCTTCTGAATTGAAGTGGCTGGACGCATCACGTTATTGAAATCACCATTACCTCGACTACAGACAGTCCAAAATGGGCGAGTAATCTGATCTTACTCGCTAGCCTTTTTAATCTCTGTGCTGTCTTCTTCTTCATAGCTTCAGGGACGCCAAATGGCGCGCTTCTTTAAAGGAACAATGGAGAATTCAGGAAGACCTTGCCAGATTGGGTCCGGGAGAACTACGTCTTCGATGTAAAACCACTCGGAGGGCCACTCTTCGGATGCATTCTTCGAAGTGCCGGACAGGTATCCTGTTCCGGCTATGCGCCATATTTCGACACCGCCCACCTCGAATATGGATCCCTCTTAGGAGCGGGGACGAGGCAAAAACATTTCCTCTATAAATCGAAATGGGCCTCACAGCCTAGAAACAGCTCGCAAAGAGCAACGAAGCCTGCTATGTGCAGAATGGAGCCCGGCGTGAGATTGTGCAGTTGGAGGCCGTAATACTGCAGAAGACCTCTGGGGAAGGGATGAATCAGGAATCCCATGCCTCTCAGCAGGAAAGAAACAACGTACACCCGTTCCCATTTAGTAGGGTTGGGGAAATTCTCCGCCAGGGCTTCGACGTTGAAAGAGGTTAATCTTGCCCGAACGGGGACTAGATCTGAGGGGGGGGGGGGGGAGATATCCTTGCGTCTGAAGCTTGGTCAATTGTGCATGTGATATTGAGAAGCTCTCCCAATCGCCTTTTCTAGGACCATGGGGCGCGAGGAGGAACTGGGAGCGTCAGCCATGTTTTGACGGATTCCTATGGTAAGCTCTAAGGATTTTCGCCCGGTGAGGAATGGCATTTGAGATTCTGTCTCTTTAAATAGATGCCTTCCCTGTGTGGTCAAGGGGTTACTTGTAAAAATGCTTAGACGCTTCGTATTCATTCGACACATGGAAGCCGAGGCGACGGTGATGCAGAAGCTAAAGGATATGGTATTTAAATGTAAAAGCTGAACTATACAAAGTACAATGGAGAACCCGCCTTGCAAAGCCGAAGACATGAAGCCAGATACTGTTGGGGAACACGGTAATTTAAAAAAAAATCCTACGATCATGCAAGATCTATCTAGGATATGCATAGCAACGAGAGGGGAGAGGATGTCCATGTACCCTCGTAGACCGAAAGCAGAAGCTTTTAGTAACGCGGTTGATGTAGTCGAACTTCTTCGCGATCCAACCGATCAAGGACCGAATGTACGTCACCTCCGCGTTCAGCACACTTCAGCTCGATGAGGTCCCTCGTACTCTTGATCCAGTTGAGGCCGAGGGTGAGTTCCGTCAGCACAACGGCGTGGCGATGGTGATGATGATGCTACTGGCGCAGGGCTTCGCCTAAGCTTCACAACGGTATGATCGAGGTGTGTAACTGTGGAAGGGGGCACCGCACACGGCTAAAAGAATAACTTGTGTGTTCTAGGGTGCCCCCTGCCCCCATATATAAAGGAGCAAGGGGGAGGCGGCCATCCCCTAGGGCGTGCCCCCCACCAGGGGAATCCTACTAGGACTCCAAGTCCTAGTAGGTTTCCATCAAGGGAGAGAGGGGAAAGGAAGGAGAGGGAGAGAGGGAGAAGGAAAGGGGGGCGCCGCCCACCTCCTAGTCCAATTCGGACTCAAGGGGGAGAGGGCACGGGGCCAGCCCTGGCAGCCCCTCTCTCTCTCCACTAAGGCCCATGTGGGCCATTAGTTCCCCCGGGGGGTTCCGATAACCCCTCCGGCACTCCAGTTTATCCGAAACTTCATCGGAACATTTCCGATGTCCGAATATAGTCGTCCAAAATATCAATATTTATGTTTTGACCATTTCAAGACTCCTCGTCACGTCCATGATCTCATCCAGGACTCCGAACAAACTTCAGTCATCAAAATCACATAACTCATAATACATATCGTCATCGAATGTTAAGCGTGCGGACCCTACAGGTTCGAGAACTATGTACACATGACCGAGACACATCTCCGGTCAATAACCAATAGCGGAACCTGGATGCTCATATTGGCTCCTACGTATTCTATGAAGACCTTTATCGGTCAAACGCATAACAACATATGTTGTTTCCTTTGTCATCGTTATGTTACTTCCCGAGATTTAATCGTCAGTATCATCATACCTAGTTCAATATCGTTACCAGCAAGTCTCTTTACTCGTTCCGTAATACTTCATCCTGCAACTAACTAATTAGTTACAATGCTTGCAAGGCTTATAGTGATGAGCATTACCGAGAGGGCCCAGAGATACCTTTGTCGTATTTCGGGACCGGACAACCCGTGATAGGTTTGAACTCTGGGGTGCGTGCGGAGATCTCAACCTGCCTAGGCTAACTACTCACGATCTCACTAGGCCCAGCGCATCGAGCTCAAAGAGACAAAGAGACACAAAGATTTATACTAGTTCAGGCCACCATTGTGGTGTAATACCCTACTCCAGTGTGGTGTGGTGGATTGCCTCGAGGGGCTATGGATGAACAAGTACAGAGGATGAACTAGCCTCAGGAGGTGAGGTGTTCTTGAGCTGGTGTAGTGTTCTACTTGTGCTGGTTTCAATCAGAATGGATCCGTCCTCCTCCTATGGTGGTGGCTAGGTCCTATATATAGTGGCCTTGGTCCTCTTCCCAAATATGAGCGGGAAGGGATTCCACAACGACGGGATTTGAAAGGGGACAAGTAGTAAAGTCTATCCTGACAAAAGTAGTCTTCACCTGCGCAAAGCCTCTGGTCGTGATGCTGCGGTGGGCTCGGTGATGACCTCTGTCCTGCTGTCCTGGCGATCTTGGTCTTGTTGCACCAGAATGGAAACCTTTGGCTGATTCCTCGGGACTCCGCGCCTGCGGCTTGCCTCCCTTGCACCGAAGAGGAAGCCTGCGCTCTGCGCCCGCCTCGCGCCCGTCTGGCCTTGGTTGTCATGGCTCACGTCAGCTGAGCCTCACGAGGTAGCCGCATAGAACTCTCCGCCCCCCGCAGGAGCCCTCCTGAGAAGGCTGCTTCCTTCGGGGGTCTTGGCGTCGTCCACCTCGCGAGGCTTGGCCCCTCGCGAGGGTCTTGTAGTGTTGGTGCTGAAGCTGGGCCATACCAGGCCGTCGATGAAGCCATGTGGTGGGCCGCAGGCAGGCAGGACTGTTCACCCCCAAGTCTAGGACGCCGACAGTAGCCCCCGGGCCCAAGGCGCGCTCGGACTTGGCTTCTAGGCGAAGCCAAAGGGCAAGTGCGGAGCGCCGCGGGCCATAACCTCCTGCGGCCTTGTAAACACGTGGCAGTTTATGGGACGTGCGCGACTCCACTTCCCCACGCCGCCTTGATACCCGACAGGCCCAGCAGTCACCCGTTGCTAGAGCAGCTCGCCCCTCGCAGATTTCCGCGCTCGGCTCTTGTTTCCTCCCCTCTAATCTTGCATATTCCTAGTGCTCGCCATGGCTCCCAAGCCGAGGAAGAAGAAAGGAAGGCCGCTCGCGCCAGCCGGCCCTCCACCGGCCCTGGAGCCGGCCCTCGAGCAGTCCACGGTGATAAACGAAGAGGGGGTGGATAAGGTTCGCCATGCGCTCGCCGCTGACTCCAATGAGGGGAAGGCGACGGCTGTCCGCCCTGCGTCTTGGCAAACCAGTGAGATGAGTGCCACTGAGATCCCCATCTATCTCGACGCTCTTCTTGCTGGGTTGATTCCTCCCTTCTCTCCCTTCTTCAATGCTATGATGTCGCATTATCAGATCCACCTGTTGCACCTGGATCCTCGTTCCGTTATCCTCCTTGCTGTCTTCGCTTTCCTTTGCGAGGCCATGGTGGGTATCATTCCCTCTGTGGCCTTGTTCCGCCATTTCTTCCTACTTCGGCTTGTGGACGCCCGCCAGCGCTCTGGATGCGTGTCCTTCAAAGCCGTGGCTGCGGCCGCTGGCTCGAGGATTGACTTTGAGCTTTCGCCCATCGCGAAAGGGTTCTGGAAGCAGTGGCTCTTGATGGACGCCCGCACATTCAGCCCCTGCTCACTATTCCAGGGTCGCCGGCCTCGCCCAGCTCCGGCTGGATCCATGAGAAGCTCTCTGATTAGCGTCTTGCTTTTGTTTGGAGGAGGTTGGCGGAGCTCCGGGACCTGGGGGTGACTGCGCCGATGGTGGTGAAGGAATTTGTGAAGCAGCGCATTGCTCCCCTCCAGCGCCATTCTCATCCGATGTGGGATTTCTCAGGTGCCAGGGACCCGATGAGGCTGCAGAAGCCGTCTTTGGCTGCCGATACTCTAGGCAGGGTGCTTGAGCTCCTGACCGGCGAATCCGAGCCTGCTGACCTCCCGGGGGATGGCTGCCTCCTCTATCTGTGCTCGAACAAGGAGGTCTTCACAGGACAGATGCCTCTGTTTGACGAGTGGGGGTTGCTTCCTGAGGGCATTAAGGGCCCCCGCAAGAACCCCGTCTTCGTGGCTCCTCTCTTGATCGATCCTGCCGCGCACGCCCCGAGTGTGGAAGCCGGGGGGGGGGGGGGCCTTCATCATCTGCCGAGAGCTCCTCCGGAGGCCTGATCCCTTCAGAGGCTCAGGAGGCCGAGGCTCCTGGGGCCCCGGGAGGAGCGGATGTGGAGCTGGTGCGGCCCCAGGCTCCGGAGGCCGGGACCTCTGCTGCCCAGGGTGGAGGCTCTGGAGCGTTCGCTGACGACGTGGAGCTCTCCAATGACCCAGAAGCTGTGAGCCGGGAGGTATCGTCGGGTACCCATGGCCCTAGGACCCTTGCTCCTGATACCACACCGAGCGCTCCCCCTCCTGGGGATCGCCCGCTGGGATCTGGTCGGCACCGCTTGTGCCTCGAGTCGCTTCTGAAGAGGAAGAGGTCCCCGTGCCGTGACGACGGCACCTGTCGGCCGCTGAAACCGAGGAGATACATGGCTGCTGATGAGTGAGTACCTTTCGTTCTTGACCTTCAAACGCAACCTGGTCGGTGCTGTCTCATGGTTGCAGTTTTGCAGGGTCCTCGTGAAGACGAAGACTCGAGAGGCGGGCACCCCCAGGGACCCCATCTTGACGGAAGCACGCAGCCCCCAGTGCCCCGATCCCGTGCGAGGTGTGGGGCCAGCTTCAGCCGATGCGACGCCACAAGGGTGTCCCGGCACCGGGACCCATGCGCTCTCTTCCCGCGGATCCGCTCTTGGGACAGAGGGTGCACCAGTGATCCTTCCTCTTGTTATTGCCAGCAGGGGAGCGCGCCTCGGGCAAACTTTGCCTTCCAGCTCCGGGGTTGATACGTCACTGTCATATCTATAATTTTTGATTGTTCCATGCCAATATTCTACAACTTTCATATACTTTTGGCAACTTTTTATACTATTTTTGGGACTAACATATTGATCCAGTGCCTAGTGCCAGTTCCTGTTTCTTGCATATTTTATGTTTCGCAGAAACCCCATATCAAACGGAGTCCAAACGGGATAAAAATGGACGGAGGATATTTTTGGAATATTTGTCATATTTGGGAAGAAGAATCAACGCGATACGGTGCCCGAGGGTGCCACGAGGCAGGGGGCACGCCCCAGGGGAGTGGGCGCGCCCCTGACCCTCGTGGGCACCCCGTAAGGCGCTTGCTGCTCTTCTTTGGCCGCAAGAAGGCTAATTTTCGGGAAAAAAACATGGCGAAGGTTTCAATCCAATCGGGGTTACGGATCTCCGGATATTTAAGAAACTGTGAAAGGGCAGGATACGAGACCGCAGAAACAGAGAGACAGATCCAATTTTGGAGGGGCTCTCGCCCCTCCCATGCCATGGAGACCATGGACCAGAGGGGAAACCCAGGTGTCGGTGTCAAAACCGGCGGATCTCGGGTAGGGGGTCCCGAACTGTGCGTCTAGGCGGATGGTAACAAGAGACAAGGGACACGATGTTTTACCCAGCTTCGGGCCCTCTTGATGGAGGTAAAACCCTACGTCCTGCTCGATTGATATTGATATTGTGGATGTTTACAAGAGTGGATCTACCACGAGATCAAGGAGGCTAAACCCTAGAAGCTAGCCTATGGTATGATTGCAAGGGTTGTTGTTCTGATAGTCCTACGGACTAGAGCCATCCGGTTTATATAGACACCGGAGAGGGCTACGGTTACATAGAGTCGGTTACAATGGTAGGAGATCTACATATCCGTATCGCCAAGCTTGCCTTCCACGCCAAGGAAAGTCCCATCCGGACACGGGGTGAAGTCTTCAATCTTGTATCTTCATAGTCTTGGAGTCCGGTCGATGATGATAGTCCGGCCAATGATAGTTCGGCTGATGATGGTAGTCCGGCTATCCGGACACCCCCTAATCCAGGACTCCCTCAGTAGCCCCTGAACCAGGCTTCAATGACGATAAGTCCGGCGCGTATATTGCTTGGCATTGCAAGGCGGGTTCCTCCTCCGAATGATAGAAGATTGTGAACACCAGGATAGTGTCCGGCTCTGCAAAATAAATTCCACATTCCACCGTAGAGAGAATAATATATACACAAGTTCAATCTGCTGACGTTTTCTGCGGCATGACATCACGCCACTACCAAGCCATTATTTAAATCGTTTTTTACTCTACCACCTCAGCGCGTTTAGCGAAGCGGTTTCCTTGGCACGTCTTGTCGAGCGAGATCGTGTTTCCCCTTAATCCGGGATTCTCATCAATACGGGCGTGGGTAACCCAACCGCGCCATTGATGGTGACGCTTGGGAGATAAGCGAGTTTTACCAGGCCGATGGGGGACGCGTAGACTCCGCCCGCCCATATAAGGGATAAGGATTCACCTTCTCACCTCGCCTTCTTCCTCCTTTGCTTATCCATCTCTGCTTTTCGAGCTCCAGCGCCCAAGTTTTCGCATCTCGTCTCAACCTTCTCCGACCATGTCCGGGCGGGAGGTAAATGGTTGGCCTCCACCGTTAAGGAGGAGCACATCGTCAAACTGCAAGGTGCGGATACCTTTCGGCGACATCACAGCACCGGCTGCCGACGAGGGCAGCTCATCCCCACCCCCAGGCCCCATGAGAGGTCGTTTTCCTTCCCCACTTCCTCCATGGACTGGGCTTTCCACTTCACCCCTTTGTCCGGGGCTCATGTTCTACTACGGCCTGGATTTCCATGATCTGGCGCCAACTTCATCCTCAACATCTCGGCGTTTATCGTGGTATGCGAGGCCTTCCTCGCATCTAGCCCCACTTGACTTGGCTCAAGACCTTCAATGTCAAGCGAAGGTAGTGAAGGGCACTCAAGCGAGTGTGGAGGCGCCATGTTGGGCAAGATACCCAACGTCCTTTGGTTGAAGGGCCTTCGTGGAATCCGTCAAGGGGTGGCAATCGGGTGGTTCTATATCACCGAGCAGCGTGACCCTACATGGGCGGCGGCCCCGAGTTCAGATCTGGTATCCCCACGCAGCTCACCTCTTGGAAAGAGAAGGGCTTGCTTGTGGGGTAGTTCAAGGAGCCGACGGGACTCCAAGCCCAGTATCCGAAGCTGGTGAAGAAGCTCGAGCTGGTTAACGTGGTCCAAGTCATGCTCGTCGCGGATTCTCCCATGCCAAGAGCGGGCATTCAATCTGTGGGAGTTCGATCCGGAACAGCACCAGCGCTCAGCAGGCTCTTGACCTGACGTCTGGCGCGCTGGAGGGTGCTGTTCAAGGCGCCAAGCCCCGCATCCGTGTTGAAGATCGCGGATTTCGCTTTCAGCGCCAGCCGACGAGGTAAGTGATTCTACCCCTTACGGGACACTTGTTTTCATAGTTTGAATCTATCGGGTTTTAATTTCCCTTTTCCTTTGATAGGACTGGATGAGGAAGGCGGAGCAGATTACTGTCCGGCTCCTATGCCGAAAATCCGATGACACTCGTCTAGCGAAGCTGCTGGTTCCGGCACCGCACGTGGTGCGGAGAAGAAAAACCAAGAAGGAGGCCACGGGTGCTCGAAAGAGCTCCGTTTTCAGTGTCCGGCGACTCGGGCGGACTCCTCCCAAAACGAGGAGGAGAAGAGGACTCTCTCCCGGAGGAGGAGAGAGGAAGAGGAAGGCTTCCCCAGCAGGGGAGGCGAAGGGTCAAGAGGGAAGGACTATTCCCGGACAGCTCCGCCAACGCCAACGTTGGCGAGGAAGAATGGCATTCAAGGGCCAAGCCTCCGGCGAGATCGTAAGTATCCGGATTCCTGAATGATTTATAATTTCCTTTTCTGTGTCACATAGTGTCATTCTAATGCCGCATGCTGCCTGTAGTCCGGCCGGTGATGATCTCCCGCTTCATCGAAGCGGGTCGTTAGCTCCGTCGGATGTAGACTCCATCCCGACCGCCTCCACCCCTCGCGACACCGAGGGCGCCGAGGTGGGATCCCAGAAGGGACCCATCGGGGAGGCTCGGGCGCCACAAGGCGTCCTCCGGACTTTGCGCCGACTCCAGCAGAACCCGCAGTGGTTCCGGAGTGCAGCGGCGCCCCTTCAATGAAGGGCAAGACCGTGGCGCCGGCGGCTTCCGTCCCAACCGGGCGCCGGGCAGTTTGTTGGGGCGCTGCAGAGCGCTTCCATCGAGGAAGAACACCGCACTATTATGAGTGCGGTGATCCAGAAGGTGCAGCTCGCCAAGAGCGGGATGACCGAAGCTTGCAGTAGCCTTCTATCGGGCTTTGAGGTAAGAAGTTAAAAATATGCAATGTAATACCGCATAGACAGTAGCCCCTAATGCTCGGTTCGGTGTTCAAAAGAAAAGCGGACCGAGGATCTGAAAAAAGATATACGCAGGGTTGCTAAAAATTATGTCAATATGGGTTGCGGCTGCGCCTTTGACCTCTGCCGACTTGTCATGGAGGTCGGTGCTTTGAAGCAGGAGCTCGGCGGTCGGGCAAGAGCTCGGCAGCGCCAGAAGCAGCTCGGGACAAAGAAGGTGAGTAACACCACTTTGAACTTGTACCTTCTGAGAAAAGGATTTAGGTTGCAACAAAAATAACAAGGATAACATGGATGCTGCGGGGGACACGAGCGAGGTGGCGACCACGAAGGAGGCCGTGTCTGTGACGAACACAATGCGCCCCGGAGCAGGCAGAGCGAGAAAAGCAGGAGGCGCGGTGGCGGTGGTTCAGCAAGAGCTCCAGGCTCTCATGGAAAAGCATGAGAGTTTGGGCGTGACTCAAAGACTCGAGAGTCCGAGCTTGCCTCGGCTCTCGAAAGTGCTAAAACCGCCAAGGCCGAGGCCCATAAGTCCCTTCCGGAGATTGAGTTGATGAGGAAGATAGCGGCGGGTAAGGCATTTTTCATGCAAAGCAAGCATGTGAATGTAAATTACGTGTTACTTACCCGGTCGGAGCTCTCGAGGCGTTTGCAGATCTGCCTCGCAGGCGTGTCTCGATGCGCCGCATTCTACCGAGCCGAGGAGGGAGATCGGCGGAGAAGGTCTTGGTCTCGGTATCTTTGAGGCCGGCCATCCGTGCCCCTAGCGACCAGTGAAGCAGCTGGTCGAGCTTCTAAGGTGGCGAGCAGGCCATGAAGGGCCTCATAGTCCGGTGTGGCTGGAGAGGCCATGCACAGGAGCTACTTCGGCCTCGTCGACGGCTGGTGGATCGTGCCCCTGGGTGGAGGTTATCAAGCGCTCCGCCTGTATTGAAGGTGCTCGTCGGGCCGTTGCCAGCGCAAAGGTGCATTGGGGCTAGCTGGATGCGGAGAAGCTAATCAGCGACGCGCCACCAGCGGGCAAGGAACATCGTCGCCCGAAATGTACTATAAGGCTGTCTGAAGGGTGCCCGCAAGATTGCGGATGAGTGCCCCAGGATGTAATTTGTGAGTAAATTAGCAATGTGTTATCCTGTGCGCTGAAAACTTTGTTCATATCGCTAAGCAACGCTTGTTAATTTAAAACATTACCTTCGTAGGCCGTTTATTAAATCGAGAGATGGCAAGTCGTCGGCTTCAGCCCCCATGCCACAGTCTTTGGGGTGTTCGGGATAAACTTGAGCATTCTTGTTCCCATTTTGGGTCCATATAGGGGGCGCTCAACACAACGAACAAGGCAACCGGACTTATAGTGCTTGAACACTCTCACTTAGCCATAGAATTCTATAATTTTAAATTTGGTGAAGCCCCTAGTATTGGGAGGACCGAATTGGGGCGCTATCCACGCCTTCGGACATAATCCGAACTTCGCTCGAGCGGCGTAGGTCTTTAAGGACCGAAAGGACCTCTCGAACAGCGACCAGTTTCTCGCCTCATCATGACAGTCAGTTTTAGCTTTCTCCACTGAGGCGTTAACCCGGCTCAACCGGCGCAATCGCAGATGGTTCTCCCAGTGCTACCTTAGCCGATAGAGCGGGCGTAAGGTGCCAAACATGGGGCCGGCAAACCCAACTATTGACCCAAGATATGATTCGGAGCCGATTCATATAATGCTATAAGTTCGGGGTGCCGCACTTGTGAAAGTGTTCGGACTTTATCACACCATAATGCGGAGAACATAAGCCCCTGGTGTATTTGGCCGTACCGAAATGTACGGGTGCAACATGTCGTGAATGAACATATATATATAAGCTAATGCAATTATGGGCAAAAAGAGCTGCATTTTATTTGAGAAGATATGCTATGAGTGCGGAATGATACAAATAGTGCGGAAAGCAAGGGATTGGACGAATTAAAGGCGTCTCCCTCCAGGGGTAGGCCGCGGAATGTTGTATTTAACAAATTTAATGCTCGTGATGGAGACCACCTGGTGTTAAATCGCGCCTTTGTCCTTCCACGGCTGTTGCATCATGAGTTCGGCGAGGTTCGCCGCGGACATATTCTGTATAAAAAGAGAAAAATAAAAGAAAAAAGAGCGACACACTTAGGAGCCCCTGGTGTGGTCGAACCGCACTCTGGGTCTGTTGTGGTTGTGCCTTTCCCCCTATGCCCATGGTATCTCCAAGGCGTAATTATGTACGCGGAGGGCTTCTCTTACAATTTTGCGAGGGCTGGGGTTGAGGCCGCATTGCTCTGGCGATGCTCGGAGCGTGCTGTGGTCTTGGTTGATGTTGCTCGGCGCGTTTGGTCGTGTCCGGTCGTTTAACGGCGGACTCGAAATGCCTTAAAAGGCTGCTCTGTACTTCGCCGCGAGCCGTTGTATGTTCCTCCGTTCGGAGGGAGCGTTCCGTGTTTCCATTGACCGTGATGACTCCACGAGGGCCTGGCATCTTGAGCTTGAGGTATGCATAATGCGGCACGGGTTGAATTTTGCAAGCGCGTTCGTCCGAGCAGAGCGTGATAGCCGCTGCGGAGCGGGACTATGTCGAAGATTAACTCCTCGCTTGGAAATTATCCGGGATCCGAAGACCACTTCGGTGTAATCGAGCCTGTACAATTGGCCTCGACACCTGGTATGGCGCCTTTGAAGGTTGTCTTTGTAGGTTTAATCCTTGAAGGGTCTATGCCCATCTTGCGCACCGTGTATCTGATAAAGCAGGTTTGAGCTCTTGCCGCCGTCCATCGGGACTCTCGTGACACTACTAGAAAAACCCTACTAATGGCGCACCTAGTATGGCTATTAATGGCGCATCGTAGTGCGCCATTAATAGCTTTCGCCATTAGTAATTTTTACTAATGGCGCACCACTGGTGCGCCATTACTATCTGGTATACTAATGGCGCACATGCTGGTGCGCCATTAGTATAGGCCAGGTCGCCATTAGTATGCCTCCCAGGGCCATGTATACCAGTGCTTTGGCATACTAATGGCGCACCACCTCTGAATCGCCATTAGTAACGCGGCATACTAATGGCGCACTACCCGATGATCGCCATTAGTATGCCTGTCATACTAATGGCGCCTTTCATGTGATCGCCATTAGTATGAATATTAGGTTTTTTATTTTTTATTTTCTGTTTTTGCACAGGTTACAAAATGTATAATTTGACAAAATATAGACAGCACACATCAACAACAGATTCATCAAATACAATAGAAGATTAGTCTTTGAATACAATTCATCATATTAGTCTCCAAATACAATTCATCATATTAGTCTCGAATTGAAAAGACCGAACAAAGATAGAACATTATATTACAAGTCTCGAGACCGCGAGTAGCGAGTTTGTCTTCACATTACAAGTCGATATCGATCATCTAAACTACCATCACATAGAAGAGCTGCGGTCATCACGATGAGCATCATCACGATGAAACTCGTCTTCATCCGGTTCCTCCAACGCTCCCTCCCTCTCCGCTAGATAGCGGGCGTATCTAGATTCGGCCTCGGCCCTAGTGGTGTACCCTTTGTAACTGTTACCGCTGAATCGGTGAACCTGTCTCCAACACTCCTCCCGGTCATCGTAGACTCCGGGAACCTTACCCTTGTACCACGACATACGTCGGCATCGCTATGCACTAGCCAAGCGAAGCGTTAGTACCAATTCACAGACAATACATAAGCAATATATAAGTATGCAACAGAGCGATCGGAAGAAAAAGCAAGACATTAATAGCATCGATTACATCTAAGTTGAGCGACTCTCGAAACCAAAGAGACATACTACAAGTTCATTAAAGTTTAATTACAACATGAGCCAATCGATGTTTCAGAACTAGACAACTCGACTCAAGGGACGGGGCGTGGATGAAGCCGCCGTCTATCGTGGGAGTCATGAAAGAGCAGGCGTTGTCATCCTGCATTTGTAGCATTGTGTCGATGTCACTTTGGACGGTTGATTTCGAGGTAGAACTGCCCAGTGCGAAGGACATCTTGATGGATGATTTCCGCAAACTCCATTGGATGCGAAAGAATTCTTGTCGGAGGTCCGCGTCTGGATTGCCGACACGCTCGCGGCCCAATCTTTGAGTTTACTCGGTAGCGAAGTTGATGATGGTCCCGCATCGATCGCCCGCATGTGATGGATGGCGTAGTAGGCACCCTTCGACCGCCCGGTGGCTGCTTGACGCAGCGAGCGTCGTATTGTGGGAGAACACGTGCTTGCCGTGCTTACGAATAGGCCTGGTGAAGGTGCCTCCAGATTTGGCGTGGCAGGGAGAACATCATCAAGAACCTTCTTGACATTTGTGTAGTCTCGTTCGGTGACGGTCCGGGTCGAAATCGTGGCCATGGAATATTTGGGGCTTAGGAGGATGGCGTGCAGCGTGTGTCCTGCGCAGAAAACACGGAATGTTAAAAGAAAAGCGATCGAAATGTAAGAATTCATATGTTACGGGCGGTTGAGGGAGGACTTACTCGGGAAAGTAAGGCACGAGGAAGTTATCCTTATCTTGGTTTGCGAATGGCGCCTTGAGGTAAGAACTTCGCGACTTGCGGTCCCCAGCGCTGCCCAAGATCTTGCACGCATGTAGAAGGGTCGACTATCACGATGTCCGGGGTCTTATCGCGAATGATCCGCATCTCCATACTCAGCGAAAATAGCGAGCGAAGGTGTAGTGCAGCGGATGAAGGTTCAACATAGCGTGGATGTCATCAAAGCGCAGGGCGATCGTGCGCCCGATGGAGTTATCCACAAAGCCCTTGCCCTCGGCACCTTGGCGCGAAAACCGGGTATGCCACATCCTTCTCCACGAGACGCCGCTTCTCCAAAGAAAGAACACTATCATGCAGACTCCGCATAGCACGGTTGCAGCATTGAGCATATTTGTCGGTAGCATCGCCCTACCGCCACATGCACCCTCCTCGAGATATCCTGCGGTGAAGGTGGCCCGTCCTGAGCACGGATCGTACTCGGTGCCGGCTGGCTCGCACCCTTCTTAGTCTTTCTTTTGCGTGCCTTCTTCTTCTCCTGTAATGGGACCGAGTTTTGCTCACAGACCGCCTTCTTGAGTGTGTTGGGGCTGATAATATTTCGCACCTCGCCTATCGAGGCTCGGTGAAGTCGGCAGGCTGGGCGTCTCACGAGAGCTGAGCGCCGACGGCGCTGTTGCAACAGCTTCTCCAGCGGTACCAGCTAGATCGCACACGTCTTTTGTTGGGTTTGGTTCTTGAGAAGGAGGCCCCATGAAGTCGCCATCGTACCCATGCTCGGCAAAGTATTGATCGACGTTGCCAAATGTATCATAGTCGTCGTCGTCGTCGTTACGATCCTGTGCCATATGCATGTTTGGATCGATGGCATAGGGATGTCCGGCACCGTTCGGGCGGTCTTGCCATGGGGCCGACTTGGCGCCCGCACGACGGTGGCGGTGTTGTCTTTGGGGTGGTGTCCCCGCCCCAAGCGAATCTGGCTCTTGACCAAAGCGAGGGCCAGCTCAGAGCGGCGGCGAGGGTCATCACGTCTTCATCGTCGGCCCGACGGGTCGATTCGGAGGTAACAACTCGTCGCAGCCTGGCAGCACCGAACCAGTTGAACCCTAAACAAGTTGGGTGGCATCTGGTACCGTGGAACAAGGGTTGCCGGTTGAACTATTTTGCCCTTGGCGACATCGACCAACTC
This sequence comes from Aegilops longissima, assembly GCA_021605205.1. Lineage (NCBI taxonomy): Eukaryota > Viridiplantae > Streptophyta > Magnoliopsida > Poales > Poaceae > Aegilops > Aegilops longissima. Next base: position 646,216,476 of record CM038676.1, on the reverse strand, counting down.
GTTGTTCACGAAGTGGAGGAGAGTGCAAGAACGTCGGCGGCGCCTGCGAAAACATGTAGGGCGTCGGGGATGCCCGATCAAAGGCAAGGAGATGAAGTCCTCGGCGAGAGAGGCAATTAGTTACCGTGATGATGGCGTCGAGCTCGGCTAATGTCGGCCTTTATGCGCAGCGGCGGGCTGCGATTAACGGAGGGCGCTTCTTTGAAGAGGTGCGGCGGCGTACACCGGTGCATTAAGCTCCGTGCGGCGTCGGAGACACCAATGCCGCCTCGCGAGGCACCAATAGCCCGCCATCGCATTATCGAGTTGCTGGCCGTGAAGCTAGGAATCGGGCGGCCTGTTGGCGCCCGCAATCCACGACTCAACCCGAGATCAAGGTAGGCACAAGGGCGGTGATCGTCGCTCCGAGTCGTTGTTCCACTTGCTCTTGGACAATCTCGGAATCCGCGCCACCTGTGCCTTGAGTTCTTGAACCTCTCGCTGGCTTTCCGAGCTGGTCTTTTCTCCTTCCGCACACCAGCGGTATAGTATGACCCCATTTTGTCGACAAGCCTTTGCGGCCACACGACCAGGTGACGTCGACTTCTGAGCTTATCCTTGTTCTTCATTACATTCAACCCCTATTTAGAGTGGTGTCCCAAGGGTTGCTCTTAGTCGACCCAGCTCTCGCTTTCGATCGCTGCGGAAGGAATGTGAACCATTTAGAAATTGGCTTCATTAATTAGAATGCAACCATATGGAGCTAATTACGCGGGGTGTATTCCTTACGAAACAAGCTCAAGCTGCCTGGTCTTGGATCCGTGGTAAGCTCCTTTGTTTTGGGTCCTTCTTGTGCGGGCCACGACAAAGTTCTGGTCTGCTTGTCACCGTATGTATCGAAGAGGCGGTAGGCCTTGCTCGGCATGGTCCGCCTCCTCCTTGTCCCATATAGGCTCCGCCACTCTGTAACCGCCGGGACCGAGTGTGTGTTCCCCTATGTTCAGCTCCCGCATTTGTTTCCCCCACTCACTTGATTGGGAGCTTGCGGTGCTCGAGCAATTGATCTTGAAGTCGTTGTAGTCATCTTCGGTGATCGAAGGATTTTTCTCCTTGATCTTGATAACTCTCACCTTTCTCGATCATTCTCTTCACATTGCTTTTCCAAGTAGACAGGGCCTTGCTCATCTTCGTGAGGGCAGCATTGTTCACTTTATTCCCTTTGAGGCTTGTGTTTTCAAATTCAGCGGGAACTTGTATCGTTCGTGCAGCCGTGAAGAGGAGGTTGCGCCAAATTCCCTCGGTCGGGATGCCTCGGGTTCTCGGTGTTGATCGAGGCGGTGCTCGGACAATGCACCCGAGCTGAAGCGAGTACCCTTGACTATTCGTTCGGGCGCGTTGGATTCCCGTTGGAGTCCACTTCAATAACTTCCTCCTTGAGGTGCGAACACGATCGGCGCCAGTCCTTCCGTTGCCTCTTGGTTGGCTGCCATCGTCGTGCGCCGCCATCATCGATGGTGGCATCCTCGGCGGCACCATCGGTGGTGGCATCGGTGTGGTCATCCTCGGCGGCACCATCCGTGGTCTCGGGATCGGTGGGGAAGGCGGCGGCCTCATACAAGTGAGGTTGTTCCTCCATCTCTGGGACAGCTCCCAGAATGCCTTGCCGCCCGAACCCCGGCCTCATCGTTGTGGGCCATGTTTCTCTCTAAATAGAAACAAAGTTTGGTCAAAAGTTGGTTATTGTCAAGGAACAAGATCATGGTCTCATCATTTAGGGTTTATCGACACGAGGCATCCTAAAATCTAAGCTTTTATCATTGAGGGTTTTTCGGCGCCAAGGCACCCTAAAAGCCTAACCTTTCATCATTTCGGTTTTTATCGACACGAGGCACCCTAAAAGCCATGCATTAGTCACAAATGCGCGGGGCACTTGATCCTACTTAATTAACTACTAAGATACCCGGCCCATGCATTAGTCACAAGTACCCCATATGTCCTATTTTTAGCAAAGTCATGCTAAAATTCACGGAAAATTTCAGCATGACCTTTGCTGAAAATAGGACATATGGATACCAATTCCGGAGCGGAAGTTAATCGACATTCCGGCAAACTCAAAGGCCTCTCGGGTACCTGCAAAATCATCATGACACGATGGTGGGAGACAAAACCCAGCAAACTAGCAAAATCATCACAAATTGTTTTACATTAAAGATGATCATCATCTTTACAAGTCTTTCTCAATGTGATCACAAGTAATTGGAGGCATCACAAGTAATTGAGAGCATCACAAGGCATTAGTAGTTCGAGACATGAACAAGTTTTACAAAGCACATCAATATGTATTGTATTTCATTGTGGAGTTATATACGGTATGTTACAACAAAGAAACAGCTTAATCCATGCCTCGACTTATCAACAGTCATTACTTGTCAAATCTGAAAGAAGGAACAATTTACTTGTGACATAGTTACAAATGATGACAGAATAAAGCAACACCCTACACTAGCCTAAAAACAAGTGAAGTTTCACCCATATAAGAACAAGTGAATTCTAGTCCCATTGACACTCCTGGTTTCTACAAACACCAAGTACTAGGGCACACAAAAGTTCTGAAATTTGTGTGCCTAACTGAATTAACTGAATTTTCAAGAACGAATAAACTGAATTTTCAAAACTGCAAGAAGCCAATTAAAAAATCCTCTCATCTCATATGAGGATTGTTAATCCTAAGACTAATAGTTTGTTGTGCGATACAGCTACAGTGATGCCATGTCCATTTGTCCCTCCCCAACTAGATACTAGAGTAGCACTATTGATGCCTGTTCTTGCTGAACTTTATGACAGTATATACAACAGTTTTAGTGAGTGCATTTATCACTTGTTGGAGTATGCTACAGCTTCTACAAATCACAAACTCCTTTAGTTTACATCTCAGTTTTAGCAAACACTACAGTTTCAAAGAAGGAGTCATAAGCTGAATAACAGGCACTATAGTTTCTCTACAGTATTGGAACATCTTTGAGCAGATGCCACTACATCACTGAAACCAGGTGTTGAAAAGAAATGTTAACTGCATCCTCTGTGAGCTTTAGACTGAAGAAACTCTTGTGCATCTATCTATTCTTCTCATGTCCTTCTGCTGACAATGTTGGGCCTCTCTGAATATCAAGCTGGGTCCGATGGAGATAGATTTTAACCTATTAATTGCTGCCAAACAGGCCTGGGACAGACCCATGTTCATGTAGGTGTGTCTTGTAGCTGTTTGGTACTTGTGGAAAAACGAAACAAAATGGTCTTCCAAAGAATTCCCCACTCTCACAGATCATGGCTCTCTAGATTTAATCATGATTTTGCCATTGTTGAGATATAGGGAGGAAGTCTGAGCTTGAGGATTTCATAAGCTCCCTAGTGCAACAAATTACCTAAAAACCTTGTACTAGTATCTTATCTTTTGGTTAGGGTCAAAGACCCTATACCTTATACATACCATGTATCTTTAATTTTGTTTTATTAATACAAGACTGTAGGAGCCTCTCCTCTGTCCTTCTGATTCAAAAATGAATAGACAATGCAGCTTTCCGTAAACTGAGTAACCAAGAAAAAAGATGTACAAAAAGATAAATTTACCTAAGTTTTTCGACCAAGATAGCATGTTAGAAGATCTTGTGTGATCGCAGTTCCCGATCCACTCCTTTCCACCCAACTCCCCTGACTAGAAGCAAAAGAAGCACAGAACCAAATGAAAATAAAGAGAAGTTGAGTCAACGAAGAAGGCATATGTGCAAACCACTATGTAATCATGTAAGTAGAGTATGGGAAACTGGCTTTTGTGGCAAGGATAGTAAATGAAGCCACGTCTATTGCGAGTCCAGAAAAATAAATCTTGGGACTTATGCAGGTGAGCTTATACGAGTTATTGACCAAATTATCAATAGGTATTCTCTTACCAGGGTCAGCTCAATATAACCGGGCTTAAGTTGAGTTGTAACACGAGGAACATCATCACTTGCTCGAGTTGAAGGGCGGTTAATTTGTATTCTTGTGGAATCGGTGCTTTGTGGTTGAAAAAAGATGGCATTGTCCTGGTTCTTTTGTTCATCTTGTCTTGGTCTTATTGTTAATTGGAACAAATATTAGGAATCAGTGCTTTTGGTAATTTGAAGCATCAAGTTCAGAGAGCAAAAACATCTAATTTGAAGCTTTAATTTCAGATACCCTCAAATACATCTTGTTAATTTGAAGCTTTAAGTTCAGAGAACAAATATTAAAAGCTTGGGAAGAAATACTGACTGGCTGGTCGGACGGTGGCAGCAGGGCGGGAGGCCGGAGGCAGGCGAGGTCACTTGTCGTCGAGGTGGCGGGGCAACAGCGTCAGGGCGGGTCGAGCGTCGTCGTGGGCGTCAGGCGTCGAGGCGTCGGCGTCGAGGCAGCGTCAGGGCGAGACAGCAGCGGGAGAGGAGAGGAGAGGGAAGGGATCTAGGGCGAGGGAGAGGCGAGGAGAGGGAGGCGAGGAGAGGGAGAGGAGGGAGAGGCGAGGCGAGGCGGTGGGTCGAGCGCAGCGGCGCGGCAAGTGGATCGAGAGGAGAGAGGCTGGCGGGGGGAGAGGAAGGGGGATCGGGCGAAGGGGAGAGGGAAGGGGGATCGGGCACAATACTAATGGCGCACCTCACCGTGGTGCGCCATTAGCATGTCCACACTAATGGCGCACCTCACGCGGTGCACCATTAGTATTTTTTTCAACTCGAGCCAACATGTTATGTACAACAGAACTGATCCACATCAAGTCCCTCTACTAGCTCGGTGGTCGGCAGCCAGTTCTCACACCGGGAGGTCTGGGTTCGACTCCCAGGCTCCACAAAATTTTTAGCATTTAAAAGCTGTTTGATACTTATTTGTGTTTAAATATGTTCAAACTTGTTTAAATAATAACAGTAATATTTTTTATAAGGCAGTAGCATTTAAAAGCTGTTTGATACTTATTTTTTTATAAGGCGGTCTTGTGAAGTGCAGAGTTGTGGGCGGTTGAGTAGGGGAATCGAGGTGCGGGGGGTCGTGGCGCAGTGGACTGGGGGGTGCTCGGCGAGGGGACGGATCTGGCGAGGTGGGATAGCGATCGAGATGGAGGGATCGAGGTGGGCTCCACAAAATTTTTTAGCATTTAAAAGCTGTTTGATACTTATTTGTGTTTAAATATGTTCAAACTTGTTTAAATAATAACAGTAATATTTTTTATAAGACAGTAGCATTTAAAAGCTGTTTGATACTTATTTTTTATAAGGCGGTCTTGTGAGGTGCGGGGGGTGGCCGGGCGGCCGTGGACTGGGGGTGCTCGGCGAGGGACGGATCTGGCGAGGTGGGATAGCGATCGAGATGGAGGGATCGAGGTGGGCTCCACAAATTTTTTAGCATTTAAAAGCTGTTTGATACTTATTTGTGTTTAAATATGTTCAAACTTGTTTAAATAATAACAGTAATATTTTTTATAAGACAGTAGCATTTAAAAGCTGTTTGATACTTATTTTTTATAAGGCGGTCTTGGGTGCGAGGGGTCAGCGCGGTTGAGTAGGGAATCGAGGTGCGGGGGTCGGCGGCGGTGGGATGGGGGTGCTCGGCGGCGGGGGACGGATCTGGCGAGGTGGGATAGCGATCGAGATGGAGGGATCGAGATCGAGTGTCCATGAAATTTAAAAATATTCATGATAGTTCAAAAGTACCCATGAAATACAATCGAGAAATGAAGGCTACGATTTAAATACAATCGATCTTAGCTAGCTATCTGTTCACAATCTTCTTGCCCTTCTTTTTAGCAAATGGAGTTCTTACGTGGAGCAGACGTCCTTTAGGTAGGGTGGTCCTGCTTCTTCTTGTGGTGTATGCTGCTACTTCATCATCGTCGTCATGTTCGATCCTCGGGTCGCCCGTACTTGTCGAAGTCTTGCTCATTGGCTACTCCATCCATTCCGATGATCTTCCTTTTGCCTCTCCTCCGACAACACGGTGGGCTTTGGCGGGTCGGTAATGAAAAGCATTGGTCCACTTGGGAAGCCAGTACCCATGGCTCATTTTTGCGGTGACGTTTGCGCCCATGATCTTGGATTAACCGGGTATAACCATGGTGGTGAAATACGGTCTTCTTTTATGACGTTCTTGGCCCATCGACACGGAACATCGGGACCTTCTCTCCAACGTAGCTCAGCTCCCAGATCTCCTCGATCCTTCCGTAGTATCTGTCCTTGTCGTTACGGTGTAGGATTCCATCGTTACCCGGAGTTCGATAACCATCGCTCTTCATGTCCTTGGCCTCGGTGTAGAATGTGTAGCCGTTGATATCGTATGCCTCATAGGTCATCGAGGTTGTGCTCGGCGCCTGTGACAAAGCGAATATGAGTTGTTCTTCAGCGGAAGAATCCTCATGTAAAGATGCACGACGAAGCTTCTGCTTGAACCAACGCGTGAAACATGAGTTGTGCTCTTTGAGTGTATCTCCGTCCGTCCTCTGTTGGCCTCGGTCATTGTCGTCTTCTTAATAAAGGTTTTGTGCTCTACCACCCAAGGATCGACCACGTCTATGTGTTGTAGCGCGACTAGGTTTGCTCTTTCAAAGTCGGCGAGTCGACCCTCGAAGTCGACATGCATTTGCGGCGACCCTCACGGTGACCCCATCCAGCGAGCCTGCCGAGGTGCTGTTGACGGGCAGACCAGCGGGGTTCTCGATGCCTAGATAATTAGTGCGATAGGAGATGCACTCTTGATTGAAAAGCCCCTGGCTATGCTTCCTTCGGGCGTGACATGTTGCGACGTATCCTTTGATGACACCATTCATCCTTTCGAGCGGCATCATCTTTGTGCAGGAGCGTCGGCCCGAGTTGGATGATATCCTCCACTATATGGACCAGCGGATGCACCATAGCGTCGAAGAATGCGGGCGGGAAGTACATCTCAAGCTCGCATAGTATCACCACGATCTCTTCCTGTAGCCTTCGAGTTGCCTCCGCCAATCGACTTCCGAGAGATGGCGTCGAAGAAGTTGCATAGGCCAAATAGCGTTTCACGGACGTGCGCGTCCATGATCCCACAGTTACTGCTGGAAATATCTGCGTCATCGGCCGCGTGATGGTCGTGAGACTTCATCCGCTGAACTTCTGCTTGTGGGTCTAGGTATCTGCTTATCTTCCCAGCGTAACCGTAAGGAAGTTTTACTCCTAGGAGGCAGGTGAAAAACTGCTCGATCTCCTCGACTTAGAGTGAAGCAGCGGGAGGTAGTCATTTCCGGTCTTCTTGGCCTTTTGCCTTTGCGACGACTTTACGTGTCCTGCTTCGCCTCATCATCATCATCATCATCATCATCATCATCATCATCATCATCATCATCATCATATATAGCGTGAAGCTCTGCACGATGCCCATTGATTTCAAGTCTGCCCTTGCTTTCGGCCCATCTTTGGTCCTCTACGGCATGTTGAGCAGGGTACCAAGCAGACTCTCGCACACGTTCTTCGTGATATGCATGACATCAAGGCTGTGAGGCACGGTGGATCTTCGATGCGGCAAGTCCCGAAAACAGACCTCGTTTTCCATACCTTCAGCAGCGGCTCTGGCGCCTTCGCTTCTTTCGGCTCTGGCGCCTTTTGCTTCTTTCGGCGGTGGGCAGTCTTTCCAATTTTCAACAGCTTGTCTATTTCCTCGCCGCTCCTCGTACAGGCGTTTTGAGTTCGGTTTCACCATCGAACAGATCCTTGCGTTTCCTCCACGGGTCATCGTCGCGAAGCCACCTTGATGTCCCATGAACACGGTTTTCGAAGACCGGGATCTCTATCTAGCTGGCGATCGTTGTGTCATCCATGCACCTTACGCATCCGGAAAATCCGTGGACTACCTGCCCGCAAGATATCCGTAACCGAGATAGTCGTGCACCGTCGTGAGCGGTCACGGCTCTCATAGGGAAATATTCTTTCTCTGCGGCGTCCCACGTATTGGCTGGCGTTTTCCACAGCGTGTCAAGCTCCTCTTTCAGCAGCCCGGATCTGATTGATGTCGTTCCTGGTTGTTTGGCCCTTCAATTAGCATACTCATGTGAATGTACTTCCTCTTCATGCACAACCAGGGGAAGGTTGTACATCCACACAAACACAGGCCAGGTGCTATGTGTGCTTCTCACGGCTGCCAAGCGGATTGACTCCATCGGTGCTCGCGCCCGAGCACGATGTTCCTTGGATCGTTCCCAAATTCTGGGTATTGAAGTTCAACGCTTGCCACCGGCTCGCATCCTTAGGGTGACTCAGCATCTTGTCTTTTTATCTATCTCCGGATCATTTGCGTCATCTTCTCGCTTCTCCTCCTCCTATCCGGCGTGCCAGCGCAGGAGCTTTGCTACCTTAGGATCCATGAAATACCGCTGCAGACGAGGAGTGATCGGAAAGTACCACACCACTTTTCGAGGAGCTTTCTTCCTCTTCTTGTATCGAGTGACACCTTTACGGACATATGGTAGACTCCGCGTGCTCGTCCCGATAAATGATGCAATTGTTCATGCACACATGGTATTTCACGTGCGGTAAATCCGAGGACACGATTTTCTTCGCCTCCTCCAAACTGGTGGGCACTTGTTCCCCTTGGGAAGGCGTTCGTGCGAGAATGACATGTTCTCGTCGAAGCATCGTCGGTCATTTTGTGTTTTACCTTCATCTCGAGCCATGGCGTTACTTTCGGCGGGTATCCTCGGGCCTGCATCCTTCATACAATGGAGTAACGCGTCTAACTCAAGTTGATCCATCTTGGCTTTCTCTCGGCGGCAGCTCTTGCGTTATCCGTGCTTGAGAAGCAGCTCTTGAATATGAGGTCCTGCACCCAGCCCATCGATGGTCCAGCGTAAATGCCGCTCTGCCGGCATCATCATCATGTCCTGCATCTTCTACATGATGACTGTGTACAACATCACCGTCGTGATCATCTCACGGGATTCTTCGTCTTCTCGCCCCCGAGCGCGGTGGTTGTCTTGCTGCCCTTCCTCATTTCTTGCCCGGCCCCCATGGACGACTTCATAGTCATCTTCATCACCTTGCCACCGATAGCCATCCATGAAACCACGCAAGAGCAGGTGGTCCCGCACCTGCCCGGAATCCGGGTCCGCAATAAGGCTATTCAGCTTGCATCTTCGACACGGACATCTTATCTCCGTCTCGTTCTTTTGAAGCATCTCGGCCTTCGCGGACCTCAAAAACCTATTCACGATGCCTTCGGTCATCGTGCGGACCATCAATCGCTGCGAGGTAGAGCAAAAGCGATATTTTAGAACCAAGAAAAAATTTGGCATGACTTTCCTAAAATAGGACCAAAAGAATGCTTAATGCCAAAATTCTCGCCGAAAAGGAAATGAATCAACATTCCGGCAAAATATTGGCAACTATCGCATTTCAAATACCGGTACACCTCCAAACACAAACACATATGCAACACCACAAACATATGCAACACCACGAACATACATAGATCTAGCTAGGCCATAAAAAGTGCATGTGCACATTGTTGTAGGGAGAACAACATAAATATAGCTTCCCCTTACTTACCTAGCAAAACAAGGTAACTTAACCACTTAATTTGAATGAATCTATGGTGGAAATGAGGTGAAAAGAGGAGGCACCGAGACAAGGAGGAGGCGGTGGAGAGAATGAAGTGGGGAGAAAGTGAGTGTGGGAGGAGAGGCTGTCCAAAATATCTTGTTGCTGCCCACTTACTAATGGCGCACCAGCAACAAATCGCCATTAGTAATCCAGGTTACTAATGGCGCACCCCCTGGTGGTGCGCCATTAGTACTTTTGCAAAAAAAGGAATAAAAACAATAATAAAAAAAAATTAGTGGCGCACCTTCTGGCTGGTGCGCCATTACTAGTCCATTAGTATGTTTGGACAGGCGCACTAGTTCAAAAAAAAATTTGGTACTAATGGCGCACCGCGGGCAGGGTGCGCCATTAGTAGTTTCAACACTAATGGCGCATCAGATGGTGGTGCGCCATTAGTATATACTAATGGCGCACCACATGTCTGGTGCGCCATTAGTGTCAATTCCATCTATAGCCCTTTTCCTAGTAGTGTGAGGTGAAATCCATCGACGATTGGGTCTAAAACCAATGCGGCGAATCCTCCATGGCGGATACTGGTCGGATGGTCTCTTCGATCGAAAGTGATCGGGCAAGAGGACCATGGGTTGAATTTTGGGGCGATGGCTCCATCAGCGTATCGTCCCTTAGTGCACGCTTCCGCTCCCTCTTGGGGATATCGTTGCGTATATCATGTTTACCGTCCGAACTTGAGGGGAATCCCTTTTGTCCTCTGTTGTTCGGCGGCGGGTCTCTTCCTCGTCATCGCTGTGTAGCCTTGTCACTTTGTCTTGGCGATTAATTTGCCTGCTGCTTGAATACCCAACAATCTCTGTTGGTGTGGTTAGCTGGCTTTTAGGGGTTCCGTGTATTTGACAGGCGGTCGAGTATTCGGTCCAAATTGGGCGGGCCCGGAGTGGTTCTTTTGAATGGCTTCTTCCGTTGACGGGTTTGGAGCCTCGGAATCCGGCGTTGACTGCCGTATCCTCATTCTGTTGCCGTTAATGCGGCGTTTGTTTTGTTTCGACGCAACCTGCCATTGCGGTCCTTGGTATCCGGACTGCCAGCGTTTTTTACGAGGTTGTTGCTGCGAGCTAGCCAGCTATCCTCTCCCGCCTGAAGCGGGTCATGAGTGATGTGAGGGCTGCCATGGATTTGGCTTCTCTGTCCTAGGTGCGGGCCAGCCACTCGTCACGGATGTTATGTTTGAAGGCAGCGAGTGCCTCTGCATCCGGACGGTCGGCGATTTGATTTTCTTTGTTAAGAACCGTGTCCAGAATTGCACGGCGATTAAATGCGGCTGCTGGATTATGTGGCTTAGGTCATCTGCGTCCGGTGGTCGCTTTGCTCGTGCCACTGGAAGTTGTCGAGGAATGCGGCTTCCAGGTCTTCCAACATCAATTGACTCTGCGGGCAGGCTGTTAAGCCAATGCCGAGCTGGTCCTTTAAGCAGGCGGGAGATATTTGATGGTGTGAAGATGCGTCGCCATGGGCCATGTGTATATGGAGAAGATAATCCTCAATCCAAACCGCGGGTCTGTTGTCCCATCGTAGGATTCGATATTAACGGGTTTAAACCCTTGAGGTTTGATGATCCATTACTTCGTCGGTGAAGCATAGTGGGTGTCTTGGCGCCTCTGTATTGATCAATATCGCGATGTAGCTCGAGAGGCGTTATGCTGCTGTGTTCGGCTCGGCGAGTAGTTATATCGGCGCGACGGTATTAAATGCGTGGGTCTTGGGCGCCCACGTGATCCGTAGATAGATCTGGATTGTCTTGCCTTGTCCTCAATATATCCCGCAAGTCCGGCGTGTTCCCCGTGGCTTCATGCTTTTTGAGCGATGCGAGAATGCGGTTTTGGTGGAGGCTTGCCGCCTCTCTATCACGGCCATGAGGTGGCGGTCTGCCGTATTAATGCGCTAGTGATGCAGGTTTATCGCCTCCTCCTCTAATCGGGGAGCAACTTGCGTTTTGGGTAACTTTGGAGGCGTTCGAGTTCATACTCTTGACGCGAGGACCTCGGTCCATCTGTCGGCCAAGATGGGTTTTGATCAGCTTGAAGCTGTTGCTGCTTTTCTTTAGGCTGTTTGCCGTGGCCATTAGCCTGCGTCTGAAAGCAGCTCTTGTTAACGGGATCGTCGAGCACGACAATTAAATGCGTTGTCGAGGCTTGCCTCGTCTCGGGAGGAGGTAAGTAATTGTCATCCTCGACCTCTTAAATGCTGCCGCCCTCTCGTGAGGGCTTGCTTCCTCCTCCTCCTGCTGCTGGATCGTCTTTGGAGGGAGTTGTCTTCGGCACTTTCGGGGTGTTATTATCTCCTGTGCGGAATCTCCATTCTTCTTGTGGCGGGATTTAAGCGGCGCCCGCTGGCGTCGGCGCTTGGGCTGTCTCTTTAAGAATCGGCCTCCGCCGCTTCTTTGCCGTCCCCATCTTTTGGGGTGTCCACCATGTATATGTCGTATGGCGAGGTGGTCTTCGGTGTCTGTGTAGGCACTGGTTCTTAGTAGTCTCGGCATTGTCGTCCATACCGTCGATGTCTTGAAGTCATAGTCGAGTCGTCGGTTAAATCGTCGGCGGTGGCTATGAAGTGGGTGGTGGGTGGGCTCTGAATTTCTTCGTCGTCTGCGTCCCAACCGTCCTGGCCGTGCCGGCCAAGGCTCTCCGGATAGTGAGAGATGCTTGATGAATTTATGATATCGCCAAGGCGAAGTCTTGAAAAGATGTCCGCAGCGGTGAATTCCATGATCGGCGCCCAATCGGATTCGACCGGCGGGGCGCGGGAGGTTGGTCCGGCACCTCGGAGTCATAGGCTTTATGCGGGACAAGGTAAGTGTTGGCTCCATCGCCGTAGAAGTTGCCGCTCGGGCGGTGTCCAGCCATCCGTCCTCGATCCGAGAAATCGGCTCCGGACTATGGGTCGGAGCGGATTCGTGTCTGACCTCAAGGTGCTGTCCGTGGCGAGTTAGGTCATGCCCATCGTGACAGCGCAGCGCGCTTCGGTGTGGCTCAGATCCATCGAAGATCAAGTCCCGCGATATCGGCCGTGAAGTTTAGGCTTCAAACCTGACTGACGGCCAGGGCGTAGCTTCGATCTGCTCGGATGGCCAAGTGAGTTGGCCCGTGGTCGAAGCCGCCCGAATCTGAAGATCTGTCCGGGAGAAAAGTCTCACCCAGGACTGCGCCGTTGTTGATTGAAGAGGCCATCAAGCCTATCGGTGGCGACAGGAGGAACTCTCAATGAAAGCACCAATGTCGGTGTCAAAACCGGCGGATCTCGGGTAGGGGTCCCGAGCTGTGCGTCTAGGCGGATGGTAACGAGGAGACAAGGGACACGATGTTTTACCCAGTTCGGGCCCTCTTGATGGAGGTAAAACCCTACGTCCTGCTCGATTGATATTGATATTGTGGATGTTTACAAGAGTGGATCTACCACGAGATCAAGGAGGCTAAACCCTAGAAGCTAGCCTATGGTATGATTGTCAGGGTTGTTGTTCTGATAGTCCTACGGACTAGAGCCATCCGGTTTATAATAGACACCGGAGAGGGCTAGGGTTACATAGAGTCGGTTACAATGGTAGGAGATCTACATATCCGTATCGCCAAGCTTTCCTTCCACGCCAAGGAAAGTCCCATCCGGGCACGGGGTGAAGTCTTCAATCTTGTATCTTCATAGTCTTGGAGTCCGGTCGATGATGATAGTCCGGCCAATGATAGTTCGGCTGATGATGGTAGTCCGGCTATCCGGACACCCCCTAATCCAGGACTCCCTCACCAGGTCAAGGAAGAAGAAGAAGAAGGGGGGCTCTCTCCCCCTCGTTGCCGGTTGCGCCGGAACACCACCGGGGGCCATCATCATCACCGCGATTGAGGTAGTCCCGGATTAGGGGGTGTCCGGAAGCCGAACTATCACCGTTGGCCGGACTCCTGGACTATGAAGATACAAGATTGAAGACTTCGTCCCGTGTCCGGATGGGACTTTCCTTGGCATGGAAGGCAAGCTTGGCGATACGGATATGTAGATCTCCTACCATTGTAACCGACTCTGTGTAACCCTAACCTATCCGGTGTCTATATAAACCGGAGGGTTTTAGTCCGTAGGACGAACAACAATCATACCATAGGCTAGTTTGTAGAGTTTAGCCTCCTTGATCTCGTGGTAGATCTACTCTTGTACTACCCGTATCATCAATATTAATCAAGCAGGAGTAGGGTATTACCTCCATCGAGAGGGCCCGAACCTGAGTAAAAACATCGTGTCCCTTGTCTCCTGTTACCATCCGCCTAGACGCACAGTTCGGGACCCCTACCGAGATCCGCCGGTTTTGACACCGACATTGGTGCTTTCATTGAGAGTTCCTCTGTGCCCTCGCCGTCAGGAAGGATGCCTCATCTCGTCTTTAAAGACGATACTATCGCCAAAGAAGCCTTGGCCGTTGGTCAGACTATTCGGCTAGGTGGTTTTCTCATGACCGCCCGGTTCAGCGCCCGCGCGGCGATGACTTCTCGAGTCGCCGAAACCAATCTCCACGTTAATTCGAACGTGCCAAACAGTTAGATCGATCGAGCTCTCCTCCGTAAGCGAGCTCTTGGATCGCATCGCCGCCCTGGGAGTCGCCACAGATTACGACCGGATCGGGCCTGAAACCGATCTGAGAGATTAACTCTCCCGGGCTACCCATCATGTTGCTGTGATAGAGGAGCAATGCGGCGATTCTTCTTCTATCTTAAGGACTAGCTACGTCCGGTTCGATCCTCCATGCGGATTCCGTGGAGGATGGATGTTGATCATGCCCTGAACTTAAAGCCAGGCGGCGGGTTGGATTCATTGGATATCATTCAAGAATCCAAACTTCCGAGTTCGGAAACTTCTCGGCCCCTGAGTCTTAAATTGGACGGGGCTCCGGATCTAGTTCCACCCGCCCACCCAAACATTAGCGATCTATCCCAAATTCGGCAAGAGCCAGCTGAAACAGTACATCATTACTATGCTAGATTCCTCCTGGTTATGGACAGGATAAAGGACTGCCGAGAGGAGGACGCAATCCCACTTTTTTGCAACAATTGCACGGACAAGGGAATCCTAAACGCCATAAGTCGCCGTGAAATTACACGCTTTGCTGACTTGGTGACCATAGTACAAAAGTACTGTGTGATGGAGAGTGCTTGGAAAACCGAAAGTAAATTTTGGGATAATCCAGCCCCGAATACATCCCTAGTCCGAAATAAAAGGGTGCATCATCACCAAGCACCTGGGTTAAACACCAAAAACCAAAACCCCTAAAAGTGCGGAACCGTCTTGGAGGGTTGGCTAAGCGGACCTGCAAAATTCATAGCACGAGGGCGCCACTCCAACCCATAGCCTTGAGCATGTTGGATACTCGGCGGGTGGCCAAAAGTGGCGAAGAGCTTCTAGCTTCGAATCCCAGCCCAACAATACCGATCACGGTGTTAACAGTCTTTGAGACTTTCGCATCAAATAATATGCGAGCGAACACTCCATAACCTTGCGAAGTCTACCAAGTAGCAACAATAAATCCATGGGTAACACGACTATTACCTTTAATGCCGTGATTGAACCCAAATTCGAACAGCCCGAGCACCAGCCGCATTGGTCCTCGGTCCAATAGTGGGCGGCTTCGCCTTACTAAGGAACTCATGGATGGCGGCAGCGACTAAACCTCATCTATGAAAACCCTCGAAAAATGGAAATAGACTGGAACCGCATTGATCGAAGCAGCACAACCTTTAGAGGAATAATCCCCAGCGGGAAGCATGCTGCACAGGAAAAATCACACTGGGCGTAATGTTATTTCATGGACAATTACAGGTCGAGGAGGTCACATTTCAAGTGGCCCGTTCAACAGCGGATATCATGCTTTATTAGGGGCGAGAGGCATTCACAATTTTTCAAGCTATACCCCACTATGGGTTCATGAAGTTTAAAATGCCGGACCCAACGGAATCATCACTCTCGCTAGTGATCCGAACATAGCACTCCGTGCGAAAAACAAGACAGCCGCACTAGCCCTCGAGGCACTATCAAAGCCCTAGCGGCGAGGAACTCACTGCGATCGCTCCACGGTGAACAGGGATGATGTGATACTTGATAAAAGATCCAAGTCCACCTCTTTTAAACCAGCGGATGAAATAGTCAAATTCCAAGTCCACCCAACGGACCACAAAGACGGCCTCCATTGGGGCACAATTAAACCCTGATGAAGGCGCGCACTACGAGAATTTCTACGAGAAAACTGGGACATTTTTGCCTGGCACCCTTCAGATATGCCAGGAATCCCACGTCGGCTGGCCGAGCACAGCCTAAATATCCTAAAAGGATTCAAGCCAGTCAAATAGGCTCTTGGGCGCTTTTTCGAACCCAAGAGACAGGCCATGGGAGAGGAGGTTGCCAAACTTCTGGTAGCCGGATTCATCAGAGATATTAAACATCCGGACTGGCTAGCAAACCTGGTGATGGTACCAAAGAAGGATAAATCCTGGCGCCTATGTGTTGATTTCAAAGACTTTAATAAGGCTTGCCCAAAGGATCCCTTCCCCTCCCTCGCATTGATCAAATTATCGGCGCTTCTGCAGGACCACGACTCATTGTGCTTCCTCGGCGCGTACTCCGGCTACCACCAAATCAAGATGGCGGAGCCCGACCAAGTTGCAACAACATTCATCACTCGATACGGCCCATTCTGCTTCAACACAATGCCCTTCGGGCTCAAAAACGCCGGCGCAACATATCAGCGCATGATTCAGACATGTCTGGCAAACCAGATCGGCAAAACAGTGGAAGCATATGTAGATGACGTGGTCGTCAAAACCAAGCATGTCGAAACTCTAGTAGACGATTTGAGGCTCACATTCGACAATCTTCGAAAATATGACATCAAGCTCAATCCGGAAAAATCGTCTTGGCGTTCGGCGGAAAGCTCTGGGCTTCATTGTGTCCGATAGAGGAATTGAAACAAACCCAGCCAAGATCCGAGCTCTGTCACAATTGGATATTCAAAGACCTCAAACAAATACAAAATTATTTGGATGCGTGGCGGCTCTAAGCCGCTTTATTTCCCGTTTGGGAGAAAAGGCGTTACCCTTTACCGCCTCCTCCGCGCGCACGAACACTTCGAGGTGGGCCGGATGCCGCAACGCCGGACTCGAAGAGATAAAAGCCATATTGGCAACAAATCCGGTCCTGGCGCGCGCCAACATGGGCGAACCAATGCTATTATATATCGCGCAACACATCAAGTTGTCGGTAGCGGTGCTCGTTGTCGAGCGAAAGCGGACGGACACGGTTCCCTCTTCAAAAACCGGTTTATTATGTGTCCACTTGTCCTCACTCCATGCAAGTCCGGTACCCACATTATCAAAAGATAGCATACGCGCGTGTTCATGGCATCCGGAAGCTGCGACACTACTTTCAAGAGTGTTCGATAACGGTAGCCTCCGAAGTACCTCTTAACGACATTATAAACAACGCGACGCGACGGGCGGATTGCTAAATGGGCCATAGAGCTCCTTCCATTCGACATAACCTATAAGCCACGGCGAGCTATCAAATCGCAGGTTTTGGCCGACTTCGTGGCGAATGGACCGCCAAACTCCCTAAAAGTGCGGCGCATACTCCAATTGGATCATGCACTTTGACGGCTCCAAAATGTTGGCGGCACAGGGGGCTGGCGTCGTCTGGCGTCTCCAACCGGGGACACAGTCAATACGTCCTTGAGATAATGTATCGGACTCCAACAACGCGGCGAATCGAGGCCCATACGCACGGCCTCCGGATGGCAGTCTCCATGGGCATTAAATGCCTAGAGGTGCGCGATTGAACCTCGCGATATCTCAAATAAGCGGAGACTTTGATGCCAAAGATCCGAAAATGGCAGCATACCGCAATGCGGTCCTAAAAATGTCGGCCGCAGTTGAAGGGCTCGAATTTCATCATATAGCCGGGATAACAACCAGGCGGCGGACATATTAGCGCATCGGTGCAAAAGCGATGCCGTCCCGCCAAACATCTTTCTGGAGCGGCTGTTCAAGCCATCCGTACTATGGGAAGGAGTCCGGCAATAACAATCCGGACCCAACGCCTTTGCTGACGCGAACACTCGACACAATCGGAGGCTCGCCACCGAGATAACACCCTCCGCCCACGAAATAATGGCGGTTATCGCCCGTGGGCGGAACCATTCCTAGCCTACCTAACTAGGCAGGAACTCCCGAAGACCAAAATGAGGCTCGCTGCATAGTGCGGCGATCTAAAGCCTATAAAGTCCATGAGGAGAGCTTTATAAGAAAAGCACTACGGAGTCCTTCAAAGGTGTATCTCCGAAGAGGAAGGCGAAACCTCTGGCTGAAATTCATGCGGACTGGGTGGGCACCACGCCGCAGCCGGGCCCTTGTAAACAAGGCCTTCCGTACAGGATTTTATTGGCCGGCGGCCGGCAGATCTTGCAGGATTTAGTCCAACGATGCGTCGGTTGCCAGCTTTTTGCTAACCAAAGCCACATGCCACCCACCGCCCTCAAAACTATACCCATCACCTGGCCGTTTGCGGTCTGGGGGCTTGACATGGTTGGACCCCTCAAGGGAGGAACCCACAAGCAAAAATACCTATTGGTCATGGTGGATAAATTCACCAAATGGATAGAGGCCAAGCCTGTTAAAATGGCCGAATCCAGACCGATGATAGACTTCATATCAGGGGTAGTGCACCGTTACGGTGTCCCCCATAGTATCATCACTGATAACGGCACCAACTTCACGGCCGATGGGGTCAAATTATGGTGCAAAAACATGGGCATCAAGCTCGATTACGCCTCGGTCTATCACCCTCAAACCAGCGGTCAAGTCGAGCGAGCAAGCGGTCTAATCATGGCGGCATTAAACCCAGACTAGTGCGGTCCCTCAAGGAATCTAACACGCGCTGGGTTGAGGAGCTCGACTCCGTACTCTGGGGCTGCGGACCACGCCAAATCGTACTACGGATTCACACCATTTTTTATGGTGTACAGCCTTGAGGCGGTCTTGCCTGCGACATAATACATGACTCACCTCGGCGTGCGCATGTATGAAGAAAGAAAAGCGAGCTCGATCGGCAGGACAGTTGGACGCATTGGAGGAGGGCGCGACATGGCAAAAGCTTCGTTCCGCATTCTATCAACAGCGAGCTCGAAGATATCAAAGCGAGGAAATGCGGGCCAAAGCTTATAACGTTGGCGAACTAGTTCTCGCCTGCGGACAAGAAAAAGGACAAACTCAAGCCCAAATGGGAAGGTCCCTTCATCATCGACCAGGTCCTGACGGCGGAGCATACCGTTCTGAAAGCGCGTCGGATAACCGACTCGAGCGAACCCATGGAGCATAGCCCGTCTCTGAAGATTCTCGCCTAAGCGCGGACTCCATGTTCGTCTCCTTCCTCCGTCCACATTTTCTATTTTTGCTGTCTTTTATTTCTCTCCTTCCTCCTCCTTCTGAAGCCTTTAGAGGCTCGTTTGCGCTTTATTACACATACTTGGCGCGCTGTCTGCGCTCATTATACCTGGGGCTTCTTTACGAAGCTTATTTATCTGAGCTTTATGCCCAACACATCGTCAAACTTCCATGTACCTTTTATTCACCATTATTGCATCGATATGACTTAAGTTTTGGCCAAGCTGGGTTGCTGGCTCCTGTGCTTACCCCTCGTTCCCGATTGTTCGGCTAGGTGGTAAAGAGAGCACCTCTGCGATTATTCTTGCCGGTCAGCGGATGTATACCTCGGTGGGTGAAGCCGAAAGCTAAGCGTTCTTAAGGGAATATTGATTCGGTGAACTGAAAGATGATTTTAACTATTTACCCATCTGCCCCAGATGATTTTTTCTGCTTTCTAGCAGTTTTGACATGCACTTTAGGGCATGCATCCCAGCGAAAGGAACCCTTAGCGGAACTATTCTCCTGGAAGATGTTTCTTACTATCCATGTAATATAACATAACTAGTTGGGCACTTATGCGATACAACAATAATGACCCTCGCCTTGTCTCCATGCATACCCGGTTCTTATATAACCACAAAGGTATTCGGACACACTCCGAACTATTGGGTCCTGAGGTCGAAGCGAAAAGGTCCGCTATGACAAACGATCTACAATCCGGCTAGAAGACATTTTTCATGTCATATTTAAATTACATAGTCAACTCGACTCATTGTATTCCTCCTCAATGCCATCTAATAGGCTATCTAATTTACAATCTTGTTGGGAATACTTGGCGGCCAATTCTACTTGGCCATACACTAAGCTTACAGGGATCTCCTTCCCATCAGGCCCCACAGGTCCGACCTTGGCCATGTGGTTTGGGTCACCTAACGTGTGCAGCGTCTTTACCATGGCCCAGGCCTCCTGGCGCCTTGACGACAAGCCGATATCTTCCATAGTCGGAGCGCCGCCGAGCTCCTTGAAGCCGCTCCGCCAGCTCCCCAATGCCTTGAGGCGGGGAGATAGATAGCCACAAGGCCTGGCCGGCGCCTTTCATCACTGCCGAACTTCGTTCGTGCGGTAGCCTTGATTCGGGAAGAAGATCACCCGAAGAACTGGGCATCTCCACTTCAGGAAGACCTGTGAGAAAACATATATACATGTTTATGTTAGTCGCCTTCCTCACCGAACTCTTTCAAAGTTCGCTCAAGCACTTATTGAAAATGCCGCGATGAAGCCGTCGATTCTCCTTTACAGAGTCAGACAGCTGGGCACGAACATCTTTTAGTTCCTCACCCAGTCTGGTGTTGGTATCTTGGAGGTTATTTTTCTCCTGCCGCACCCTCTTAAGCACGCTCTCGCCGGCCTTTAGCCGGCACAAGAGCTGTTGCTTGTCTGGATCTAGTCCGGCGCCATCTGCAATATTTTTTGTCAGATTTACAAACCCGCCGCACTTCATAAACTATTTATCTTTTGAAGCATATATTACGGAGGGGTCTCTGTGGCTCCCCATGGCGGCTAGTCTGACCTCAAGTTGGGTCTTGCATTCTTCAAGCTCACAGGACAGTCGGGTATTCTTTTTGTAAGATCCTGCATAACAAATGATCCTTAAATGAGTTATTCTAACTATTTTAAGTCTCGGGAGACTCTTGGCATATATAAGCATCAAATTTCCTTACCCGTATGTCCTTTACATCTTTGCTCTCGTAGCTCTGGCTAGACCATCTTGGCGGCACGCAGTGCGCATCTCCCGAATTGAAGGCATTCAAGGCCTCTTGGGAGAAACATGCGTCACGAAAAACTGTCTGGCGGCGCCTATGATTCATGGCGCTCTCCACCTCGGAGTTGGTGGCGGACAATTTGTCGACATCCTCTGTCAGAGGAGAATCCGACGCACGCCTCGTGCTCGCCTCCACTTCCGGACCCGGCTTGGGAGCCTGGCCGGCGGAGGCTCGATGGGCAACCTCTCCGGGCTCAGTTCGGCGAGCGCTCTTTTTCCTGAAAAAAGCACCAGCGTTAGTACACCTTCCAGGAATCAATCCTGGGAATATGGTGACGCGCCATACCGTTCTTGGCGGAATTCGATCCGGACCGCACTTCTTTTTAGCCCGCGGGGCGTCTTGCCCCTTGTTGGCCAGCCGCCCCGGGCTCGGCCTCCTGCCTCGAAGGCGCCCCCTGCGAAACACCATTGGTATACGGTGATCAAGAAATTAGCATGGATGGGTCATTATCGAGTATTGGGACCTCGGTCTCGATTACTGTGAGGCTGGAAGTATTCGGGGTAATCGGCCGTAATGGCAACAAAGCATTATCGATGCTAAGTTGGTAGAACACCCGTCGATCAACTCCACCTTTATATCCGGATCCTCTTGGAGGCGGATCGAGGACCGTTCGGATCCTCGGGTTGTGAAGCGGGCTGTGTATCTTCTCCACGATCCGGCGCAGTTCTGCTGCGAAACCGAGAAATGAGATATTTAATCACGGGAACATGGATCGGACAGGCCACAAAGTTGTTTGCTTACCCAACCGAGGTTATTGAAGAAAACTTCGCTCGATGGGTTGTGCGGAGGAAATCTTCCTCCTCCCTTTATACATAGCGACAAGGTCTTCACCGGTTCGGTGACCGATCCGGCCCTTTGCGGCCATGGCGGGTAGCATCATCCTCCCGTCGAAATCCCACATGGGATGGCCCCTATATTGGGCGGCTGCACTCCTCATAATGCAGATTGCCATGACTCAATCATGGTCAATCCGGCATGAGCCGATAACCTTATTCGGCTCATCAAGTAAAGGACATCCGGTCATTTTCCTCTCTGGGGGCTCATGAAGCGCCAGCTTAGGCGCTTCTTGGAAGGCGTTGCTAAACTCCGGAAGGCTGATCTGAGCGAGGATCCGGCAGCGGGGCGTCCTCCATGTAAAACCATTCCGAAGGCGATGTCGGTGTCAAAACCGGCGGATCTCGGGTAGGGGTCCCGAACTGTGCGTCTAGGCGGATGGTAACGGAGACAAGGGACACGATGTTTTACCCATGTTCGGGCCCTCTCGATGGAGGTAATACCCTACTCCTGCTTGATTAATATTGATGATATGGGTAGTACAAGTAGATCTACCACGAGATCAAGGAGGCTAAACCCTAGAAGCTAGCCTATGGTATGATTGTTGTTAGTCCTCGGACTAAAACCCTCCGGTTTATATAGACCTTTGGATAGGTTAGGGTTACCGAGTCGGTTACAATGGTAGGAGATCTACATATCTGTATCGCCAAGCTTGCCTTCCACGCCAAGGAAAGTCCCATCCGGACACGGGGCGAAGTCTTCAATCTTGTATCTTCATAGTCTTGGAGTCCGGCCGTGATGATAGTTCGGCTATCCGGACACCCCTAGTCGAGGACTCCTCGGTAGCCCTGAACCAGGCTTCAATGGCGAGCGAGTCCAGCGCATATTGTCTTGGCATTGCAAGGCGGGTTCCTCCTCGAATACTTCATAGAAGGTTTTGAACACAAAGATAGTGTCGGCTCTGCAAAACAAATTCCACATTCCACCGAGAGAATAATTTTTTGCACAGATCTGCTGGCGTATTCAGCGTGACATCACACCACGGCCAGGCCTTTATATGAATCGTTTTTTACTGTTCCACCTCAGCGCGTTTAGTGAGCGGTTTCCACAGCACGTCTTATCAAAGCATAGATCGTGCCCCCTTATTCCGGATTCCCATCAATACGGATGTGGGTAACCCAACCGTGCCCGTTAGCCGCCTCCTCTATCAAAGCGAGTCCTAATCGCCCACAGGGAGGGCTCTTGGTATTCAACCTCTTTATAATGAGACCAAGGCCCTCTTCCTTTTACACCCTCCATCAAGTTAGCCTCGCCCGAGTTCTAACACCCAAAGCTTCAGATTTAGGCGCTTGGACTTTCGGCGATGTCGGCTCCGACCAGCTTGGCGATGGATGTCTTCTTCCATCATGGAAGAAGATGTGCTAAAGCCGCGAGCGCCAGGTATCTAACTGCGAGATTTACTATAGGCTTCTGTTCGGGGCAGGTCATTCCCACTCCCGAGCCCGCGAGGCGTGGTGTTCGTGTCACACTTCCTTGAGGTTT
This sequence comes from Aegilops longissima, assembly GCA_021605205.1. NCBI lineage: Eukaryota > Viridiplantae > Streptophyta > Magnoliopsida > Poales > Poaceae > Aegilops > Aegilops longissima. The sequence continues at coordinate 646,193,340 of CM038676.1, read as the reverse complement.
AGGCTTCTGTCGGATCCCTTTGTGTGGGGGCTCATGTTTTATTATGGGCTGGATTTCGATGACTTGAGTCCGGAGTCCATCCTCCATATCTCGTCATTCATTGTCGTATGTGAGGCCTTCCTCCATATTACCCCTCACTTTGGATTGTGGCTCAAGACCTTCAAGGTGGAGCGAAGATGATCGAGGGCAACAAGCGAGTCTTGGAGGGCGGTCATAAGCAAGTGTGCTGATGCTCAAGTGGCTCGAGGCTCTTTTCAAGAGGAGCTTGGTTTGTGGCAGGGAGTGGTTTTATATTACCGCTCCCGGGGCACCAAATGGGTGGCGCTTCACTGCCTTCGCTCAGGTCCACCACAGCGGTGGCGTCATGGGTCAACAAGGGGGCTCGGCTGGGGCCGTCCAGGGCGTTCCTCATTGCAGGGCGTGTTCGAGACCTCAAGAAAGAGATCAATCTGGTCACGATGGCGCGAGTTATGTTGATTCGGCGCCTTCTACCTGCAAGCGTCGCCCCTCCGTCTGGGAATTCAATCCGGAGGACAACGAGCTCTCCATCATTTTGTGGAGTGCGACACCCGTGGAGATGTATAAACTATTCTTGGATCACAAGAGAAGTGTCCGGACCTGGCCGAGGGCGCGGACTGAGCAATCGCCCGGATACTCAAGTAAGTAGTCCTGTGCAGGACAGGTTGTTCATTCGTTTATCATATATATATGCCCTTTAAAGGAGCCGTTTCTTGAACAGGAGTGGATAGCCAAGGCAAAGTTAATAAGGTGTCCGGCTCCCTCCGGAGACCACGCGATCCCATCTTGACCAAGATGTTGAAGGCGCGCCTTTTGAAGAAGGAGAAGGGGGGGCGGGGAAGCAACTGCCTCTGAAGGAGGCTATGAAGGAAGGAGGATTAAAGTCCCATCTTCCGAGGAGAGAAGAGGACAGCCGGAAGATCCGGAGGTCAAGGCCTCAAAGAGGGGAAAGGAATCTTCGTCAGAGAGTCCGTCGCTGGGAAGTAACCCAGCCGCACTATTTCCCCATGGGGATCAGCCCTCCAGCGAGCCGTAAGTAAAAAGAAGGGTCTTGTAAATAAGGAACATCCCTGCATTTATTTATGAAGATAACGAAATTGTACCTTGTAGTTCGGACCTCAGCCCTTCTCAGTGAGCTCGTGTTCGGGATCTTCGTCCGGAGATGATGGAGAGCGCCGCCCAACTGTGGCACCTTCATGTGGGCGGGCGCCTGAGGTGTCGTCGCGGAGGGTTTCCCGAGTCCGCGAGGCGGAAGGTCAGCGCCAAGCGGGCGTCGGTCGGAGGAGCTGAAGGATCTGCTCGGGCGGCGGCTATCTCGAGAAGATCACCGTGCTCTAATGGGTATGGTGATTGAAAGAATTGCATTCGCTGAGAAGCGGATTGCATGAAGCCGTCAAGTTCTTGTGACGGGTTTGAAATACGCAAAATGATGTACCTTCCGGCGCTTATGCATGTAGAATCGCCTGTATAGATAGTAGCCCACGAGACTCGGTATGTTGTCAAAATTGACAGCGTGCCGAGGATCATAATCTCAGTAATAATATATCGCCGCTCCTAAATAGGTGGCGGGGGTCCGGTGGCCTGTCGGACTGATGAATACGCCGAACTAAAGCGGCAGCTTGACGAGGCGGATGCGGACATCGCGCTGGTCAATAAACAGTTTGACGAGTCACAAGGTATGTGACTTCTATGCGGACACCTGGTAAGGGAGCTTGACGCCCATGCCTTACTACTTGTATGCTTAATGCAGGTGGTGCCACTGTTGTGGAGGAGCTGCGGCGAACTCGCCGAGCTAAAGAGCAAGCCGAAGTAATGTCGGCGCTTTAAGGGCGCGAAGAGCTAAAAGCGAGCGGGCTGCTCCTTTGCCCGAAGCAAAGAGGAAATGGCCGATATGGCCATAAAGTTGAAGAATACTACCTACCTCTGCGAGGTTCTTGAAAAAGAACCCCAAGCGGAGCAAGAGGGCCTGAAAAAGGCCACCGCCGAATCCAAGGATGCTCGTTCCGCTTTGAGAGCTGCCAAGGAGGAGCTGAGTCAGCCCGGGGCTATTGCGGCTGGAAAACCGTTTCTGCTGCGGAGGAAATATACGGATCCGAAGTTTGCTCAGTTGGACAAGATGTGGAGTTCGGAGGATGCTTATCTAGACTTAGCAGCGAGCGTTGCGGACGCGATTGAGCACTTCCGAGGCCAGAAGGGGCACAGAAGGGAAGAGCTATATTGGTCGCAATTCCATAGTCCGGAGCGTCTTCTTCCGTTGACCGATCGGTTGGCCGAATGGGCCGAGCTGAATCGATTGTCCGGACTTTCCTGTCATGACCCATTTGTGGCCAGGCGGACCCCAGCCGAAGAGTTATTTTGGTTTAGTGCAGCAGTTCCATGGTGCGGTACCGCGTATCGACGCAATGAAGCGGTCAGCATGTATTGAGGGAGCGCGGATGGCTCTGGCCCGTGTCAAGACATACTGGGCGGAGATGAAGGCCACCGACGTTGCATCCCAAGATTGAATGACCAAGCAGTACTTGCCGAGCACTATTTTGAGGAAGTCTGCGAGCGCTCGTTTAATAGAGACACAAGTGCTCGAAGGATATTATGTTTAAATGACATGTATGATTTGTGAAAACAATGTTTCAATATAATATAAGAGCTTTTTATACTTGTGCGTTCAAGTAGTAAACTACTCCTGTCGGCCGTTGATGTATATGTATATATAACTTTGAAAGATGGCAGTCCTTGGCTTCAGCCCCCACGCACATAGTGCGGGGTGTTTGCAAAGAAGGCGCTTTTCCACATAATCCAATGTCTTGGTCCTATTAAGGAGGTGGTAGCATAGCAAACTAGGCAACGGACTATAATGCTTTATCACTTTCACTTAGCCATAGGAGTTCGAGGGTGGGGCTACTATATAGCCCACAGGGCACCGCACTCTCCCGAATTCGAGAGTGCGTATGTGCCTGACCAAAACCGGTCCTTCGTTAATGCGGAGAATTCTAAACATTCCGGTGAGTCATCGAGTGGTTGACCAGTCTCTCGCTATATCATGACAGTCAGTTTTTGGCTTTCTCTACTGAGGTGCTCGCCCGGCCGAACCGGGCACAATCGCATAGTTCTCCTAGTGCGCGTTAGCCGATAGAAGCGGGCGTAAGGCAGCAAAACACAGAGGCAGGTAAACCCAACATTTGACCAAAGACATGATTGGAGCTGATGCATATAAGGCCTAACTCGAGGCCGAATACTCCCTAAGGTATTCGGTCTTTATAAAACAGGCAGAATAATGCCCTAAGCCCCGTGTCCAGTGCAGCAAAAAATTCTGGTGCGGCCAATGCCAAAATGCCAGCCTCCTCCTTGGTTATAGTAAGAAACCGGGGGATGTATAACAACAAGAGACAGTAAAAAAGGTTTACGCAGGGTCTTAATCTGAAAAGAATCCTTGCAACGGGTCCCTACTGCACGTCTGCGCCTGTGTCTCCGTTGTGCCGTATCCTGGACGGGTGTAGCGCATTTGTTCATCTGTAAAAGAGAGGAACTTAGTTTAAAAGAAAAAAGATCATGCGAAAGATGTACTTTATATTAAATAAACAGAGTACGATTCGAAGAACTGAATGAAATTGAGCTTTATTGTCTCTTGTTGTACATGCATGCAGCCCCTTGTATGGGGGTATGCCGCTAGTAGGCGCCGGACTCGTCTAGCCGTGTCCGGGGTTCAAATTACCTATTCAGGTGCTTTGGTTAGCAGAACCGGATTGGTGTGGGGCTGTTAAGGCAGCCTCGCATTCTTCCGTGATCGAGTGACACTTAATACTCCCTTTTAATGAGATGATGCCGCGTGGACCGGACATTTTAAGTGTAAGAGATGCGTAATGCGGTATTGCGTTAAAGCGGGTGAAAGCTTCGCGTCCCAATAGTGCTGGATAGCTACTTTGAAATGGGGCGACATGGAAGACTAACTTTTATGACGGAAGTTGTCGGATGAACGAACACAACTTCTAGAAGTAGGGAGCCCGTTACAACGGGCATATGGGCTGGCATTACCCCTTTGAAGGAGGTGTTGCTATGGCGAATTTTGGTTGGGTCTATCCCCATCCTGCGGTTGTGTCTGATATATCAGGTTTATGTCCTTGCCGCCATCCATGAGGACTTGTGCAAGTTGGAATCCATCGATTATAGGATCAATGTCAAGGCAGTCCATCCTGCGTTCGGATACGTTCGGAGTAGTCCTGATGGTCGAAGGTGATTGGTTTTGACAACGAGTGTTGGTACTCCGCTAGGGTAGTGTGTGCGGCGCGCATTTTAGTGGGCGCCGCTCTGTTTTTCCCTTTTATCACGTGAAGTGAGTTTACTGTTTTAACCTCTTGTGGGAAATTCTTTTGTTTTCTGGGGCTCTGCTTGTGGTGCTCGTCATCATCTTCACTTGGTGTGTCGAGCCCCTTCTGTTCGGCGTTGAGTCTGCTGGACTGTTTGAAGACCCAACAATTTCTGTGGGTATGGTTTGCAGGCCTCCCGGGAGTACTGTGGACTTGACATATCTTGTCCAAGATTTTTTTTAGGTTGGATAGCTCATCGCTATTGTCCTTAAGGGGCAGTTTTTTATTGTTCTGTCGTGAGCTTTTGAATCCGGCATTGACTGCCGCGCTCTGTGGACCGTTCCCTTTAATCCGGCGCTGGTCCTTATTGCGCCGTGGTTTCCCATTTCTGTCCCTGACTTCGGATGTACTTGGGTCGCTGGTGCTGCATCTTGCTAGCCAGCTATCCTCTCCCGCGCAAAAGTGGGTCATGAGGCTTGTTAATGCGGCCATTGTTCTCGGCTTTTCTTGGCCGAGGTGTCTGGCGAGCCATTCGTCTCGGACGTTGTGTTTGAAAGCTGCTAAGGCTTCGGCGTCCGGATAGTCGACTATTTGGTTCTTTTTAGTAAGGAACCTGTTCCAGAATTTCCGGGCTGACTCTCCGGGCTGTTGAGTTATGTGACTTAGATCGTCTACATCTGGAGGGCGGACATAGGTCCCCTGAAAATTGGCTCGAAACGCATCCTTGAGCTCTTCCCAACTTCCAATGGTATTTTCGGGGAGGCTTTTAAGCCAATGCCGAGCTGGCCCTTTGAGTTTAAGAGTATTTTATGGCGTGGAGATCATCTCCTCTAGCCTTGTGTATGTGGAGGATGTAATCCTCAATCCAGACTCCAGGGTCTGTTGTTCCGTCGTATGCCTCTATGTTTACGGGTTTGAATCATTGAAATTCATGATCCAAAGACCTCATCGGTGAAATATAGGGGATGTCTTGGCGCCCTGTATTTGGGTGTATCGTGATGTTCGGATATTTGGCGTGTTGCATTGCTTTGAAGATCTTGCTTTCTCGGCCCATAGATGGACCTAACTGGGCCATCCTTTTGATGTGAATCCTTATGTGGATCGCGTACCGGCTTGTGTGCGGCGCCGTTTACCGCTCTCTTTTTGCCGTGGGGTCATCCATCCGACCGGGTGGCCTTCTTACATTTTGATTGTGGGGGCTCTACAGCCTCCTCATCAAATCGGGCGATAACTTTCTCTTGGGTAGCTCTTTGTTCGGCGATCGTCAGCCGTATTTGTCTCATGTGTTGAATACTTTGCTCCATCTGATTCTGAGTGCATCTTCCGCCGTTTTGAGCTTCCGCTTCTTTTTTCAGGCTACGCGATGGCGGCGAGCCTTTGTGGAGGTTATTCTGCTCCAACAATTTGTCCGGTGTGAGATCGTCCGGACTGTTATCTTCGCTGAGGACGGGTTGTTTATCCAAGTTGTCTTGTTAGGACGATTGCTTTCGATAGCATGGTAAGTAGCCCACCGTTTGCCCTGCTCTATGGCTGGGTCTTTGTTGAGGCGGGACTTGGTTCGGCGTTTACGTTGCCATTTTGACTGCTTTTCGAGGGATTTATCCTTCGTAGCGTCTCGTTGTTCCTCGTCTTCATTTCCTTTAGGTGTATCCACCATGTATACATCATGGGGCGAGGTGGTTGTCCAACATCCTATAGGCGCTGGTTCATGGTTGTCTCCTACATCGTCGTCCATACCGTCGATGTCTTCGGAGTTGAAATCGAGCACGTCATGTAAGCTTTCGACAGTTGCTACGAAGTGGGTGGTGGGTGGGCGTTGAATTTCTTCGTCGTCCACATCCCAACCTTCCTGACCGTAGTCCGGCCAGGTCTCTCCGGATAAAGAGAGAGACTTTAGTGAATTCAGGGTGTCGCCAAAGGGCGAGTGCGGAAAGATGTCCGCGGCAGTGAACTCCATGACCAGCTCCCAATCGGATTCGATTGGCAGGGGCGCGGAGGGTTCGCAGTCCGGAGAGGAGTCCGGCACCTTGGAGTCACGGTCTTCGCAAAAGACAGGGATTGTGTTCGGCTCAATCCCCGTAGAGATTTCAGCCCCCGAGGTGGTGTCCAACCAACCGTCCTCGATCGGCGAGATCGGCTCGAATCGATGTTCGGGCGGACACTAATCTGACCTCCGAGGACCTTTGTTCGTGGCAGAGTTAGATCATGCCCATCGAGACAGTGCGGCGCGCTTGGCTGTGGCTCGAATCCGTCGAAGATCAAATCTCCGCGGATGTAGGCCGTATAATTCAAGCTTCCAAATCTGACCTGATGGCCAGGGGCGTAGCTTTCGATCTGCTCCAGATGGCCAGGTGAATTGGCCCGCAGTGCAAAGCCGCCGAATACGAAGATCTGTTTGGGGAGAAAAGTCTCACCCTGGACTGCATCGTTGTTGATGATCGAAGGAGCCATCGGGCCTATAGGTGACGGCACAGAGGAACTCTCAATGAAGCACCAATGTCGGTGTCAAAACCGGCGGATCTCGGGTAGGGGGTCCCGAACTGTGCGTCTAGGCGGATGGTAACAGGAGACAAGGAACACGAGGTTTTTACCCAGGTTCGAGCCCTCTCGATAGAGGTACTACCCTACTCCTGCTTGATTAATATTGATGATATGGGTAGTACAAGAGTAGATCTACCACGAGATCAAGGAGGCTAAACCCTAGAAGCTAGCCTATGGTATGATTGTTGTTCGTCCTACGGACTAAAACCCTCCGGTTTATATAGACACCGGATAGGTTAGGGTTACACAGAGTCGGTTACAATGGTAGGAGATCTACATATCCGTATCGCCAAGCTTGCCTTCCACGCCAAGGAAAGTCCCATCCGGACACGGGCGAAGTCTTCAATCTTGTATCTTCATAGTCTTGGAGTCCGGCCGTGATGATAGTTCGGCTATCCGGACACCCCTAGTCCGGACTCCTCAGCCGATCTTGGACGCCTTCTTGAGTTCCGGATAGATATCCGTCCCGATGATGCGCTATAGTTCGCTCCGCCCACTTGATATATTGACCCCTCATGAGAACGGGGTACTAGGCAGAATAATCTCTTCCACAGCGCAAAATGAGCCTCGACGGCCAAGAACAGTTCACAAAGGGCCACGAAGCCCGCGATGTGCAAAATGGAGGCAGGCGTAAGGTGGTGCAATTGGAAGCCGTAGAACTCCAAGAGCCCCCGGAGAAACGGATGGATTGGAAATCCGAGTCCTCTTACTAGATAAGAGACGAAGCACACCCGCTCTCCTTTAGAGGGATCGCGGACACTCTCCGCTTGCTTTCCGCCCTTGTAGGTGGCAAGTCCGGCTCGAACCGGAACCATAAAGGCCGGGGAAGAAATCCCTTGGTTTGGAGTATAACTAGCTCGCTATCTTGGATCGAGCATCTCTCCCAACTTCCAGTGCCGAGGGCTGGGAGCGCGAGAGGAGGAGCCGCGTCGACTGTCCATGATGGAATGGGCTTTGGTCAGAGGCGCTCCGATGAAAGCTTGCGAAGGGGGGATGGTGTGACTCAGAGCTAGATCCTCGCCCCTTTTATAGGCAGCTCATTTGCGCAGCTAGGGGGGTAAGTGTAAAAATACCCTGGCTTTTCGCATTCATTCAAACGCGTGGAAGATGGCCATTATTGGACCTAGAAGCCAAGGAGCGCAGCATTTATACGAAGCCGCACACTATTCGACAAGTATATGGAATTTGGAGAAGAACCCGCCTCGCAATGCCGAAGACAATCAACGCGCCAGACTCATCGTCATTGAAGCCTGGTTCGGGGGCTACTGAGGGAGTCCCGGATTAGGGGGTGTCCGGATAGCCGAACTATCACCGTTGGTCGTACTCTTGGACTATGAAGATACAAGATTGAAGACTTCGTCCCGTGTCCGGATGGGACTTTCCTTAGCGTGGAAGGCAAGCTTGGCGATACGGATATGTAGATCTCCTACCATTGTAACCGACTCTGTGTAACCCTAACCTATCCGGTGTCTATATAAACCGGAGGGTTTTAGTCCGTAGGACGAACAACAATCATACCATAGGCTAGCTTCTAGGGTTTAGCCTCCTTGATCTCGTGGTAGATCTAGTCTTGTACTACCGATATCATCAATATTAATCAAGCAGGAGTAGGGTATTACCTCCATCGAGAGGGCCCGAACCTGGGTAAAAACATCGTGTCCCTTGTCTCCTGTTACCATCCGCCTAGACGCACAGTTCGGGACCCCCTACCCGAGATCCGCCGGTTTTGACACCGACAGCGATCTACACCAACACCTCCATCATCTTCAATAACATCTCCATCAGCTTCCCACCTCTATAGAATGCTCATTGCACTTCACTTAAATCTTTTGAGTATGGCTTTATAGAATGCTTCATGTGCTTCACTTATATCTTTTGAAGTTTGGATGGCCTGTTTCTCTTCACATAGAAAACCGCCATTTGTAGAATGCTCTTTTGCTTCACTTATATTTATTAGAGCGTGGGCATATCTTTTGTAGAAAGAATTAAACTCTCTTGCTTCACTTATATCTATTTAGAGAGATGACAGGAATTGGTCATTCACATGGTTAGTCATAAAATCCTACATAAAACTTGTAGATCACTGAATATGATATGTTTGATTACTTGCAATAGTTTTGTGATATAAAGGTGGTGATATTAGAGTCATGCTAGTGAGTGACTGTGGATTAGTAGAAATACTTGTGTTGAGGTTTGTGATTCCTGAAGCATGCACGTATGGTGAACTGTTATGTGATGAAATCGGAGCATGTTTATTTTTTGATTGTCATCCTTTTTGTGGAGGTCGGGATCGCGTGATGGTTAACTCCTACCAACCCTTCCCCTAGGAGCATGCGTGTAGTACTTTGTTTCGATGGCTAATAATTTTTTGCAATAAGTATGTGAGTTCTTATTGACTAATGTTGAGTCCATGGATTATACGCACTCTCACCCTTCCATCATTGCTAGCCTCTTCGGTACCGTGCATTGCCCTTTCTCACCTCGAGAGTTGGTGCAAACTTTGCCGGTGCATCCAAACCCCGTGATACGATACGCTCCATCACACATAAGCGTCCTTATATCTTCCTCAAAACAGCCACCATACCTACTTATCATGTCATTTCCATAGCCATTCCAAGATATATTGACATGCAACTTCCATCATCATCATATACATGACTTGAGCATTCATTGTCATATTGCCTTGCATGATCGTAAGATAGCTAGCATGACATTTTCATGGCTTGTCCGTTTCTTGATGTCATTGCTACGCTAGATCATTGCACATCCTGGTACACCGCCGTAGGCATTCATGTAGAGTCATATCTTTGTTCTGGATATCGAGTTGTAATATTGAGTTGTAAGTAAATAAAGTGTGATGATCATCATTATTAAAGCATTGTCCCATGTGAGGAAAGGATGATGGAAGCTATGATTCCCTCACAAGTTGGGATGAGTCTCCAGACTTTATGAAAAATAAAAGAGGCCAAAGAAGCCGAAATAAAAAAAGAGGCCAAAGAGCCCACCAAAAAAATAAAAAAATAAATAAATGAGAGAAAAAGAGAGAAGGGGCAATGCTACTATCCTTTTACCACACTTGTGCTTCATAGTAGCACCATGTTCTTCATATAGAGAGTCTCCTATATTGTGACTTTCATATACTAGTGGGAATTTTCATTATAGAACTTGGCTTGTATATTTCGATGATGGGCTTCCTCAAATGCCCGTGGTCTTCACGAGCAAGCAAGTTGGATGCACACCCACTTAGTTTTAGTTTGAGCTTTCATACACTTATAGCTCTTAGTGCATCCGTTGCATGGCAATCCCTACTCCTCGCATTGACATCAATTGATGGGCATCTCCATAGCCCGTTGATTAGCCGCGTCGATGTGAGACTTTCTCCTTTTTTGTCTTCTCCACATAACCTCCACATCATATTCTATTCCACCCATAGTGCTATATCCATGGCTCACGCTCATGTATTGCGTGAAACTTGAAAAAGTTTGAGAATACTAAACTATGAAGCAATTGCTTGGCTAAAACCAGGGTTGTGCATGATTTAAATACTTTGTGTGGTGAAGATGGAGCATAGCCAGACTATATGATTTTGTAGGGATAACTTTCTTTGGCCATGTTGTTTTGAAAAGACATGATTGCTTTATTAGTATGCTTGAAGTATTATCGTCTTAATGTCAAATGATAGACTATTGCTTCGAATCACTCGTGTCTAAATATTCATACCATGATTAGATATATGATCAAGATTATGCTAGGTAGCATTCCACATCAAAAATTATTTTTTTATCATTTACCTACTCGAGGACGAGCAGGAATTAAGCTTGGGGATGCTGATACGTCTCCGTCGTATCTATAATTTTTGATTGTTCCATGCCAATATTCTACAACTTTCATATACTTTTGGCAACTTTTTATACTATTTTTGGGACTAACATATTGATCCAATTGCCCGTTGTCGGTTCTGTTTGTTGCATGTTTTATGTTTCGCAGAAACCCCATATCAAACGGAGTCCAAACGGGATAAAAACGGACGGAGAATATTTTTGGAATATTTGTGATATTTGGGAAGAAGAATCAACGTGAGGCGGTGCCCGAGGGGGCCAAGAGGCAGGGGGCACGCAATAAAGGAGGTTGTCGCTCTTCTTTGGCCGCAAGAAAGCTAATTTTCGGAAGAAAAAAATCATGGCAAAGGTTTCAATCTAATCAGAGTTATGGATCTCCGAATATTTAAGAAACGGTGAAAGGGCAGGATACGGGAATGCAGAAACAGAGAGAGACAGAGAGACAGATTCAATCTCGGAGGGGCTCTCACGCCTCCCACGCCATGGAGACCATGGACCAGAGGGAAACCCTTCTCCCATCTAGGGAGAAGGTCAAGGAAGAAGAAGGGGGGCTCTCTCCCCGTCGCTTCTGGTGGCGCCGGAACACCGCCGGGGGCCATCATCATCACCGAGATCTACACCGACACCTCCATCATCTTCACCAACATCTCCATCACCTTCCCCCCTCTATATTAAGTGGTCCACTCTCCCGCAACCCGTTGTACCCTCTACTTGAACATGGTGCTTTAAGCTTCATATTATTATCCAATGATGTGTTGCCACCCTATGATGTGTGAGTAGATTTTCGTTGTCCTATCGGTAATTGGTGAATTGCTATGATTGGTTTAATTTGCTTGTGGTTATGTTTCTGTCCTATTGTGCCCTCCATGTCACGCAAGCGTGAGGGATTCCCGCTGTAGGGTGTTGCAATACATTCATGATTCGCTTATAGTAGGTTGCTTGAGTGACAGAAGCATAAACCCGAGTAAGGGGGTTGTGGCGTATGGGATAAAGGGGACTTGATGCTTTAATGCTATGGTTGGGTTTTACCTTAATGATCTTTAGTAGTTGCGGATGCTTGCTAGAGTTCCAATCATAAGTGCATATGATCCAAGAAGAGAAAGTATGTTCGAGAGGCCCTGATTTCTTCTGAATCTGCCTTGGCCTCCGTCCGGGCCGAGCTGTCTTCCCTTCAGCAACAGATAAAGGACATTGTGTCCCTGGCGGAGAGGACTGCGGACGAAGCGAATCACCACCAGACGCTGCAGTGCGAGCACACCTCGATGCTTCAGGACCTCAGGCTCAGAGCTAATTTCGCCTTGGGCACTATTTGCGACGAGAGCGCTCCTCACCCGGCTTGAGCGTGACTATGCTAGCCACATGAGCTTCTTCACTGACATCGTGACCCACCTGGAGGCTCGGGTGCAAAATCTTACGAGCTTGTAGTGGAGAGGATTCGTGGTCTTCTGGGGCGCACATTCTCGCGTGTCTTCAGCCATCTCCTCAACCGCGACCCCCTCTTTAACTTCGACGCTGTGTCAGCTCCCGTGCCCCCCGTTGTCCTGGACAACCTGGCTGGATGGGTAGATGACCATGTGGACGCCTTGGTAGCAGAATTCGCCCCGGAGGATGACTTGGTGGTGATCGCGGCCAGAGAAGTTGGCGCGAGTGGTGATGACAAAGAGGACAACAGCCTTGGCGCGAGCAGCGCGGAGGGATCTGATGAAGGAGGCGCGTCCACCTAGGCCTGTGTTTTCCTTTTGCTTTGACCTATATGACGACAACTTGAACGCATTCTTGTGAGAGCATTTTGGGAAGGGGGTGCCCCTTATGATGTATGAGATTGTAAAATGCTTTTGAAGTAACACACAGGGCGGGGCCCTGTAGGGCTGTAGGCGGCTGAGCAAGATAGTTATTTTTTACTTATCTTGGGTTTTGTGGGTCCTGAGCGAGGCCTGGTGTTGCTGCAGCGCCCCTTCTCCTGAGGCGGGTCTACTGCCGGCTAGCGAGGCCCTGAGCCTCTTGAGGGGCCTGCTGGTCTGCCGTCGAGTGCCTCGCGAGGAGCTAACTGCCAGAGTATGGCAAGGTGGGTGCGCCAGGCGGCCGCACCTTCGAGCCCCCAAGGGGAGCGATCGGCACTAGCGCGTACACTGTACCCAGCCCCCGGTCTTGAGGCGCTAGAGGGCAGGGTAGCGGTCACGAGCTTCCAAGAAAAGAACGCAAGAAACGAAGCGAGAGAGCGACACGAATGAGAAAAGAAAACTTCCCCCATTTTATAAACGCGCAGAAAACGAACTGCTTCGCAAAGACGGCAAGCAAGTACAAAAGGAGAGGCAAAAAGCAGGCGGCCGCGTCCGGTGCCCTACTGGTCTTCAGTCTTCGGTCTTCAGTCTTCTCACTAGCACGGAGCTAAGTGCTTCCACTAGGGCATGGGCGGGAGCCCCCGTGAGGCCCCAGGGCGGCACTCAGGAGACTCCGGGGCATGTACAGCCCCACTCATTATTACGTGAGAGTGTCACAAGAGCAAACCTTCATAGGCCGGAGCCTTGCTTCAGCTCGCCCGATGAGGACCCACCGTGTGCCGCCTGAAGGAAATATGCCCTAGAGGCAATAATAAAGTTATTATTTATTTCCTTATATCATGATAAATGTTTATTATTCATGCTAGAATTGTATTAACCGGAAACATAATACATGTGTGAATACATAGACAAACAGAGTGTCACTAGTATGCCTCTACTTGACTAGCTCGTTAATCAAAGATGGTTATGTTTCCTAACCATAGACATGAGTTGTCATTTGATTAACGGGATCACATCATTAGGAGAATGATCTGATTGACATGACCCATTCCGTTAGCCTAGCACTTGATCGTTTAGTATGTTGCTATTGCTTTCTTCATGACTTATACATGTTCCTGTAACTATGAGATTATGCAACTCCGTTTACGGAGGAACACTTTGGTGCTACCAAACGTCACAACGTAATCGGGTGATTATAAAGGAGTACTACAGGTGTCTCCAAAGGTACATGTTGGGTTGGCGATTTGAGATTAGGTTTTGTCACTCCGATTGTCGGAGAGGTATCTCTGGGCCCTCTCGGTAATGCACATCACTATAAGCCTTGCAAGCAATGTAGCTAATGAGTTAGTTACGAAATGATGCATTACGAACGAGTAAAGAGACTTGCCGGTAACGAGATTGAACTAGGTATTGATACCGACGATCGAATCTCGGGCAAGTAACATACCGATGACAAAGGGAACAACGATGTTGTTATGCGGTTTGACCGATAAAGATCTTCGAGAATATGTAGGAGCCAATATGGGCATCCAGGTTCCGCTATTGGTTATTGACCAAGAATAGTTCTAGGTCATGTCTACATAGTTCTCGAACCCGTAGGGTCCGCACGCTAAGGTTTCGATGATGCTTATATTATGAGTTTATGAGTTTTGATGTACCAAGGAGTTCGAGTCCCGGATGAGATCGGGGACATGACGAGGAGTCTCGAAATGGTCGAGACGTAAAGATCGATATATTGGACGACTATATTCGAGTTCGGAAAGGTTCCAATGATTCGGTATTTTTCGAGTACCGGAGAGTTACGGAATTCGCCGGGAGAAGTATTGGGCCTTATTGGGCCCTGCGGGAAGAGAGGGGCTGCCTAGGGCAGGCGCGCCCAAGGCCTAGTCCGAATTGGACTAGGGAGGGGCCGCACCCTTCCTCCCTTCCCTTCCTACTCTCCTACTCCTACTAGGAAAGGAGGAGTCCTACTCCGGTGGGAGTAGGACTCCCCCTGGTGCGCCCCTCCTAGGCCGCCACCTCCTCCTTGCTCCTTTATATACGGGGCAGGGGGCACCCCATGACACACAAGTTGATCTACGGATCGCTTCCTTAGCCGTGTCGGTGCCCCCTCCACCATATTCCACTTCGGTCATATCGTCATGAGCTTAGGCGAAGCCCTGCGCGGAGAAGTCATATCGTCATGGAGCTTAGGCGAAGCCCTGCGTCGGTGGAGCATCAACATCGTCACCACGCCGTCATGCTGTGGAACTCATCCCGACACTTTGCTGGATCGGAGTCCGGGATCGCCATCGAGCTGAACGTGTGCAGAACTCGGAGGTGCCGTACGTTCGGTGCTTGGATCGGTCGGATCGTGAAGACGTACGACTACATCAACCGCGTTGTTATAACGCTTCCGCTTTCGGTCTACGAGGGTACGTGGACGGACACTCTCCCCTCTCGTTGCTATGCCATCACCATGGTCTTGCGTGTTCGTAGGAAAATTTTGAAATTACTACGTTCCCCAACAGTGGCATCCGAGCCTGGTTTTATGCGTTGATGTCATATGCACGAGTAGAACACAAGTGAGTTGTGGGCGATATAAGTCATACTGCTTACCAGCATGTCATACTTTGGTTCAGCGGTATTGTGAGATGAAGCGCCCGGACCGACATTACGCGACGCTTACGCGAGACTGGTTTCACCGCCGAGCACTAGTTGCTTAAAGGTGACCGGCGGTGTCTGCTCTCTCACTTTAGTTGAACCGAGTGTGGCTACGCCCGGTCCTTGCGAAGGTTAAAACAGCACCAACTTGACAAACTATCGTTGTGGTTTTGATGCGTAGTAAGAACGGTTCTTGCTCAGCCCGTAGCAGCCACGTAAAACTTGCAACAACAAAGTAGAGGACGCCTAACTTGTTTTTGCAGGGCATGATGTGATGTGATGTGGTCAAGACGTGATGCTATATTTTATTGTATGAGATGATCATGTTTTGTAACCGAGTTATCGGCAATCGGCAGGAGCCATATGGTTGTCGCTTATTGTATGAAATGCAAAGCCATGTAATTGCTTTACTTTATCACTAAGCGGTAGCGATAGTCGAGAAGCAATAGTTGGCGAGACGACAACGATGCTACGATGGAGATCAAGGTGTCGCGCCGGTGACGATGGTGATCATGACGGTGCTTGGCGATGGAGATCACAAGCACAAGATGATGATGACCATATCATATCACTTATATTGATTGCATGTGATGTTTATCCTTTATGCATCTTATCTTGCTTTGATTGACGGTAGCATTATAAGATGATCTCTCACTAAAATTATCAAGAAGTGTTCTCCTCGAGTATGCACCGTTGCCAAAGTTCGTAGTACCCGGACACCACGTGATGATCGGTGTGATAAGTTCTCGTCCATCTACAACGGTGCAAAACAGTTGCACACGCGAATACTCAGGTTAAACTTGACGAGCCTAGCATATAACAGATATGGCCTCGAACACGGAGACCGAAAGGTCGAGCGTGAATCATATAGTAGATATGATCAACATAGTGATGTTCACCATTGAAACTACTCCATCTCACGTGATGATCGGACATGGTTTAGTTGATTTGGATCACGTGATCACTTAGATGACTAGAGAGATGTCTATCTAAGTGGGAGTTCTTAAGTAATATGATTAATTGAACTTTAATTTATCATGAACTTAGTCCTGGTAGTATTTTGCAAATTATGTTGTAGATCAATAACTCGCGTTGTTGCTTCCCTATGTTTGTTGCTTTCATATGTTTATTTTGATATGTTCCTAGAGAAAAATTATGTTGAAAAATGTTAGTAGCAATGATGCGGATTGGATCCGTGATCTGAGGTTTATCCTCATTGCTGCACGTAAAAATTATGTCCTTAATGCACCGCTAGGTGACAAACCTATTGCAGGAGCAGATGCGGCGTTATGAACGTTTGGCTAGCTCAATATGATGACTACTTGATAGTTTAGTGCACCATGCTTAAAGGCTTAGAATCGGGACTTCAAAGACGTTTTGAACGTCATGGACCATATGAGATGTTCCAGGAATTGAAGTTAATATTTCAAGCAAATACCGAGTTGAGAGATATGAAGTCTCCAACAAGTTCTATAGCTAAAAGATGGAGGAGAATCGCTCAACTAGTGAGCATGTGCTCAGATTGTCCAGGTACTTCAATCGCTTGAATCAAGTGGGAGTTAATCTTCCAGATAAGATAGTGATTGACAGAATTCTCTAGTCACCATCACCAAGTTAGTAGAACTTCGTGATGAACTATAATATGCAAGGGATGACAAAAGTAATTCCCAAGCTCTTCGTGATGCTGAAATCGACGAAGGTAGAAATCAAGAAAAGAGCATCAAGTGTTGATGATTGACAAGACCACTAGTCTCAAGGAAAAGGGCAAAGGGAAGAAGGGAACTTCAAAAGAACGGCAAGCAAGTTGTTACTCGAGTGAAGAAGCCCAAGTCTGGACCTAAGCCCGAGACTAAGTGCTTTTGCTACAATGGAATTGGTCATCGAAGCGGAACTACCCCAAGTATTTGGCGGATAAGAAGGATGGCAAAGTGAACAAAGGTATATTTGATATACAGATTATTGATGTATATTTTACTAGTGTTCATAGCAACCCCTCGGTATTTGATACTGGTTCGTTGCTAAGAGTAGTAACTCAAACGGAGTTGCAGAATGAACAGAAACTAGTTGAAGGGAAGTGACGATGAGTGTTGGAAGTAGTTCCAAGATTGATATGATCATCATCGCACACTCCCTATACTTTCGGGATTAGTGTTAAACCTAAATAAATGTTATTTGGTGTTTGCGTTGAGCATGAATATGATTTGATCATGTTTATTGCAAAACGGTTATTCATTTAAAGTCAAAGAATAATTGTTGTTCTGTTTAAATGAATAAAACCTTCATAGTCATACACCCAATGAAAATAGTTTTCAAAACGGTTATTCATTTAAAGTCAAAGAATAATTGTTGTTCTGCTTAAATGAATAAAACCTTCAATGGTCATACACCCAATAAAAATAGTTTGTTGGATCTCGATCGTAGTAATACACATATTCATAATATTGATGCCAAAAGATGCAAAGTTAATAATGATAGTGCAACTTATTTGTGGCAATTGCCGCTTAGGTCATATTGGTGTAAAGCGCATGAAGAAACTCCATGATGATGGGATTTTGGAATCACTTGATTATGAATCACTTGATGCTTATGAACCATGCCTTATGGGCAAGATGACTAAAGACTCGTTCTCCGGAACAATGGAGCGAGCAAATGACTTATTGGAAATAATACATACCGATGTATGCGGTCCGATGAGTGTTAAAGCTCACGGCAAGTATCGTTATTTTCTCGACCTTCACAAGATGATTTGAGCAGATATGAGTATATCTACTTAATGAAGCATAAGTCTGAAACATTTGAAAAGTTCAAATAATTTCAGAGTGAAGTGGAGAATCATCGTAATAAGAAAATAAAGTTTCTACGATCTGATCGTGGAGGAGAATATTTGAGTTACGAGTTTGGCCTTCATATAAAACAATGTGGAATAGTTTCACAGCTCACGCCACATGGAACACCATAACGTAATGGTGTGTCCGAACGTCATAACCGTACTTTATTTTGATATGGTGCGATCAATGATGTCTCTTACCGATTTACCAATATCGCTTTTGGGGTTATGCATTAGAGACAGCTGCATTCACGCTTAATAGGGCACCATCTAAATCCGCTGAGATGACACCGTATGAACTATGGTTTAACAATAAACCTAAGCTGTCGTTTCTTAAAGTTTGGAGTTGTGATGCTTATGTAAAAAGTTTTCAACTGATAAGCTCGAACCCAAATCGGAGAAGTGCGCTTCATAGAATACCCAAAGGTGACTATTGGGTACACCTTCTATCACAGATCCGAAGGCAAGTTTTTCGTTGCTAAGATGGATCCTTTCTAGAGAAGAAGTTTCTCTCGAAAGAAGTGAGTGGGAGGAAAGTAGAACTTGATGAGGTAATTGTACCTTCTCCCTTATTGGAAAGTAGTTCATCACAGAAATCAGTTCCAGTGATTCCTACACCAATTAGTGAGGAAGTTAATGATGATGATCATGAAACTTCAGATCAAGTTGCTGCCAAACCTCGTAGGTCTTCCAGAGTAAAATCCGCACCAGAATGGTACGATAATCATGTTCTGGAAATCATGTTACTAGACCATGATGAACCTACGGACTATGAGGAAGCGATGATGAGCCCAGATTCCGCGAAATGGCTTGAGGCCATGAAATCTGAGATAGGATCCATGTATGAGAACAAAGTATGGACTTTGATTGACTTGCTCGATGATCAGCAAGCCATGTTAAATAAATGGATCTTCAAGAGGAAGACGGACACTGATAGTAGTGTTACTATTTACAAAGCTCGACTTGTTGCAAAAGGTTTTTGACAAGTTCAAAGTGTTGAATACGATGAGATTTTCTCACTCGTAACGATGCTTAAGTCTGTCCGAATCATGTTAGCAATTGCCACATTTTATGAAATCTGGCAAATGGATGTCAAAACACATTCCTTAATGGATTTATTAAAGAAGAGTTGTATATGATGCAACCAGAAGGTTTTGTCAATCCTAAAGGAGCTAACAAAATGTGCAAGCTTCAGCAATCCATCTATGGACTGGTGCAAGCATCTCGAGTTGGAATAAACGCTTTGATAGTGTGATCAAAGCATATGGTTTTATACAGACTTTTGGAGAAGCCTCGATTTACAAGAAAGTGAGTGGGAGCACTACAACATTTCGATAAGTATATGTGAATGACATATTGTTGATCGGAAATGATGTAGAATTATTCTGCAAAGCATAAAGGAGTATTTGAAAGGAGTTTTTCAAAGAAGGACCTCGGTGAAGCTGCTTACATATTGAGCATCAAGATCTATAGAGATAGATCAAGACGCTTGATAAGTTTTTCAATGAATACATACCTTGACAAGATTTTGAAGTAGTTCAAAATGGAACAGTCAAAGAAAGAGTTCTTGCCTGTGTTACAAGGTGTGAGATTGAGTAAGACTCAAAACCCGACCACGGCAGAAGATAGAAAAGAATGAAAGTCATTCCTATGCATCAGCCATAGGTTCTATAAAGTATGTCATGTTGTGTACTGATCTATTGCATACCCTACCACTAAGCTTGGCAAGGAGTGCAATAGTGATCTAGGAGTAGATCAATGGACATCGGTCAAAATTATCCTTAGTAGAATAAGGATATGTTTCTCGATTATGGAAGTGAAAAAGGTTCGTCGTAAAGGGTTACGTCGATGCAAGTTTTAACACTAATCTAGATGACTCGAGTCTCAATCTGGATACATATTGAAAGTGGGAGCAATTAGCTAGAGTAGCTCCGTGCGAGCATTGTAGACATAGAAATTTGCAAAATACTTACGGCTCTGAATGTGATGCAGACCTGCTGACTAAAATTATCTCACAAGCAAAACATGATCACACCTTAGTACTCTTTGGGTGTTAATCACATAGCGATGTGAACTAGATTACTGACTCTAGTAAACCCTTTGGGTGTTGGTCACATGTCGATGTGAACTATGGGTGTTAACCACATATAGATGTGAACTATTGATGTTAAATCACATGGCGATGTGAACTAGATTATTGACTCTAGTGCAAGTGGGAGACTGAAGGAAATATGCCCTAGAGGCAATAATAAAGTTATTATTTATTTCCTTATATCATGATAAATGTTTATTATTCATGCTAGAATTGTATTAACCGGAAACATAATACATGTGTGAATACATAGACAAACAGAGTGTCACTAGTATGCCTCTACTTGACTAGCTCGTTAATCAAAGATGGTTATGTTTCCTAACCATAGACATGAGTTGTCATTTGATTAACGGGATCACATCATTAGGAGAATGATCTGATTGACATGACCCATTCCGTTAGCCTAGCACTTGATCGCTTAGTATGTTGCTATTGCTTTCTTCATGACTTATACATGTTCCTGTAACTATGAGATTATGCAACTCCGCTTACGGAGGAACACTTTGGTGCTACCAAACGCCACAACGAATCGGGTGATTATAAAGGAGTACTACAGGTGTCTCCAAAGGTACATGTTGGGTTGGCGTATTTCGAGATTAGGTTTTGTCACTCCGATTGTCGGAGAGGTATCTCTGGGCCCTCTCGGTAATGCACATCACTATAAGCCTTGCAAGCAATGTAGCTAATGAGTTAGTTACGGAATGATGCATTACGTAACGAGTAAAGAGACTTGCCGTAACGAGATTGAACTAGGTATTGATACCGACGATCGAATCTCGGGCAAGTAACATACCGATGACAAAGGAACAACGTATGTTGTTATGCGGTTTGACCGATAAAGATCTTCGAGAATATGTAGGAGCCAATATGGGCATCCAGGTTCCGCTATTGGTTATTGACCAAGAATAGTTCTAGGTCATGTCTACATAGTTCTCGAACCCGTAGGGTCCGCACGCTTAAGGTTTCGATGACAGTTATATTATGAGTTTATGAGTTTTGATGTACCAAGGAGTTCGGAGTCCCGGATGAGATCGGGGACATGACGAGGAGTCTCGAAATGGTTGAGACGTAAAGATCGATATATTGGACGACTATATTCGAGTTCGAAAGGTTCGAATGATTCGGTATTTTTCGGAGTACCGGAGAGTTACGGAATTCGCCGGGAGAAGTATTGGGCCTTATTGGGCCCTGCAAGGAAAGAGAGAGGGCTGCCTAGGGCAGGCCGCTGCCCCGCAAGGCCTAGTCCGAATTGGACTAGGGGAGGGGCCGCACCCCTTCCTCCCTTCCCTTCCTACTCTCCTACTCCTACTAGGAAAGGAGGAGTCCTACTCCGGTGGGAGTAGGACTCCCTGGTGCGCCCTCCTAGGCCGCCACCTCCTCCCTTGCTCCTTTATATACGGGGGGGGGCACCCCATGACACACAAGTTGATCTACGGATCGTTCCTTAGCCGTGTCGGTGCCCCCTCCACCATATTCCACTTCGGTCATATCGTCATGAGCTTAGGCGAAGCCCTCGCGCGGAGAAGTCATATCGTCATGAGCTTAGGCGAAGCCCTGCGCCGGTGGAGCATCAACATCGTCACCACACCGTCATGTCGACGGAACTCATCCCGACACTTTGCTGGATCGAGTCCGGGATTGTCATCGAGCTGAACGTGTGCAGAACTCGGAGGTGCCGTGACGCTCGGTGCTTGGATCGGTCGGATCGTGAAGACGTCGACTACATCAACCGCGTTGTTATAACGCTTCGCTTTCGGTCTCACGAGGGCGTGGACGGACACTCTCCCTCTCGCTGCTATGCCATCACCATGGTCTTGCGTGTTCGTAGGAAAATTTTGAAATTACTACGTTCCCCAACACCGCCCCCGACCACCGTTGGGGAGACAGGAAACCAGGACAAACTAAGGGGCAAGGGGGATGCTAGCGGCGTCCTCGGCGACCGTAGGCCCCCCACCAAGGAGAAGGGCCCGCGGGCGCCTTCCCCGGCAGGAAACCTACCTCCAGGCAGGGCCCTGCTTCGCGCGGCGCGAGGAGGGCCTTGCCGCCAGGCTTCCCCAGCGCTGGTCCCAGCGTCCTTCGCGCTCCTGCGGGGGATCCGGTGTCTTGAGCGTCCTGGTGGCTGTTGCGTCTTGGTTCACCTGCGATCCATGGTCAGTGTAAGCGTGCCCCTGCGGCATTAGTTTGTCGGTGTACAAAAAGAGGGGTACACTTTTTGTACCCCTATAACTGTGCACGGGCAGTCTGAGCCGCGGGCACCACCGCACTGAGCAAGGCAAGGGAGGTGAGCCAAGGTAAGGCCGAAGCTCAAAAGGAGCAGAACGACGCCAAGACCAAGACCACAAAGAGCAAAGGGGACGAAGCGGACTCCCCCGGCAAGATCCTTGCCGGGAGGCGGTTTTAGCAAACCCGGCAGGACCCTTGCCGGGGTGGCTCGCCCCACGCCTACGGAGCGAATCACCCTTGAGTCCACTGCCCCCATGGGGCAAGGATTCGGGAGACATCCCCGTGGTGGCATGCAGATCTTTGTGAAGACATTCATGATCAGATACACACCATAGAAGATGACGACCCTTGGCGGGATCCCAGCCAAGGAGGACCACAAGGCCCCCGGCAAGAGCCTTACCGGGGATGACAGCAGGCGCCACGGCAAGACCCTTGCCGGGGCCAAACCCTTGCCGGGGCTACGGCAAGGCCCTCCCCAAGAGCACCCGTAGGGCCACCATCAGGCCCATGTCAATCAAACCTCCACCACCGTTCGCATGCAGCTGCCGACCCAACCAGTTGGGCAGGCACCTGCGTGGCGGCAAGCGGATCTTCGTGGAGACCCACCACTGTGCCACCTCAGCTGCCTGCCTGCCTACATGGCACCGCGGGCACCGCTGGCCAGGGCGCGTGTCGACACAAGAGGAAGCGGCGACGGGCGAGACAGGACTCTCCCCCGTCCCTGATAAAGCAAGGACACCTAAGCAAGACGCATTAAAGGCGCCTTGTTATGTAATGCGAGGGATAAACTCAGCATCATCAGCCCTTTTTCCACCTCCCGTGTGCCACTGTGGCAACCCCTTTCCCTATAAAAGGAGGCCCAAGGCGACCAGGAGGAGGATTCGGCTTTTTGGAGCTCCTCACGCCCCATTGCTAGTTCAAGAACACAGATAAACAAACCACCAAAGCAGGAGTAGGGTTTTACGCATCCTCGCGGCCCGAACCTGGACAAAGAGACCGTGTGCTATCTATTTGATCCACTCTTCACACGACCCCGCGTCCCGCAACCGTAGTAGGGATTCTTGTGATCCCATAGGAGTCGTTCCCACCGACATCTTTGGCGCGCCAGGTAGGGGGCGCAGTTGTGATAATCGGATCTAGCAGTTAGCCCGACACTCCTTCATCTTCGTGACCTTTGAAGAAGAAAGGAGGCCAGCAGGTCGACACTCGAGCGATCGCAAACAGAAGCTAAGTTGCACTAAACCCTTATTTGTGCTACCTTTCTTATTTGAGGTTATTCCCCCCCGGAGATGTCACGCCTTTGTATGAGAAACCTGCACGCCAGGGGGCTCTCCCACGATCGGCAACACCCTTGCCCTGTTTAGAGTCCGCTCAACAGCTCAAGCGGCCGCGTCGAGAATGGCAGAGTAACCTTCCGCGATCGACAACGCCCTCGATTCTGACTCGAGTCAAGCTCGACAGATCGAGCGGCCGCGTTCGGAACGGAAAGGTGGCTCGTCCGGCAGCATGCGTACCCGGCAGGCCCTGGGGATCTGTCCCCAAAACGCCGCTAGGGGCTTCCGCGCCGGCAAGCCTACCCGATCGACGTGGGGCACACATACAAAGAGGAATTGAACGGGGAAATAACATGCATGAAAATTAAGAGTACTTCAAAGTTATATTACACCACGACATAGCTGTGGTTCTAACTAAAGATAAAATTTGTCTTGGTCGAGAACCCGCAGCGGCGAAGAAGAACGGGATGCCTAATCCCGACGCTGGCCTTCCACCCTCTTGATTTCGTCGATGTAGTCGGTGACGGGCTTGATGCGCTCCTTGAGCACCATGATGTCAACACCATCCGGCAAGCTCTTCATCGATCGCGGCCGCGAAGTCAAGGTCGAGATTCCAGTGCGCCACCTTGGCGAGGACCTTGGTCACGACGCTCCGGCAAAGTCGCCGGGCCTCTTCAGCCAGCGTGGCCGTCCTGGTGGAGTGAAGATAGGCCAAGGCTCCGAGGACGCCCTCGAAGAACTGGGTCAGCTTGGCGTTGACGGTCCCTGCTGCGCCGGGCGTACCTCATGTTTGGCAACCCCATGGTGGCCAATTGCGAGGTGACCTGCCGCAACGACCTCCGGATGGCTGATCCACCTGTTCTCGCCCACCACATATTCCTGGTGGGAGGCGGCCTCGTTTGCCCGCAGCTGCTTCTCCTCCTCGAGGCTCCTGGTCAATGTTTCCTCCCGAGCCCTGCTCTCCGACAGCATCTTCTCGAGACCCTCCAGCTTCAGCTTGAGGTCTCTGATGGAGTTCTGGCCGGAGAGCTCCCGATCCCTGCCGATGACTGCTCCTTGCGCCTCTACCAAGGCACGGTTGAGCGTGTTCTTCTCGCCGGACAGCTTGAGGGCCTGCTCCTTCAGCTCATCCCGCTCTGCTTCCAGCTCCTTCACCTTGCCGGCATGGGCCATAGCTTGGGCATCGAGTGCCTCCTTGTGCCTCTGCTCCAGCTCGCGAGTCCGTTGCGCGACAAGGGCCTCGAGCTCCTCATCCTTGCCGCGGAGCCTTGCGCTAAGCTTCGCTTCACGTGCGGAGAGGTCCTCTTCCTGGGAATCCAAGGCGGCTTGATGCTGGTTCCGGGCAGCTTCAGCCGCGGCAGCCAAGTTCGCCGCCTCTTCCCGGGCCTTCTCGATGTCGGCCATTTTCATGGTGAGCTCCACATCGCGCTTGGCCAATTCCTCCTGAAAGGCCCTCTGCTCCTCGCGAGTCTGGTGGAACCAGGTCTGCGTCTCAGCGCGTGCGCCTTGAAGTCCACCTCCGCATTGTCCACCGTTGCCATCCTGGACTTGACCTTGTCCAGGCGGGCACGGTAGAGCACTTGGAGCTTCCGGAAATCGGCCCCCATGGCGCGGAAAATCTGCTCTTCTGGAGAACCGTCGCCGCCAACGCCCGGCTCATCAACCACCTCAAGCCCGGTGGCGGCAAGCACCTCGCTGTCAAAGGCTTCCCCTTCGGCGGGCGCTCGGCATGACGCCCCTGGAAGATGTACGAAAAGATCGTCGCCCACCTTCAGATATCTGCCGGGGCCTGAGGTTGAGGAGGAGGGAGGCTAGTCACCCGCCACCTCTTCCTCGGCGGAGGACTTGCCGGCCTCACCGATAGGTCCACCGCTGGCGCCCTCGGCAGAAGCCTCGCCGTTCGCCTTGGCGGCCCCCGCTGCGGCATCCTCGGTAGCACCCTTTGCGGCTTCGTCAGCGGCGGTCTCATCATCATCTTTGGCGGCCTCCTCGGCGGCAATCCTGCTGGCCTCCTCCGCGGCCTCCTCAGCAATATCTCCAACAACAATGTCCACGTCCTCCATGTCTGTTGAAAGAGGGCCTGGGCAGCAATGGGAGCAATGAAGTCAAGAAAAGAATAAGGGAAAAACAGAGACGAAGGACATGCGACTCACCAAAGGGTGTGAAGCGAAGCCCCTCTCCGCCAAACATTTGGCGCCATGGCAGAGTCACCAGCCCCAAGTTCCCCTCTTCCTCCATGGGTGTGGGCTCCGTGCCTGATGCCCTTGTCGGGGACGCCCCCCGCGGCGGCGTAGTCGATGGGGGTGGTGTGTTAGGAGTAGCCCTCTGTGGCTCCTCCTGCTGCCGCTCCCCTCCTGCAAACCCGGCAAGGTCAGCGTCATAGCATCGAGCGCCTACCACATGTTGAGTAAGAAGAGGGTGACGAACTTACGCTTGGGCTCAAGCGCCGGGCTGCTGTCCGGGCTGCTCAAGACCACCAGTGGTGTCTCTGAAGCCCAGCCGGGACCGACCGCCGCCAAGGTCCTCGCCCTCTTAGCCCTCCGGGCCAACGCCTCTGCCTCCTGCAAAAGCAAAATGGATCAAGACAAGCGACCGATTGGGAAGTGGAAATGACAATAAGGAACGGAGTACTTACTCGTCGTCCGTCTCCTCCTCTTCCACCAGTTTCATTTTCCTCTCCGGGCTGAGAGGCCCAAGATCAAAAGGGAGGTCCACATCATCATCCGAGTCGACACCTGCCGGAGGAGGCGAAGAAGGCGACGGGGTTTGTGCGCGCCCGGATGAGGAAGGGGCTGTCGCCTTCTTCTTCTCAGCGGCCTTCATCAGCCCCTTCGCTGCCGTGGCCCTCGTGTGGCGCCCGGACCCTCCAGGTCAATTGAGGCCGCAGAGCCCTGCCGGCCGGACCGCTCGCGGAGCCAGCCCGCCGAGGACTCCGCCCTCTTCCCTGGTTGGCGCCGAGCCCGCCGCCATGTCCTCCTCCTCCGACGACTCGTCGGCGCGCCCTCGACAAGCGGAGCTCCAACGCCGACGCTGCCGACCTCCCGGTGGCCGCCGCCCAGGGTGAACTGTTCCTCCTCCGCAGCCGTCGCGGCCTTGTCCTCCACGCCCTCGGCGCTGCCGGCCTCCATGGCAAGTTGTGCCTCCCTCGCCCTGGTGGCGATGTAGTCCAGCTCCGCCTGGGTGTTGTCCATGACAAGTCGCCGCTCGGCGTCAGCATTGACGTATACCTCGATCAAGGAGTCGAAGAATTGTTGCACATCTGCGTCCGTCGGCTCCTTCCAGCTCGGGACAGGGCCGTGCACGTTGCAATCCGGCATCATAGCAATGATCTCGGACCGGCGTGAGTTATTGCACAATGGGACCACCCCCGCTGGCAACTTGAAGAACGACCCCTTGACGGCCTTGCTGACTTTTGCGGCAGCCCTCGCGGCCTTGCCGGTCCGTTCAATCTCGCCGTCGCGACCCACATCAAGCTGGAAAAGCCGCTGGCAGAAGTGGGCATGCGCCATCACCGTGAAGTTGTGGTCGAGGCCAAGGCGGAGCCGCATAATGTCAGCCGGGTTCGTAAAAATCCAGGCTGGCCTCCCCTTGTTATGCAGCGGGGCGATCCGACGGCGAATGAAGTCCGCCCCGATCATCTCTAGGGTGAGCCCAGCCCGGGTCAGCCGGAGGATCCTGGTGGTGGCGACAGTAAGCCTCCCGTCGGCACCATCGATATCACCCCAATCGCTGCCACAGACCAGCGGCACTCGACGGACCTTGCAGAATTCCGGCGGGTCTTCGTCTTCAATCCAGCACCACCGGCCATGCCATTCATCCCACCTCTCCTTCATGGCACCGTCCGGGTACGCCCCCTTGGATCTTGAGATCTAGGCGGCGCATCCGGAGACGGCGCCTCCGGGCTGGATTCGAGGGGAGAAATAATGGCGAAAGACTGCCGTGTTGGGCTGCACTCCGGCAAAGCCTTCGCAAAGATGCGCGAAGAGAGCCAAGCACGACATCGCATTCGGAGTGAAATCCAAGAGGCGAAAGCCGAAGGTGTGCATGATGTCGCAGAAGAAATCGGAAAAAGGGGGGCATAACCCGCAAGAAAGGTAATCGACAAAAAAGGGATACCGATTTGGAGCAGGATCGGCGCAAGCGGCAGGAATGACGCACGTCGCCGGGTGCCCCGAATTCTCTCCCCCCGTCTTCACTCCCAATAAGGGCTTGAAGGAGGCCCGGAGCTCATGAACACCAATCGACGAGGGGAAGAAGAAGGCGGAATTCATTCGGTCCCCCGACAGCGCGCTCTCCGGCGGCTCCACGGTCCCAGAGCTCTTAGCCACCCCCTTGCCCTTGGCGGATTTGGGCGCCATGGCGGCCGAGAAGTCTAGAGGATTGAGGAAGTTGGGTGGCGAAGCAGCAACGGCGGGCGACGGCGAAAGCTTAGGAAGGAAGGAAGAGGAGAAACGGCGGCCCTGAGATTGGAAAAGGTACGAGAGAAGAGGAGGAAGCGAGCAACGCGCCCACGGTTATTCCTTCTTATGGGAGAAAACGCGGGCCGCCTCCTTTCACATTAACTGCGACGTGACGCATGCGCGCAGAGCTCAGCCCCACGCATGCCGCCCACGTCACGCGCGCCTCCCCACGCCGAGCCACGCGCGGGAATCATGGGAAGCGCGGGGCGCGAAGAGATTTACCGTGGTAAAAACCACCCCGCCTGCCCGCGCACCGTTTTTTGGGCCTAGCCCAACGACGCAATTGCGCTTACGTGTGGCCCAGGCCCGGGGGCTCCTGTCGGTATACAAAAAGAGGGATACACTTTTTGTACCCCTATAACGTGCACGGGCAGTCCGAGCCGCGGCACCACCGCATCGAGCAAGGCAAGGAGGTGAGCCAAGGTAAGGCCAAGCTCGAAAGGAGCAGAACGACGCCAAGACCAAGACCACAAAGAGCAAAGGGACAAGTGGACTCCTCGGCAAGATCCTTTCCGGAGGCAGTTTTAGCAAACCCGGCAGACCCCCTTGCCGGGCGGCTCGCCCCACGCCCACGGAGCGAATCACCTTGAGTCCACTGCCCCCATGGGGCAAGGATTCGGGAGACATCCCCGTGGTGGCATGCAGATCTTTGTGAAGACATTCAAGATCAGATACACACCATAGAAGATGACGACCCTTGGCGGGATCCCAGCCAAGGAGGACCACAAGGCCCCCGGCAAGAGCCTTGTCGGGGATGACAGCAGGTGCCACGGCAAGACCCTTGCCGGGGCTACGGCAAGGCCCTCGCCAAGAGCACACGTAGGGCCACCATCAGGCCCACGCCAATCAAACCTCCACCACCGTTCGCATGCAGCTGCCGACCCAACCAGTTGGGCAGGCACCTGTGTGGCTGCAAGCGGATCTTCATGGAGACCCACCGCTGCGCCACCTCAGCTGCCTGCCTGCCTACATGGCACTGCGGGCACCGCTGGCCAGGGCGCGTGTCGACACGAGAGGAAGCAGCGACGGGCGAGACAGGACTCTCCCCCGTCCCCGATAAAGCAAGGACACATAAGCAAGACGCATTAAAGGCGCCTTGTCATGTAATGCGAGGGATAAACTCGCATCACTGTACCCTTTCCACCTCCTGTGTGCCACTGTGGCAACCCCTTTCCCTATAAAAGGAGGCCCAAGGTGACCAGGAGGAGGATTCGGCTTTTTGGAGCTCCTCACGCCCCATTGCTAGTTCAAGAACGCAGATAAACAAACCACCAAAGCAGGAGTAGGGTTTTACGCATCCTCGCGGCCCGAACCTGGACAAAGAGACCATGTGCTATCTGTTTGATCCGCTCTTCTCACGACCCCGCGCCCCGCAACCGTAGTAGGGATTCTTGTGATCCCATAGGTGTCGTTCCCACCGACATAGTTGTACCCAGAGGCCGCCGCCATTGGAGGCGTCGGCTGGGGTTGGTGGTGGTTCGAAGGTGAGCTGGGCCTCGTGGATGTCTAGCGCCCAGCCTGGCGTGGGGGATCAGTTGGGGCCCTCTCCTCGCGCATGCCTTGGGTCCATCGCGACGGGGACGTAGGCTTCCAGGCTGTTCATGCCAGAAGCGCCGCCCGGCTGCCTAACGCTCCCGCCTTCTTCAACTGCCCTTTGATCCTGTTGGCCAGGGGCCTGCACTCCAGCGTGGTCCCTGGTGATGCCTCCCAGAGCAGCCCCGTGCCGAGGGGGGCGTTCAGGGTGGTGCGGGCTGCTCCGCGGGGCCGGTCAGCATCGAGAGGCTCTTCAGGACCACTGGGAGGGGGCGCGTGGTTGGGTCGAGGATGAGCGCGCGCCCCCACCACCGCCTGCGACGTGGGCAGGGTGCAGAACGGTGCAGCCCCCCTGCATGCCGCATCCAGCAGCTCGGCGACTCGTTCCAGCAGCGCGTCACGGCCGCTCTCCAGCAGCCTGCACCGCAGGAGCTCCCGAGCCACGATGACCGCCGCCCTCATGTTTGCTTGCTCCCTACGCGAATGCGGGGCGGTGGATGCAGCGTAGTTTGCAGATCGCGCGGCCGCGTGTCTGGGCGCTGCGCCAGCAGAGAGGGTTGCGCCGCGCGCCCCCCGCGACCGTCCGCCCCTGGTGGAATGCGGGCCGCGAGCAGGGCAGAGTGGAGGTCTTCTCTGCCGGTGGGTGCTGCGGAGGAGGTCTGGACGACCCAGTGCTCGACGTGCACCCTCGGGGTGTCAGCCATGGTGTTGGTGGAGTAGCGGAGGGCTGGTCGGTGGAAGAGAAGATTCGACGCACCCCTACCTGGCACTCCAAATGTCGGATATCAGGATCCTACAACCCGTGATAGGTTCGAACTCAGGGGTGTGTGTGGAGATCCCAACCTGCCCAGCCTAACTACTCGTGATCTCATTAGGCCTAGCGCGTCGAGCTCAAAGAGACACATAGACACAAAGATTTATACTGGTTCAGGCCACCATTGTGGTGTAATACCCTACTCCAGTGTGGTGTGATGGATTGCCTCGAGAGGCTATGGATGAACAAGTACAGAGGATGAACTAGCCTCAGGAGGTGAGGTGTTCTTGAGCTGGTGTAGTGTTCTACTTGTGCTGGTTTCAGTCTGAATGGATCCGTCCTCCTCCTATGGTGGTGGCTAAGTCCTATATATAGTGACCTTGGTCCTCTTCCCAAATATGAGCGGAATTGGATTCCACAATGGCGGGATTTGAAAGGGGACATGTAGGACAGTCTATCCTGACAAAAGTAGTCTTCGCCTGCGCAAAGCCTCTGGTCGTGACGCTGCGGTGGGCTCGATGATGACCTCGGTCCTACCGTCCTGGCGGTCTTGGTCTTGTTGCACCAGAATGGAAACCTTTGGCTCATTCCTCGGGACTCCGTGCCTGCGGCTTGCCTCCCTTGCACGGAAGAGGAAGCCTGCCCTCTGCGCCCGCCTGGCGCCCGTCTGGCCTTGGTCGTCATAGCTCACGTCCGCTGAGCCTCACGAGGTAGCTGCATAGAACTCTCCGCCCCACTCAGGAGCCCTCCTAAGAAGGCTGCTTCCTTCGGGGGTCTTGGCGCCGTCCGCCTCACGAGGCTTGGCCCCTCGCGAGGGTCTTGTAGTGTTGGTGCTGAAGCTAGGTCGTACCAGGCCGTCGACGAAGCCACGTGGTGGGCCGCAGGCACACAGGACTGGAAACCCCCAAGTCCAGGACGCCGACAACCTCTTCGAAACATCGAGTGACAAATCCTAATCTTGATCAATGCCAACCCAACAAACACCTTCGGAGACACCTGTAGAGCACCTTTATAATCACCCATTTACGTTGTGACGTTTGGTAGCACACAAAGTGTTCTTCCAGTATTCGGGAGTTGCATAATCTCATAGTCTGAGGAACATGTATAAGTCATGAAGAAAGTGTTGGGGAACGTAGTAATTTCAAAAAACTTCCTACGCACACGCAAGATCATGGTGATGCATAGCAACGAGAGGGGAGAGTGTCACCCACGTACCCTCATAGGCCGTAAGAGGAAGCGTTATGACAACGCGGTTGATGTAGTCGTACGTCTTCACGATCGACCGATCCTAGTACCGAAAGTACGGCACCTCCGCGATCTGCACACGTTCAGCTCGATGACGTCCCACGAACTCACGACCCAGTAGAGCTTCGAGGGAGAGCTTCGTCAGCACGATAGCGTGATGATGGTGATGATGAAGCTACCGGCGCAGGGCTTCGCCTAAGCACTACGAAGATATGACCGAGGTGGATTATGGTGGAGGGGGGCACCGCACACGGCTAAGAGATCAATGATCAACTTGTGTGTCTTCGGGGTGTCCCCCTCCCCCGTATATAAAGGAGTGGAGGAGGGGGGAGGGCCGGCCCTCTATGGGCCCTGGAGGACTCCTACTCCCACCGGGAGTAGGATCCCCCCTTCCCTAGTTGGACTAGGAGAGAAGGAAGGGAGAGAGAGGGAGGAAGGAAAGGGGGGCGCCGCCCCCCTCCTAGTCCAATTCGGACCAGAGGGAGAGGGCGCACGCGGCCTGTCCTGATATCCTCTCTCTATCTCTCCACTATGGCCCAATAAGGCCCATACACTTACCCGGGGGTTCCGGTAACCTCCCGGTACTCCGGTAAAATCCCGATTTCACCCGGAACTATTCCGATGTCAAAATATAGGCTTATAATATATCGATCTTTATGTCTCAACCATTTCGAGACTCCTCATCATGTCTGTGATCATATCTAGGACTCCGAACTACCTTAGGTACATCAAAACACATAAACTCATAATACCGATCATCACCGAACGTTAAACGTGCGGACCCTACGGGTTTGAGAACTATGTAGACATGACCGAGACATGTCTCCTGTCAATAACCAATAGCGGAACCTGGATGATCATATTGGTTCCTACATATTCTACAAAGATCTTTATCGGTCAAACCACATAACAACATACGTTGTTCCCTTTGTCATCGGTATGTTACTTGCCCGAGATTCGATCATCGGTATCTTAATACCTAGTTCAATCTCGTTACCGGCAAGTCTCTTTACTTCTTCCACAATGCATCATCCCGTAACTAACTCATTAGTTACATTGCTTGCAAGGCTTATAGTGATGTGCATTACCGAGAGGGCCCAGAGATACCTCTCCGACAATCGGAGTGACAAATCCTAATCTTGATCTATGCCAACTCAACAAGTACCATCGGAGACACCTGTAGAGCACCTTTATAATCACCCAGTTATGTTGTGACGTTTGGTAACACACAAAGTGTTCTTCCGGTATTCGGGAGTTGCATAACCTCATAGTCATAGGAACATGTATAAGTCATGAAGAAAGCAATAGCAACATACCAAACGATCAAGTGCTAAGCTAACGGAATGGGTCAAGTCAATCAAATCATTCTCTAATGATGTGATCATGTTAATCAAATGACAACTCATGTCTATGGCTAGGAAACTTAACCATCTTTGATTCAACGAGCTAGTCAAGTAGAGGCACACTAGTGACACTCTGTTTGTCTATGTATTTACACATGTACTAAGTTTGCGGTTAATACAATTCTAGCATGAATAATAAACATTTATCATGATATAAGGAAACATAAATAACAACTTTATTATTGCCTCTGGGGCAATATTTCCTTTAGAAAGCAGTAGCAATGAAACGGTCACGATCATAATGCTAAGCTAACGGATGGGTCATGTCCATCACATCATTCTCCTAATGATGTGATCTCGTTCATCAAATGACAACTCATGTATATGGTTAGGAAACATAACCATCTTTGATAAACAAGCTAGTCAAGTAGAGGCATACTAGGGACAAATATGTTTTGTCTATGTATTCACACATGTACTAAGTTTCCGGTTAATACAATTCTAGCATGAATAATAAACATTTATCATGAAATAAGGAAATAAATAATAGCTTTGCTACCTCCCTGCTAAACTTATAGCAAGGCACACATCAGGTCTGGTACACAGCATTGCATACATGATAGAGCCTATGGCTGAAGCACAGGGAACACCTTTCATTTTCTCCCTATCTTCTGCAGTGGTCGGGCATTGAGTCTGACTTAACTTCACACCTTGTAACACAGGCAAGAACCCTTTCTTTGCTTGATCCATTTTGAACTTCTTCATAACTTTATCAAGGTATGTGCTTTGTGAAAGTCCAATTAAGCGTCTTGGTCTATCTCTATAGATCTTGATGCCCAATATATAAGCAGCTTCACCGAGGTCTTTCATTGAAAAACTCTTATTCAAGTATCTTTTTATGCTATCCAGAAATTCTATATCATTTCCAATCAACAATATTTCATCCACATATAATATTAGAAATGCTACAGAGCTCCCACTCACTTTCTTGTAAATACAGGCTTCTCCAAAAGTCTGTATAAAACCATATGCTTTGATCACACTATCAAAACGTTTATTCCAACTTCGAGATGCTTGCACCAGTCCATAGATGGATAGCTGGAGCTTGCACACTTTGTTAGCATCCTTTGGATTGATAAAACCTTCAGGTTGCATCATATACAACTCTTCTTCCATAAATCCATTCAGGAATGTAGTATTTACATCCATTTGCCAAATTTCATAATCATAAAATGCGGCAATTGCTAACATGATTCGGACGGACTTAAGCATCGCTACGGGTGAGAAAGTCTCATCGTAGTCAACTCCTTGAACTTGTCGAAAACCTTTCGCAACAAGTCGAGCTTTGTAGACAGTAACATTACCGTCAGCGCGAGTCTTCTTCTTGAAGATCCATTTATTCTCGATGGCTTGCCGATCATCGGGCAAGTCAACCAAAGTCCATACTTTGTTCTCATACATGCATCCCATCTCAGATTTCATGGCCTCGAGCCATTTTGTGGAATCTGGGCTCATGATCGCTTCCTCATAGTTCGTAGGTTCGTCATGGTCAAGTAACATGACCTCCAGAACAACAAATTCTTCAATTCAAATTCAAAGTTTTCGAGATCTTTAAAAAAGTGGATTAATCAGACGAGGACAAAGAGAGAGTCCCATTCTACCGTACCACTTTGGTGCAGATCTTACACTGGTTGACCTACGAGGTTCGGTAGTAACTTGATATGAAATTTACATGATCATCATCATTAGCTTCCTCACTAATTGGTGTAGGAGTCACAGGAACAGATCTCTGTGATGAACTACTTTCCAATAAGGGAGCAGGTACAGTTACCTCATCAAGTTCTACTTTCCTCCCACCCACTTCTTTCGAGAGAAACTCCTTCTCGAGAAAGGATCCATTCTTAGCAATGAATATCTTGCCTTCGGATTTGTGATAGAAGGTGTACCCATTAGTTTCCTTTGGGTATCCTATGAAGACAGACTTTTCTGATTTGGGTTCGAGCTTATTAGGTTGAAGCTTTTTCACAAAAGCATCGCAACCCCAAACTTTAAGAAATGACAACTCTGCTTTCTTGCCAAAACACATCTCATAAGGCGTCGTCTCAACGGATTTAGATGGTGCCCTATTTAACGTGAATGTAGCCGTCTCTAAAGCATAACCCCAAAACGATAGCGGTAAATCAGTAAGAGACATCATAGATCGCACCATATCTAATAAAGTGCGGTTACAACGTTCGGACACACCATTACGCTGTGGTGTTCCGGGTGGCGTGAGTTGTGAAACTATTCCGCATTGTTTCAAATGAAGACCAAACTCGTAACTCAAATATTCTCCTCCACCATCAGATCGTAGAAACTTTATTTTCTTGTTACGATGATTTTCCACTTCACTCTGAAATTCTTTGAACTTTTCAAATGTTTCAGACTTATGTTTCATCTAGTAGATATACCCATATCTGCTCAAATCATCTGTGAAGGTGAGAAAATAACGATACCCGCCGTCAGCTTCAACATTCATTGGACCACATACATCAGTATGTATGATTCCCAACAAATATGTTGCTCACTCCATTGTTCCAGAGAACGGAGTTTGAGTCATCTTGCCCATGAGGCATGGTTCGCAAGTACCAAGTGATTCATAATCAAGGGATTCCAAAAGTCCATCAGAATGGAGTTTCTTCGTGCACTTTATACCAATATGACCCTAACGGCAGTGCCACAAATAAGTTCCACTATCATTATCAACTCGGCATCTTTTGGCTTCAACATTATGAATATGTGTATCACTACTATCGAGATTCAATAAAAATAGACCACTCTTCAAGGGTGCATGACCATAAAAGATATTACTAATATAAATAGAACAACCACTATTCTCTGATTTAAATGAATAACCGTCTCGCATCAAACAAGATCCAGATATAATGTTCATGCTCAACGCCGGAACCAAATAACAATTATTCAGGTCTAAAACTAATCCCGTAGATGTAGAGGTAGCGTGCCGACCGCGATCACATCGACTTTGGAACCATTTCCCACGTGCATCGTCACCTCGTCCTTAGCCATCTTCGCTTAATCCATAGTCCCTGTTTCGACTTGCAAATATTAGCAACAGAACCAATATCAAATACCAAGGTGCTACTGCGAGCATTAGTAAGGTACACATCAATAACATGTATATCACATATACCTTTGTTCACCTTGCCATCCTTCTTATCCGCCAAATTCTTGGGGCAGTTCCGCTTCCAGTGACCAGTCCCTTTGCAGTAGAAGCACTCAGTCTCAGGCTTAGGTCCACACTTGGGTTTCTTCACTTGAGCCGCAACTTTCTTGCCGTTGTTCTTGAAGTTCCCCTTCTTCCCTTTACCCTTTTTCTTGAAACTGGTGGTCTTGTTGACCATCAACACTTGATGCTCCTTCTTGATTTCTACCTCTGTAGCCTTTAGCATCGCGAAGAGCTCATCCCTTGCATATTATAGTTCATCACGAAGCTCTTGTAGCTTGGTGGCAGTGATTGAAGAATTCTGTCAATGACACTATCATCAGGAAGATTAACTCCCGGTTGAATCAAGTGGTCGTTATACCCAGACATTTTGAGTATATGTTCACTGACAAAACTATTCTCCTCCATCTTGCAGCTATAGAACTTATTAGAGACTTCATATCTCTCAATCCGGGCATTTGCTTGAAATATTAACTTCAACTCCTAGAACATCTCATATGCTCCATGACGTTCAAAACGTCGTTGAAGTCCCAGTTCTAAGCCGTAAAGCATGGCACACTGAACTATTGAGTAGTCATCCGCTTTGCTCTGCCAGACGTTCACAATGTCCGGTGTTGCTCCTACAGTGGGTCTTGCACCTAGCGGTGCTTCCAGGACGTAATTCTTCTGTGCAGCAATGAGGATAATCCTCAAGTTACGGACCCAGTCCGTGTAATTGCTACCATCATCTTTCAACTTAGCTTTCTCTAGGAACGCATTAAAATTCAATGGAACAACAACACGGGCCATCTATCTACAATAATATAGACATGCAAAAAACTATCAGGTACTAAGTTCATGATAAATTAAAGTTCAATTGATCATATTACTTAAGAACTCCCACTTAGATAGACATCCCTCTAGTCATCCAAGTGATCACGTGATCCAAATCAACTAAACCATGTCCGATCATCACGTGAGATGGAGTAGTTTTCAATGATGAACATCACTATGTTGATCATATCTACTATATGATTCATGCTCGACCTTTCAGTCTCAGTGTTCCGAGACCATATCTGCATATGCTAGGCTCGTCAAGTTTAACCCGAGTATTCTGCGTGTGCAAAACTGTCTTGTACCCGTTGTATGTGAACGTAGAGCTTATCACACCCGATCATCATGTGGTGTCTCGGTACGACGAACTTTCTCAACGGTGCATACTCAGGGAGAACACTTATACCTTGAAATTTAGTGAGAGATCATCTTATAATGCTACCGTCGATATAAGCAAAATAAGATGCATAAAAGATAAACATCACATGCAATCAATATAAGTGATATGATATGGCCATCATCATCTTCTGCCTTTGATCTCCATCTCCAAAGCACCGTCATGATCACCATCGTCGCCGGCGCGACACCTTGATCTCCATCATAGCATCGTTGTCATCTCGCCAACTATTGCTACTACGACTATCACTACCGCTTAGTGATAAAGTAAAGCAATTACATGGCGATTGCATTTCATACAATAAAGCGACAACCATATGGCTCCTGCCAGTTGCCGATAACTTGTTACAAAACATGATCATCTCATACAATAAAATTTAGCATCATGTCTTGACCATATCACATCACAGCATGCCCTGCAAAAACAAGTTAGACGTCCTCTACTTTGTTGTTGCAAGTTCTACATGGCTGCTATGGGCTAAGCAAGAACAGTTCTTACCTACGCATCAATACCACAATGATATTTCGTCAAGTATGTGATGTTTAAACCTTCATAAGGACCGGGCGTAGCCACACTCGATTCAACTAAAGTTGGAGAAACTGACACCCGCCAGCCACCTCTGTGCGAAGCACGTCGGTAGAACCAGTCTCGCATATGCGTACGTGTAATGTCGGTCCGGGCCGCTTCATCCAACAATACCGCCGAATCAAAGTATGACATGCTGGTAAGAAGTATGACTAGTATCTCCCACAACTCACATGTGTTCTACTCATGCATATAACATCTATGCATAAACCTGGCTTGCATGCCATTGTTGGGGAACGTAGTAATTTCAAAAAAATTCCTACGCACACGCAAGATCATGGTGATGCATAGCAACGAGAGGGAAGAGTGTGGTCCACGTACCCTCGTAGACCGTAAGCGGAAGCGTTATGAAAACACGGTTGATGTAGTCGTACGTCTTCACGATCGACCGATCCTAGTACCGAATGTACGCCACTTTCACGATCTGCACACGTTCAGCTCGATGACGTCCCACGAACTCACTATCCAGTAGAGCTTCGAGGGAGAGCTTCGTCAGCACGATGGCGTGATGACGGTGATGATGAAGCTACCGGCGCAGGGCTTCGCCTAAGCACTACGACGATATGACCGAGGTGGATTATGGTGGAGGGGGGCACCGCACAGGGCTAAGCGATCAATGATCAACTTGTGTTTTTTTGGCATGCCCCCTTCCCCCGTATATAAAGGAGTGGAGGAGGGGGGAGGGCCGGCCCTCTATGGTGCGCCCTGGAGGAGTCCTACTCCCACCGGGAGTAGGATTCCCCCCTTCCCTAGTTGGACTAGGAGAGAAGGAAGGGGGAGAGAGGGAGGAAGGAAACGGGGGCGCCACCCCCTCCTAGTCCAATTCAGACCAGAGGGAGAGGGGGCGCGCGTCCTACCCTGGTCTCCTCTCTCTCTCTCTCCACTATGGCCCAATAAGACCCATACACTTACCATGGGGTTCCGGTAACCTCCCGGTACTCCGGTAAAATCCCGATCTCATCCGGAACTACTTTGATGTCCAAATATAGGCTTCCAATATATCGATCTTTATGTCTCGACCATTTCGAAACTCCTTGTCATGTCCGTGATCATATTTGGGACTTTGAACTACCTACGGTACATCAAAACACATAAACTCATAATATCGATCATCACGAACGTTAAGCGTGCGGATCCTACGGGTTCGAGAACTATGTAGACATGACCGATACACGTCTCCTGTCAATAACTAATAGCGGAACCTGGATGCTCATATTGGTTCCTACATATTCTACCAAGATCTTTATCGGTCAAACCGCATAATAACATACCTTCCCTTTGTCATCGGTATGTTACTTGCCCGAGATTCGATCGTCGGTATCTCAATACCTAGTTCAATCTCGTTACCGACAAGTCTCTTTACTCGTTCCATAATGCATCATCCCGTAACTAACTCATTAGTTACATTGCTTGCAAGGCTTATAGTGATGTGCATTACCGAGAGGGCCCAGAGATACCTCTCCAACAATCGGAGTGACAAATCCTAATCTTGATCTATGCCAACTCAACAATTACCAGAGGAGACACATGTAGAGCACCTTTATAATCACCCAGATACGTTGTGATGTTTGGTAACACACAAAGTGTTCTTCCGGTATTCGGGAGTTGCATAACCTCATAGTTGAACATGTATAAGTCATGAAGAAAGCAGTAGCAACATACCAAACGATCAAGTGCTAAGCTAACGGAATGGGTCAAGTCAATCACATCATTCTCTAATGATGTGATCCCGTTAATCAAATGACAACTCATGTCTATGGCTAGGAAACTTAACCATCTTTGATTCAACGAGCTAGTCAAGTAGAGGCACACTAGTGACACTCTGTTTGTCTATATATTCACACATGTACTAAGTTTCCGGTTAATACAATTCTAGCCTGAATAATAAACATTTATCATGATATAAGGAAATATAAATAACAACTTTATTATTGCCTCTAGGGCATATTTCCTTCAGAAAGCAGTAGCAATGAAACTGTCATGATCATAATGCTAAGCTAACGGATCAGTCATGTCCATCACATCATTCTCCTAATGATGTGATCCCGTTCACCAAATGACAACTCATGTATATGGTTAGGAAACATAACCATCTTTGATAAACAAGCTAGTCAAATAGAGGCATACTAGGGACAATATGTTTTGTCTATGTATTCACACATGTACTAAGTTTCCGGTTAATACAATTCTAGCATGAATAATAAACATTTATCATGAAATAAGGAAATAAATAATAACTTCATTATTTCCTCTAGGGCATATTTACTTCAGTCTCCCACTTGCACTAGAGGCAATAATCTAGATTACAAAGTAATGATTTTAAAACCCATGGAGCTTTGGTGTTGATCATGTTTTGCTCGTGGAAGAGGCTTAGTCAACGGGTCTGCAACATTCTGATCCGTATGTATCTTGCAAATCTCTATGTCCCCTTCCGACACTTGATGACAGATGGAATTGAAGCGTCTCTTAATGTGCTTGGTTCTCTTGTGAAATATGTATTCCTTTGCCAAGGCAATTGCACCAGTATTGTCACAAAAGATTTTCATTGGGGACCCGATGCACTAGGTATGACACCTAGATCGGATATGAACTCCTTCATTTGCTACTTTTGAAGTAGAAATGTAATCCGCTTCACACGTAGATCCTGCCCCGACGCTCTGCTTGGAACTGCACCAATTGACAGCTCCTCCATTCAATAAAAATACGTATCTGGTTTGCGACTTTGAGTCGTTTAGATCAGTGTCAAAGCTTGCATCGACGTAACCGTTTACGACGAGCTCTTTTTCACCTCCATAAACGAGAAACATATCCTTAGTCCTTTTCAGGTATTTCAGGATGTTCTTGACCGCTATCTAGTGCTCCACTCCGGGATTACTTTGGTACCTCCCTGCTATGCTTATAGCAAGGCACACATCAGGTCTGGTACACAACATTGCATACATGATAGAACCTATGGCTGAAGCACAGGGAATTTCTTTCGTTTTCTCTCTATCTTCTCAGTGGTCGGGCTTTGAGTTTGACTCAATTTCACACCTTGTAAGATAGGTAAGAACCCTTTCTTTCACTGATCCATCTTGAACTTCTTCAAAACTTTATCAAGGTATGTGCTTTGTGAAAGTCCAATTAAGCGTCTTGACCTATCTCTATAGATCTTGATGCCCAATATGTAAGTAGCTTCTCTGAGGTCTTTCATTGAAAAACTCTTATTCAAGTATCCCTTTATGCTATCCAAAAATTCTATCATTTCCAATCAATAATATGTCATCCACGTATAATATTAGAAATGCTACAGAGCTCCCACTCACTTTCTTGTAAATACAGGCTTCTCCAAAAGTCTGTATAAATCCATATGATTTGATCACACTATGAAAACGTTTATTCCAACTCAGAGAGGCTTGCATCAGTCCATAAATGGATCGCTGGAGCATGCACAGTTTGTTAGCACCCTTTGGATCGGCAAAACCTTCTGGTTGCATAATATACAACTCTTATTATAGAAATCCATTCAGGAATGCAGTTTTCACATCCATCTGCCAAATTTCATAATCATAAAATGCGGCAATTGCTAACATTATTCAGACAGACTTAAGCATCACTACGGGTGAGAAAGTCTCATCGTAGTCAACTCCTTGAACTTGTCGAAAACCTTTCATGATAAGTCAAGCTTTGTAGACAGTAACACTACCGTCAGCGTC
Source organism: Aegilops longissima (assembly GCA_021605205.1). Classification (NCBI taxonomy): domain Eukaryota; kingdom Viridiplantae; phylum Streptophyta; class Magnoliopsida; order Poales; family Poaceae; genus Aegilops; species Aegilops longissima. Next base: position 646,151,753 of record CM038676.1, on the reverse strand, counting down.
GGTCTTCTTCTTGAAGATCCATTTATTTTCTATGGCTTGCCGATCATCGGGCAAGTCCACCAAAGTCCACACTTTGTTCTCATACATGGATCCCATCTCAGATTTCATGGCCTCAAGCCATTTCGCGGAATCTGGGATCATCATCGCTTCCTCATAGTTCGTAGGTTCACCATGGTCAAGTAACATGACTTCTAGAACATGATTACCGTACCACTCTGCTGTGGATGTCACTCTGGAAGACCTACGAGGTTTGGTAGTAACTTGATCCGAAGTTTCATGATCATCATCATTAGCTTCCTCACTAATTGGTGTAGTAATCACTGGAACTAATTTCTGTGATCAACTACTTTCCAATAAGGGAGAAGGAACAATTACCTCATCAAGTTCTACTTTCCTCCCACTCACTTCTTTCGAGAGAAACTCCTTCTCTAGAAAGGATCCATTCTTAGCAACAAATATTTTTCCTTCGGATCTGTGATAGAAGGTGTACCCAAGAGTCTCCTTTGGGTATCCTATGAATACGCACTTCTCCGATTTGGGTTCGAGCTTATCAGCTTGAAGCTTTTTCACATAAGCATCACAGCCCCAAATTTTAATAAACGACAACTTTGGTTTCTTGCCAAACCACAGTTCATAAGGCGTCGTCTCAACGGATTTTCATGGTGCCCTATTTAAAGTGAATGCAGACGTCTCTAAAGCATAACCCCAAAACGATAGCGGTAAATCAATAAGAGACATCATAGATCGCACCATATGCAATAAAGTACGGTTACGACGTTCAAACACACCATTTCACTGTGGTGTTCCAGGCGGCGTTAACTGTGAAACTATCCCATGTTGTTTCAAATGAAGACCAAACTCGTAACTCAAATATTCTCCTCCACGATCAGATCGTAGAAACTTTATTTTCTTGTTACGATGATTTTCCACTTCGCTCTTAAATTCTTTGAACTTTTCAAATGTTTCAGACTTATGCTTCATTAAGTAGATATACCCATATCTGCTCAAATCATCTGTGAAGGTAAGAAAATAACGATACCTGCCATGAGCCTCAACACTCATTGGACCGCACACATTAGTATTTATTATTTCCAATAAGTCAGTAGTTCGTTCCATTGTTTCGGGGAATGGAGTTTTAGTCATCTTGCCCATAAGGCATGGTTCGCAAGCACCAAGTGATTCATAAACAAGTGATTCCAAAAGTCCATCATCATGGAGTTTCTTCATGCGCTTTACACTGATATGACCCAAACGGCAGTACCACAAAGAAGTTTCACTATCACTATTAACTTTGCATCTTTTGGCATCAATATTATGAACATGTGTATCATCACCATCAAGATCCAACAGAAATAGACCACTCAGCAAGAGTGCATGACCATAAAAGATATTACTCATATAAATAGAACAACCATTATTCTCTGATTTAAATGAATAATTGTCTCGTATCAAACAAGATCCAGATATAATGTTCATGCTCAATGCTGGCACCAAATAACAATTATGCAGGTCTAAAACTAACCTCGATGGTAGATGTAGAGGTAGCGTACCGACGGTGATCACATCAACCTTTGAACCATTTCCGACATGCATCATCACCTCGTCCTTAGCCAATCTTCGCTTGATCCGTAGCCCCTGTTTCGAGTTGCAAATATGAGCAACATAACCATTATCAAATACCCAGGCACTACTGCGAGCATTAGTAAGCTAAACATCAATAATATGTATACCAAATATACCTTTCACTTTGCCATCCTTCTTATCCGCCAAATACTTGTGGCAGTTCGGCTTCCAGTGACCAGTCTCTTTGCAGTAGAAGCACTCAGTTCCAGGCTTAGGTCCAGACTTGGGTTTCTTCTCTTGATCATCAACTTGCTTGATGTTCTTCTTGAAGTTCCCCTTCTTTCCTTTGCCCTTTTTCTTGAAACTAGTGGTCTTATTGACCATCAACACTTGATGCTCGCTTTTGATTTCTACCTCCGCAACCTTTAGCATCGCGAAGATCTTGGGAATAGTATTGTTCATCCCTTGAATATTATAGTCATCACGAAGCCTTTATAGCTTGGTGGAAGTGATTGAAGAAATCTGTCAATGACACTATCATCGGGAAGATTAACTCCCAGCTGAGTCAAGTGGTTATGGTACCCAGACATTCTGAGTATGTGTTCACTGACAGAACTATTCTCCTCCATTTTGTAGTTGTAGAACTTGTTGGAGACTCCATATCTCTCAACTCGGGCATTTGCTTGAAATATTAACTTCAACTCTTGGAACATCTCATATGCTCCATGACGTTCAAAATGTCTTTGAAGTCCTGATTCTAAGACGTAAAGCATGGCACACTGAACTATCGAGTAGTCATCAGCTTTGCTCTGCCAGACATTCTTAACGTCATCAATAGCATCTGCAGTAGACCTGGCACCCAGCGGTGTTTCCAGGACGTAATTCTTGTGTGCAACAATGATGATAATCCACAAGTTACGGAACCAGTCCGTGTAGTTGATGCCATCATCTTTCAACTTGGCTTTCTCTAGGAACGCATTAAAATTCAAAGGAACTGTAGCACAGGCCATTGATCTACAATAACATAGACATGCAAAATAACTATCAGGACTAAGTTCATGATAAATTAAAGTTCAATTAATCATATTACTTAAGAACTCCCACTTAGATAGACATCCCTCTAGTCATCTAAGTGATCACGTGATCCAAATCAACTAAACCATGTCCGATCATCACGTGAGATGGAGTAGTTTTCAATGGTGAACATCACTATGTTGATGATATCTACTATATGATTCACGCTCGACCTTTCGGTCTCAATGTTCCGAGGCCATATCTGCATATGCTAGGCTCGTCAAGTTTAACCCGAATATTCTGCGTGTGCAAAACTGGCTTGCACCCATCTTAGCATCGGTGTCGTCTCGCCAACTATTTTTACTACGACTATCGCTACCGCTTAGTGATAAAGTAAAACAATTACATGGCGATTGCATAACATACAATAAAGCGACAACCATATGGCTCCTGCCAGTTGCCGATAACTTTGTTACAAAACATGATCATCTCATACAACAATTTATATCACATCATGTCTTGACCATATCACATCACAGCAAGCCCTGCAAAAACAAGTTAGACGTCCTCTACTTTGTTGTTGCAAGTTTTATGTGGCTGCTACGGGCTTCTAGTAAGAACCGTTCTTACCTACGCATCAAAACCACAATGATTTTTCGTCAAGTGTGTTGTTTTAACCTTCGCAAGGACCGGCCATAATCAAACTCGATTCAAAAGTTGGAGAAACTGACACCCGCCAGCCACCTATGTGCAAAAGCACATCGGTACAACCAGTCTCATGAATGCGGTCATGTAATGTCTGCCCGGGCCGCTTCATCCAACAATACCGCCGAATCAAAGTAAGACATTGGTGGTAAGCAGTATGACTATTATCGCCCACAACTCACTTGTGTTCTACTCGTGCATATAACATCTACGCATAGACCTGGCTCGGATGCCATTATTGGCGAACACGGTAGTTTCAAAAAAATTCCTATGGTCACGCAAGATCTATCTAGGAGATGCATAGCACCGGGGAGAGTATGTCCCCGTACCCTCATAGACCGAAAGCGGAAGCGTTTAGTAATGCAGTTGATCTAGTCGAACTTGTTCGCGATCCAACCGATCAAGCACCGAACGTACGGCACCTCCGCGTTCAGCACACGTTCAGCTCGATGACGTCCCTCGTACTCTTGATCCAGTTAAGGCCGAGGGTGAGTTCCATCAGCACGACGGCGTGGCGACGGTGATGATGATGCTACCGGCACAGGGCTTCGCCTAAGCTTCGCAACGGTATGATCAAGGTGTGTAATTGTGGAGGGGGCACCGCACACGGCTAAAAGAATAACTTGTGTGTTCTAGGGTGCCCCTGCCCCCGTATATAAAGGAGCAAGGGGAGGCCGGCCAGCCCCTAGGGCGCGGCCCCCACAAGGGGAATCCTACTAGGACTCCGAGTCCTAGTAGGTTTCCACCAAGGGAGAGAGGGGGAAGGAAGGAGAGGGAGAGAGGGAGAAGGAAAGGGGGGCGCCGCCCCACCTCCTAGTCCAATTCGGACTCAAGGAGGAGGGGGCACGCGGCCAGCCCTGGACGCCCCTCTCTCTCTCCACTAAGGCCCATGTGGCCCATTAGTTCCCCTGGGGGGTTCCGGTAACCCCTCCGGCACTCGGTTTTATCCGAAACTTCACCGGAACATTTTTTATGTCCGAATATAGTCGTCCAATATATCAATCTTTATGTCTCGACCATTTTGATACTCCTCGTCACATCCATGATCTCATCCGGGACTCCGAACAAACTTCAGTCATCAAAATCACATAAATCATAATACATATCGTCATCGAATGTTAAGCATGCGGACCCTACGGGTTCGAGAACTATGTAGACATGACCAAGACACATCTCCGGTCAATAACCAATAGCAGAACCTGGATGCTCATATTGGCTCCTACATATTCTACAAAGATCTTTATCGGTCAAACCGCATAACAACATACGTTGTTCCCTTTGTCATTGGTATGTTACTTGCCCGAGATTTGATCATCGGTATCATCATACCTAGTTCAATCTCGTTACCGGCAAGTCTCTTTACTCATTCCGTAATACTTCAGCCCGCAACTAACTCATTAATTACAATGCTTGCAAGGCTTATAGTGATGAGCATCACCGAGAGGGCCTAGAGATACCTCTCCGAAACACGGAGTGACAAATCCTAATCTTGATCTATGCCAACCCAACAAACACCTTCAAAGACACCTGTAGAGCACCTTTATAATCACCCATTTACGTTGTGGCGTTTGGTAGCACACAAAGTGTTCTTCCGGTATTTGGGAGTTGTATAATCTCATAGTCTGAGGAACATGTATAAGTCATGAAGAAAGCAGTAGCAATGAAACTATCACGATCATAATGCTAAGCTAACGGATGGGTCATGTCCATCACTCATTCTCCTAATGATGTGATCATGTTCATCAAATGACAACTCATGTCTATGGTTAGGAAACATAATCATCTTTGATAAACAAGCTAGTCAAGTAGAGGCATACTAGGGACAATATGTTTTGTCTATGTATTCACACATGTACTAAGTTTCCGGTTAATACAATTCTAGCAGGAATAATAAACATTTATTATAAAATAAGGAAATAAATAATAACGTTATTATTGCCTCTAGGGCATATTTCCTTCAGATACAACGTCGTCATTGAAGGCAAGTTTGGGGGTTACTGAGGGAGTCCTGGATTATGGTGTCCTCGGGGAGCCGGCATATGTGACATGGGACGGACTGGTGGGACGTGAAGATACAAGATTGAAGGCCTTCTCCCATGTCCGGATGGGACTCTCCTTTGCGTGGATGACAAGCTTGGCGTCCAGATGTGTAGTTTCCTTCCTCTGTAAACCGACTTTGTATAACCCTAGTCCCCTCCGGTGTCTATATAAGCCAGAGGGTTAGTCCGTATTGATCAGCATAATCATACATGCTAGACATCTAGGGTTCTAGCCACTATGATCTCGAGGTAGATCAACTCTTGTAACCCCTATACTCATCAAAGTTAATCATGCAGGGCGTAGGGTATTACCTCCATCAAGAGGGCCCAAACCTAGGTAAAACATCGTGTCCCCTGCCTCCTGTTACCTTCGATCCCTAGACACACAGATCGGACCCCCTACCCAAGATCTGCCGGTTTTGACACCGACAGTGATCAACTGGGATAGGGTGTCTGAAGCAAAGCTATTGTACAGAAACTACTTTGCTCCCATGCTTGCTTTCCTGGATGATCCATGGTTTTGTCACCGTTTTCGCATGCGGAAAGCATTGTTCTTGCGCATTGTGGAGGGAGTGGAGGCACACGACGACTGCTTCAAGCTCACAAGCGATTGTTACGGACAAATCTCTTTCTCTCCTAAGTAGAAGTGCACAGCTGCTCTGAGGATGCTTCACTTGGTACTGCTGCAGATGCCGTTGGTGAGATGGTCGGGATGGGGGAGAGCACGTTCTTGAATACTATTGTCAGGTTTGCCCGCGCCGTCGTGGAGGTGTTTGGACCTGAGTATCTCAGAGAACCAAATGTGGAGGACACGGAGAACTTGTTGGCTATTGGACAGGCAAGGGGATTTCCAGGAATGCTCGGGTCAATTGATTGCATGCATTGTCAATGGAAGAACTGCCTCAAAGGTTTGTGGGGAATGTATCAAGGTCACACCAGAGAGGCCACCATCATACTAGAAGCGGTGGCATCACATGACTTATGGATTTGGCATGCTTTCTTTGGAATGCCGGGTTCTGACAATGACATCAACGTGCTTCAACGATCTCCAGTGTTCAGGAGACTTTGCAATGGGGAATCACCGCCGTGCAACTACACCATTAGCGGTTGAGACTACAACATGGGATACTATCTTGCCGATGGTATCTATCCTCAGTGGGTAGCGTTTGTGACGACCATATCTGAGCCGCGTGGCAAGAAACAAAGCCACTTTGCAACAATGCAGGAAATGGCTACGAAGGATGTGGAGAGGGCATTTGGTGTGCTTGAAGCTCATTGGGGAATTATGCGGAGTGCTGCAATGATATGAGAATCAGAAACTTTGTGGCAGTTGATGACATGTTCTGTCATTTTGCACAATATGATTGTCGAGGGAGGGTGATGGTGTAGCCCAAACCCATGATTTCGAAGCACCTGGGGAACAAGTTGAAATCCCGAAAGATCAAGATGCGGCTCAGCTGATGAACTTTCTTTAGATGCATCAGAATCTTCAAGATCAGCAGGTGCACACACAACTACTCAATAATCTTGTGGAGCACATGTAGACCCATAATGACAACCAAGAAGCCAATGCTTGAGTTTGGCACTTCAAATAAATTTTATGTAAACACTACTATGCTTCATACCAACATTATCTATTTACGTGAGACATTGCCTTGTATGATTGACGTGCATGTATTTGCATGGATTTGAGAGTCTGGATTTGAGATATGTGGATGCTGGGACAAAAACATGCGGGCCTGCCTGGATGCCCCCGCGAGCGTGTCCGGGCATGTCCGCAGACGTATAGGAAGTCAGATTTGCCAAGTCCGGCTGTAGATGCTCTAAGAAAAGTAATTCGGGCTGGAGTAGTTTGTAGGCCTCATGCTGGCACAGGAGGCCGTTACCAACGTGACAGAGAGGAGCTCAAAGGACCAAACTATAAAGTGAATCCGTTTACGCCGTCACGCCGAGAAACCCACGTGGACTTGGATTTGGCGAGAAGACGTCGTGCTAAGGCCCTATAGAACCAACGCACTAGAACAACAATCGCCGCCGATGAAGAATAACGTAGATAGGAAGGATCCAATCCAAAGACACACGAATGTAGACGAACAACGACGAGATCCGAGCAAATCCACCAAAGATAGATCCATCGGAGACACACCTCCACACGCCCACCAACGATGCTAGATGCACCGCCGGAACGGGGGGTAGACGATGAGACCTTTATTCCATCTTCAGGGAGCCGCCACCGTCTCGTCTTCCTGAGCAGGACACAAACCCTAACAAAACGGAAAGAAACAACTAAAATCTTAGCCCCCCCCACCGGCCCTAGCAAGGATCCACCGCGCACCCATGGCCCTAGGGCCACTGGAGACGAGGCGGGCCTGCGGCAGCGCCTTGGCGGTATGAATCCAATGGTGTTTATTCAGATCTTTGTATGCTGAGTGACTTTTAGAGGAGTCAATCCTCTGTTTTTACGTGTTGTTTGGTGACTTTGGTCATTGAAAATTTCTCAATACTCCCCCGCAAAAAAAAAAATCTCAGTACTAAAATTCGGCTTTGAAGGGAGGAGGTCTGGCGTATGGTTCTGAAAAATTGTCGAAACTGGAGAGTGATCTACAAGAGAAAAGAATGTGGGATGCTGGAGAGGTTTATTCAATATCTGATGAGAGAATGTAAAACCCTGATGGAGGCACCTACATGGTATGGATCAACTGCAGCTGGAGGACTTTCAGCTATGTAATAAGAATCGTGCTCTCTGAACCTGTGAAGCGAGGAGCCCGATGCGAGCTGATGTAATATTTGCTTGACTCCTAGAGGACTTTACCTTTTTTCCTTTCTTCATCTTTAGTTTGTAGCTTGTCGGACAGGGGTTCTTTTGACCCTGGTTAAGATGGTGCTTGTTTCTTTTGAAATGGAACCGAGGAGATGATCCCTGATGATGTAGAAAAAAAGAAACAACGAGTAAAAACAGCACCTACATAGCTTGCGAATTGTGCCAGTTTTCGCAAAGGCATGCTTCGTCGACGATGACTCGGCACAGCTTAAGGCTTTCATCCCGCTTTATATATAAAGTAATGATAATCAATCACCCGGTACAAACGCACGCCACCACAACACAAGCACACATCCAAGGCAGGATACATAAGCGCTGAGCGCAGCAACATCACCCCTAGCGGAAGAGATGAAGCTACATATGACGAACCGTGGGCTTCAAGGCGGTGCCTTTAGGAAGTTCACGACACCAGAGCGCCGCCACCGCCCGATCCAAGGATCAGAGTTTCCCCCGGAGCATCACGAAGGACAATGAGAGCCGCGACGACGCCTTCAAGAAGGGAACGAGCTTCACAGCCGCCGGTCCATCCGAAGATAGAACAGGTTTTCACCCCGGCCAACACTCACCGCTACCGAACGCCACACCACGGCAGCCACACCGCCCGCACGGCCATGGCCACCGGGCAGCACCAAGCCACGGGCTCTGCCCAAGAGCACCGTGCTACCACCACCAGGGCCGCCGCCCCGGCAACCAAGACCTTGACACCCCCTCACCTGAAATCCGCCGCTACCCCAACCAAAGAGACGAGCGGAAAGGCCCCGTCTTTCGCACCTTTGGCCGGCCCCCAATGCCGAGACCCAATAGGTCAGCCAAAACTAGCCTCCATCGACCGTCCTGCCGCACCGGTTGCGAGACGAGCTCGGTCCTGCTGCACGTGCGCGAGACGAGCTCGGTCCTGCTGCACCGGGCGCGAGACAACGATGGACTGCAACTGGGAGAGAGTCAACTCTTCGACGGAAATAGCGCCAAGATGACGAGAAGGGGGATCGAAGGCCACTCGGATCGACGCCACCGCCGGAAGACCGCCGGGAGCCCCATCCACCACCGCCACACCCGCCACGAGCAGCGGGTGCTACACCACCCGCAGCAAGGATGAACACGACAACCGCCCGCAGGCTCGTGGCGCCCAGATCTGGCCCGCCAGCCCCGGCCGACACCGCCTCATCCCCACCACCGCCTGGGCCTCCACGCCGCCGCAGAGCCCTGCCCGCCGCCCGCCGTGGACCGCCGCCGCTCCCAACCACTGGGCCTCGCGGATCTGGCGCGCGCCGCCGCGCCCCAACGAGGAGAGGAGGGGAGGGGTGGAGGTTGCCCAGGAAGCCGCCCCGCCGCCGCCCTCACTGGAGCCCGCCCGGGCTTCGCCGGCGGCGCCTCCGGCGGCGGCGAGACGAGAAGGGGGAGGGAGAGGACCTGGCGGCGGCGCTGGAGGAGTCGCCCCCCGTGTCACCAGAGGAGGGCGACGCGGGGGTGATTTATTCTATTCCCCTCTCGGCACAGCTTACTCAATGACTGGAATTCGACTTTGAAGATCCTGTCGTTTTTTACTTTGCAAAGCGACCACCAGATGAAAACAACCAGGCAGTGCTTAGTGGCAGTCTAGACTGAATAACCGAGAGAGTTTGGCTGGGCGTTCCACGGTTCCACCAATAAGCGAGAGAGGACACATAGCATTTCCTTCTAATCTCTGTTTGGTGGTAATTATAGGAGAGCAGCTAAAAAAACAATTATACGAAAGAAGATACACTGTATATTACTCCCTCGTCCTATAATATAAGAGCGTTTCCAACACTACACTAGTGTTAAAAATGCTCTTACATTATGGGACGGAGGGAGTAGTACTGTAACAGTTTCCTCTGTTTGGTTGAGAAGTGATAGATATGGTCCAGCAGTGGAGCGCAGCTCAACCAAATCCCCAAAAGATCTGGTGTAGGCCAAGGCATTTATGATTGGAATGCTTGGAAGGATAACAGCACCATAATCCCAAGAGTTGGAAGCTTCAGTCTATTCTGCCAATCCCCCACGATTCTCAAGCATCCACATCTGCTACAGTAAAACTATGCTCATGCAACAAGGAACGCTGCTCAAACGTTCAGGTCAATTGCCTGCCCGTAATACTCCTATACATCGCAAACAAATCTCCTATCGGCAGTACATAGTACATTGAAAAAAAAAATCCTGCCTCTACCTACCGTACGGCTATACGTTGCGCCAGTTCAGTAAGATTGCGTTGAATTGAAATCTTGAAAGTGCTCCTTACAGAGAAGTACTCCATTTAACAGGAAAAACGTTTTTATATTACGAGACGGATCACGGAGGAAGTATAAGGCAAGAAAAGTAAATAAATCTCGTTAGATAAATTCTCTTCATGCGCGATCATCGAAAACTAAGAAAATCACTAAAGAAATCAGTAGAGCAGACTGATAAAAGAAATCCGAATCAAATTATCACACATCCTTAACTCGCTCGATCGTCACATCCGACGATAGCAGAGAACATAAAAAACATGGGTACCATCGCAAGTTGCATATTTATTCATCGGCATACATGATTCCCTATGACAACTTCCTACTGCAGGTGACAGACCTGAAAATGGAATGGAGCACCGCCTTGCCCGTCCTCCTCGCCACCGCCCTGCGCCTGGATCCGTTCTTCGCCTTCGCCGGCGCCGATGTCCTACTCCTGCTCCTACCGGTCGCCGCCGGTTCCTGTGCACACGGCGACGCCATGAGGTGGTTGTCGAGCACACGGTACACGGATGCAAGCTCTACGGAGTCGTACAACTGGCTCCCACAATCCCACCCACGGCGGAACACCGCCGCGGCCTCCTCCTCCCCCTTATTTTCCTTCCGCTCTCCTTCCATCCCTGCTAACCCACTACCGCTCATCAGGAACCTCTTATTGCCTTGTTATTATACCGTCACCCATCACCGAGCGAATCTGGCATGATCAAGATTGTACAAGATTTAACGTGTTTTCTGTTTTTGTCGTTCTTCAATGTATTGGCTGTTGAGCATACCAACATTTATTATGACAGACCCCGCATGGGAGGAAACAGCTCAACGCGTTGAAATTTTTCGGGTGGTGATAGATAGTAGTAGCGTGTTCCTGTCTTCTCGTTATGGTAAGTAACGAAGAGTCGATCCCCTCGTATCCTTCCACATTAATCTCCGGGTTGTTGTTATTTATTTTTTTGCATGGTAATATATGTCTCATTCATAACATGATCTTTTCAGTTTTATCATGTCGGTCATTCCGGGTTGTTGTTAGACGCCTGAATTTAGTTATGAACATGTCAACGTCGTTCTTGTCCTTGCACATTCACGTGTTCTTGCTTCCACAGCCAAGAAGAGCCAAAACGATGGATGGGAAGGATCACACATCCACGAGACGTTACACTCTGAAAATCCGAAAGATTAAAGACACTACCCTCCATGCCTTGATTCTAGAAAAAATGCCTCCGTCCTCCACGCACAGAGCTAGTGGTGGAGTTCGGACCACAGAGGATATGAGTTTTCAGCTCGTGCGAGCCGTTGTTTAGGTGATCCTTCCCATACATCATTCTCGAGCTTCATCGTCCGAGTCCCAGTAGATTTTCTTTCTTGTATTTCTCTCCGGTTTTGAGAAGGCTCTAAAGGCTCATTTTATTTCTTTTATGTGTTTTCCTGATCGGTTTTGCCAATTTCCCCTTTCCTTTTTCTATTTTCTGTTTTGGTCTTCCATCTAACTTTTTACTTTTTTTCCTTTTTCAATTCCCAACCATTTTTATAATTCAGACAAAAATTTCAATTGATAAACATTTGAAAGTTTGGAAATATTTTCAAATTCATGAACTTGTTAAAAAGTTAGGAACATCTTCCAAAATTTTCAACATATTTTTTACTTTATGAACATTTTTAAAAGTTCATGAAGTTTTTAAAATCATTTTTAGCATTTAAAAAAAATTAATCACGAAATTTTATAATATTAGCAAAAAGAACTTAAAATGTAGTGTGTTTTTAAAATTTTAAGAGTATATTTTAAATTCAGGAATTCTTCCTAAAATTCTTGAACATTTTAAAACTATCCGAGCTGAGCTAACGGATCATCATTTCTAAACTTGTATATACACTTTTTAACTTGCTGGAATCTCTGACATCCAAAATCTTGGCAAACACATCACCACTTCGCCCTCACCCAAGGATCTGCTTGTTTAGCTTATATGAATCACCCAAAACATCAGGATGATTTTTGGCCCCTGCCCAGGTGCATTTGTAACATCAAGGAACTCATTTAGCAGAACAAATTTGGGTTGGATGAATAAACATATACATCTGGCCCGGTCTAAATCTAAATAGCACTGTAGTACTCCCTCCGTCCCAAAATAAATGTCGCCGATTTAGTACAAAATTGTACTAACTTTGAACTAAATCAAAGAATCTTTTTTTGGGGGGCGAGGGGAGTAGTGTCATGTAATGATGTGTTACTATTTCGCCTAGTGTCTACATAACTACACCATGCGATAGTCGTCAGGTGTGATACCGACTACACTCTACACTGAATCCGCTGATTTATGATTATGAAGTTTGGAGAGGACAAAGGCCCCATCTTCATTTCTGAATAGAAATCACACATACACTTGTTTTGACATGGGGGTAAACCAATAATCAGACTAAAGAAGATATTGCTCTAAATAGGCAACTCCACGCCTATTTTTTTTTAAATGACATAATCCTCGCTTTCAGATCGTATAGGTGGCCATGTGAAGGTTTTTTTTTAGGAAAATGTAAAGGTATTTTTAACCCCATTGGATAGCCGAATTGTAGTTTACTCAAGCTCCAAACTATATTTACAACTGGTTATATTTTTAGGTCAGTACAATATCTTGAATGTGGAGAAGTATACGAAAGATTTACAAGAAATGATGTTCATGAGTGAGTCATTACATACCAATCCATTAATGTTCTCCAGATGAAAGAAGCCATCATGGCCTTGAGCATTCTAAAACTTGTAGAGGTCCAGAAGCTGATGATAGAAGTTTTATAAGTAAAGAAGTACATGGTTCAGGGAGTAGAGATAACAATCTGATTTGGTTTACTCTTAAGATCCACAACTTGCAAGGAAGAGAACAATAGCTTTTCAACAAGCATGAATACAGCAATATTATGCTTGGAGATATCGGAGCATAAGCATTGGAAAGGCAGCATATTAATACTTGGTAGCAATAAATAACTCACAACTAACAACATAATTTTCGCAATCTTGGACAGAAATATCTGCAACATTATATGAAAAAAAAAACTGAAAGCTTAACTGTATATATGAATGAAATAACAATTTTATAAAAGGAAAAATCACCTGTACAGGACTACCTTCATAGCCACCATATAATGGATCTTCAGATAATAGAACAAGGGTTTCCAGGTAAATAAATCTGCCATCATTTCCAGTTTGAACCAGTAAATTTTTGTGTAGGGATTTTTCAAAATTAATTGACCGGAAATAACAAGACCCAACTGCTATATGACCAGCAAAGCCCAGGGCACTAGTCTCGGCCATACCGGTCATCATAAGTGCAACAACAGCTTTTCTTGCAGCATGAATTAGTGGAAAGGCTCCAGCCCCTAAAATAAAGTTGAAGGGCTCCAAGAAGCACTAACTTTGAAAAATTAATGTTAGTAATATTTCCATGTATTATTTTCTGGGCGTCAAGTCAAATGTGACTACTTCTTTTTTAGGAAGTTGCAACTACTTTCATCAGCAGCAACAACAGCTTTGTATTTTGTCCATAGCAGGAAACACTAACGTCACGGAGCCCTTCCCAATCAACTCTATCAACTGGTTGCTCAAAGAGTACAAGAGTCACTCCCATTTATGAACCGGCAGTGGTGACAAAATAACTTAAGTATAAACACCAGATAAACATCACAGTGATTGAGATTTCATATAATGAAAGAACTAAACATACAGAGAAAAAAGCAAAGTTCTATCTTTTACAGTATCATCAAATTTGCACAAGTACAAACCATGTAGTCCAAGATAAATGAGTAGTCCGGATGGACAAGCCTCATAGCATTCAGAACTGCTATATCCCAGTTCCATTTTTCCCTACTTTTATGTTCAATATTTGAAACCCTTGTCCTCAGTATTTTGCGGCCAATTGAGCTGCAACATTTTTGGGTCAAAATTGGAATCTATTTCAAAAATAACCGAATTTGGCAATTTTGATCACGCAAGTCATGTCTATGCAGGGCATTGGCCACGTCCCAGAGCACCGCCCTCGGAGCCGGACTCCGGGCTCCCTGGGTAGATCACACTTCAAGCAGGGCAAAGTTTTGTTTTGGAATTTTCCATACGTATTTTAACCTCATGTGTCCAACTGTCCATCTACATGTATGGCGATTCCATTATGGCCCATACCCATATGCTGGTTCGTTGCCGTGTTACTAGCTAAGTCACTCCCCATCTAATAGTGGGGAGTAACCTGGAAAATACACATGAGCTCCTAGGTTCTCCACAATCCTAACGATATTAAACGTAAAAAAATACCAAAACAATTAAAAAAACTGAAATTTGGGGATATCAAGCCTGGGTTCTCAATCTACTAATGTGTGAAGTTTTGACCCCTCAAAAAAAATTGTGAAGTTTTGTGAAAAAATACCAGAAAAATGTATCCGTGGCGAAGAAAATATTATCCGAACAAAAATTCATGCAAACAGTTTTTTTGTATACGTAGGAATTTTTTGTTTTTTTGCCACGAATATGTTTCTTGGTATTTTTTCATGAAATTTCACACTGGAGTAGATTGGAAACCCAGGTTTGGTATCCCAAAATCCCAGGTTTGTTTTTCAAATTTCTCGGTATTTTTTTGAATTTAATGTTCGTATAGGTGTGTGGAGCACCCGGGTGCTACAAATTCGCTTCCAGAGTAACCTATGTCACAAACTAGTCTAAGTTACTCCCCATCTAATAGCGGGGAGTAACCTAAGGCTAGTACTAGTGGGAAGTAACCTAATAGTGGGGAGTAACATAAGGCTAGTCCTAGTAGGGAATAAACCTAATAAATGAAGCTTTGCATATGGGGAGTAACTTAGGCCAGTTCTTTTGGCAGCTTAATAAATAAGTTGCCTCACAGCGTCGTCATCATTGCATCCCTTCTTGAAGGTGCTCATTGGTACCGGTGCTTCGGAGGCTTGGAGCTTGGTGGGCGTTCTTCGGTGGGTGCAGCGGCCACGAGGCTTCTTCGTTTTTTTGTCGATCCGCCATTGTTGGCATTTGTTTCTCTTGTATTTTCTCTTCTTCTTTTTTGGGCGTGACTGTGCTGCTTCTGTCCCAGCACCTATCGTTGGATGTATCGGTTGGTTGCTTTATATACAAAGCGGGGGGAAACCCTTTTTCGGTAATAAATAAGTTGCTTCCTCCCCAGCTTTTCCATAAGCCGCCTCTTTTATTCATTGAGGCTTCTAAACTAGTTATGGTATAACCGATTTAGAAGTCTCAACAAATTTAAAGGCGGCTTATTTTTTAAGCTGGGGAGAAGCACCTTATTTTTTAAGCCGCCGAAAAGAACTGCCGACTAGTTTGTAACATAGATTAGAACCGTTTGGAGTAACTTAGACTAACCTAATACTAGCATCAAATTTGCACGAGTACAAACCATTTAATTTGTCAAGAACTTCATTTATAGTAGCATCAAATTTGCAAAAGTACAAATATTTTTAGTTTGTGAAGAACTTTAATTCCTTGATTTTCTGTGTACGCTTCATTTGCATCCAAGATAGATGAGTAGTCCTGATGGACAAGACTTATATATAGCATTCAGAATAGTTATATCCGAGTTCAAGTGTTTTCCTACTTTCAAGGTTCCAAGCCCCTTGTCGTCGTTATTTTGCGGCCAATTAGAATCTTATTTTCAGAAATATCTAACTTCAGCACTTTCCATTAAGCAAGTCGTGTCTAGGGAGGGCATCGGCCACTTCTCAGAGCACCGTCGCACTCCGGGCTCCCTAGGTGGATCACACTTCACACTTCAAACGCGACAATGTTTTGTTTTGGAATTTGCGATAGGTATTTCAACCTCATGTGTCCAACTGTCCACCTACATGTATGGCGATTTTCGTTATGGCCAATATCCTCGCGGTGCCGGTTTGTTGCCTATACATAAAGTAGTAAACGCCTTTCAAGAAGAAGACAATAAACCATGAGTTGTCTATGCATATCTAGTAGGAGTACGCAGTACCACAATAACGACATGATTGCTTTCCGCAATTATCATGTCTATACGCAATCTCCAAATAAAAAGTGATAAATGCCTTTCAAAGAAGACAATAAATCCTGAGTTTTCCTTGACTGTATCCAGTATGCAACACCTCGTTAGTTAGCATTCTTATCTTCCAACTGTCATACTAATATGGAGGGTTGGCAATGGAAAGAGAATTCAGATTAGTAGAGACCAATGGGTCCCACGGAGAAGTGGCCTGAAAACTACGGGTTTCAAGAGGCGTTCAAGATTGAGGTGGGTAAATCAACTTCTAAATGGAAACAGGAGAGAGTGGGACGAGGCACTCATACACCAATTGTTTCACCCTCATGATGCAGAGGAGATATGTAAGATTAAAATTCCTAGAAGCGAAGTGGAGGACTGCGTCGCATGGCATGAAGAGAAGTCCGGTGTGTTTACTGTCCGGAGTGCATACAAGCTGGGTGCAAACCTCAAACAGCATAACAATGCGCTGGCATCGAGCTCGAGGAATGATGCAGATGATAGAAGTATTTGGGATCTCATATGGAAAACTAAGGTACCAGAAAAAGTAAGGATCTTCGCATGGCGAGTGGCGACAAATACGCTCCCAACTAAAGAAAATAAATGGAAAAGAACTCTGGAACTAGACAATACCTGCAGTATTTGTGGGAGTGAGGTTGAGAATGAATTCCATGCGACAGTAAACTGTACAAAAGCTAAGGCTCTTCGAAAGGAAATGAGATCACATTGGGTCTTACCAGAGGAGGAGCATTTTCGGTTTCTTTGGAGTAGATTGGCTCTGAACCTGCTGGCAAAACATGATGCGAAACAAGGAGAAGGACTCTGCTCCTGCTGTGGCGCGCCTGGTGGTTGCGTGATGACTGCATTCATGCTAAAGGGAATGCGAGGATTGACCAATCGACGAGTTTCCTTGTTAGATATGCTGAGGAGACAAGATTGGGAGAAGCAGACTGTATGACACATGAGTTGGATGCCCACCTGAACGACCAAGTGTTGGATCCAACATAACAGCGACGCGTAGAAATTAAGGAGGGGAAGAAAACAAAGGAGCTGGGCTGTATGAGCAACCAAAGGAACACTGCTCCTGATGGGATACATGAAAGCCAAGCAGGACTGGTGACAATGGGATCCAAGCAGTTTGAGCGGAGCAAATGGGAACCGCCTAAAAAAGGGTGGTGGAAACTGAATACAGATGCTTCCTTTCTAATTAAAACGGGTGATACAACGGCTG
The DNA here is from genome assembly GCA_021605205.1 of Aegilops longissima. Lineage (NCBI taxonomy): Eukaryota > Viridiplantae > Streptophyta > Magnoliopsida > Poales > Poaceae > Aegilops > Aegilops longissima. The sequence goes on along the minus strand of CM038676.1, from coordinate 646,134,141 downwards.
GCTCCATCGTTAGAACACACCAGGGTGTGGTGGCTTTGGCTTGTGGTCAACGCGTGCAGGCATGTAAGGACCCGGAAGAAGCCGAATTATCAGCTGTTTTGCTGTTTTGTACGGGCTCTCTACCCTGAGTAAGTACTATAGGGCGACAATCATCACAACCCTGAACAAAAGGGCGACAAACCACTCGGCGTTTTTTCCCCTAGTTTCAGATATCTGGCACCTCGGGGAGTTGTTCAAGGAGGTGTCGTTCAGAACCACAAGAAGATCCAGCAACAAGATGGCGCCGAGCTCGCTGCTCTTGCGAGAAACAAGGAGACTACTTCAACCGGGAGACGTTCCCCAGTGAAAAGTATCCTCCGGGAGGACTGTAATTGTTCTAATTCCTTGTTCGTTGTAAAAATTGTGGCTGTGTTGATCCTCAAAAAAAAAATCTGTTAGCGATATGGCGAGACCAGGCGCACGATCTCAGAACGCGACAGGCCGAGGCCGGTAAGCCCAACGACGACGGGGCCCAGGGTTTTCTCCACGCTGGCACAGAGGAACTGCGGGTCCTTGGCGACGAGGGCGGCGACGTCGGCAGCGGACAGGCTGAAGCCGGCGAGGAAGGCGAGGACGGCGTCGGGCTTGGAAGGGGACTTGAGGTGGGAGAGCTTGGCGGGGCTCGGGTGAGGCCGCAGGTGGCGACGAGGTAGTCCTCCACGGCAAAGCTATGGTTCGGGGAGACGGCGGGCACAGCGGCGGAGAAGAGGCGGCTGAGGTCGGAGATGGGAGAGGCGGGGGAAGACGAGAGGAGCTGGGAGAGGACGGTGTGGCGGAGCCGGAGCATGGCGGCGGCGCCGCGGAGGAGGAGATTGACGGGGCGGTGGCGAGGGAACGGGGAAGTGATTTGCATGGATCTAATCTGATCTGGTTCGACTTTTTTTTTTGAGGGTTGATCTGGTTCAACTCAATCCTGGCCAAATGGGCCGGCCTGGCCTGAGATAAACGGGCCAGGCACGGCACGGCCCGCTGAGGCACGCGAACTAGTCGGGCCGTGCCGCGTGCTGGCCTTTGAGGCCCAAGCACGGCCCCTGTCTAAACGTGCTGGCCCGTAGGCACGTCTGGCCCGAGATGGCCCGCCAGCACGAGGTGGCCCAATTTTTTCAGAAAAAAAAAAAACACGTTGGCTGGAGCAGGCGCGCAGGGGCGGTGCAGCCGTGCAGGGCTGCAGGCGCGCTCGTCGGCTTGTGCCATATCGATGCAGCAACACAGGGCTGCAGCCTCACGTTTTGCTGCTTTTTTTAAGTAGTACATGTTTCGCTGTCCCTGGTATGTGGTACTAGCACGGTAGCAGCACTAGGTTTTTCGTATGCTTGCAAGTGACTTGCAATGTCTAGAAGAGTGTGCATCATTAAAGGAGATGTGGGATAATAAACCCAGACAAAGTAATTGTATCATCATAAAATAACTCTAAAAACTTGCACAATGCTTTAGCAACAACCCAAGTATCATCACTGAGATGTTCTCTTCCCATATTTGCATTAATTCATCCCGAGAATGCAACTTCATCACGGACATCATAAATGTAGAGTTCCATCTAACAGGCATGTCTAGATTATATTTATGAGGAGTTTGTTCTATTGCTATTTAATATCTCTTGTAGCTACTAATTCGCTCATTAGAGTTACCAAGGAAAGAAATTGCAGTGCGCAAAATCTCGATCTCTTTCTTGCATATCTTCATAGCACATTTAGCGATAAGATTAATGATATGGCAAGCACAACGTTGATGCATTAAAAAAGATGCAGCATATACAGAAAATAGAGGACTAAGGCTCTCCATTGCAATGGAAAAGGCTGCTCAGGTGGCCTTACAATGCATCTGTGCAGACTATAATTCTAACACCGGCCATGGTTGCTTCTGCTCCTGTTCGTTCTGGGCGGCGCCGTCGGTGTCGTCCCCTGGGATTCGGATCTCCATTATTGCCCGTGTTCGCCGTACTGGCATGTCTGTTTCTTCTGCCGTTTCTTTGTCGGTGACGATAGGCGCTGATGTGCGTCGTCAGTTTGCTCGCCGTCCGTTTCGTTCTCGCCGGCCTGGTGGGTTTATCTATTTTTCTGTGTTTGCACTTCCGTTTGGATTGTACTTCTTCCTTTTGTTTGGAATGCAGTCATCTTATTTGCTTACTTGATTTTGTAGGTGGCCAGCGTTCTGACTCGCCAGCGACGTGCTCAGCTCTACACACCACGTCTGCTTGGCGGTGGCTCTTCTTCACCCGACGACGATGGCAGCGCCCTGATCGCATAGCATGCGGCCTTCCACAGCGAGCGGCGCGCCGATCGCGCTCGAGGTCGCCCTGCTAACCGTCTTATCACCAACGACGTCGATGATCGCGGCAAACTCGCCCACGGAGGGCACCCAGTGCAGCCCTACACCGTTCCACGGTCGTGCAGCGACGGCGGTTGCACCAGCTCCTCGAAGTCGCAGTTCTAGCTGAGAAACAGAGGGGCGCCACAGCGGACGGAGACGTCGACGACGCGGCATGAGGCGCAGAGCAGGGGCATGACGCCAGCGGAAGGAGACCGTGTTGGCGTCGTGGATATGGCGGTCGCATGGCAAGCAGAGCCCACTGTGTCCGCCCGGAAGTATACCACGGCCAGCGCGCGGGAGCATTAGCACTCCGTTGTGGGCACCATGTCGGCGGCAACCCCTTGCACCATGCATGTATTACTCCACGGAGGGAGTATGTAATAGGAGTAGTTTTTATCAGTAGCGAAGCCACGTTATACCTGTGCTGTCGGTTGACAACACAGGATTTTTGTAGGTAGTTGAATCCCAGGTACGCATTCCACGCTGATGAACAAACAACAATTGGAGTTTGACTACACGTCTACACGGACCCATCTATCATCTTTTTTTTTTCTTGTGAAACAGACCCATCTAGGAGTATCATTTAGTATCTTTTTGGGTAACAACTGGTTGGGCCACTGCTGGGCCATATAGAAGTCCGAAATCACTTACCTGAACAAATCAGATCGGTTGATCCCCAAATCACGCGATTTCCTTCAACTTCTCGAACTACTGCATGATCTCGAATGACCGTGGACAACCGCCGCACCGGGCAGTGTCTTCCCGTCCTTCGCCTCACCCGGCGTTGGCGATCTCTGATCTGGCCGTCAGACGTGAGGCACAGCCGCCTCTGGCCGTCCGGCGAGCCACGAACCCACCCGCCAGCCGTCGTGTTGATCAACACTCATGTACTACTAGTCAACTCTATAGACTGTATCCGATCAAACACCAAGGGCAAGACCTTCCACTTTTTCACTTTTATTTGTAAGTTTTACTATCTGCCAACACTGCAATACTCTTCCTTATGTTTCATTTTCCCCCTCTCTGTAGCAATATTAGGGAGTAAGATATTGTTTCTATTTAGAAATAAGAATTGCATTCTTCATGATGAAACATATCAAGTCTGATCTGCGAAACTGAATAGGCTACAAATTTTTGTATCCTTGTCTCATTAATTCGTGAATTCCACTCCAGTACAATGCCATCATGCGCATAGATCAAAATATGCATGATCGCAAAGGGCTGCTACCATAAATATGTCCGCAATAAAGTATGGTATTTTCTGTTATTGTTTAATTGTCTTCAAAAAAAATCAATGGAAAAGGTTGACATCACAAGCTTTTCATCCTGGCACCGCCACTGGTTTTTATAATAAACAGATGAAGAATGGCATGTGCATGTGGTTCTTGGCTAGATGCCACTACACGATGCGGCGATCCTGTATTTTCATGCAGGTTCATTGCACTCTACGCGTGCGGCAGTTGCGACACCTCGCATCTCGATCGATCCTGGTAAAGTTAATTTGTTTGCCAGCCGCCTCTATGCTATAGGAGCTATGCATATGTTTCATGATCGCGGCCTCTCTGAATTTAGAATATATGAATAGACCATGCATGACCGGGTGTATACATCCGTTAGTTCAATTGGCTAGCTAGCTAGCAAGGAAAAAGGCAGAACCACGAAAGAGATCGCATGCAAGCCTTTGTTGAGGTCTGTCTGTAGCTCGGTGCTTAGTTCTTTTGGCTTTTCTATATATACGGTGCAGCCGGTTTCGACTTGCATGTGTATTCTGAATTTAGAATATATGAATGTTTGTCTTTTTAGGAAATGCCTGTAGAAATTTGGATCTGAAGATACAATTTACGTACTGCAGAAAAAGTTTCTCAGTAATCAGACTTTGTCAAGCCAAAGAAGGACCTAGGCACTCACAATTTTGGAACTCCCTCATGGGATTTAAAGACCTGTTATTTTCTTTCTATACAAGGAAAATTGGCATCCCACCAGATTCTTGGAGGACCTGTCGATGGGAGTGGTTTTTCAGCTCTGGGTGCCCCTACACCCCCTACGAGGCTATGAACTGTAAATTAAAAAAAAAACTGAAACTTTGCAACGTCAAATAGATTCACTGGATTGGCTCCGAACGTCTTGCATATATTAAACTAATTGTTCTTCTGTTACACTTACATGCTTCCAATCACTATTTTGAACAAAATTGGCGCAATTACCTGAGACAGTCCAATATACAAACAAGAATATGGTTTTTTTTTTAAAACTCAACAACAACTGAGAAGTATCTATACACAATATAATAACATAAACTATCATCTACAAGCAGACACTACTACTTTGTGATTCAGTGGATTGGCTCCCAACATCTTGCACGTATTAAATTAATTGTTCTTCTGTTACACTTACATGCTTCCAACCACTATTTTAAACAAAATAAGCACAATTACCTGAGACAGTCCAATATACAAACAAGAATATGAAAAAAATATTAAAAAACTCAACTACCGAGAAATATCTATACACAATATAATAACATAAACTATATGCAATATAATAACATAAACTATCATCTACAAGCAGACACTACTACTATCACAACAAGCGCACTGCGGTATGGCTTAGATCGGTTCCCTCTGAGATTGATTTGTTGTATTCAAACGATTGTAACCACACTGGTTAATCAATGAAATCTCTTTTTTCTCGCAAAAAAAAGAAGACACTACTACTTTGTGAAGAAGAAAAAAATCATTGCCAACATAACAATGCTCAACAAAGGTCAATTCACAAGGCAGACTAAAATGTTGGCAATGATATGTGGCAATGTTTCGAATATCATACCACTCCATATATATTACCACTTCGCATGTATCCCCTGCGTCCAGATAGCGACGATCCCATTATCACATACACGGCCGCGCACCCTCCCATCAGACGTGTGCAGGAATTCGCAAAATCACTTTACCACTTTATCACAGGCACCAATCCTTCAGGAGGATATACTAGAAAGATCTAATCCACTAGCAACTACTTCTAGCTTATTTATGTAGTGTGTTTGTGTTTTTATATACAGTTCTCTATTTGCAGTGAACTGTATGTAGTTTGAATAACTGGTTTACTTCTGAAGTGTGCTACTTTTAATTTGTACCTTTGTATCCCTACGTTTGCAACATTTCAATAGCTTCGTATGTTCGATTTCTTCAATGTCTCTATATATTATTCTGAGATTAAATCAACATGCACTGATCCACTCTTGAATCAGTAGATTGCACATTTGCGAGTGATCATCGAGCGCGGCGTGCCACCGCACGGGTTAGGCTAGTCACCTTCTATGATGCTTTCCATATCATTTTCCTTCTGCCCAGAGATCGAATACCAGCTAACTTCATGGTCTGCTTGGTGAAAATACTAAAATTCTTGCAACAAACCACACCTATGTGACGCCCCCGATTCAATCGTACACTAATCATACACACAAACGTGTACGATCAAGATCAGGGACTCACGGGAAGATATCACAACACAACTCTAAAAATAAAATAAGTCATACAAGCATCATAATACAAGCCAGGGGCCTCGAGGGCTCGAATACAAGTGCTCGATCATAGACGAGTCAGCGGAAGCAACAATATCTGAATACAGACATAAGTTAAACAAGTTTGCCTTAAGAAGGCTAGCACAAACTGGGATACAGATCGAAAGAGGCGCATGCCTCCTGCCTGGGATCCTCCTAACTACTCCTGGCCGTCGTCAGCCGGGCTGCACGTAAAGTAGGCACCTCCGGGGTAGTAGTCGTCATCGACGGTGGCGTCTCGCTCTGGGCTCCATCGCTGGTCGCAGCAATCGAGTAGAGATAGGGAAAAGGGGAACAAGGCAACCGTGAGTACTCATCCAAAGTACTACAAGCAAGGAGCTACACTACATATGCATGGATATATGTGTAAAGGGCCATATCGATGGACTGAACTGCAGAATGCCGAATAAGAGGGGATAGCTAATCACGTCGAAGACTACGCTTCGGCAGCCTCCGCCTTCTGACATGTAGCGAGAGAGTAGGTGAAGTCCTCCAAGTAGCATCACATAGCAATAATCCTATCCGCGATCCCTCCTCGTAACCACTGAGAGAGAGCGCCACCGGTTGTATCGGCACTTGGAAGGTGTGTTTTATTAAGTATCCGGTTCTAGTTGTCATAAGGTCAAGGTACAACTCCAAGTCGTCCTGTTACCAAGATCACGGCTATTCGAATAGATTAACTTCCTGCAGGGTGCACCACATTACCCGACACGCTCGATCCCATTTGGCGGACACACTTTTACGGGTCATGCCCGCCGCGGAAGATCAACACATCGCAGCCCCACCTAGGCATAACAGAGAATTGACGCCGGTCTAAACCTATGCGCACAGGGTGCAGGCCCATCGCCCTTAGCACACCTCGCACGCGTTGCGTGGCGTCCGGAAGCAGACCTAGCCTAGTGGCGTTCGGTCCAATCCGGCAGCGCCGCTTCGATCGTGATGTCACGAAATGCTTGGTGATACCACGGCGCCGGTTGCCCATATCTTGTCCCGTGGCGGTTAGTGCGTATAAGGTCAACGACCCAACTCAGATCAAATACCAAGATCTCGTTAAGCGTGTTAAGTATCCGCGAACGCCGGCGAGGCAGGCCCACCTCTCTCCCAGGCGGTCTCAACCTGCCCTGTCGCTCCGCCACAAAGATCCACTCGCAGGTGCTCCACAAGCCGACCCGACTTTAGTCAACACATGTATCATGTATAAAGTATATAGTATATACCCGTGATCACCTCCCGAGTGATCACGGCCCGATAGTATAGCACAATGACGGACAAGAATGTAGGGCCACGGATGGAATACTAGCATCCTATACTAAGCATGTAGGATTGCGGTAAAGGTATCAATGAAGTAGCAAAGACAGGCTATGCATCGGGATAGGAATAACGGAAGCGGTAACATGCTACACTACTCTAATGCAAGCGGTATAAAGGAGAGTAGGCGATACACGTGATCAAGGGGCGGGCTTGCTGGTTGCTCGGCAAGAGAGAGGGTCGTCAACTCCGTGGTCGAACCGGGTAGCAATGGCGTCGGTCTCGGTGTCTAGCGGAAGAAGAGGGGGAAGAAACAATGAATACAATGCAAACAGATGCATAACGGTGCATGACAAAGCAATGTGTGATGCTAGGCGTGCCCTAACGCGGTACTACACGTTGCAGACGAAAGGGGGAAACATCCGAGGATGAATTCCCGGCGTTAGGCGGATTCCGGACAAAGGAAAAGAGGGGGAAAGTTCCAAGTTCATCATGCTAGGGGCATGTGACAGATGAACGGACCGCGTATTCGGATTCGTTGTATTTTTCTGAGCAACTTTCATATAGAAAACATTTTCATCGGAGTTACGATTTAATTACTATGAATTTCTAAAGGTTTAAACATTTTCTGGAATTAAATAAATTAATAGAAATGGAATATGACGTCAGCATGGCGTATGAGTGACGTCAGCAGCCAACAGTTCGGTTGACTGGTCAAATTGACATGGGGGACCCACCTGTCATAGACAGTGGGTTAAACAGGGTTCAAACTAATCTAAATTCAGTTATTAAACTACTGGGCCCACCTGTTAGTGTCTAATTTAGGTTAACTAAACTAATTTAATTAATTCACATTAATTAGGGGTGGGCCCCAGCGGTCGATGGTGGGGTTGCCAAGTCGGCAGGTTGATGGTCAACCCAGTCAACTAGTGTCCTGGGCCCCACCGGCGAGTGAGACAAAGCGGGCCCATCTCCCACGTCGGCGTCGGCGCCGGAGATAACTCCGGCGACCAAAAACGCGGCGGAGCGGCTCGGGACTTCTCCGGAAACGGGCTACGGGGCACCGTTTGGTCCGCGTGATAGCGCGTTCGAAAGCGGAGGCGAAGCCGCGTCGTTTTGGGGCTACGGCACGGCCGGAGCGGGGGTGCAACGACGGCGGCGACCTCAACGGCGGAGGTCGAAGCTCGGTCACGGGTGGAATTGGGCTAGGAGCACGGGCGGAGGCGTGGCGATGTGCGCTGGGCTGCTTGAAGCGTGTTGGGCACGGTGCCGTGCTCGACAGAGCTCGACGGCGAGCATGGCCACGGCGGCTATGGAGCGGGGCGGCGCGAGCTACGACGGTAGCGGCAAGCAAGCTAGAGAGTGAGGCGGCCTCTGAGAGGGAGAGGGAAAGGAAGAGGAGCTCACATCGCTCCTGCAGATCTGCGAAGTGAGCTCGGGGAGGCCCGGAGTTGCGGAGTTCGACGGCGAGGCGGCGGTGCCGAGGTGGAAGGCGCGGGGATCCGGGCTGCAGCGCCTCCAGGCTCGCGCTCTCGGCCGTGGTCGATCACGGTGATGACGGCGGCACTCCTCGACGTCTTCGCGTAGCTCGGGGAGGTCGTCGGCCACGACCACGGCGAGGCGACAGCGGTGGTCGCGTCGGGTGCGAGTGAATCTTGTAGAGGGGGAGGGGAAAACGAGGGAAAGGGAAAGCTAGGGTTGGCAGGGGGAGCGGTGAGTGGAGGGAGGCTCGAGCGTCGAGGGCGTCGTCGAAGAGGGACGGGACGATGGTGGCCGCAAGTCGGCCGGGCGGCGGCAGCAGGCGCGTCAGCGAGGCAGATCTGGAGGAGGAGCGAGTGTGCGAGGGGATAGGGACTGGCGCGAGTGGGGGAGGCAGGGCAAGTGGGAGGCGAGGGGGCCGAGGCGTCGGGGCGGTGGAGGCCTTATCCTCTCGTCGGCGTCGCCGGCGAGGTGGTTGGATGGCGACCGCGCCCGCGGTCGCTCGAACAGGAAGGCGACCGGGGGAGCGTGGGAGGCTGGGCTGGCTCGGGTGGGTTAGGTGGGCCGGCCCAGTGGGTTCGGTCCAGGAGGGGGTGCTCTCTCTCTGCTTTTCCTTTTCTTTTCTCGAAACTTCTTTGTTTTCTTTTAAATTTCAAAAGGCAAAACAGTTTTATAAAATACAAAGCTTGAACCTAAATTGTTATTATAATTTAGACTACTGCCACAATTAGTTTGGTAGTTAAATAAATTAGCTTAGCATTTTTATAAAACAAAAAGGCATTTAAACAACGTTTTAACCATTGTTTTAATTAGTTTAGGGCATTAAAACACTTTGCAAAAATGTTGGTTCACCACCATTACTACTTACGATTTATTTGACACAACCCAAACATTTTAGTTTTAGTTTTTGAAAACTTTTGTTATTTGTCTTTAATTCAATTTTGAAGTTGGATCGGTCTCGGATTAACGCAAGATTAGCAATAGTAATCGAAGTGACATGTCACCATTAGCAGAGAATTACTGTAGCTAAATTATCCGGGCGTCACAACCAAATAAGCTGAAAATAGTTTTTTTTTTTTTTTTTTTGTAATGCATCAAAGAATTGCCATCAAGGAACGAAAGTATCAGTCTCATCAAGAGCTAGCAGCGACCAAAGTAGCATGCAACAGACTAAACAAAAAAAAACTTAGCCACTAGTAAACTTAATACATGATGAAAGCAAGGTGCTGACAGTTGATGATAAAATACAGCTCCTGTTTTAACCCCGAAAATTATAACAATTGTCTCTATGGAGCAGATATGAAAAACTCCAGATTCGTTCTATTGTCTCGCATTTGCACTATACATGTAACTCCACTGGTGGTTTGCAATTTGCATTGTTAACCATGCAACAATAAGTAGGACCATATAGTGTTCAGAAGCGAGAGAGAAAAGAAATCAGTCGTTCTTCCTCACCAATATGTCACCCTAAATTCTTCCTCTCATTTTCCGTGTCAGATCCGCACAACCAACATTTAGAGAAAATATTGAAGAAATTCCAGAAATAAGAACGATGCAATCAGCTAGCATTTGCAATTGGTATACATCACATGCCTTCAGTACATTAGATACTAAAAATGCACACTTTAAATTATATGGTAAAACAATTTTATTCGCACTTTTATATTGACATTTCTCCTTCGCTGAACCTGTATGAAAATATGCTCATTTTAATAGACTGAATTGGACATTTATGAAAACTACAGAATAGCTTTTTGCTCAGAAACCTCTAATCATTGATGTTTTTTAAGATGAGAAAATTATTTCTCAACATAATTAGTTAACCCCAGTCCCAATGTTAGGAAAACTTAAGAACAAGTGTCATAGAGATGCCGCTGTGATAATAGAAAATACTGAGTTGTGGCTCTGAAGAGTCTGAAGCGAAGCGTCTATTAATGTTAGCCGTATTAGCTTCTGGCAGCCAAATATAGAAAATGCCGTGTTGGAGGGAATAAGTACAGCAAAAAAACTTTGTTATAAGGTTGCTGTTAACTTTCTGCTCTGATTCAAGTTAAAAAATTTAAACACATACTATAGCTTCACACTTACTTGGGTGTAACCCATGAAGTCTGAAAGATTTGGAGTTAACAATCAACTCTGATTCAAATTCAGAATTCAGAGTAGAAAATTTACATCACACTTTCTGTTTACATGCATGCATGATTCGTTCATTTTTTTTTTTTTCAAATATAAGCGCACGGAGCTCCAAGTATGGATTGATTAAAGCACAAGATGCTGCTATTTTGTTCAGTTTGCCTCACTAAGCTGAGCTGATGAATCCGACAGGCATGCGACAGCAACTCGTTAGCCACCATGTTACAATCTCTAGTATAATACTAGAAGGTTTACTTTAACTTGCAAAATTCAAAAAAGAGACAAGTAGGAGCTTCCCTGAATAAAACTTACACCAGCGTCAGGCCATACTTGTCACTGAATCTTCAGGGCATCATCAACTTACAGAGCCTGCAGAATCATGTATAGTGCATCAAAGCCAATGCCCACATGTTTCACGTCGTTTCCTGGGAAAGAAAGCAGCATCTACATCCAGTTTCAGCACATCTTCAATTGCAAAAATTCAAATTCAGTAAATCAGTATGATCCTATTGCCCAGCCACTTTTTGCTTGAGGAAGAACTCCATATCTTCTCACCTGGTGGCTGGTGGTAAGTCACTTCATCAGCCAACCTGTTCACTTCGCCTACATTTCATTAATCTTGATTCTATAATTTCAACAAGCACCAGACAAGGGCGGCACACAGCTGATCGTTAAATGCTACTCAACAATGGCCTGCTTTCACAACAGTTAATATCTTATAAACAAAGCTACTCCAGGAAGAAGGAATATTTCAGCTTAGAAGAACTAAAGCAAGCAACCAACCAACAAACTAGATCAAAACTGGATCTTCAACAGTGATCAGCACATCAACAAATCCAAAATTGCTTCCCAAGGAAAAAGAGGTTCAAAATTCTCATCCAAAGGGAAGGTTGAGACTTGATATCATCTTCATGGCCAAAATGAGACCATTCTTTCATGGAAATATTGATTGAGGATTGCATTCAAAACTGAAATGGCCATTTCAGAACATACAAACAGAGAGTGTGCAGAAATACTACTCATGGATACTTCAAAGAATTTGCAGAATACCCTGAACTCATACTCTCCTAGTTCCAATATGTGTGCAATATGACAAAGACAAGTTCATAGCAGTGCGATGCTTTCTTCTCTACTGAATTTGCATAGAAGTCCCTGTCTTTATCTAGCAATCCATTTTCCTTGAGAAATTTGACGACATAGTACCGGGGTCTGAGCCGGCCCTCCAAGCTGTATGTGAATATTGCCGGACGACAAGCAATATATGCCGGTTCCAACCCCACCTCGGAGATGAGGAACCCTGACCTACGGTGCAGTGATTCCTTACTCTTCCTCGGCACAACTGGAGCCTTAGAAACAGCAATACCCACCTCGGCATCTGATCACCTGAACGTGCTCTTCAAGTAGTCCACTTTGGCGGTGATCTTCTCCTGGCTGAGAAGTGCGACAGCATGCAAGGCCCGTCTGAACATCCCAGAGCCACGTGGCACACCTATACCTTCGGCGCATGTCGCCATTGCCCGGAGGCGTTCCAGGTTGATGGCGGGCAGCCATCGCGAATGGATGCACAGCTTGGCAATAACGCAATTATCAAGCCCGCACTCCCGGAGGAAGGCGACGTTGGGCTTGACAACCTTGTCGAGGTCGCATCCGAGGAGATTGGGGCTGTGCTTGAGTACCCGGAACAGGTCGCCGTTGGAACCCAAGACTGATAGGAAGTAGGATAGCTTCAAGGCGACAGATCTGCGGCGGAAGAACTCACCGGCGAGCGAGACCAGGCACGCGATCTCAGAACGCGAGAGGCCGAGGCCGGTGAGCCCGGCAACGACGGGGGCCAGGGTTCTCTCCACGCCGACGCAGAGGAACTTGGGGTCCTTGGCGACGAGGGCGGCGACATCGGCGGTGGTGCTAATTGCTTAGCCCATGTGTCCCTGCAGAATGACACACGGCAGTTTCAAAGCGTCACCATATTCCGTCGGCGGGATCAAGACTTGTGAGTGCTTTCACCAGTAAAATCAACACCGATTGTGAATATCGCAAGTGCGATCAAGAACTTGGTACCGTCTCTATTTGCCTTTCCTTTCGAGAAAGCGCAAAAACTTTGCGTTTCATTGTATTGAAAAGGAGGAGCTTGGTACAATCCTCCTAGGAGGCTGGTTACAAGGCAAGTTTGTGGTAGGATGGCGCGTAGCCCTAGGGCCCCTGCTCTGGCCCAAAGTGCAGCCTCATCCTTGATCATCCCAGGTTTGTGGTAGGATGGCGCGTAGCCCTAGGGCCCCTGCTCTGGCCCAAAGTGCAGCCTCGTCCTTGATCACGTCGATCAGTGAGGTGGTCACCCTTGAAGACGCAGCCATTGCGATGCTTCCAAATCATCCATGGCTCTATTTGCCTTTCAACACGGCATTTGACATCCTGGGACAGCTGAGAAATGATAACTTCACAATGTGCCTAGTGAAAAATACTGAAATTCTTGCAAGGAACCACCTACTAAATAGCTTTTTTAGTGCATCGAAGATTTTCCTGAACTCGTAATATCTCTATCCCAACATGTGGTGTCAACATGACATGAGGATGGAAAATTTCAAAACCGTGCCATCAAGGAATGGTAAGTATCAGTTTCATCAGGAGCTAGCAACGACCAGAAGAAAGAAAGAGCACTTTGATGTGGTTGTAGTTTGGACTATCTTGTGCTGAATCCCCATACGTGGCACCATACCTGTCCATGTTCAAACCCAGCCACTGTTTATTAGACTCATCGATTTATAGTCCTGTTCAATCCCCTGATCTCTCATCATTAGGCTCTCCTCTTCGTGTAAAAGTTCAGTTGGTATACGTCATCCTCCAGAAGCAGTACTTCAATGTAAAACAGAAGCAGAAATAAGAATGATGCTAATCAACTAGCATTTGCACTTGGATTTCATCACCGTGCCTTCAATACATTAGATACTAAATGCATGCTTTAGACTTCAATGTAAAACAGTTTTATCTGCTGACAATGTAAAAATGGCACTTCCCTTTTGGTGAACCTATATAAAAATATGCCTGTTTTAATACACTAAATTGGACATTTATGAAAACGACAGGAGAATGAAAATCCTATAATCACTGATGTATTTAAGATAAGAAAGTGATTTCTCATCATAATTAGTTAAGACCAGTCCCAGCGTTCTGAAAACATAAAAGAACTCTTGTCATACATATGTTGCTATGATAATGGAAAATGTTGATACTCTTTTCTGTATAATAGTTGTGGCTCTGAAGAGACTGAAGTGAAATCGTAAATAAAAGCTTAGCCTATTAGCTGCTGGCAACTTTTTGGGTATAATAAGTTTCAAGTTCACACATGAAGTTTGAAAGGTTCATGGCTAACGTTCAGCTCTGATTGAAATTCAGAGTTCAGACTTCAGAGTACAAAATTTACATATCGCCGACATTTTACATGCATGAGTGACTTGTTCAGATTGTTTACATCCAAGTGAAGATGCACCAAAATGTAGAAAATTGATTAAAGCACCAGATGCTGCTAGTTTATTCAAAGCTATAGTACAATACTAGAATGATTACTCGACTTGCAAGATGCAAAAAAGAGAAAAGTAGGAGCTTCCCTGAATAAAACTCATGCATTGTCAGGCCATACTTGTTGCTGAAGCTTCAAGGCGTCATCAACTAACAGAGCCTTCAGAATAATGTATAGTACAGCCAAGCCATTGCCGCCATGTTTCGTCTCGTTTCCTAGAATTAGAAAAAAAGCACCATCCACATTCAGTAAATCAGCATGCTTCTATTGCCCAGCCCTTCATCTTCTCACCTGGTGGTAAGTCACTTCATCATTCGACCCGTTCCCCTCACCTAGATTTCATTAATCTTGTTTCTACAATTTCAAAAAGCACCAGAGAAGGGACACACAGTTGATCTTTAAATCACATCTCTTCGCCAGTATTAGCATAGACCATATCCTTTGCCTTACTACAAGTACACACCTGAGATCTCATTTCTTTCAACTACTACAGCCTCACATCAGGAACAAACCAATATATGACCATCCTCACACAGCTTTTTCCTTTTTCGATTACGACTTTCCAGATAGAAATTTGCGAAAAAGGATGGTTCATAAGACCACTTTACTATCGTAAAAAATTATGCCAAGGGATAACGATGCCCTCAGTATCTATGTAGATAGTGCTCATATGGAATAAAATTAGCTAAACGATATGGCAGAAATTAACATGGTAATGTCATGACGCTTTTTAAGGTTGCCATGACATAAGTTTCCTTATTGTATCAAATGCCCTCTGCTTTTCAGCACCATACCATACAAGCATCGATTTGCTTACCTGGTACGAATACCAGGGCACTTGAAATATCTGTTACGTAGTGTATACAAATTGGCAATAAAAGAAATGCTACTAGCCTACTACTCAACTAGCCAGTTTCGAGATCAGATGCCCCAAGAAAAGAATCAGCCATACATGAGACAAATAAATAAATAAACTGATACAAACTACCAGTAAACACAGTACAAAATTAGTGCTTCTTTGTCTCGATAACATCACTAGCAGCAAGTGCTTCTCCATTGTCTCAATAGCATTACTATTTACTAGCATAAAAATGAACAGAGGCACCTAAATTTACTTACTTAAACTTAAATGATGCCAACCCCCCTCGATGTGAGAGTTTGATATTTTCTTTAGAGAAAGTGTACAGATGTGAGCCCTGCACATTTTATCATGCAGCCCAGTAGGTATTTCCAGTATGACCAATGGCTCCAAATCGATACAAATAAAGGAGAACTCACTTCCAGACACTTTCCATAGTTGAATGCATACATATATATATTTGGTTGGTTAGTTAAAGAAAAAGAAAAAAGGTCGCTATGAATCTTTGTATGAGCAAATCAAATTATTTTTTTATATCAAATCATAATTGAAAAAATATAATAAACTAAAGCCAGGTGAATTAACCTTGGGCCCTAAATAGGAAATGCTAACACACGAGGCAACATCCCCTCCAGCTGCTTCCAAAAAACCTAAATTTGGGACATGCATCAGATTGCTCCTCTAATGATCCACTATGAATTGCAAAAACAGTAGGAGTGCATTAACCACATGAAGGAAACCTTACCTTGGCTCATTGTCTCAATGCACCAGCAGCTAACTTGAAAATTGAAATTCTAATGTGTTGCATAATGGCCTGATCTCACACTTACTTAGCTCCAATACGAGTGTTTAAAAACATGAACGGCGACAAAAATGTTCATAATCAGTCCATGGTTTCTTCTCTGCTGAATGATGGCATCATATAACAATATTCAGGAACCAAATTATCAGTTTCATCACACATTAGCAACAACAACCCAGCATCTAAGAGACATACAGCAGCGGACAAGCAACACATAGCTTGTTCCTGGCTCATGTGAATCTGAAATTAGTCGGCACTTCCCCTTTACAAGCGGCATCATAGTCCTCTTCGAGGTGTGGTGCAGCTTCCTTGTGAGGGTATATGAATTTCTCCCTGAATACCTTGTCGGTCAGCTTGACAATTGTATCGTAGCTTGGGTCACGCCTGAGCAATCCATTTTCCTTGAGAAACTTTACAGCGTAGTACCGGGGCCTGAGCCGGCCCTCCAGGCTGTGACCGAGTATTACCGACCGTTGAGCAATGTAAGCCGGTTGCAAGCCCGCCTCGGAGATGAGGAACTCGGACCTGCGCTGAAGCGATTCCTTGGACCTTCCCAGCACCGTGGGAGCCTTCGAAACAGCAATGCCCACCTCAGCATCCGTCCACCTGAACGTTTTCTTTAAGTAGTCCACTCTGGCTGTGATCTCCTCCTTAGAGAGAAAGGCAACAACATTAAGAGCCCGCCTGAACATCCCAGAGTGACGGGGCACACCTATGTCTTCAGCGCGTGTCACCATCGTCTGGACACGCATCGGGTCGGTGGTGAGCAGCCTCGGTGTTGAGATGCACAGCCAGGCAATATCACAATCATCTAGCCCGCACTCTTTCAAGAAAGCCACATTGGGCTTGACCACCCTCTCGAGGCTGTATGAGAAGACATTGCAGAACCTCATAACCCGGAGGAAGGTGTGGGAGGAGCCGACGAGGCGAAGGTAGTAGTGCAGTTTGGAGACCATGGATCTACAACGGAATTGGCGGCCGCTGAGTGAGGCTAGGCGCGCGATCTCAGAGTGCGACAGACCGAGCGCGGTGAGCTCGACGACGACGGGCGCCAGGGTCCTCTCAACGCTGGCGCAGAGGAACAGCGGGTCCTTGGCTATGAGGGCGGCGGCGTCGGTGGTGGAGAGACCCAGGCCGGCGAGGAATGAGAGGACGGCATCGGGATTAGCTGGGGACTTGAGGTGGGAGATCTTGGCGGAGACCTTGAGGGCCTGTTCTCGCCTGAGGCCGCAGGTGGAGACGAGGTACTCCTCCGCGGCGAATCCGGCGCTTGGGGAGATGGCGGGCGCTACGGCAGAGGCAGAGAGGAGGCGGCGGAGAGGGGATGCGGGAGAGGTGGCTGGAGAAGAAGAGAGGAGATGGGCGAGGATGGAGCTTCGCAGCCGGAGCATGGCGCCGCGGCGGAGATGGGCGAGGATGCGACGGCGACGGCGGCGGCGGCGGCGGCGTGGGAATGGGGAATGCGCGACGGCTATTTGGTGGGAGAAGAGATTACGACTGGTATAAGATCTCCTCCCTAGCAAAGATCAACCATAAATCAACCCGTCAAAAAAAAATCCAACATAATTTTTTTTTCTGCAAAGATTAGGGGTTGCCCACACACGAGGGCTTAGATTAGGGTTTCTGCTGCCTCCCATCGTGCACCCGCCGGCCTGCCTCATCTACTATGGCCTTAGGGCCATGGAGATGCGGTGGATCCCAGTCTTTGCCGACGGGAGGGCTCCGAGTTTTGGTAGGGTTTGTGTCCTGGTCAGGAAGGCAAGGCAACGACAGCTTCCTAAAGGTGGAATAATGTTCTCCACGTCTAGCCCTCGTCCCGGTGGTGCTTCTAGCATTGTCGGTAGGCGTGTGGAGATTTTTCTCCGACGAATCTCGTGGAATTCGGTTGGCATTTGTCTTTGGTGGATCTGCTTGGATCTGGTCTTCATTCGTCTACGTTCGTGTGTTTACAGGTTGGACCCTTCCGATATACGCTTCTCTTCATCGACGGTGGTTGTTGTTCTGGTGTGGTGGTCCTCTAGGGCCTTAGCACGACGACTTCTTAACTGTCTACTACAACAAAATTTACCCGGTTCTATTTTCTCGTGTATGATGGCCACTGAAACAACGAGTGAGTTATAACAAGCCGAGCTGGAAGTGTTTTAGACTGTACTGATGTAGAAGAGCATATGTAATCAATCAGATTTTAGTTCCCCTTAGGCGTTTTTAACAAAGCAAACACAAACATAGGCGGCCATACTATACAAAATAGTACTTGTCCTTTACTCATCCTTAGGTGGTGTTTGGTTCAGCTGTGGATTTCTAAAAGCAGCCATGCAAAATCTGATGTGAAAAAGTTGTAGGCCATTTGGCAAACCAGCTATATGAGTTGTGGCTATGAAGATAAATGTCTGAAATACCCCTAAGAGCTGGGAGATTAGTTTCACGGTTGAAAGTGCAACTAATCCCTGGGTGGTTTTGGTAATTCTTAACAACTTATAGCTCATTAAACTAATGCTCTTTCAAGATGATCATTTCAGAAAGTTCAATGATTGGCATGGCATGGACTAGAGATGTGGACCCCTCAAAATGCTAAGGACACATATTGGCAACAAGCTCAAGACTTTACATTTTTATTTAAGTGATCCAAGATCACATTAAGTCCATAGGAAAGCCAATACTATTAAAAGGGGATGAGAGTCTTGCTTAATGGCTTTCTTGCTCAAAATGCTTAGTGATATGCTAAAAAACCCTCAACCACTTTCTCATTTCCACATTTGTCCTAAACCTAAAAGTCAAACTCGGCCCACCGATCTAATCTATTCGGCGCCACCGAGTTCATTTGACATAGCTGTTGGGGAACGTAGTAATTTCAAAAAATTTCCTACGATCACGCAAGACCATGGTGATGGCACAACAACGAGAGGGAGAGTGTCCGTCCACGCACCCTCGTGAGACCGAAAGCGAAGCGTTATAACAACGCTGTTGATGTAGTCGTCGCGTCTCCACGATCCGACCGATCCAAGCACCGAACGTCGGCACCTCCGAGTTCTCGCACACGCTCAGCTCGATGACGATCCCGGACTCGATCCAGCAAAGTGTCGGGATGAGTTCCACAAGACGACGGCGTGGTGGCGATGTTGATGCTCCACCGACGCAGGGCTTCGCCTAAGCTCATGACGATATGACTTCTCCGGCGCAGGCTTCTCCTAAGCTCCACGACGATATGACCGAAGTGGAATATGGTGGAAGGGGCACCGCACACGGCTAAGGCAAGATCCGTAGATCAACTTGTGTGTCATGGGTGCCCCTGCCTCAGATATAAAGGAGGGAGGAGGAGGAGGCCGGCCCTAGGAGGGCGCGCCATGGAGGAGTCCTACTCCCACCGGAGTAGGACTCCCCTCTTCTCCTAGTTGGACTAGGACTTGGGGAAGGGGAAGAGGGAAGGGTGCGGCCCTCCCCTAGTCCAATTCGGACTAGGCCATGGGGTGCGCGGCCTGCCCTAGGCAGCCCTCTCTCTTTCCCGAGGCCCAATAAGGCCCAATACTTCTCCCGGCGAATTCCCGTAACTCTCCCAGACTCGAAAAATACCGAATCATTCGAACCTTTCCGAACTCCGAATATAGTCGTCCAATATATCGATCTTTACGTCTCGACCATTTCGAGACTCCTCGTCATGTCCCCGATCTCATCCGGGACTCCGAACTCCTTCGGTACATCAAAACTCATAAACTCATAATATAACATCATCGAAACCTTAGCGTGCGGACCCTACGGGTTCGAGAACTATGTAGACATGACCGAGAACTATTCTTGGTCAATAACCAATAGCGGAACCTGGATGCCCATATTGGTTCCTACATATTCTACGAAGATCTTTATCGGTCAAACCGCATAACAACATACGTTGTTCCCTTTGTCATCGGTATGTTACTTACCCGAGATTCGATCGTCGGTATCCAATACCTAGTTCAATCTCGTTACCGGTAAGTCTCTTTACTCGTTCCATAATACATCATCTCACAACTAACTCATTAGTTGTAATGCTTGCAAGGCTTAAGTGATGTGTATCACCGAGAAGGCCTAGAGATACCTCTCCGACAATCGGAGTGACAAAACCTAATCTCGAATACGCCAACCCAACAAGTACCTTTGGAGACACCTGTAGTACTCCTTTATAATCACCCGATTACGTTGTGGCGTTTGGTAGTACCAAAGTGTTCCTCCGGTAAACGGGAGTTGCATAATCTCATAGTTACAGGAACATGTATGAGTCATGAAGAAAGCATTAGCAACATACTAAACGATCAAGTGCTAAGCTAACGGAATGGGTCATGTCAATCACATCATTCTCCTAATGAGGTGATCCCATTAATCAAATGACAACACATGTCTATGGTTAGGAAACATAACCATCTTTGATTAATGAGCTAGTCCAAGAGAGGCATACTAGTGACTATCTGCTTGTCTATGTATTCACACATGTATTATGTTTCCGGTTAATACAATTCTAGCATGAATAATAAACATTTATCATGAAATAAGGAAATAAATAATAACTTTATTATTGCCTCTAGGGCATATTTCCTTCAGTCTCCCACTTGCACTAGAGTCAATAATCTAGTTCACATCGCCATGTGATTTAACATCAATAGTTCACATCTATATGTGGTTAACACCCATAGTTCACATCGACATGTGACCAACACCCAAAGGGTTTACTAGAGTCAATAATCTAGTTCACATCGCTATGTGATTAACACCCAAAGAGTACTAAGGTGTGATCATGTTTTGCTTGTGAGATAATTTTAGTCAACGGGTCTGTCACATTCGAGCCGTAAGTATTTTGCAAATTTCTATGTCTACAATGCTCGCACGGAGCTACTCTAGCTAATTGCTCCCACTTTCTATATGTATCCAGATTGAGACTCGAGTCATCTAGATTAGTGTTAAAACTTGCATCGACGTAACCTTTTACGATTTAACCTTTTTCACTTCCATAATCGAGAAATATATCCTTATTCTACTAAGGATAATTTTGACCGCTGTCCATTGATCTACTCCTAGATCTCTATTGCACTCCTTGCCAATCTTAGTGGTAGGGTATGCAATAGATCCGTACACAACATGACATACTTTATAGAACCTATGGCTGATGCATAGGGAATGACTTTCATTCTCTTTCTATCTTCTGCCGTGGTCGGGTTTTGAGTCTTACTCAATCTCACACCTTGTAACACAGCAAGAACTCTTTCTTTGACTGCTCCATTTTGAACTACTTCAAAATCTTGTCAAGGTATGTATTCATTGAAAAACTTATCAAGCGCCTTGATCTATCTCTATAGATCTTGATGCTCAATATGTAAGCAGCTTCACCGAGGTCTTTCTTTAAAAACTCCTTTCAAACACTCCTTTATGCTTTGCGAATAATTTTACATTATTTCCGATCAACAATATGTCATTCACATATACTTATCGGAAAAGGCTGTAGTGCTCCCACTCACTTTCTTGTAAATACAGGCTTCACCGTAAGTCTCAGATAACACTATATGCTTTGATCAACTTATCAAAGCGTGTATTCCAACTCCGAGATGCTTGCACCAGTCCATAGATGGATCATTGGAGCTTGCACATTTTGTTAGCTCCTTTAGGATTGACAAAAACTTCTGGTTGCATCATATACAACTCTTCTTTAATAAATCCATTAAAGAATGTAGTTTTGATATCCATTTGCCGATTTCATAAAATGTGGCAATTGCTAACATGATTCGGACAGACTTTAAGAATCGCTACAGCTTGAAAAATCTCATTGTAGTCAACACCTTGAACTTGTCGAAAACCTTTTGCGACAAGTCGAGCTTTGTAGATAGTAACACTACTATCAGCATCTGTCTTCCTCTTGAAGATCCATTTATATAACATGGCTTGCCGATCATCGGCAACTCCATCAAAGTCCATACTTTGTTCTCATACATGGATCCCATCTCGATTTCATGGCCTCAAGCCATTTCATGAATCTGGGCTCATCATCGCTTCCTCATAGTTTGTAGGTTCATCATGGTCTAGTAACATGATTTCCGGACCACGATTACCGTACCACTCAGTGCGGATCTTATTCGGAAGACCTACGAGATTTGGTAGCAACTTGATCTGAAGTTTCATGATCATCATCATTAACTTCCTCACTAATTGGTGTAGGAATCACTCGGAATTGATTTCGTGATGAACTACTTTCCAATAAGGGAGAAGGTACAATTACCTCATCAAGTTCTACTTTCCTCCCACTCACTTCTTTCGAGAGAAACTTCTTCTCTAGAAAGGATCCATCTTAGCAACGAAAAACTTGCCTTCGGATCTGTGATAGAAGGTGTACCCAATAGTTACCTTTGGGTATTCTATGAAGACGCACTTCTCCGATTTGGGTTCGAGCTTATCGGTGAAAACTTTTTCACATAAGCATCACAACTCCAAACTTTAAGAAACGACAGCTTAGGTTTATCGCTAAACCATAGTTCATACGGTGTCATCTCAACGGATTTAGATGGTGCCCTATTAAACGTGAATGCAGCTGTCTCTAATGCATAACCCCAAAACGATAGTGGTAAATCGGTAAGATACATCATAGATCGCACCATATCCAATAAAGTGCGGTTACGACGTTCAGACACACCATTATGCTGTGGTGTTCCGGTGGCGTGAGTAATGAAACTATTTCACATTGTTTTAATCAAGGCCAAACTCGTAACTCAAATATTTTTCCTCTGCGATCATATCGTAGAAATTTTATTTTCTTGTTACGATGATTCTTCACTTCACTCTGAAATTCTTTGAACTTTTCAAATGTTTCAGACTTGTGTTTCATCAAGTAGATATACCCATATCTGCTCAAATCATCTGTGAAGGTCGAAAATAACGATACTTGCCGTGAGCTTTAACACTCATCGGACCGCATACATCAAGATGTATTATTTCCAATAAGTCATTTGCTCGCTCCATTGTTCCGGAGAACGAGTCTTTAGTCATCTTGCCCACAAGGCATGGTTCGCAAGCATCAAGTGATTCATAATCAAGTGATTCCAAAATCCCATCAGCATGGAGTTTCTTCATGCGCTTTACACCAATATGACCTAAACGGCAAGTGCCACAAATAAGTTGCACTATCATTATTAACTTTGCATCTTTTGGCATAAATATTATGAATATGTGTATCACTACGATCGAGATCCAACGAACCATTTTCATTGGGTGTGTAACCATATAAGGTTTTATTCATGTAAATGTAACAACAATTTATTCTCTTACTTAAATGAATAACCGTATTGCAATAAACATGATCAAATCATATTCATGCTCAACATAAACGCCAAATAACATTTATTTAGGTTTAACACTAATCCCGAAAGTATAGGAAGTGTGCGATGATGATCATATCAATCTTGGAACTACTTCCAACACTCATCGTTACTTCCCTTCAACTAGTTTCATTTATTCGTAACTCCTGTTTCGAGTTACTAATCTTAGCAACCGAATAAGTATCAAATACTCGGGGCTACTATAAACACTAGTAATGCACACATCAATAATCTGTATATCAAATATACTCTTGTTCACTTTGCCATCCTTCTTATCCACCAAATATTCAGGGCATTTCTGCTTCCAGTGACCATTTCCTTTGCAGTGTAAACACTCAGTTTCAGGCTATGGTCCAGCTTTGGGCTTCTTTGCAAGAGTGACAACTTACTTGTCTTTCTACTTGAAGTTCCCTTTCTTTCCCTTTGCCCTTTTCTTGAAACTAGTGGTCTTGTCAATCATCAACACTTGATGCTCTTTCTTGATTTCTACTTTCGTCGATTTTCAACATCACGAAGAGCTCGGGAATCTTTGTCGTCATCCCTTGCATACTATAGTTCATCACGAAGTTCTACTAACTTAGTGATGGTGACTAGAGAATTCTGTCAATCACTATCTTATCTGGAAGATTAACTCCCACTTGATTCAAGCGATTGAAGTACTCAGACAATCTGAGCATATGCTCACTAGTTGAGCGATTCTCCTCCATCT
Organism: Aegilops longissima; assembly: GCA_021605205.1. Classification (NCBI taxonomy): domain Eukaryota; kingdom Viridiplantae; phylum Streptophyta; class Magnoliopsida; order Poales; family Poaceae; genus Aegilops; species Aegilops longissima. The sequence continues at coordinate 646,110,158 of CM038676.1, read as the reverse complement.
TTTAGCTATAGAACTTGTTGGAGACTTCATATCTCTCAACTCGGTATTTGCTTGAAATATTAACTTCAATTCTGGAACATCTCATATGGTCCATGACGCTTAAAACGCCTTTGAAGTCCCGATTCTAAGCCGTTAAGCATGGTGCACTAAACTATCAAGTAGTCATCATATTGAGCTAGCCAAACGCTCATAACGCCTCAGATTCGCTCATATTGAGCTAGCCAAACGCTCATAACGCCGCATCTGCTCCTGCAATAGGTCCGTCACCTAGCGGTGCATTAAGGACATAATTCTTCTGCGTAGCAATGAGGATAAACCTCGATCACGGATCCAATCCGCATCATTGCTACTAACATCTTTCAACATAATTTTTCTCTAGGAACAAACATATAAAAGCATAGGGAAGCAACAACGCGAGCTATTGATCTACAACATAATTTGCAAAATACTACCAGGACTAAGTTCATGATAAATTTAAGTTCAATTAATCATATTATTTAAGAACTCCCACTTAGACAGACATCTCTCTAGTCATCTAAGTGATCACGTGATCCAAATCAACTAAACCATGTCCGATCATCACGTGAGATGGAGTAGTTTCAATGGTGAACATCACTATGTTGATCATATCTACTATATGATTCACGTTCGACCTTTCGGTCTCCGTGTTCGAGGCCATATCTGTTATATGCTAGGCTCGTCAAGTTTAACTGAGTATTCGGCGTGCGCAACTGTTTTGCACCCGTTGTATTTGAACGTAGAGCCTATCACACCCGATCATCACGTGGTGTCTCAAAGACGAAGAACTTTCGCAACGGTGCATACTCGGGAGAACACTTCTTGATAATTTTAGTGAGAGATCATCTTATAATGCTACCGTCAATCAAAGCAAGATAAGATGCATAAAGGATAAACATCACATGCAATCAATATAAGTGATATGATATGGTCATCATCATCTTGTGCTTGTGATCTCCATCGCCAAGCACCGCCATGATCACCATCGTCACCGCGCGACACCTTGATCTCCATCGTAGCATCGTTGTCGTCTTGCCAACTATTGCTTCTACGACTATCGCTACTCCTTAGTGATAAAGTAAAGCAATTACATGGCGTTGCATTTCATACAATAAAGCGACAACCATATGGCTCTGCCGATTGCCGATAACTCGGTTACAAAACATGATCATCTCATACAATAAAATATAGCATCACGTCTTGACCATATCACATCACAACATGCCCTGCAAGAACAAGTTAGACGTCCTCTACTTTGTTGTTGCAAGTTTTACGTGGCTGCTACGGGCTGAGCAAGAACCGTTCTTACCTCGCATCAAAACCATAACGATATTTCGTCAAATAGACTCCGTTTAACCTTCTCAAGGACCGGGCGAGCCATACTCGATTCAACTAAAGTGAGAGAGATAGACACCGCCGGTCACCTTTAAGCAACGAGTGCTCGAGCGGTGAAACCAGTCTCGCGTAAGCGTCTGGCGTAATGTCGGTCCGGCCGCTTCATCTCACAATACCGCTGAACCAAAGTATGACATGCTGGTAGGCAGTATGACTTGTATCGTCCACAACTCACTTGTGTTCTACTCGTGCATATGACATCAACGCATAAAACCAGGCTCGGATGCCATTTGTTGGGGAACGTAGTAATTTCAAAAATTTCCTACGATCACGCAAGACCATGGTGATGGCACAGCAACGAGAGGGAGAGTGTCCGTCCACGCACCCTCGTGAGACCGAAAGCGAAGCGTTATAACAACGCGGTTGATGTAGTCGACGTCTCCACGATCCGACCGATCCAAGCACCGAACGTCGGCACCTCCGAGTTCTGCACACGCGTCAGCTCGATGACGATCCCGGACTCGATCCAGCAAAGTGCGGGGATGAGTTCCACAAGACGACGGCGTGGTGGACGATGTTGATGCTCCACCGACGCAGGGCTTCGCCTAAGCTCCGCGACGATATGACTTCTCCGGCGCAGGGCTTCTCCTAAGCTCCACGACGATATGACCGAAGTGGAATATGGTGGAAGGGGGCACCGCACACGGCTAAGGCAAGATCCGTAGATCAACTTGTGTGTCATGGGGTGCCCCTGCCCCCGTATATAAAGGAGGGAGGGAGGAGGAGGCCGGCCCTAGGAGGGCGCCATGGAGGAGTCCTACTCCCACCGGGAGTAGGACTCCCCTCTTCTCCTAGTTGGACTAGGACTTGGGGAAGGGGAAGAGGGAAGGGTGCGGCCCTCCCCTAGTCCAATTCGGACTAGGCCATGGGGCGCGCGCCTGCCCTAGGCAGCCCTCTCTCTTTCCCGCAGGGCCCAATAAGGCCCAATACTTCTCCCGGCGAATTCCCGTAACTCTCCGGTACTCGAAAATACCGAATCATTCGAACCTTTCCGAACTCCGAATATAGTCGTCCAATATATCGATCTTTACGTCTCGACCATTTCGAGACTCCTCGTCATGTCCCCGATCTCATCCGGGACTCCGAACTCCTTCGGTACATCAAAACTCATAAACTCATAATATAACATCATCGAAACCTTAAGCGTGCGGACCCTACGGGTTCGAGAACTATGTAGACATGACCGAGAACTATTCTTGGTCAATAACCAATAGCGGAACCTGGATGCCCATATTGGTTCCTACATATTCTACGAAGATCTTTATCGGTCAAACCGCATAACAACATACGTTGTTCCTTTGTCATCGGTATGTTACTTACCCGAGATTCGATCGTCGGTATCCAATACCTAGTTCAATCTCGTTACGGTAAGTCTCTTTACTCGCTCCATAATACATCATCTCACAACTAACTCATTAGTTGTAATGCTTGCAAGGCTTAAGTGATGTGTATCACCGAGAAGGCCTAGAGATACCTCTCCGACAATCGGAGTGACAAAACCTAATCTCAAATACGCCAACCCAACAAGTACCTTTGGAGACACCTGTAGTACTCCTTTATAATCACCCAGATTACGTTGTGACGTTTGGTAGTACCAAAGTGTTCCTCCGTAAACGGAGTTGCATAATCTCATAGTTACGGGAACATGTATGAGTCATGAAGAAAGCATTAGCAACATACTAAACGATCAAGTGCTAAGCTAACGGAATGGGTCATGTCAATCACATCATTCTCCTAATGAGGTGATCCCATTAATCAAATGACAACACATGTCTATGGTTAGGAAACATAACCATCTTTGATTAATGAGCTAGTCCAGTAGAGGCATACTAGTGACTATCTGTTTGTCTATGTATTCACACATGTATTATGTTTCCGGTTAATACAATTCTAGCATGAATAATAAACATTTATCATGAAATAAGGAAATAAATAATAACTTTATTATTGCCTCTAGGGCATATTTCCTTCAATAGCCACTGCCACAAACCCTAGTCACTTCGGTTTCACCGATAGGGATCCCGGTCTCACCGAGATGGGATTGCAAACTCCCTATTTTCTTTTCGTAACGTTTCGGTCCCACCGAAATCCCACCGAAATGAGTTAATCGGTCCCACCGAGTTTGTCTGACCAACTCTCTATGTGCCTATTACTGAAATCGGTCCTACCGAGTTCATGTGATCGGTCTCATCGAGATTACGTTATGCCCTGACCCTAGCGCATCGGTCCCACCGAGTTGATTGTATCGGTCCCACCGAAAAGCCCAACATTCATATTTTGACCTGAATCGGTCTGACTGAGTTTTACCATTCGGTTTCACCGAGTTTGGGAATCTCTGTGTAACGGTTAGATTTCGTGTGGAGGCTATATATACCCCTCCACCCATTTTTCATTCATGGAGAGAGCTATCAGAACGTGCCTACACTTCCACCATTCCTTTTCTGAGAGAGAACCACCTACTCATGTGTTGAGACCAAGACATTCCATTTCAACCACAAGAATCTTGATCTCTAGCCTTCCCCAAGTTGCTTTCCACTCAAATCATCTTTCCACCATAGCCAAATCTGTGAGAGAGAGTTGAGTGTTGGGGAGACTATAATTTGAAGCACAAGAGCAAGGAGTTCATCATCAACACACCATCTATTACCTTTTGGAGAGTGGTGTCTCCTAGATTGGTTAGGTGTCACTTGGGAGCCTCCGTCAAGATTGTGGAGTTGAACCAAGGAGTTTGTAAGGGCAAGGAGATCGCCTACTTCGTGAAGTTCTACCCAAGTGAGGCAAGTCCTTCGTGGGCGATGGCCATGGTGGGATAGACAAGGTTGCTTCTTCGTGGACCCTCCATGTGTGGAGCCCTCCGTGGACTCGCGCAACCGTTACCCTTTGTGGGTTGAAGTCTCCATCAACGTGGATGTAAGATAGCACCACCTATCAGAACCATGCCAAAAATCTCTGTGTCAACATTGCATTTGCTCCCTCCAAACTCCTCCCATTTACTTTCTTGCAAGTTGCATGCTTTACTTTCCGTTGCTCATATAATATTTACAGGCTTGCTTGAATTGTATTGTGATTGCTCGACTTGTGCTAAGTTGCTAAAATCTGCCAAGAATTAAAATTGGGAAAAGGTTATGTTTTTATTTGGTCAAGTAGTCTAATCACCCCCCCCCTCTAGACGTACTTTCGATCCTACAAGTGGTATTAGAGCTTTGGTCTCCATTTGCCTTGATTTCCATAGCTTTGGCGATCATAGCCTTGGTTTCACAACCTAGGAGAGTATGGCGTCTAGCGAGGGAAATTACCACCGTAGAGGTCCTTACTTTCATGGTACTAATTTTGCTAGTTGGAAACATAAGATGGAAATGCATATTCTTGGACATAACCCCGCCGTTTGGGCTATTGTGTGTATTGGTTTGCAAGGTGAATTATTCGATGGGAGAGAACCGAATCGTGAAGCTCCCGCGGAAGAATTGGAGATGTTGCAATAAAATGCTCAAGTTTGCGATATCCTCTTCAACGGATTGTGCCCCGAAGAATTCAACAAAATCAGCCGTCTTGAGAATTCAAAGGAAATTTGGGATACTTTGATTGATATGCACGAAGGTACCGACTCCGTCAAGGAATCCAAGTTGGATGTGCTTCAAAGTCAACTTGACAAGTTCAAAATGAAGGATGGTGAAGGTGTCGCTGAAATGTACTCTAGGCTTGCTCTCATCATAAATGAGATTGCCGACTTAGGAAGTGAAGATATGACCGACAAATTCATCATCAAAAAGATCTTGAGAGCCTTGGATGGAAAATATGATACCATGTGCACTTTGATCCAAATGATGCCAAACTACAAAGATCTCAAACCAACCGAAGTCATTGGAAGAATTGTTGCTCATGAGATGTCACTCAAGGATAAAGAAGAGCTTCACAACAAGTCTAGTGGTGCTTACAAAGCCTCATGTGATGCTCCTACATCATCAAGTGAGAAACAAGCCTTCAATGAAGAATTGACCTTAATGGTGAAGAACTTCAACAAATTCTACAAGAGTAGAAGCAAGGGAAGAAGTTCCAAGTCAAGGTCCTACAATGACAAAAGATCTTCTAGTCATGAGCGAAATTGCTACAATTGTGGAAGACTCGGACACTACTCCAATGAGTGTATGGCTCCCTACAAAATAAGAGAAGACTCACCTAAAAGGAGAAGCAAAAGGGAAGAATCGCCTCCAAGAGAGAGAAGGAGTAGAGATGATCGCTATGAACGAAGAACCTCTCGAAGAAGCAAGGATTCGGAAAGGAAGGACAAGTCATCAATCAGCTACACAAAACGAAGACATCAAGCTCATGTTGGTGAATGGGTATCCGGCTCCGACTCCGACCACCACTCTGGGAGAAGTTATCACTCCGACTCCGAATATACTCAAGATGAAGGTGTTGCCAGTCTAGCACTTGTGTCAACCAACTCCTATGGCATATTTGATTCACCAAATGAAGGAATTGGAAGATGATTCATGGCTAAAGGCCCCAAGGTAACACACCCCGAGTATGTTGATTTCAATAGTGATGAAGATGACTTGCTAGGTGATGATGATTTACTTGTTGACAACTCTAGTGATGAATACTATGATGAAAATGATTAATCATGCTAATCTAGATGAAACGAATGACAATGATAAGAAGAAGATTGAGCGTCTAACTAAAGAACTTAACACTCTTAAGTTAGCTCATGAAACTACTTTAGAAGATCATCGAGAAATTTTAAAAACTCATGAGAAGCTACGATTCAAGAAGCTCAATCTTGAGCAAGAACATGGGTTCTTAAAAGCCATCAATTATGATCTTCGGAAGAAAAGTTATTCTTACATTGCCAAGCGTTTATTCTTGTCTACTTACATGATGCCACAAGTAAAATCTAGCAACAAGGGCAAGAAAGATTCTTCTTCTAGTAGTAACAATAATCATGCTAAATCCAATATTGTTGCTTCTAGTAGTTCTCTTGATTCCACTAATGATTCTCTTAGCCAAGTTATACTTGAGCAAGAAAATATCTTATTGAAGGGAATAATAGAGAAAGGTGTTTACAAGAGCCTTGCCGGAAGTAAGCAATTTGAGGAAATTGTACGCAAGCAAGGAAGGCACCAGAAGAATCAAGGTGTTTGTTTTGAACGAAAGTTCAATGCCAATGGAGTTGAGTGAGAAGAAGATCAATACCCCAAGACGAAGTTTTTTCCTCAACAAGAGAAGTATGATCCTACTTCCTTCAAGGGGACACAAGCTCAAGATGATCTTCCACCACAAGACCACAAGCTAAAAGGAAAGGACATGCTTCAAGAGGAGATTGATGCATTTGAAGATGCTCCAAAGGCCTTGGTCAAGTGGGTTCCCAAGACTACATCAAGTTCTACTTCATCAAGTACATCTACAACCCCAAGGATTCCCATCAAGATGATGTGGATCCCGAATAAGAAGAACTAGAGAGTTCTTGAGGGTGACTCCGCCAACATTCTTCACTCATATTCATTTTGGCAAGGACCAGTGCAAACAACTTCTGTATCTTTCACTAGTTCAAGGAGTCACAAACCCTCTTGTTGGTAAGACAAGGGACAAGGTAATCTAATGCTTTCATGGACATCATCATGTGTGTGCTTCACTCTATGTCTATGGATATCCTTGTGTTTGTTCCTTGTAGGACTAACCCATTTAGGTATTGAAAGTGCAACTCACTCCAATGGATTGCTCCAAATGATCTATATCAACAATGATCATCCACATCTTCAACATCTACATGAAGTCATCATCGATAAAACCCAAGGTTAGTTCATCCCTCTTAGGGGGGATATCACATCTAGGGGGAGCTTTACTCTAATTGAGCTAAAGCAACTCTAATGGTGTGAACACAACAATGCTTTATGTAAAAGTGGTAACCTCACTTGTGCTTAAACGATGAGTATGACCTATGATAAAATGTTCTCATTTGACTCCTAAGTCAATATACTCATATATAGATGACATAGTCTTGCCAATTGCTTGATAGATGCTAGAGTGATTGTGCATGCTTTGCCACATATTTCATTTGACATTTTATTGTGTGAGCATGTTGATTGCATACTTTTCTCATTCGAGGACATCCATTTGTTGTTTTGATTGTTTGGCTTTTCTTCTTTTGCCAAATGGATGGACAAGAATGCCTAAGAACTTCCTCTAGCTATCTATGCTTTTCTCGTCTCAAACTCTATTCATGCTACATCACAAAGTTTGAACAAGTGAGATTCGAACCCTCTAAGTGAGGAGAACTCGGAGTCACCGATTCGTCATAGACTTAAACTTCCAAAACCTCTCTGTGCATTTCGGTCTGACCGATTCATCCATTTCGGTCATACCGAGTTCACTGAGTTGATCTAGTTTTCAATCTCGGTGCAACCGATTAGAACTTTTCGGTCACACCGAGTTGCAGTAACCGCTTGCGATTATACATGTCGATGCCACCGAGTTGTTCCACTCGGTCACACCAACAGTGTCGGGATATATATACCAATGGGTCAAATTTTGGAAATTTCTCCAAAACCTCTTCGCCCGCGCGTGTCCTGCTCTGCCGCCTCGGGTCTCCGGATCATCCTCTCGTCTCCAGCGACCTCCCGCCGCTATTCTCCGCCGCCGTCAACGGAAGTCTTCACCTCCGTTGCCGCCGTAGCAAGCTCATCTCCAAGTTAGGGTATGAGTTCGACACTTTGTGCAATCTTTTACCTACGATTCTTAGCACAAAGACAATGCCATGTTTCTTACCAAGTATGAGATCAGTCTATCCAGAGAAAACTTCCATTAGATTAGTTTTGATTTGAAAATTTAGGGTTAGGTTTCCGCCAAACTCATCTCGGACCGACCGAATTGTAGAAATCGGTCTCACCGATTTGGCTTAGACCATTGCACTTGTAATTTTCGGTCTGACCAAAACTTGCAAATCGGTGTGACCGAGTTCAGGACTTTTTGAAACCCTAGCAAACTCAGAGTCATCGAACTGTGCCTCGGTCGGACCGATTCCACTAGTTTAGACTCCAAAGTTGCTTCGGTGTCACCGAGTTTAATGAATCGGTAGCTCCGAAATGCTTTCTGTGGAAAAATAAAACTAAGTTTTTGACTCATTCATTTTGCAAAAATTCTGCACTTTGTGATGCTCATCCACTCCATCTCATCTATAACTATTCATAGAGTCAGCTCTTAGTTTGCATTGACAGTATGTCTGATTAGAGTGACATTCAGAACAAGTCAGAGGAGCAGATGGATCTGAGTGAGCGCACTAGTCCCTCTGGCAGCTTTGATGAGGGTAGCAGGAGCACTCCAAGCAACCCGCCTAAGGCAACAACTAGGCAGAGAAAGAAGAAAACTTCAGATTCAGAGGATGAAGACTTTGAAGTTGAGGAAGTGACCTCAAAGAAGAAAGTGCTCAAGAAAGAATATGCTACTGCTGCTACCACCAATCCAGGTCAGCACAAGAAAGCACCTGCCAGGAGAGTGCCAATGTCAAAGGCCAAGGCATCAACACAAGAGACAATGGAATTCACCCTTGAGGCCAGAGAAGATGGAGATGGAAAGAAGAGAGAATAAAGGGTCAGGAAAACTGTTGCAAGAGTGCTTGGAATCCATCAATGAGGAGAGACTCCGCAGGAGAGGAGGAAGAAGAGGACGCTGCACCCCCTCCCAAGTCTCAAAAGCTGATGGGGGATGCCATCAAGTCTGGGGCTGCACCCTCAAAGCCCAAGACTGCCCCCAAAGCTCCAGCTCAAGCCTCCAAGTCTGCACCCAAGAGAAGCACCAGGAACATTCCTGCTGCAGAGAAGAACAAGGCCCCAGTGCCTAAGGTTGAAGAAGAAGATGATGAAGCCCAAGTGCTCAGAAAACTCAAGCCAAAGATACCAGACCATGATGAAAATCATCTAGTGGTAGAGAACATGAAAGAGAGAAAGGATGCAGGTCTCAGCCTATGGAGACAAGCAGATTCATATGTTGTAGGGAGGAGAACTGCTGTGGACTACATGTTTCACACCAAAGAACAACAAGAATTCTATGACACAGTGCTACTTGACAAGAAGCCAATTGTCTACGATATGAAGTGGGTCGATTCGAAATACATTGATGCTAATGAAGATCACTTTCCAGGAGTGTATGAAAGCTTCAAGATCAATGGAGTTGACAAGTTTGTGGGTCAGAAGTTGACCAAGTGGAATGATGAGCTCATTATGTAGTTTTACTCAACAACTCATTTCTATCCTGATGGAAAGATTGTCTGGATGTCTGAAGGTACAAGGTACCAATCTTCTGTCGATGAGTGGGCTAAGCTCATAAATGCCCCCAAAGAAGCTGAGAAAGACATTGGTGTCTATACTGAGAAGAAGAAGGATCACAACTCCATGGCCAACATGTACAAGGAGATACCTGACAAAGCCTTGGAGACACACAAGCTAGGCTCAGTGTATTACTTGATGTCTGGATTGGCCACAATGAACACCATTCTGAGGCACAACTTGTTGCCCAAATTAGGAGATCACAGGATGATCACAGGCCACTCCATCAACTTGCTTGAACTCTTTGATTTCCCCAAAAGTTCAAAGTTATGAGCTTGATTGTTGAGACCATCAAGAGAACAACTGCTAACCAGAAGAGGTCATGTGGATATCCGCATGATGTCTACTATGCAACTTTATTCTTCTAGACACGTGTTGGGCCTCCAAGCGCAGAGATTTGTAGGACAGTAGCAATTTTCCCTCAAGTGGATGACTTAAGATTTATCAATCCGTGAGAGGTGTAGGATGAAGATGGTCTCTCTCAAACGACCCTGCGACCAAATACAAGAAATATTTTGTGTCCCCAACACACCCAATACAATTGCAAATTGTATAGATGCACTAGTTTGGCGAAGAGATGCTGATAAAAGTGTAATATGGATGGTAGAAATATATTTTTATAATCTGAATAAATAAAAACAGCAAGGTAGCAAATAGTAAACGGGCACAAAAATGGTGTTGCAATGCTTAAAAATGAGGCCTAGGGTCCGTACTTTCGCTAGTGCAACCTCTCAACAATGCTAACATAGTTGGATCATATGATTATCCCTCAAAGTGCAATAAAGAATCACTCCCGAATTCCTATTAGCGGAGAACAAAAGATAGGAACTGTTTGTAGGTCCCGAAACCACCTCAAAGCTATTCTTTCCGTTCGATCTATTCAAGAGTTCGTACTAAAATAACACTAAAGCAAATTCATATTAATAATACTCAATCCACACAAAGAACTATAAAGAGACCCCAAAGTTTTCGTCGGAGAAAAACGTGCATCAACCCCTATGCATAGATTACGCCAATATCATCGCGGGAATCCGTGAGTTGAATGCCATAACACATATCAAGTGAATCAATAAGATACCTCATTGTCACCTCAAGTATTCATATTGCAAGACATATATCATGTGTTCTCATCTCTGAATATTCAATCCGACAAGTCGAAACTTTGGAGGTTAAATATTCAATTCATCATAACAAGAGTATAGAGGGGAGAAACATCATATAATCCGACTATATTAACAAAGCCCATGATATAGATCACGATAGAGAGAGATCAAACACATAGCTACTGGTACAAACCCTCAGCCTCGAGGGTGGACTACTCCCTCCTCATCCTGGTGGCCGCCGGGATGATAAAGATGGCCACCGGAGATGATTCCCCCCTCCGGCAGGGTGCCGGAACAGGTTCTAGATTGGTTTTCGCGGATATAGAGACCTTGCGGTGGCAGAACTTCTCATCTAGGGCTACCCCCAAGGGTTTCAGAATATTTGGGAATTTATAGTACAAAGAGGGGGTGCGGGAGGCCACCGAGGTGGGCACAACCCACCTGGGCGTGCTGGGCCCTGGCGCGCCCTGGCGGGTTGTGCCCCCCTTGGGGCACCGCCCAGGTGCAGCTTAGGCCTATTGGGTTCCTTCTGGTCTAGAAAAAATCTCCAAATAGTTACTCCATGTTTGGACTCCGTTTGATATTGATTTCCTGCGATGTAAAAAACAAGCAAAAAACAACAACTAGCACTGGGCACTGGGTCAATAGGTTAGTCCCAAAAAATGATATAAATTTGCTGTAAAATGATTGTAAAACATCCAAGAATGATAATATAATGGCATTAATACTTCATAAATTATAGATACGTTGGAGACATATCAGCATCCCCAAGCTTAATTCCTACTCGTCCTCTAGTAGGTAAATGATAAAATAAATAATTTATGAAATGTGAATGCTAGCAAAGTGCATAAGTTTGATCAATGATAATTTCAATCACTTTTCCTAGCATCATAACAACAATTCTTTCTTATAAAACTTTTCATGTTATAGCAACCAATTCACATGTTACAGTTCAAACAATGAATAATTCTCTTGAAACTCAACAACCTATGTTCTCAGTCACCAAGCAATTGCAATTCAACTTATTCAACAGAGTCTAAGTAAGAGCTCCACATACTCAACCATCATATAGTCTTCTATGATTGCTAACACTCACCGCATACACATGAGCAAAACGTTTGTATCGTTGGATGAATATTGCCGGTAACACACACCGCATACTCAACCATCATAAAACGTTTGTATCTTCTGATCTGCTTTGTAAGAGGACATCCTCACTATATTGTATCATTTGACCGTCTACTTTGGTGTGTTGATTTATATATAAAGCGGCGTGAAAGCCTGTTTCAAGGAACACCCACACACACATAAAAATTACTTTATATTTTAGGGTACATTTTCTTGTGGACTCTAAATTTTCGTTCATGACCAGACATGCTTGTAGTTATAGGGACGTACCCCTATACCATACTATAAATAAATTTCTGAAATCATTCAAGTTCCTCATAATTTAACTGACAGAGATCATCCGATGGACCCGAGCTATTGCTGGCTTTGATTGGGTATAGCCAAAATGCCATTGCAATTGCATTAAGTGCATCACAACTTATAACTCCTACCAATATTAGGGCCTCTGTTTGGCACTAGCGATCATATATACTACTAGTAGTAACACCACTATATCATCTCAATATTCATGGGACATGTGACTTTTCATTATTGATAAATTTGCATACTATTTATCCTCCTCTACTACGCCTCATCTCTCCTCCTTACATCAACCAGTCCTCGTGTGCTAACTCACCTCTCCTCTACTACATCTCATGCTAGGAATGAGATTTGATGTCTTTGCTTTATATATATATATATATATATATAGCTTTATATATATATATATATATATATATATATATATATATATATATATATATATATATATATATATAGGAAAGGAAGCTATCAAGAATTGTTTCAACCCTATAAGAATATATTTATTAACATCAACAGCTCACATATTTGCAAGAAAGTTGAATATGTCATGAAGGGTGACTCCAAAGGGAGCCATGGCCTTCTGGATGGTATCATTGAGATATTCATCCTCCATCTCGAACCCGGCTGAAAAACCTAGCGTTGACACATCTGATGGGGCGGTGGTGGCACTTCATCGTTGTGGACTTCATGATTACGCCATCCACGAGAAAAGGATAATAAACAAAGGCTAGCTTGTTGGTCAGTGGTTTGAGACAATTTCTATGATAACAATGAAGCAACTTACCAGATCTGAGAAATGATGCAAATTATTTTTCTAGTGGAGGAGTTGATTGTTATAGGTTGTAGGTTTGAGCTTCATGAATCCTCTAACTTCGAAAACAAAACAAAAAAAATTCATCTAACTTATTGCTTTCCTAATCACATTCTTGTATGCATTTTATTTTCCCTTTGTAGTTATCGGTCGTGTGCACCTTTGGTGCAGGGATCTGGTATCATAAGAAATTCCATCGTCTAATACAAACTCTACAAGGTTTGGCATGGTTCACATCAATATCACATTTATTCTTCCTCGGTTTGCACATTGCTCATTAATTCCTCAAACATCTTTTTTGAACAACCCTCTTAAACTCATCTAGAATAAATACTCCTTTCGTCACAGTTTACTCGGCGTGCTTCAACAATCCCTGGGACCAATGTAAACTGTGACTGAGGGAGTATATCGACCATCGAGTTTAATAAACATTTACTTTAACATATCTTCTATCAATGTCCAATGATATTTTGAATTGCATTTGGGTTGAGTCAAATTATTTTATATGGAGTTAAACCTTATAATAATTAATGGATTGTGATAATGATGATTATTTTTTGTCGATGGAGCGAGTCCATTGTTTTTCTTCTCCAACTCTTTATCATGTGGTGGATGAATATGAAACAAACAACTTATGTTTTCTCTTTCCTCATTATGGGATAGGGGATAGGTTTTTCCACATGGGTTGAGATGTGCTGAACTAAAAGCAGGAAGAAATTCATGGTGGACCGACCTTTGTATTTACATTGCACAACTGCAGATATCCCAATTTATGCAATCTAAAACGTGGGAATGATTATTGGATGGGGCACAAACCAAACAAGCTAGCAAGCTAGCATTATATTATTATTCTTTCATTCGAAGAACACCCACGACCTGTGTTGCAAGAATGCAGAAACGGTTATTCGAGTTTGAATGTAATGGTTTTTATAGTGTCCAGAGATCACTAGAGCTAGCTTGGTACCCTATATGAGCAGACCCACTCCTAGCAGAAAATTCAGGCGAGGCTAGTATAGAACTTGTTGCCTTAAAGATATTCCATGCCAATAACTAAGGGCATGGAAGGAGCCATACTTTCTTACTACTATCGGTCTCAATTTACTTCAGTTTTCATGGATCAAAACTTACAGATGATGTCACATAACTCAGTATTGCTTGGAGAGGCTGCATATGCGCAATCCGCAGTGACATCCTCTGATCATCTGAGTATAGTGCTAGAAACATCAGCGATCATCTGAATCTCATTTTATGTGCAAGGCTTAGTAATGAGTTTGGATCATATCTCACCCACCTTAGTCAGTTTCACATTATATATCTCAACAAAAGCAACAACCTCCATTATATATCTGAATCTCATTTTATGTGCAAGCCTCTTTGTTACCACTTACCACCCTCCATTGTCAAGTCTAGTTAGGAAGGAGGTGATTTTACCATCTCCTACTTGCTGTGATAAATTACATCGCCAACCTCCTGAGCTCCATAGCTACACTAGTAGAAAACAGGGCTTTGGTTCGGGCCTGGCCAGCCGATTAGTCCCCGTTCTTCATGAACCGGCACCCATGGGGGGCATTAGAGCCGGTTCGTGAGCCCAGGGGGCCAGCCGGGGCCTCGTGGGCATTGGTCACGGTTCGTTTGGACCCATTTGTCCTGGTCCTAGGCATGAACCGGGACCAAGGGGCCGCGCTCCTGGCCCACATCCATTGGTACCAGTTCGTGCCTTGAACCGGTATAGAAGGGGGTGCTTTAGTCCTGGTTTATGCCACGAACCGAGACAAATAATTTGCCTATATATACCCATCACCGCGGCAGAGCACTCTGTCTTTTCTGGCCTGCGAGGGGAGGGCATTTGGGTTCTCTAGCTCACCTCCTATGCACATGAGGTGTTCGATGAAATGTCCGAGCCACACTAGTTAATCGTTCTCCTCTCGAAACTCGACCTCCGAGCTCCATTTTCCCCGAGATTTGTCTAGGTTTAGCGGTCTGTCACGTCCTGTCCCCGTCTTCATCGTCGTCGACCGCCCGTGCCGATCTCCTCGCCGGCACCACCGTGGTGAGCCTCTTGTTCTTATCTTCTTTCTGAAAGAAAAAAAAATTCTTACTTCAGATAGATACTTGTCTAATTTTCTTACTTTTATTATTTCTTGTTATTATATAGTGCGATGGTTTTGGTATCCGCCCCTGTCGGCCTTCGTCCTGTCTATGATTCGGATGTGGTATATATTATCTTTTGATAACTATTTGGTTCATTTATTGTTTATGACAATTATGCCGACCAACGTGACATGAATTTTATTTGTCTAGGAGGTGGATGAACCGTAAATTCCAACTGACCCTATTGTCGACAGGTTAAATTTAGTTGAAGAAGAAAACAATTACTTGAATTAAAAAATAAGAAAAATTGAGGAGGAGAAGATGATATTGGAGTTGCATGTTGTGGATGTCGTCGATGATCACAAGATCAAGATGGCTGCAATTTGGTTGAAGATTAGAAAGATTAAAAAATATGCCATTCATACTGAGGCTTGTTATCATTATGCAGTTGGATCAGTTGTTACCTTGGTTTCGATTATGGCTGCATTTGTTTTTGCATTTAAATGTTTTACATAATTTCAATGTATGGTTTAATTAGATGCTCCGGAGAGCTATATGTTGCACATGCTATGTGGGTGAAATCCCTTTGTAACAGACGAGTTTTCGTATGAAACCTTGATACTTCGAAAGAGATTGTCCGTTTTGTACACGAAGTGCATCCAGTTTTTGCCGTAACCCTCTGTACTTTTCTTGCACATGCTATGGTCCGGAGGTAAAGATTTATATATGGGAAGTCCTGTTTTGGTCACCGGAGAAGTTTCGGGTGCTATCGGTAATGTACCGGGACCACCGGGAGGGTCCCGGGGGTCCACCAAGTGGGGCCACCGGCCCCAGAGGGCTGCATGGGCCAAGTGTGGGAGGGGACCAGCCCCAGGTGGGCTAGTGCGCCCCCCCACCAGGGCCCAAGGCGCCTAGGGTTTGGGGAGGGGGCGCCTCCACCTTGCTTGGGGAGCAAGTTTCCCCCTCTCCCCCCTTGGCCGCACCCTAGATGGGATCTATGGGCTCCCGCACACCTTGGGGTGGGAACCCTAGAGGGGGCGCAGACCCCTCCCTCTCCCCTATATATAGTTGAGGTCTTTGGGGCTGCCAACACATGAGTTTTCACCTCTCCAGGCGCAGCCCTACCTCTCTCCCTCCTCATCTCTCGCGGTGCTTGGCGAAGCCCTGCTGGAATACCACGCTCCTCCATCACCACCACGCCGTTGTGCTACTGCTGGACGGAGTCTTCCCAACCTCTCCCTCTCCTTGCTGGATCAAGGCATGGGAGACGTCACCGAGCTGTACGTGTGTTCAACGCGGAGGTGCCGTCCGTTCGGCACTAGGATCTCCGGTGATTTGGATCACGACGAGTACGACTCCCTCAACCCCGTTCTCTTGAACGCTTCCGCTTAGCGATCTACAAGGGTATGTAGATGCACTCCCCTCTCTCTCGTTGCTAGTCTCTCCATAGATAGATCCTGGTGACTCGTAGGAAAATTTTGAATTTCTACTACGTTCCCCAACAATATCGACAACGGCGACATACATACCTGGGAAAATAATGTTATCGGGAGGGGGTATATCGACCCCCCCCTCATGTTGAAGTTATCGGGAGTGGGTATATCGACAACGACATATCCGATAAAAAATAAGAAGACAAAAGAAGAAATAAAAAGAGGAGTAGAAGAAAGGAATAGAAGAGAAGCGATCGAAGAAAAAAAAGAAGAAAAAGAAGAGGAGAAGAAGAAAGGAATAGAGAAGAAGAAGAAAAAAATAGAAATTCTTCTTCTCTTTTCCTCTTCTTATTTATTTCTCCTCTTCTTCCTCTCCTCATCTTCTCCTTTCTTCCTCTCTTTTCTTCCTCTTCTTATTTTCCTTTTTCCTCTCATTCTTTTTCTTCTTCTTCCTTATCTTCCTAGCTAGATATATAATATTTTTCTAAAATGTAACTTTTGCATATATAAAACTTTTCTTCTTCTTCCTTCTTCCTTCTTCCTTCTCTTCCTTCTTTTCCTAAATATATAAAACTTTCTAAAATGAAACTAACCTAAAATGTACTAAATCAGAGAACATATATAGATGAAACTAACCTAAAATGTACCCAAATGTACTAAAATCTAACTTCTATATGCACAGAGAACATACATACATATATACATTTTTATAAAAATGCAAAAAATAAATCATCATATATATGAACAAAAAATCTAAAAAAGGACTTATAATCAGATATACCCACATACATATACTCACACATATACATATAATCTGAAAAAAAACATCATATAATCTAAAAAAACAGAGGAGAGGACAGGGGGGGCGGCGCCGGCCTGACCAAGGAAAGGTGCGGCGTGGTCGGGGCAGGGGCAGAGGCAGGGCACCGGCGTCGGTGTAGAGGGCGGTGATGGCGGCGTGGTCGGGGCAGGGGCGACGGCGGCGTGGTAGGGGCAGGGCGATGGCGTCGGCGACGGGCAAAGGCGGCGGCGTCGGCGGCGACGGGCGGGTCGGGTGCGGCAGAGGCACGGCGAGGCGCGCGGGCGTGGTCGGGGCAGGGAGGGACGGCGGCGTGGTCGAGGCGGGCAACGGCGGCGTGGTCGGGGCGCGGCAGAGCACGGCGAAGCTCGGGCAGCCTGACGGCGTCGTCGGAGGGATCGAAGAACTGACGAAATTTTCACAAGTGTTGGCTTATATAGCAAAGCCGGCACCAACCAGTACCAATGCCCCCTTTAGTCCCGGTTGGTGTCACCAACCGGGACCAAAGGTCTATTTTCAGCAGCCCGAAGGGCGGGAAACAGAGGCCTTTGGTCCCGGTTGGTGGCACCAAACGGGACTAAAGGCCTTTGCACTGGCGCGGTGCAGTGGGATGTTTAGTCCCACCTCGCTAGCTGAGGAGCGGCCGCACCTGTTTATAAGCGCTGCTCTCCGTTGAACTCCTCAGTACTACAGGCTTATGGGCCAAATCTCACACTGCTATGCCTGTGGGCCTATAGGGCCTCCTACGGGCCTGAATCCTGGCCCATGGATAAGTTTCTAGTCGTATTCAGGCTGTGGTGGCCCTGTAGGTGGCAAGTTTTTTTATTTTTCCCCAGTTTTCTTTTTTGCTTTATTTATTTTGTTTTGTTTATACTTACAACAAAATACTTATTTTTTATTTTATTTTATTTCTAATTACTTATTTATTTTATTTTATGATAATTCTTTTTGCCATTAATGTTTCTAACCAAAAAAGTTCCTACTTACAACAAAATACTTTTTTTATTTTTTTGTTTCTAATTACATATTTATATTATTTTATGATAATTCTTTTTGCTTTTAATGATTTTGAACAGAAAATAATTTGATAATTTTAGTTGCATCAATTTTATATAATTTTAGTTTCAATAATATTAGAGGATGCTTATAATGTTTTGAACAGAAAATACTTTGATAATTTTACTTTCATAAATTTTATTTATGTTATTAAAGTTTATTTTATTTTTTTTTCTACTTATATATTTTATTAAATTTTATATTATTTTGTTTCAAATAACTTATTTATTTTATTTTATGATAATTCGTGTACAAAACGGACAATCTGTTTCGAAGTATTAGGGTTTCATACGGAAACTCGTCTGTTACCAAGTGATTTCATTTTTTGAACTTATTTGAACTTCATAGTTTTTCTTTGTTCAAAATGCACCATTCAAAGCCACATCATCAATTTACAACCCTTTCTGACTTCATTTGTTATTTTTAATGCATTTACTGATTATTTTGAGCTGTAAGACCATGAAATTGAAAAAGCATTTGAAATGAACTCTGGAAAGGTTTCAAGTTGGCATGGTATCATCATTTCACCCACATACCAGAACTCCTCGTAATGTCCGGGATCTCATCCGGGACTCTGAACAACATTCGGTAACCACGCATATCTATTCCCTATAACCCTAGCATCATCGAACCTTAAGTGTGTAGACCCTACGGGTTCGGGAACCATACAGACATGATCGAGACGTTCTCCGGTCAATAACCAACAGCGGGATCTAGATACCCATGTTGGCTCCCACATGTTCCACGATGATCTCATCGGATGAACCCCGATGTCGAGCATTCAATCAATCCCATATACAATTCCCTTTGTCTAGCGGTATAGTACTTGCCCGAGATTCGATCGTTGGTATCCCAATACCTTGTTCAATCTCGTTACCGGCAAGTCTCTTTACTCGTTCCGTAAAACATCATCCCGTGATCAACCCCTTGGTCACATTATGCACATTATGATGATGTCCTACCGAGTGGGCCCAAAGATACCTCTCCGTCACACGAAGTGACAAATCCCAGTCTCGATTCGTGCCAACCCAACAGACACTTTCGGAGATACCCGTAGTGCACCTTTATAGCCACCCAGTTACGTTGTGACGTTTGGTACACCCAAAGTATTCCTACGGTATCCGGGAGTTGCACAATCTCATGGTCTAAGGAAATGATACTTGACATTAGAAAAGCTTTAGCATACAAACTACACGATCTTTGTGCTAGGCTTAGGATTGGGTCTTGTCCATCACATCATTCTCCTAATGATGTGATCCCGTTATCAACGACATCCAATGTCCATGGTCAGGAAACCGTAACCATCTATTGATCAACGAGCTAGTTAACTAGAGGCTTACTAGGGACATGGTGTTGTCTATGTACCCACACATGCATCTGAGTTTCCTATCAATACAATTATAGCATGGATAATAAACGATTATCATGAACAAGGAAATATAATAATAATAACTAATTTATTATTGCCTCTAGGGCATATTTCCAACAGTCTCCCACTTGCACTAGAGTCAATAATCTAGTTCACATCGTCATGTGATTAACACTCACAGGTCACATCGCCATGTGACCAACATCCAAAGAGTTTTACTAGTGTCACTAAACTAGTTCACATCATCATGTGATTAAGACTCAATGAGTTCTGGGGTTTGATCATGTTTTGCTTGTGAGAGAGGTTTTAGTCAACGGGTCTGCAACATTCAGATCCGTATGTACTTCGCAAATCTCTAGGTCATATTGTAAAAAAATGCTGCTTCCACGCTCCACTTGGGGCTATTCCAAATGGTTGCTCCACTATACGTATCCGGTTTGCTACTCAGAGTCATTCGGATAGGTGTTAAAGCTTGCATCGACGTAACCCTTTACGCCGAACTCTTTATCACCTCCATAATCGAGAAACATGTCCTTATTTACTCCAAGGACACTTTTGACCGCTGTCCAATGATCCATTCCTGGATCACTCTTGTACCCCCTTGCCAGACACGTGGCAAGGCACATATCAGGTGCGGTACAAAGCATGACATACTGTATAGAGCCTATGGCTAAGGCATAGGAGGCGACATTCGTCCTTTCTCTTTCTTCTGCTGTGGTCGAGCTTTAAGTCTTAACTTCATACCTTACATCTCAGGCAAGAACTCCTTCTTTGACTGATCCATCTTGAACACCTTCAAGATCATGTCAAGGTATGTGCTCATTTGAAAGTACCATTTAGCGTTTTTGATCTATCCTCATAGATCTTGATGCTCAATGTTCAAGCAGCTTAATCCAGGTTTTCTATTGAAAAACACTTTTCAAATAACCCTACATGCTTTCCAGAAATTCTACATCATTTTCGATCAACAATATGTCAACAACATATACTCATCAGAAATGTTATAGTGCTCCCACTCACTTCTTTGGAAATACAAGTTTATCATAAACTTTGTATAAACCCAAAATCTTTGATCATCTCATCAAAGCGTATATTCCAACTCCGAGATGCTTATTCCAGTCCTTAGAAGGATTGCTGGAGCTTTGCATAATTGGTAGCATCTTTCAGGATTGTCAAAACCTTCTGCTTGTATCACATACAACCTTTCCTCAAGAAAATCATCGAGGAAACAATGTGTTGACATCCTATATGCAAGATTTCATAAATAATGCAGTAATTGCTAATACAATTCCAACAGACTCTTAGCATCGCTACGAGTGAGAAAGTCTCATCGTAGTCAACTCCTTGAACTTGTTGGAAAACATCTTAGCGAGAAGTCGAGCTTTGTTAATGGTGACACTTACCATCATTGTCTGTATTCCCTTTTAAAATCCATTTGTACCCAACAGCCTTACGACCATCAAGTATTTCTTCCAAAGTCTACACTTTGTTTTCATACATGGATCCTCTCTCGGATTTTATGGCCTCGAGCCATTTGTCGGAATCCGGGCCCACCATCGCTTCTCCATAGCTCGTAGGTTCATTGTTGTCTAGCAACATGACCTCCAAGACAGGATTACGTACCACTCTGAAGCAGTACGCATCCTTGTCGACCTATGAGGTTTGGTAGTGACTTGATCCGAAGTTTCATAATCACTATCATAAGCTTGTACTTCAATTGGTGTAGGTGCCACAGGAACAACTTCCTGTGCCCTGCTACACACTGGTTGAAGTGATGGTTCAATAACCTCATAAAGTCTCCACCATCCTCCCACTCAATTCTTTCGAGAGAAACTTTTCCTCGAGAAAGGACCCGTTTCTAGAAACAATTACTTCTGCTTCCAGATCTGAGATAGGAGGTATACCCAACCATTTTGGGTATCCTATGAAGATGTATTCATCCGTTTTGGGTTCGAGCTTATCATGATGAAACTTTTTCACATAAGCGTCGCAGCCCCAAACTTTCAAGAAACGACAGCTAGGTTTCTCCAAACCATAGTTCAGACGGTGTCATCTCAACGGAAATACGTTGTGCCCTATTTAAAGTGAATGCGGTTGTCTCTAATGCCTAACCCATGAACGATAGTGGTAATTCGATAAGAGACATCATGGTACGCACCATATCCAATAGGGTGCAACTATGATGTTCGGACACACCATCACACTATGGTGTTCCAGGCGGTATTAATTGTGAAACAATTTCCACAATGTCTTAATTGCGTGCCAAAGCTCGTAACTCAGATACTCATCTCTATGATCATATCATAGACATTTTATCCTCTTGTCACGATGATCTTCACCTTCACTCTGGAATTACTTGAACCATTCAATAATTCAGATTTGTGTTTCATCAAGTAAATATACTCAGTATCTACTCAAATCATCCGTGAAGTAAGAACATAATGATATCCATTGCGTGCCTCGGCACACATTGGACTGCACACATCAAAATGTATTACTTCCAACAAGTTGCTTTCTTGTTCCATTTTACTGAAAACGAGGCTTTCAGTCATCTTGCCCATGTGGTATGATTTGCATGTCTCAAGTGATTCAAAAACAAGTGAGTCCAAACGCTCCATTTGCATGGAGTTTCTTCATGCATATACACCAATAGACATGGTTCGCATGTCTCAAACTTTTCAAAACGAGTGAGTCCAAAGATCCATCAACATGGAGCTTCTTCATGCGTTTTATACCAATATGACTTACATGGCAGTGCCACAAGTAGGTGGTACTATCATTACTATCTTATATCTTTTGGCATGAACATGTGTATCACTACGATCGAGATTCAATAAACCATTCATTTTAGGTGCAAGACCATTGAAGGTATTATTCAATTAAACAGAGTAACCATTATTCTCCTTAAATGAATAACCGTATTGCGATAGACATAATCCAATCATGTCTATGCTCAACGCAAACACCAAATGACAATTATTTAGGTTTAACACCAATCTCGATGGTAGAGGGAGCGTGCGATGCTTGATCACATCAACCTTGGAAACACTTCCAACACATATCGTCAGCTCACCTTTAGCTAGTCTCCGTTTATTCCGTAGCTTTTATTTCGAGTTACTAACACTTAGCAACCGAACCGGTATCTAATACCCTGGTGCTACTAGGAGTACTAGTAAAGTACACATTAACAATAATGTATATCCAATATACTTCTATCGACCTTGCCAGCCTTCTCATCTACCAAGTATCTAGGGTAATTCTGCTCAAAGTGGCTGTTCCCTTATTACGAAGCACTTAGTCTCGGGTTTGGGTTCAACCTTGGGTTTCTTCACTAGAGCAGCAGCTGATTTGCCGTTTCATGAAGTATCCCTTCTTGCCCTTGCCCTTCTTGAAACTAGTGGTTTCACCGACCATCAACAATTGATGCTCCTTCTTGATTTCTACTTTCGCGGCGTCAAACATCGCGAATATTTCAAGGATCATCATATCTATCCCCGATATTGTTATAGTTCATCACGAAGCTCTAGTAGCTTGGTGGCAATGTCTTTTGGAGAAACATCACTATCTCATCTGGAAGATTAACTCCCACTCGATTAAGTGATTGTTGTACCCAGACAATCTGAGTACAAGCTCAACGATTGAGATCTTCTCCCTTAGTTTGTTGGCTAGAAAACTCGTCAGAGGTCTTATACCTCTTGTCGTGGACACGAGCCTGAAATCCCAATTTCAGCCCTCATAACATCTCGTATGTTCCGCGACGTTTCTAAAACGTCTTTAGCGCCTCAATTCTAAACCATTTAACATTACCCACTGAACTATCACGTAGTCATAAAAACGTGTATGTCAGATGTTCGCAACATCCATAAACGACGTTCGAGGTTCAGCACACCGAGCGGTGCATTAAGTACATAAGCCTTCTACGCAGCAATGAGGACAATCCTCAGTTTACGGACTTAGTCCGCATAATTGCTACTATCAAGTTTCAACTATATTTTCTCTAGGAACATATCTAAAACAGTAGAACTAAAACGTGAGCTACGACATGATTTGCAAAAATCTTTTGACTATGTTCAGGATAATTAAGTTCATCTTATGAACTCCCACTCAGATAGACATCCCTCTAGTCATCTAAGTGATTACATGATCCAAGTCAACTAGGCCATGTCCGATCATCACGTGAGACGGACTAGTCATCATCGGTGAACATCTTCATGTTGATCGTATCTACCATATGACTCATGCTCGACCTTTCGGTCTCTTGTGTTCCGAGGCCATGTCTGTACATGCTAGGCTCGTCAAGTCAACCTAAGTGTTTCGCGTGTGTAAATATGGCTTACACCCGTTGTATGTGAACGTTAGAATCTATCACACCCGATCATCACGTGGTGCTTCGAAACAACGAACTTTCGAAACGGTGCACAGTTAGGGGGAACACTTTCTTGAAATTATTATGAGGGATCATCTTATTTACTACCGTCGTTCTAAGCAAATAAGATGCATAAACATGATAAACATCACATGCAATCAAAAAGGTGACATGATATGGCCAATATCATTTTACTCTTTCTGATCTCCATCTTCAGGGCTCCATGATCATCATCGTTACCGGCATGACACCATGATCTCCATCATCATGATCTCCATCATCGTGTCTCCATGAAGTTGTCTCGCCAACTATTACTTCTACTACTATGGCTAACGGTTTAGCAATGAAGTAAAGTAATTACATGGCGTTGTTCAGTGACACGCAGGTCATACAATAAATAAAGACAACTCCTATGGCTCCTGCCGGTTGTCATACTCATCGACATGCAAGTCGTGATTCCTATTACAAGAACATGATCAATCTCATACATCACATATATTTCATTCATCACATCCTTCTTGGCCATATCACATCACATAGCATACCCTGCAAAAACAAGTTAGACGTCCTCTAATTGTTGTTTGCATGTTTTACGTGGCTGCTATGGGTTTCTAGCAAGAACGTTTCTTACCTACACAAAAAACCACAACGTGATATGCCAATTGCTATTTACCCTTCATAAGCATCAAATTCGATCCGACTAAAGTGGGAGAGACTGGCACCCGCTAGCCACCTTATGCAACAAGTGCATGTCAGTCGGTGGAACCTGTCTCACGTAAGTGTACGTGTAAGGTCGGTCCGGGCCGCTTCATCCCACAATACTGTCGAAACAAGATTGGACTAGTAATGGTAAGCATATTGAACAAAATCAACACCCACAACAACTTGTGTTCTACTCGTGCATAGAATCTACGCAATAAACCTGGCTCTGATACCACTGTTGGGGAACGTAGCAGAAATTCAAAATTTTCCTACGAGTCACCAAGATCTATCTATGGAGAGACTAGCAACGAGAGAGAGGGGAGTGCATCTACATACCCTTGTAGATCGCTAAGCGGAAGCGTTCAAGAGAACGGGGTTGAAGGAGTCGTACTCGTCGTGATCCAAATCACCGGAGATCCTAGTGCCGAACGGACGGCACCTCCGCGTTCAACACACGTACAGCCCGGTGACGTCTCCCATGCCTTGATCTAGCAAGGAGAGAGGGAGAGGTTGGGAAGACTACGTCCAGCAGCAGCACAACAGCGTGGTGGTGATGGAGGAGCATGGTATTCCAGCAGGGCTTCGCCAAGCACCGCGAGAGATGAGGAGGGAGAGAGGTAGGGCTGCGCCTGGAGAGGTGAAAACTCATGTGTTGGCAGCCCCAAAGACCTCAACTATATATAGGGGAGAGGGAGGGGACTGCACCCCCTCTAGGGTTCCCACCCCAAGGGGTGCGGCAGCCCCTAGATCCCATCTAGGGTGCGGCCAAGGGGGGGAGAGGGGAAACTTGCCCCCCAAGCAAGGTGGAGGCGCCCCCTCCCCAAACCCTAGGCGCCTTGGGCCCTGGTGGGGGGGGCGCACCAGCCCACCTGGGGCTGGTCCCCTCCCACACTTGGGCCATGCAGCCCTCTGGGGCCGGTGGCCCCACTTGGTGGACCCCCGGGACCCTCCCGGTGGTCCCGGTAATTTACCGATAGCACCCGAAACTTTTCCGGTGACCAAAACAGGACTTCCCATATATAAATCTTTACCTCCGGACCATTCCGGAACTCCTCGTGACGTCCGGGATCTCATTCGGGATTCTGAACAACATTCGGTAACCACACATATCTATTCCCTATAACCCTAGCATCATCGAACCTTAAGTGTGTAGACCCTATGGGTTCGGGAACCATGCAGACATGATCGAGACGTTCTCCGGTCAATAACCAACAGCGGGATCTAGATACCCATGTTGGCTCCCACATGTTCCACGATGATCTCATCGGATGAACCACGATGTCGAGGATTCAATCAATCCCGTATACAATTCCCTTTGTCTAGCGGTATAGTACTTGCCCGAGATTCGATCGTTGGTATCCCGATACCTTGTTCAATCTCGTTACCGGCAAGTCTCTTTACTCGTTCCGTAACACATCATCCCGTGATCAACCCCTTGGTCACATTATGCACATTATGATGATGTCCTACCGAGTGGGCCCAGAGATACCTCTCCGTCACACGGAGTGACAAATCCGATCTCGATTCGTGCCAACCCAAGACACTTTCGGAGATACCAGAGTTCAGCTCGACACGGTCCGGGCCGATCCGTCCCGGTCCGAGCCGGCGTTTGACCGCCGCGGCGATCCGGTCCGGACCGGACCGAGCTCTACAACGAGCTGGTATTCGGGACCGGACCGTTGGGTGCCACTCGGTCGGCCCGAGAGGACCGAATGGACCGCCAGCTTTTAGGTCCTATTGTTGCCAGAGCGGTGTATATTTGCTGCTTTTGGGTCCTATTTGTTGCCGCAGTGTATGTTTTGGCATCTGCTGGTTCTGGAGAGTAAATTAAGCAAGAATAACTAAATTTGGACAGCATTTTGTTTGTTTTTTGGACATCCACAAACTAATTTTGATAGGAAAGAGGGCACAAATCAGGTTAAGCACAAATATCACATCCACAAATATAAGGTCTTATCATCATTGAACGACACGATTACAAACTTGCAATGACAATTCTAAGTCCATGTCAATTGACAAGTTGAACATAACACAAATGAGAGGTTCATCTCCAAGGTAGCAGTGACAATTCATAGTTCATGACTTGAAAGGTTCCAACATAACAGAAATGCAAAAGTAGCCTTCACATGAGAAAGATCACTTTGACATTCATCTCCAAAATAGCAAGATCAAATCCACATGATGAACGTCTACAAGTAAGATGAGCAACATTCACATAAATAATATTTGGTATCGTATGACAAGTGAAACATGTAGGAAGAATAGTTACCAATCGTTGATCTCCTCCACCACAATGGGTAACTTGATGTTCTCAACATCATCCTCTTCATTCTCATCCCTCGGCTACAAGTGTGGAAGTTAGACAAATGCTCACATCACATACAACAAGACCAAAAAAGACAGAAAAAAGGTAAGGAAAAGATGGCAAACATACCACCAGATTCAAGTCAACGTGAGCACCCTTGATATAACTTGCACCACAAACTAATGCCTCCACCATAACCGGTTTTAACGAGCTCCTATAGTCATCTAATACGACACCAGTTGACAAACTAGTTTGAGGATGAGAAGTTGACAAGTTTATATCCAAAGTTCAATAGTACGAGTTGACATACCTAAAATCCTTCCTATCGTCTTTGAAGGTAGACTCAAGACACGGAGGTAGCCGGATAGTAAGGAACCTCCTGGCTATCTTGGCCATAATTGGGTACCTAGGAGCATTGTCTTTCCACCAACCAAGAAGATCAAGAGCCTTGTCGCGAGCGGCAACATCATCCTCTAAGTAGTTCCTCAACTCACTCTTTGATATTCTTGTTGAACGGGACGATAAGAAGGACTCGTACCCAGCTTGAACCGGGATACTAGGAATGTTTGTAGAGGAAGATGAACTTTCTCCATTTCCAGCTCGCTTATCTTGAGCAACACATTTGTCATACAAGGCCGCCAACTCTTTCTCCACGATTTTGATCTCAGTCCTAAACCTCGTACTTCCTTCTCCATATAGTTCTCCAAAGGCCCACTCTATGTAACCCATCTTGTACCTAGGATCAAAGATGATAGCATTGGAGTGAAAACAGCAACCATTGGAGTAAAAACAGCAGCCATATGAGTAAAAAACAGCAACCATTGGAGTAAAAACAGCAACCATATGAGTAAAAGACAGCAACCATTGGAGTAAAAACATCATGTGTACCGTGGATCGAAGATGGTTGCGATCACCATGGCATTGTTCTTTTCTTCCCAATATTTGTCAAACTTCTCCAACATTGCTTCACCCATTTCCTTGTAGTGGTCACTATCACTAGCCATTGCATGTTTGATTGCAAGCTTGACACCAACAATGTATGGGTAGAAGATGTTTGAAGTGGGATATAAACTTCCTGAAAATGCTTTTGTCACCTCAGCCAAACTCTCAAGTAATGGAGAGATAAGGTCATACATGTCCCACTCTGCGTTTGTCGGCGCCCAAGCATAGTTGGCATTTGAACCAGCATGAGAGGTCAAGGCTTCCTTATATCCACGGGCAGTGCTAATCATCTTATAGGTTGAACTCCACCTTGTTTTACAATCCAGGTGTAAATGATTACCAACTTTGACACCCAAGCTTTTGCAAGTGCCAACAAAAGCATGGAGACGAGACGGTGACCTCTTGAAGTACTTCACCGCTCTCTCAAGCTATTTATCAAATTATCTAAGATCGCTGTCCCATCTTGCACGACCAAGTTGAGGATGTGTGCACAACAACGGATATGAAAATATTGGCCTTCAAGTCCTTACCTACAAATTTATGATGTAAAGAACTGAATTAAAACTACAAATTTCATACTTGTAATATCAGGTTACAGAATATCTAAAGAGTGTGCTAAAAACCTTTTCATGCATATGGCCATGGACAAGAAATAATATGCAAGCAACAATATCTAATATATTTGTTGTTGCTTCTGGATGTGAGAAAAACAGCAAGTATATGAGCAAAAAACAGGATACAATCATACCTCTCCGAAACAAGAACTTGGCCTTCAATGCATCGATCGCACCATCATTGTTTGAAGCGTTGTCAAGTGTGACGGACATAATTTTGGTCTCAATATTCCATTCTGTCACACACGCATAGAGAGCATCCGCAATGACATTTCCAGAGTGAGGAGGATCCAACTCTATGAAAGCAGGCACACGGGTTTGTAAGTTCCAATTCCCATCTATATAGTGTGCAACCACACACATGTAAGATAGGGTTTGGTTGCTTGTCCACAAATCTGTAGTTAGACATATGGAGCTCACACCCTTTAGGAGAGATTTAAGCACCTCTTTTTCATTCTTGTAAACCCTCATGCACTCGGCTCGTATTGCCTTCCTTCCAATGGGTTTATAATTTGGATTCATGCACTTCATTAGAATGTTGAACCACTCATGTTCAACCATTCTAAATGAATACTCATGCACACATATCATCTTAGCAATAAGCTCCTTGACGATTCCTTGGTTGTACTCAATAGAGGGGTGCATTGTTGGACCACTTGTTGGACCATTGATTTTGCGCAGTTCAAGAGTTGTTTGGATGGCATTCCTAGCTATCTTGTCCCTTAAACCTTCACATTTTAACATATGCCTTCCAATAGTTGAGGTGCTGCCACCTTGTGTATACGCATACCTCTTTTTGGGACAATAATTGCAAACAGCCTTCAACACTATCTTTCCGGGATGCTCCGTCGATGGCTCTTTGACCTTGTGAAAATGGGCCCAAACATCCGATGACATCCTAACAGGAGCATTGGCTCTTGGCCTCTTGTTCTTTTTCTTTTTCCTTTCTCTTGCCTCCTCCTCACTAGAGACAACATGCACAAGTGATTCCTCGGACATAGTATCACCTTCTAATTCATCAGTTGATTCCTTATACCCTTCGATGTATCATCATCCGACATATCAGCACTCGCTTGTGGCGGACTATAAACAGATTTTGCTCGTCATCCTTGTCCTTGTCCTCATCCATGCCCACGCCCTCGTCCTCGTCGTCCTCCTTCTCCTCGTCATCTACCACCTAACACACATGAGCACACAAATAAGCAAACAACACCTATATGGTTATATGGAAATATGGTTACATCAACCATCAAGTAAAGCAATCATACAATAGTAGATGCATGAGGCAGCTTGGAGCAGGTTGCGGAGCCGAGGCAGCGGCTTCAGCACGCACGCACGCCGGCACCGGTGCGGTCGGGGAGGCGCGGAGGAGGTGGAGGGTGTTTTTTTAACCTACAAATCAGCTCTCCAATTGGGGCATTGGGAAAGTCTTTTGCCTTCCTAATCTGCACCTTAGGCTTCTTCTTCTTCCTCGGAACCGGCGGAGGCAGCTCCGAATCTTGCCTAATTAGGTAATTCACGCTCTTCTCCTTTGTCTTCGCCTTCGCATTCTCCTTACCATCACCCTTTCCCTTCTCCTTCACCATTATCTACAAAGAAACAACACATAACTCAGATTATCAGGTTACAACGACCATGGTACTGGCTTGCACAATTAGCGGATTGATCACGAAATAAGCAACGAAGAGGATCACTGAACTACATTGTACACATGTCACCAACAACTAAACCATTCGAGAAGTGGACAACATGCAACCTTTACTGTACTAACAGTAACAGATCACAAATAAGCCGTGGACAGGATCATGTAGGCATTGTTACGATCTGTACAGAACTCGTCTACTCGCCATCACAGGAACAGTATGAACAAAATACGCACAAAATCAGGTTGCGTCATACAAAATGAATAGGAACAGGCTTGCAGAATTCTGTAGTGATAAATTATGCACTGCAGTCAAGACATCAATCAAGTGCAAATAATTCTTCTTCTTCTTTTGTAGCATAGAAAATCATCTAGTACTAGTGCAAATGAACATAATTATCTCCTGACCATTATCTAAAAAAAAACAGCACATAATCCCCCTCTCATTCCCCTTCTCCTTCACCAATCACCATTATCTCCTGACCAAACACTACATCTCCAGATCTCCTATCTAAGTCTCTAGCATGGAATCATCTCAGTTTGACGAGGGCCGAGGGTTACAGGTTAGAGACACATTACCGTTTCCTCTTCGTGGCGCTCGGTGAGGAACCAGGGAAGGACGGACCGACGGCGTGCTGGCCTTGCTGCCTCCCCGACGTACACGTGCTCCTCCAGCTCGGACTCGGACGAGATGGCGCCCGTCGATGAAGGGATCAAGGGAGAGCCGGGCAACGGCGCCGTCGCCTTAGGGTTAGGGTTAGGGATAGAAGAACATAGGAGGAGGCGCTGGAGGGGCAGAAGGAATCGAGCGAGGAGGGGAATGGAACGAGGGGAGGTGTTGCTCGGCTCGGGGGGGCCTCGATGGCTCGATCTGTTACAGTTGATGGGCCTTGCGCCATCGGTCCGCTCGGTCGGCCCGGTTAAAGACCGGACCGGACCGAATTTTTTTCGGTCTCCTTTTCTGGGCTCGGACCGGCCTATTTTCCTACCGGGCGTGGACCGTATGGGCCGGTCCTAAACGGGCCATGAGCGGGCCGAAAAGCCCGCTCGTGCCGTCCAGGCTGACCCGTAGTGCACCTTTATAGCCACCCAGTTACATTGTGACGTTTGGTACACCCAAAGTATTCCTACGGTATCCGGGAGTTGCACAATCTCATGGTCTAAGGAAATGATACTTGACATTAGAAAAGCTTTAGCATACGAACTACACGATCTTTGTGCTAGGCTTAGGATTAGGTCTTGTCCATCACATCATTCTCCTAATGATGTGATCCCGTTATCAACGACATCCAATGTCCATCGTCAGGAAACGGTAACCATCTATTGATCAACGAGCTAGTTAACTAGAGGCTTACTAGGGACATGGTGTTGTCTATGTACCCATACATGTATCTGAGTTTCCTATCAATACACTATAGCATGGATAATAAACGATTATCATGAACAAGGAAATATAATAATAATAACTAATTTATTATTGCCTCTAGGGCATATTTCCAACAGATATACCCCCTCCCCGATAACATTATTTTCCCATGTATGTTTGACATGTTGAGTTACTTCACCAATTCTTCACTAAGAGAACCGATCCGAAGAAAATCATGAGAAAAATTACACACTTTAATAGAAATCCAACTTTCATAACTACTCTCACTAGCTGGATTAATACTTTCTCTATGTCTTCATTGGCTATATTCTTGGTTTTCTCGATTATCTTCTCGAGCTTGCACACTTCTTTATTCTTTGATTTCATACAACTGGATATTGGGTCGTCTCTAGTCTCTACTCTAGCAAGTAGTGCATGAACTTCCCTAACAAATTTTCGCTATTAATAGATCGATGCACTCTTCTTTCCAATACCAAAACTTACATCCATCCTTCGCACAATTTTAAGCAAACAATAAGTTACAAATTGCGGCGAAACAGAATAACAACCGTACAAACGAACACTCATCCCATTCTTTTCCACACTTGAAGAACACCAATCCAGGGTTTTAGGCGTGCTCAAAACTCGGCGCAGTACCAACCACGGGCGGTGGTCACACTTGATGACCGGTGGTGGGGTTCTGACGAGTTGTTGGGCTAGTGCTCAGCCTGGCCAAACATCCATTCAGAAAACGGAGTTTGAACGCCTAAAGCTCCTAGCAAAACCCATTGATGCAATTCCTAGCAAAACGGAGTATATGCCAACATCCATTCAGAAAACGGAGTCATTCCTACCGGAAAACTCGGCCATTCCGTTGTTTCCAAATGCTCTAACACACAATAGTGACCAAGGAATCAAACCCCTTCCTGTTTCTCTTGGGTATCCGTTTGCGAGTGGCGCTCCACCATGACTCAAGATGGTCAAGCCCCGACGACAGCCAAGACAAGTTTGTGAAGAACTTCAATTCCTTGATTTTCTGTGTACGCTTCATTTGCATCCAAGATAAATGATAGTCCTGATGGACAAGACTTATACTCCCTCCGTCCCAAAATTCTTGTCTTAGATTTGTCTAGATACGGATGTATCTAATACTAAAACGTGATTTGATACATTCATATTTAGACAAATCTAAGACAAGAATTTTGGGACGGAGGGAGTAGATAGCATTCAGAACAGCTATATCCGAGTTCAAGTTTTTTCCTACTTTTAGCTTCAAGGTTCCAAGCCCCTTGTCGTCGTTATTTTGCGGCCAATTATAATCTTATTTTCAGAAATACCTAACTGCTTCAGCAATTTCCATTAAGCAAGTCGTGCCTAGGGAGGGCATCGGCCACTTCTCAGAGCACCGTCGCACTCCGGGCTCCCTAGGTGGATCACACTTCAAACGCGACAATGTTTTGTTTTGGAATTTGCGATAGGTATTTCAACCTCATGTGTCCAACTGTCCACCTACATGTATGGCGATTTCGTCATGGCCAATATCCTCGCGGTGCCGATTCATTTGTTGCCTACATAAATCAGTAAATTCCTTTCAAGAAGAAGACAATAAATCATGAGTTGTCAATGTACATCCAGTACGCAGCACCACAATAACGACATGATTACTTTCCGCAATTATCTTGTCTATACGCAATCTCCAAACATAAAGTGATAAATGCCTTTCAAAGAGGACAATAAATCCTGAGTTTTCCTTGACTGTATCCAGTATGCAACACCTCGTTAGTTAGCATTCTTATCTTCCAACTATCATACGAAATCTGTTAGTGATATATGGCGATATCCTCGTGGTGCCAGTTGAAGGGCAGGCAGGCACTGCCGTGTGGATCTCTTGTGTTTGCAAACTGCCTATGAGCTAGCACACGCGTTCTGCATGCATGGCCATCGCTGCACCTATATAAAGAGATCCCTGAGGTCTGAAGAACCAGTGTGACAGAAGAAAAGCGTCTCCAGGAGTAGGAAATACTACTAGTGCTCCCTCTCCTTCTCGTGTTAGTGTTTGTGCTAGCTAAACAACAGCCGAGACCATGGCGATGGGTCACCTCCGTGCCTTCCTGGTTTTCCTCCTCGTGCAGGTCTGCCTGTTCCTGATGATGGCCGCGTCGGTGAAGGTGCAGGGCAGGGCTGTGCCCGGAGTTCCCGCGTGCTGCTCCTACCGCCCCGAGTGCTGTGAGCGCCTGACAGCGGAAGCCCCGCTCGCCGCCGCCGTTACTCCCTGATGGCCTCGCCTGCGGCGGCTTGTGGGGGTCGCTCTCCTCCCAAGAAATGTGTCCGTGACATGAGCATACATTCTACTGGATCTGCAATCTGCATACATCTATGATTCCGCTGTTTTTCATGTCTCTCTCTATATATATATGTGTGTGTGTTTCAGAACTTATCATTCCAAGCATGTTGTTGTGATGTGGAACCTTGTTGGATAATAAAGTGGGAGGAGTAAATTCCTGTCAATTATGAGTTGTTTCCTAAATTCTCTTGTTCTGGTTGGTACGTAATAATGCTTTGACCAGCGTGGATCCTGAGGGAAGCGAAAGTTGGGATGTTTAGATTTTTGTTTTTTGTTTTTTGTTTTATGCAATTCTCTAATAGAAAAGACATTTCATGTGGTGTTGTCTTGGGGCGTAATGTCTTTTGTTACCCCCCAACGGCACATCTCTGTCATGGTGTGGTCTCGGTTGAGTGTGGTCTTTAGAGCATCTCCAGCAGACGCGTTAGATTAGCCGCGCACTGGAAAAAACAGTTATATAGCACGCGCGACCAAAACTAGCGCTCCAGTAGCCGCCTTAAAATCCCGCACACGCGGTAAACAAGGTTCAGCACGCTGGAAAAAACGGCATCGCATGCTACGTATTTGGTGCGCCTGCTTGCGCGCGCTGCAAAATCTAGGTTGCTGCACATGGGGCCACCGAATTGGACACCGTGTTTTTGTGCATATGACGAACCTCTTCATCGCTTCCGCGTGAAAAGGAACTATTTTGGCGCTGCAAAAAAAACTAACGCGTCGTGCAACCGGGGACCTGTTGAAGATGCTCTTAGATTGAGTATTATACACACCCTTTGAGTACCTCCGTGACACACATGAGTTGTACTGTGTGCTTGACCGACTGATGCCTTCCTGCTACCTCCTCGTCCACGTCCTCGTGTCCAAGCAGAGAGCGCCGGTGAGGAGGGGTAGTTGGGGTGAGGGCTGCTGCTTGTAGACCCGTGGGTGCCCGACGTGGATTTCCAAAACATCCGCGTCAGAAATCTTGGCCATGTCTCTGTTCATGTACCTGGGGTTCCTCTACTTCACGACCTGGACCAAGACGAAGCCCGGGCTCACGCTCGTCGCCTTCTACCTCCGGCTCACTTTGTTGGCGCCATCACTACGAGTTCTCCTCCTTATTTTCTCTTCTCCCGTTTTCACGTATGACTCTGGTTGTGGTTGCGGGGCCGAATTCTTGTGTGTTTCACAGTGAACATTGCATAGTAGCGTCTCGCTGTGTACACCTCCGAAAGTAATGGCCATGAATGATGAAAAAAAAAGTTACGCTCCCTCAAAAAAAAAAGTTATGCTTTTCCACTCACAATAGAGCAGAGCAACAACAAACACGTTCAAAGCAACTAGTGTTCTTCAAGTGGTTTAGAGAACTAAATATTGCACCCCTAGTTAAGTTAGGGAATTTTTGACGAATTAGCAGCTCTACTTTTCCATTAAGAACAACTCTAGCAGATGGCCCTATATCCGCCTGGCCCGTAAAATAACAACCGATATACGGTACCGGCCGGCCAGGTGCCGCATATCTGCCCATCCCATAAACAAATTTGTGGCGACCTCCATATTTCAGCCCACAACCGCCAAATCTGCGGTTTTCTCTTCCCCTTTATGCGGTTCCTTCTATTCCCTCGTGTGACTTGGCAGTTGGCGGGAGGGAAATTTCCGCTCGTTCCCGCCTTTTTATCCCCGCCCGCGCTGCAAATCTTCGGCAATTTTCGCTTCCCCCGGCCACCTCCCGCTGCAGAGAGCTTCAGTTGTCCTCGTCTGTGTGTTCTCCACCAAGATTGGAGTTCGGGGTGGCCATTTTTTGCTGCGAGCGGGCTGCTGCTGCCGTCACCATGGATCCGGATGGAAGTTGCGTGGGGCGGCTCGTTGTGGGCGGATCCGGCTGCTCCGGCCAGGATTGAGCCACGCAGTCGTTCGCACGCGGTGTAGCCACGGACAGGGGGCGAGGGAAAGTACGAGGCGGCAGCAGCTGTGGCTTTTCTTCTAGCAGATTTGATAACGAGCAAAGGTAATATTTAGAGCTTTCCAACCGATTTTATTTTCGGCCGACGGACGATTTTGTGACAAAGTCCCAAATTTATTTTCATAGATGGATGATTGGTGTTCGTCCGAATCGGATGATTCTGACATAAAGAGCATGCTTCTTGATGACGATGCCGCCCCTCTTTTTGCATCTTGTCAAAGAATTTCAAGCCGGCAAGAAGAAGAAGTTTCGTGGATCGACGGTTGATCGTCTTTCCATTCCGCGCAATTGAGCTCTGGGCCACAAAATTCTCATGAAACACTAGTTTGCCGAGGTACCGACCGGCTCACCTCTTCCGTAGGTGGTACCCAATGCGTAGATTTTTGTTCGCATTGTTGAAGCTTGCGAACAAAATTGTCATTCTTTACTCGCCAGAGGAATGCCGCCGGTTTGCTTGGATTTAGTGCATACCGAAAAACATCGGCCGCAATGAGAGTGATAGCATATGGCATTCGGGACGATTACACTGATGAGTATCTTCACATTGGAAAAGATACCATGCTTAAATTCATGTGGGTGTTTTCCAAGACATTGATCCGGGTATTTGGTCCCGAGTACCTCCGATCTCCCAATGAGAACACAAAAAAGTTCATGGCGATGAACGAAGAAGAGGATGGGTGGGCATGCTTGGGAGTGTGAATTGCATGCATTGGAGGTGAAAGAACTGTCTGAAAGCTTGCATCTGACCATCAACGTAAACCCACTATTGTGCTTGAAGTCATGGCTTTGCATGACTTGTGGATTTGGCATTACTTCTTTGGATTGCCGAAATTTCTCTGTGATATTAATGTACTACGTAGATCATGTCTTTTTGTGCAGCTAGCTAGTGGAAAAACTCTAACTTGCAACTACACCGTCAATGGACTTGATTGTACCATGGGGTATTATTTTGCCGGTGGTATCTATCCTTCGTTGGCAACATTTGTGAAAACCATTAGTAAGCCACAATGCAAAAAACAAACTATTTTTTCCCATGCACAAGAAGCATGCCGAAAAGATATCGAGGGGGCATTGGGGTTGTTGCAAACTCGGTTTGCCAATGTTAGAGGTCCTGCTCGGTACTGGGATAAGAAATCCCTCCCAAATATCATGACTGCATGCGTAATTTTACACAACATGATCATCGAGGATGAGAGGGATTTAAACTTACAATGTTTCTATAACCACATTGGTAGCCGTGTCAAGCCTGATAGAAATTCAGATGAGATCATGGCATTTCTTGAGACCTACCGGCAGATTGAAGACAATGACACACACAACCAGCTCCACAATGATCTTATTGAGCACCAGTGGCAACAGTATGAGAGATCTCCCATTTTATTCGTTTGACCTTATTTATATTCATGTGTGATTTGAATAATTATTTTAGTTCCGGAGCACGTTGTATTGTTTTAATTATTTGGATTTGAACATTTATTGTAATTGAGAGGATTATTGTATTAAATGATGTTAAAACATTAATAAGTTTACCCGCAAAAAACATTAATAAGTTTGATTTATATT
Organism: Aegilops longissima; assembly: GCA_021605205.1. Classification (NCBI taxonomy): domain Eukaryota; kingdom Viridiplantae; phylum Streptophyta; class Magnoliopsida; order Poales; family Poaceae; genus Aegilops; species Aegilops longissima. The sequence continues at coordinate 646,072,548 of CM038676.1, read as the reverse complement.
GCTATTTTATTGTTTAAATCAAGATTTTGCCTATTCAGCTAAAACGGATTTGCAGTACGCCGCGGCATCGGGCGGTACGGGTTTGCCGCATCTATTCTGCTCGATGCCACAGCGTACCGCAAATCCGTTTTAGGGTGATCCCTATATTGTATTTGTTGGACGAGAATATGTGGCGTCTGCTAGAGTCTTTAATATGGGGAGTAAAAGCATAGCAAAGTAATAAAACTGCCAAGAGTGCTACTGTTGATTGGTTTGAGGAGTCGTTGAAAGAAATTGTATACATTTCTTCATAAACGATGTATCCGTTATTTCGATTGAATAAAGGTAGTATGGTTTTTTTTTTAACTACCAAGAGTGAACAAGCGTCATGAATCTCATGCAACTAAGTACTCCCTGGCCTCCAAGGCCTAATTCATCTCTAATTATACTCACTACCAAAACCACGGTCATTGATTTTGCCTCCAAAGTTTGGCGACTTCGTTCCTTTCCATTCCAAACAATATATACCGCGATGCAACATCTTCTCTTGATGTCCTCAGCAAGTTTGACATTATTTAGTGATTTTCTAAACCTCTCTATACTTGCGTATTAGTAGATATGATGTTATACATGGAAAATAGTTTCCATTTTATTATGAGAAATCGAGCACCGTAGATTGTATCATGTAACCAAGCGAAAGGCATGGGTACGTTGAGTGCTGGATCGGGTGAAGTAGTCATCCCCTCCCCACCTTCCTCACTGTCACGGAGGCGGAAGGAGATAGGACAATCTTTTTTGCGGCAACATTGATATGTACTCGACCTGCGCATACCTCATGCTTGGTGGAATTTAAAGCTAGTTTGGCTGCCCATCATCCAATCTTCATCCACTACATTATTTCCGCCGCTAAAACTAAATCCAAGAGGTAAAAGTTCCCGGTGAGCCTTTTTCAATCTCCATTGTGAGGCCTTCTATTTCTTGCACGAAGCTGGCATGGTTTCTGACAGAGATGGTGGAATGGGAATCTCCGATGAGGTTGTTGGTTACATCTGGGACACATTAAGATTTAGGTTTTTTATATTTCAGATTCTTTTGTGCAAAAAACAATCACATTATAAATAATATTTCTTTCATGGTCCTCCTTTTACTTTAATTTCATCATGATAATGCATATGCACCTCACAGGCCAGGACGCTCTTTTTCCCCTCATTTTTTTCTTCTTTCGAATATGAGCTCATGGATTTCAGAATAATCTTGTCTCGAAAGGCTGACTCTGCGGTGGCTGACAGCAGATGCACATGTTGGGGAACGTAGTAATTTCAAAAAATTTCCTACGCACACGCAAGACCATGGTGATGGCATAGCAACGAGAGGGGAGAGTGTCTGTCCACGCACTCGTGAGACCGAAAGCGGAAGCGTTATAACAACACGGTTGATGTAGTCGACGCCTTCACGATCCGACCGATCCAAGTACCGAACGTCACGGCACCTCCGTGTTCAGCACACGCTCAGCTCGATGACGATCCCGGGCTCCGATCCAGCAAAGCGTCGGGGATGAGTTCCACAAGACGACGGCGTGGTGGCGATGATGATGCTCCACCGACGCAGGGCTTCGCCTAAGCTCCGCGACGATATGACTTCACGGCGCAGGGCTTCGCTAAGCTCCGCGACGATATGACCAAGTGGAATATGGTGGAGGGGCACCGACACGGCTAAGGAACGATCCGTAGATCAACTTGTGTCATGGGGTGCCCCCGCCCCGTATATAAAGGAGGGAGGGAGGAGGAGGCCGGCCCTAGGAGGAGGGCGCGCAAGGGGAGTCCTACTCCCACCGGGAGTAGGACTCCTTCTTCCTAGTCCAACTAGGAGAAGGGGAAAGGGGAAGTGGAGAAGGAAGGAGAGGTGGGCTGCGCCCAAACCCCTTGTCCAATTCGGACTGGGCTTGGGAGGCGCACGCCACCTCCTGGCTCCTTCCCACTAAGGCCTATCAAGGCCCAATACTCTTCCCCGTATTCCTGTAACTCCCGGTACTTGAAAAATACCGAATCACTCGGAACCTTTCCGAACTCCGAATATAGTCGTCCAATATATCGATCTTTACGTCTCGACCATTTCGAGACTCCTCGTCATGTCCCCGATCTCATCCGGGACTCAACTCCTTCGGTACATCAAAACTCATAAACTCATAATATAACATCATCGAAACCTTAGCGTGCGGACCCTACGGGTTCGAGAACTATGTAGACATGACCTAGAACTATTCTCGGTCAATAACCAATAGCGGAACCTGGATGCCCATATTGGTTCCTACATATTCTACGAAGATCTTTTATCGGTCAAACCGCATAACGACATAATGTTGTTCCCTTTGTCATCGGTATGTTACTTACCCGAGATTCGATCGTCGGTATCCAATACCTAGTTCAATCTCGTTACGGTAAGTCTCTTTACTCGCTTCATAATACATCATCTCACAACTAACTCATTAGTTGTAATGCTTGCAAGGCTTAAGTGATGTGTATCACCGAGAAGGCCTAGAGATACCTCTCCGACAATCGGAGTGACAAAACCTAATCTCAAATACGCCAACCCAACAAGTACCTTTGGAGACACCTGTAGTACTCCTTTATAATCACCCAGATTACGTTGTGACGCTTTGGTAGTACCAAAGTGTTCCTCCGTAAACGGAGTTGCATAATCTCATAGTTATAGGAACATGTATGGGTCATGAAGAAAGCATTAACATACTAAACGATCAAGTGTTAAGCTAACGGAATGGGTCATGTCAATCAGATCATTCAACTAATGATGTGACCTTGTTAATCAAATAACAACTCCTTGTTCATGGTTAGGAAACATAACCATCTTTGATTAACAAGCTAGTCAAGTAGAGGCATACTAGTGACATACTGTTTGTCTATGTATTCACACATGTATTATGTTTCCGGTTAATACAATTCTAGCATGAATAATAAACATTTATCATGAAATAAGGAAATAAATAATAACTTTATTATTGCCTCTAGGGCATATTTCCTTCAGTCTCCCACTTGCACTAGAGTCAATAATCTAGTTCACATCGCCATGTGATTTAACATCAATAGTTCACATCTATATGTGGTTAACACCCATAGTTCACATCGACATGTGACCAACACCCAAAGGGTTTACTAGAGTCAATAATCTAGTTCACATCGCTATGTGATTAACACCCAAAGAGTACTAAGGTATGATCATGTTTTGCTCGTGAGAGAAGCTTAGTCAACGGGTCTGTCACATTCAGAGCCGTATGTATTTTGCAAATATTCTATGTCTACAATGCTCTGCACGGAGCTACTCTAGCTAATTGCTCCCACTTTCAATATGTATCCAGATTGAGACTCAGAGTCATCTAGATTAGTGTTAAAACTTGTATCGACGTAACCCTTTACGACGAACCTTTTTTCACTTCCATAATCGAGAAACATATCCTTATTCTACTAAGGATAATTTTGACCGCTGTCCATTGATCTACTCCTAGATCACTATTGCACTCCCTTGCCAAGCTTTAGTGGTAGGGTATGCAATAGATCTGGTACACAGCATGACATACTTTATAGAACCTATGGCTGATGCATAGGGAATGACTTTCATTCTCTTTCTATCTTCTGCCGTGGTCGGGTTTTGAGTCTTACTCAATCTCACACCTTGTGACACAGGCAAGAACTCTTTCTTTGACTGTTCCATTTTGAACTACTTCAAAATCTTGTCAAGGTATGTATTCATTGAAAAACTTATCTAGCGTCTTGATCTATCTCTATAGATCTTGATGCTCAATATGTAAGCAGCTTCACCGAGGTCTTTCTTTGAAAAAACTCTTTTCAAACACTCCTTTATGCTTTGCAGAATAATTCTACATTATTTCCGATCAACAATATGTCATTCACATATACTTATCAGAAATGCTGTAGTGCTCCCACTCACTTTCTTGTAAATACAGGCCTTTCCAAAAGTCTGTATAAAATCATATGCTTTGATCAACACATCAAAGCGTATATTCCAACTCCGAGATGCTTGCACCAGTCCATTGATGGATCGCTGGAGCTTGCATATTTTGTTAACACCTTTAGGATCGACAAAACCTTCTGGTTGCATCATATACAACTCTTCTTTAATAAATCCATTTAAGGAATGCAGTTTTGACATCCATTTGCCAGATTTCATAAAGTGTGGCAATTGCTAACATGATTCGGACAGACTTTTAAGCATCGATACGAGTGAGAAAATCTCATTGTATTCAACATCTTGAACTTTGTCAAAAACCTTTTTCGACAAGTCTAGCTTTGTAGATAGTAACACTACTATCAACATCTGTCTTCCTCTTGAAGATCCATTTATTTAACATGGCTTGCTGACCATCGAGCAAGTCAATCAAAGTCCATACTTTGTTCTCATACATGGATCCTATCTCAGATTTCATGGCCTCAAGCCATTTCGCGGAATCTGGGCTCATCATCGCTTCCTCATAGTCCGTAGGTTCATCATGGTCTAGTAACATGACTTCCGAACATGATTACCGTACCACTCTGTGCGGATTTTACTCGAAGACCTACGAGGTTTGGTAGCAACTTGATCTGAAGTTTCATGATCATCATCATTAACTTCCTTACTAATTGGTGTAGGAATCACCGGAACTGATTTCTGTGATGAACTACTTTCCAATAAGGGAGAAGGTACAATTACCTCATCAAGTTCTACTTTCCTCCCACTCACTTCTTTCGAGAGAAACTTCTTCTCTAGAAAGGATCCATCTAGCAACGAATAACTTGCCTTCGGATCTGTGATAGAAGGTGTACCCAATAGTTACCTTTGGGTATTCTATGAAGACGCACTTCTCCGATTTGGGTTCGAGCTTATCAGGTGAAAAAATTTTCACATAAGCATCACAACTCCAAACTTTAAGAAACGACAGCTTAGGTTTACTGCTAAACCATAGTTCATACGGTGTCATCTCAACGGATTTAGATGGTGCCCTATTAAACGTGAATGCAGCTGTCTCTAATGCATAACCCCAAAACGATAGTGGTAAACTGATAAGAGACATCATAGATCGCACCATATCCAATAAAGTGCGGTTACGACTTTCGGACACATCATTATGCTGTGGTGTTCCATATGGCGTGAGTTGCGAAACTATTTCACATTGTTTCAAATGAAGACCAAACTCGAACTCAAATATTTATCTCCACGATCAGATCGCGAAACTTTATTTTCTTGTTACGATGGTTTTCCACTTCGCTCTGAAATTCTTTGAACTTTTCAATTATTTCAGACTTATGTTTCATCAAGTAGATATACCCATATCTGCTCAAATCATCTGTGAAGGTCGAAAATAACAATACTTGCCACGAGCATCAACATTCATTGGATCGCATACATCGGTATGTATTATTTCCAATAAGTCAAGAGCTTGTTCCATTGTTCCGAGAACGGAGTTTTAGTCATCTTGCCCAAAAGGCACGGTTCGCAAGCATCAAATGATTCATAATCAAGTGATTCCAAAAGTCCATCAGCATGGAGTTTTCTTCATGCGCTTTACACCAATATGACCTAAACGGCATTGCCACAAATAAGTTGCACTATCATTATTAACTTTGCATCTTTTGGTTTCAATATTATGAATATGTGTATCACTATGATCGAGATCCAATGAACCATTTTCATTGGGTGTGTAACCATATAAGGTTTTATTCATGTAAACAGAACAACAATTTATTCTCTTACTTAAATGAATAACCAGTATTGCAATAAACATGATCAAATCATATTTATGCTCAACACCAAATAACACTTATTTAGGTTCCACACTAATCCCGAAAGTATAGGGAGTGTGCGATGATGATCATATCAATCTTGGAACTACTTCCAACACTCATCGTCACTTCCCTTTAACTAGTCTCTGTTTATTCTGTAACTCCTGTTTGAGTTACTAATCTTAGCAACCGAACAAGTATCAAATACTCGGGGCTACTATAAACACTAGTAAGGCACACATCAATAACCTGTATATCAAATATAACCTTGTTCACTTTGCCATCCTTCTTATCCACCAAATATTCAGGGGTAGTTCCGCTTCCAGTGACTAGTTCCATTGCAGCAAAAGTACTCAGTCTCAGGCTTAGGTCTAGACTTTCGCTTCTTCACTCGAGCAGCAACTTGCTTGCCGTTCCTTTTGAAGTTCCCCTTCTTCCCTTTGCCATTTTCCTTGAGACTAGTGGTCTTGTCAACCATCAACACTTGATGTTTTTCTTGATTTCTACCTTCGCCGATTTTAGCATCGCGAAGAGCTCGAGAATCTTTTTCGTCATCCCTTGCATACTATAGTTCATCACGAAGTTCTACTAACTTAGTGATGGTGACTAGAGAATTCTGTCAATCACTATCTTATCTGGAAGATTAACTCCCACTTGATTCAAGCGATTGAAGTACTCAGACAATCTGAGCACATGCTCACTAGTTGAGCGATTCTCCTCCATCTTTTAGCTATAGAACTTGTTGGAGACTTCATATCTCTCAACTCGGGTATTTGCTTGAAATATTAACTTCAATTCTGGAACATCTCATATGGTCCATGACGCTCAAAACGTCTTTGAAGTCCCGATTCTAAGCCGTTAAGCATGGTGCACTAAACTATCAAGTAGTCATCATATTGAGCTAGCCAAACGCTCATAACGCCTCAGATCGCTCATATTGAGCTAGCCAAACGCTCATAACGTCGCATCTGCTCCTGCAATAGGTCTGTCACCTAGCGGTGCATTAAGGACATAATTCTTCTTCTGCAGCAATGAGGATAAACCTCGGATCACGGATCCAATCCGCATCATTGCTACTAACATTTTTCAATACAATTTTCTCTAGGAACACATATAAAAACATAGGGAAGCAACAACGCGAGCTATTGATCTACAACATAATTTGCAAAATACTACCAGACTAAGTTCATGATAAATTAAAGTTCAATTAATCATATTACTTAAGAACTCCCACTTAGACCGACATCTCTAGTCATCTTAAGTGATTACGTGATCCAAATCAACTAAACCATGTCCGATCATCACGTGAGATGGAGTAGTTTCAATGGTGAACATCACTATGTTGATCATATCTACTATATGATTCACGTTCGACCTTTCGGTCTCCGTGTTCCGAGGCCATATCTGTTATATGCTAGGCTCGTCAAGTTTAACTGAGTATTCGCGTGCGCAACTGTTTTGCACCCGTTGTATTTGAACGTAGAGCCTATCACACCCGATCATCACGTGGTGTCTCAAAGACGAAGAACTTTCGCAACGGTGCATACTCGGGAGAACACTTCTTGATAATTTTAGTGAGAGATCATCTTATAATGCTACCGTCAATCAAAGCAAGATAAGATGCATAAAGGATAAACATCACATGCAATCAATATAAGTGATATGATATGGTCATCATCATCTTGTGCTTGTGATCTCCATCGCCAAGCACCGCCATGATCACCATCGTCATCGGCGCGACACCTTGATCTCCATCGTAGCATCGTTGTCGCCTCGCCAACTATTGCTTCTACGACTATCGCTACTGCTTAGTGATAAAGTAAAGCAATTACATGGCTTTGCATTTCATACAATAAAGCGACAACCATATGGCTCTCGCCAGATTGCCGATAACTCGGTTACAAAACATGATCATCTCATACAATAAAATATAGCATCACGCCTTGACCACATCACATCACAACATGCCCTGCAAAAACAAGTTAGACGTCCTCTACTTTGTTGTTGCAAGTTTTACGTGGCTGCTACGGGCTGAGCAAGAACCGTTCTTACCTCGCATCAAAACCACAACGATACTTCGTCAAATAGACTCCGTTTAACCTTCTCAAGGACCGGGCGAGCCACACTCGATTCAACTAAAGTGAGAGAGACAGACACCGCCGGTCACCTTTAAGCAACGAGTGCTCGGGCGGTGAAACCAGTCTCGCGTAAGCGTCGCGTAATGTCGGTCCGGGCCGCTTCATCTCACAATACCGCTGAACCAAAGTATGACATGCTGGTAGGCAGTATGACTTGTATCGTCCACAACTCACTTGTGTTCTACTCGTGCACATGACATCAACGCATAAAACCAGGCTCGATACCATTGTTGGGGAACGTAGTAATTTCAAAAATTTCCTACGCACACGCAAGACCATGGTGATGGCATAGCAACGAGAGGGAGAGGTCGTCCACGTACCCTCGTAGACCGAAAGCGGAAGCGTTATAACAACGCGGTTGATGTAGTCGTACGTCTTCACGATCCGACCGATCCAAGTACCGAACGTACGGCACCTCCGTGTTCAGCACACGTTCAGCTCGATGACGATCCCGGGCTCCGATCCAGCAAAGCGTCGGGGATGAGTTCCGTCGACCGACGGCGTGGTGACGATGATGATGCTCCACCGACGCAGGGCTTCGCCTAAGCTCATGACGATATGACTTCACGGCGCAGGCTTCGCTAAGCTCCGCGACGATATGACCAAGTGGAATATGGTGGAGGGGGCACCGCACACGGCTAAGGAACGATCCGTAGATCAACTTGTGTCATGGGGTGCCCCTGCCCCGTATATAAAGGAGGGAGGGAGGAGGAGGCCGGCCCTAGGAGGAGGCGCGCCAAGGGAGTCCTACTCCCACCGGAAGTAGGACTCCTTTCCTAGTCCAACTAGGAGAAGGGGAAAGGGGAAGTGGAGAAGGAAGGAGAGGTGGGCTGCGCCCCAAACCCCTTGTCCAATTCGGACTGGGCTTGGGAGGCGCACGCCACCTCCCGGCTCCTTCCCACTAAGGCCCATCAAGGCCCAATACTCTTCCCGTATTCCGTAACTCCCGGTACTCGAAAATACCGAATCACTGGGAACCTTTCCGAACTCCGAATATAGTCGTCCAATATATCGATCTTTACGTCTCGACCATTTCGAGACTCCTCTCATGTCCCCGATCTCATCCGGGACTCCGAACTCCTTCGGTACATCAAAACTCATAAACTCATAATATAACTGTCATCGAAACCTTAAGCGTGCGGACCCTACGGGTTCGAGAACTATGTAGACATGACCTAGAACTATTCTCGGTCAATAACCAATAGCGGAACCTGGATGCCCATATTGGTTCCTACATATTCTACGAAGATCTTTTATCGGTCAAACCGCATAACGACATACGTTGTTCCCTTTGTCATCGGTATGTTACTTACCCGAGATTCGATCGTCGGTATCCAATACCTAGTTCAATCTCGTTACCGGTAAGTCTCTTTACTCGTTCCGTAATACATCATCTCACAACTAACTCATTAGTTGTAATGCTTGCAAGGCTTAAGTGATGTGTATCACCGAGAAGGCCTAGAGATACCTCTCCGACAATCGGAGTGACAAAACCTAATCTCGAAATACGCCAACCCAACAAGTACCTTTGGAGACACCTGTAGTACTCCTTTATAATCACCCGATTCGTTGTGACGTTTGGTAGTACCAAAGTGTTCCTCCGTAAACGGAGTTGCATAATCTCATAGTTATAGGAACATGTATGGGTCATGAAGAAAGCATTAACATACTAAACGATCAAGTGTTAAGCTAACGGAATGGGTCATGTCAATCAGATCATTCAACTAATGATGTGACCTTGTTAATCAAATAACAACTCCTTGTTCATGGTTAGGAAACATAACCATCTTTGATTAACAAGCTAGTCAAGTAGAGGCATACTAGTGACATACTGTTTGTCTATGTATTCACACATGTATTATGTTTCCGGTTAATACAATTCTAGCATGAATAATAAACATTTATCATGAAATAAGGAAATAAATAATAACTTTATTATTGCCTCTAGGGCATATTTCCTTCAGCACACATGCACCTCTGAGTACATGGAGACTACGCCAGAGTGGAGCTCGTGACTAAAAATTATAAATGTTAAGGTCAGACATCAATAGATGAAAGTTTTTGCCGTGACGAACATAATTCTACTCTCTCATGTCATTACAATTTCTAGTTAAAATAATGTGTATTTATACTAAATTATTTTACTGATGTATTGCCGATTCGAACATATGTTCGAACCATTATATGTTTTCTTATACTTAACTTAACCATATAATAATGTTTTAAGTATTTCCAAAATATAAAAAATATTTTCCATCACAATTATACCTCCACAAAGTTGAAAACATATTTTGCAAGTAAATTAATATTTGTCGATATTTGAAAATCCATGCCATAACAAAGCTTTGGTTAAATGTATTGAATACCCTAAATCGAATAAAACTGGAAACATTATGATGTGTTTCCATAGATTATTTTGTGTCATTTAGATGAATTATTGCCTTCTTGGTACATTTATGTGTTCACATCTTTTACGTGTGGTAGAGAGCTCTCCCATCAAGAGTTTAAAAGTATCTTTAGATATTTTCAAGTGCATGATTATCTATCTAATATGTATGTAAGTGAGAAAAATGTAGATTATATATGGTGTCTACCAGGGTTTATCGTCAAACTGCCGACATTACTTGTTTATTGATGTTCCTTTCTTGTGAGACTTGGACTACGAGATGACTGTGGTGACTTCGTCAGAAAAGATATATATTCCATGTTTCTAGGTTCGACGGTTAGTTTGAAATACCTCCATACATTTTTACCTTTTACTGGAATAACATAAGGCAGACCAACTCGAATCAAATGCATGCTCTATACGTCATAAAATAGCATCACTTGTTGTTGATATGTGGTAAAAACTGTACATCCGGTTTTGTATTGATTTGATTTGCAATTTGTAAAGTCTAATTCCAAAACTTTAAATAACAATGAGTTGACCGTTCTGTTGTAACCTTGTTTAAAATCAATCAAACTCGTCAAATTTTATGCATTCATCATTTGATTTGAAAATCACTGCCTCAGAAGCTCCCCAAGCGCACTCCTATAATTGTTGAACCCACTGTGTTCCACGGCATACATATGGTGTGATATGTATGAAATTGGTAAATATATAGTTAGAAACATCCTTATGTTTCATGACTTACATATAATACTGAATTTTTTGGGATCTGGGAGATGCAACTACCAACCTCATGGATAATTTTTGTTTGTCGAGTGAAACTAGGACTAGACATCTTATGATTCATTGGCCAACTAAGGAGACATAAGGTTGAAATTTTGACACTATAAGGATGTGGGATGTGAGAGCGTCCCTAGCACTTCCCAATATGCTTCCACCCCTCCTCTAAAACTTTTCCTCACTGGACTGGGAGAGGCAACTCTCATTAAAATCTCACACCTCTCTCTCTCTCTTTCTCTCTCCTCAGTGGTGCTCCTCCTTGGACATGGCCCTGATGCCCGTGCACCAGCGCTGACCTCCAGCGAGATCCTGGCGTATTTATTCATCTTTTCAACTTTCATGGTGTCTCCGGGCATGACCACACTCTTCCCTGTCATCCCCGCTCAGCGGAGCTCATCCCTGCCGCCCTCAATCACGATCAAAGCAACACCACACGCAAAGGAGCAAGTATAAGGGAAAACACTACTGCGAAGAAGCATGGCCGCTGGCCACCATCATCGATTTTGATGAATCCTTGCTTTTTGGACCACAACATCATTCCATTAGGGCAAGGAAGAGGAAAAGAACTTATTCAGATGAAGAAGTGCCCAAACCGTGACCTGTAGAGGATGAATTTTGCCTACTTTCTTGACTTCTTCCTTGAATGCGTACATCATGCTCAATGAGCCTCTATCAAATTACTTTTGCGCATAATCTATCATAGGCCATAGCTAGGACATGGGCATCATCTACTGACGAGAAGTTGTCATTGTCCGCGTGGAAGAAAGAAGATGATAGAGAGAGGTTCATAAAAATTGAAGGGAATGGCCATGTGCGTCAAAACTCAAAAGATTAGGAAAAGGGCTAGCTACGGCAAAAGTTTAGTCTATATATTTGGGGTTAAAGGATAGACACAGGTTTACATAAGTAAATGATAGGTAAAGGCCAGGGATGCTATGATAGTATTCAAAAGTTTGTATTGTCCCTAAACTAAGCCTCCAATGATAAGCTAAATAAAAAAAATACTCCATCTGCATAACATAGTGCATATAGATTCTTTATAAAAGTGAAAAAAAAATGCAAACTTTTATCAACTTTAAAAACAATTATTTACATATAATATGAAAATACATTCCATGATCTATCTAATGGTATGTATTTAATATTTCAATATTTTATATAAAGATATTTTTCTCACAAACTTGATCAAAGTTTGTGAAGTTTGACTTAAAGAAAATTATATTCACTATTGCATTATATATTTTAAGTCATTTCCCATTAATGAACTTCATGGCAGTGCTAGCACTGATAAGTGTTGAATGGAGAAAAATTTCTGATTTTTTATACTGAAAAACAATATTGATACGTGACCAAATCAGGTCAGATAGGCCGGCACGACTCACCACGACATGTTTACTAACAGGGTCATGGCGTGCCGGCCCGCGTGACGCACCCTCAGGCCTAGGCATGGCCCCTCTAGTAAACGCGCCAGCCCGCAGCACGTTTGGCCCATGTGTTTTCAGCCTAATGGGCTTTTATGCTATTTGGGCTGTTTTTTCCTATATATAAAAACAAGGCATGTCGTGCCAGCACGTGGGCCTGTCCTCGCAGCCAGGCACGGCTCCTTTATAACCATGCCGGGCCAGACCTGTGACAGGCCGAGCATGCGTGCTCATGGGCTGGCACGCGGCCCATGGCTCACTCGGCCAGCTTTGGCGCTGGGCTTACAGGCCAGCCCATTTCCGGGCGTCATCCTCCAGAGAGCAACGCGAGCCACCCAAACGGAGGGAGCTCGCCCTTCCTTCCACGCGCCGAAATGCTGGCCGCCACCGCCGCCTGCCGCGCGCCGGCGCGGCCGCTCCCCGCCGCGCGACCCGGCGGCAGCTACCTCCTCGGGCGCGTTCTTCTCCCCAAACGGAGAGCGCCGGCGGCGAGGAGGAGGGGACGGAACGCGGCCGTGCGGTGCGGGATGCTCCCCGTGGACCCGTGGGCGCCCGGCGTGGACTCCCAGAGCATCGCGTCGCAGCTCTTCGCCGTGTCGCTGTTCCCCTACCTGGGTTTCCTCTACTTCATGACCCGGTCCAAGACGGCGCCGGGGCTCACGCTCTTCGGCTTCTACTTCCTCCTCGCCTTCGTCGGCGCCACCAGTACGCGTCCTCCTCCTCCTCCTCTTCCTCTTCCCGTTTCGTCTCGCTTTTTTCGCGTGTCAGTCTATTGTTGTGGTTGGGGAGCGAAAATACTTGTATGTTTCGTGGTGAACATTGTCAGTACCAGTGTACCACTGCCAGAGGAGAGCAGCAGCAAAGATTGTAGAGGTGGTTAGATAACTGAATGTGAATGCTACTGGGCAATTTGGCCAGTATCAGAAGCTCAATTTTACATATCGGGTGAGTACTGGCGATGCTGTGTGTAGAAATTGATATGGATTTCATCGTGAGAAACTGAGAACTGCCTCACATGAATGGTATGGCGGGAGCAGAAAATTTACCTGCATTTTGTGGCTGTCAGACATATTTGAACAACTCAAAATGCCCTGGCACTCAGCTTACATCTGCAAAATGTGTTCTAGGTCGACAAAACGTTGCAAATGATACTGTGATAGTGTGCTCATGTGCGTGTAAACACAGGTAGTTTGTGGATGGAATGAACTTAAAACACAAAATGTTCATACACTCTGTAAGAGGGCACCACTGCAGGTTTCATCTATATACTGGTCCAAAGCAACGAGCCAATAGTTTATGATGTTCGCATCTTCCCAAAGCTGAACATGATTAACACAAGCATGTAGAAAAGAACAATTGATGCTGGTTTCTTTTGAAGCAATTTTCAGTATAATTCAGGTCGTCGGAGAAGACATATAATGACTAATGAAAATTTGTTTTGTGAATTGTGTTACTGGTTGGATTTTGTAGAACGAAGTAGGAAGGAAAAGGGAAGTTGAAATCAGTAGAGTGCACAGTCAATCAAAATGTTACTGTGTGTGTGGCACAAAAGAACCAATTCGTTCCTCAATCAATGTGAGCCTTGCCATTTCGTTGGGACTTAACTTTCTGAACAAAATACGACGAGTGTGTATGTGTCCATCTGCTGTACACATAGGTCTCCTCTAGTTTAAATTATTTAGCTTCCACTATTTAGCTAGCTAGTAGAAAAGTATGCCTCATCTCACGTCATTAATTATTTCCCTTTTGTTTCATGCACATTGCACGGGCCTTTTATCCCCGGAGCAGTACCTGCTGGGATATATGGTAATTGCATAATATCATCAAGTTTTCAGTGAATCTTACATACCTCGTCTGTATCCATACAATAAGTATTTACCGACCCATCACCATCCTCTTTCAGCCAAAGTTCATTACGGGACCTCGCTGTCTAATGTGGACCTGCTGCACGGGACAGCGGAATCGCTCCTCACCCTTACCAATCTGTTCATCGTGCTTGGGCTGAGGGGAGCCTTGAGGAACTTGGACAAAGCAGAGGAGAGCAGTCCTGAAGCTCCTCAGGACAGCAAGGAGAAGAGTTCAGTATAGGTACTCTCATCAGTTACCCCAAATGGTGCTTGTAAATTGTTAGAAACCTCTGTTTTTTGGCGTGTGTAGTGATGACATTGTACTGTAGTGAGACTACTTTTCTGTGGCTCAACTAGCTTATAAAGGCCCTGCTGCTGTAATAAACTGCACATATTGGCTTTGTGCGTGTGCCGATCCATAATAAATTGGAGTTATGGAGCTGCTGCAGTTCAGAGTCTCTGTAGATCAATTTGGTGTTGCTCTAGTGGCCACCATTACTACTAGTGATGGACTGATGGTACTATATCTACTCTAGGTATAGCTTCCATTGTGATAAATGATCACGAGTCTGAATCTAAGCACTAGTAGTGCGAATACAGTACGATAGTGGACGCGGCGCCTACAGTCTTCTGAAACTCCGGTTAGAGAAACTACATATTCCAGAACAGCTCGTCGAACTCCATGTCAGCCCCGAGGCCGCCGCCGGCAGCGTAGCCGTAGTTGCCGGCAAGCTGGCACCAGGAGCTCCCCGGCGTGTAGCAGCCGGCCGGCGAGGAGGGGAACGAGGGCGGCGTGAAGGGCTCTTCCGGCCACTGGATCCATTCCGGCGCCGCAGCCGGCGAGCTCTGCTGCTGGTGCTGCTGCTCCTGGCCGAAGGAAGCAGGCGGCTGCTGCTCCGTGCCGGCGAGGACAGCGGTGGCCTGGGCGCAGGTGTGCGCGCCGTGGTAGACGACGTTGAAGAGCAGCGGGTCGGCGGCGGCGCGCTGCACCTGCTTGGTGGCCTGGCAGCCCTGCGAGTGGCGGTGCGTGCACCGGAAGTATGACCTGGGGTACGGTGCGCCGAGGATGTCCTTCTGGCCGTACTTGCGCCAGCTGAGCCCGTCGTCGAGCGGGCCGAGGTCCTGCATCGACGCCACCCTGACCTGCACCCTCGCCGCCGCCGCCTTCCTGCCGCTCCTGGGCCGGCCGTTCACGCTCGCCCTGCCGCCGGCATTGCCTTCGTTCCCGGCGAGGCGCACGGCCCGGTCGACGGACGCGGCGAGCTCGGCGCAGAGCTCCCTGGCGGCGCCCGGCGCGCCCTGGTCGCCGTCCACCCGCACCTCCAGCTCCCTCGCCATGGCCAGCAGCCCGTCCAGCTCGGACGCCAGCGTCGCGGCCGTGTCCTCCATCTCCGGCGCCTGGTTTAGCAAATCGATCAGCGGCAAGCTTCTCACGAGACGTGAGCGTGCGCGTGCGTGCCTGGCCGGTGTTCGTTCTTGTGATGATGATGATGGTGAGCTTGGTGGTGACAAGGGGGGGAGGAGAAGGTTTTATAGGCCCGGGGCATGTAGATCAAGCACTCTTCATTTTTATTTTTTTGTACAGTAAAAGAATCCAACACTGTTCATGGAGGGGAACTAAAAAAAATCGAGCGCGGTTTGACTGAAGACCGGAGAAAAGCGCGAGACTTTGAACCGAGAAGAAAGACAGAACCACGTCACGCTCCGACCGGTCCTAGTCGTCTCCTCTCCCTCCCTTCTGGTCCTGGGCAAGGCCACCACCATGGGGCCGCCATGAATATGCGCTCTCTGTCTACTCCGGTAGCTGACGACTGACGTGGCCAGCCGCAATAACCAGCGGCGTCGCTCTCGCCGGATCGCCTCGTTTGGACCCATCGACGCGGCGCAGGTGAACGGGAATGGCAGCGAGCGGCATGTGAACTTCAGCGCGCTTTGCCTGGAAGTTTCGTCGCCGCTGCAGTCCATGGGCGGACAGTAACCGCGGAGGGGAAAAGCGCCTGGCGTTGTGCCGCGCCGGTACGTGGCTTGGTGCCGTCACCTCATCGGCGGACGTGCGGTCGATCCGCGCCGCGGCAGGGCGGAGGAAGATGCCCGGAAGGCGGCCCGCGCGGTTGGCCGTTGCCGGGAAGTGAGCAGTGAAAGTGGGAAGCTTTTCGTTTAGGCTAGTGTAGAGCCAACTTGGGGCAGGGGCACGGTGTGGCAGAGCAAGGGGAGTCTGCGCCATGTGGACTTGCCGTGACCCGCGTACAAGCAGCGAGAGGTCCTGAGAGTACGTACAAGCCGAGCGGCTAGGAGATAAATACATCCGTGGTCACTGTATTTGAGGCATAAGCACAATACGGTCACTAAACTTCAGAATACACTCGTTACGGTCATTGTATATGTGTTGAGGTGATTATACGGTCACTAGCTTGTCGTATAGCTCTGTATTCTGCTAAGTTGACTGGTCAACCTATCATGCACCGCACCCTCCCCCACGCCCCCGCGACGGCAGCTGCATCAGGATCCGTCGCCGGCGAGGGCCCGCGGAAGCAGCCGCAGCAGCTCCCTCCCAAGTCGCTCTCGTCCTTCCACGGCTCGCCCTCCTCCAAGCTGGCGGGCCTCATCGACTACCCGCGTCGGATCCTCTCCCGGGCCGCGTCTCACCCATCGACCACAGCGCCCACCTCCGACCCCGCCGACCGAGCAGCCGCGCCACCACTAAGAGCAGCGGCGGCCGATGGCCCGTTAAATCGCGGTGTGGGAGGAGGAGGAGGGGCGGGGAAGGGTCTGGATTTGAGGCTCTGCTTGCGGGGGAGGGACGGCGGCTGCGTCGTCGTCATGGACCTCGACTCCGCCGTGCTATGCAGGAGCAGCGCCTTCTTCGCGGCCATGGCACCCGAGCCCAATGCCGATGGCGCCCGGGCCAGGGGGCCAGAGGATCGAGGTGGACGAGGTGGACAACATCGCGGCCTTCAGGGACGCCGTGGAGCTCATGCTCCAGGCCGACGCGCCGTGGTGGCTCGCCAGAGCCGGCGTCTCGCGGGCCATCGGCGTCCTCGAGGTGCGAATGAGATGCACATCCTCCTTTCCTTGTTCTTATTTACACCCGTCCCTACCTAGGCCATCTCCCCTTGCAGTGGTGAGGCGATGCTAGCGTGCTCGATGCCGGGAGGGAGGCCACGGTGGTGCGCCACCAAATTCGTCGACGACGCGCTCGCTCACGGCTGCGACCTCGTCCGGCAAGGTGGAAGAAAGGAGCGGAGGGGAGACGGCGCATCCGGTCGGGCAGGGAGCTCGCCATGGGTGGGTGGCAATATGGGAGGCCTCGCGCCGGCGGTGCCCAATGAGCATGGATCTGCAGGGGCGCGAGTCTGAGGTGGCTGGGGACGACGCAGTGGGAGGTGGCCGCGCCAGATCCGATGTTGGGGCGGTGCTCTGTCGCCGGGCGGCCCCGATCAGAACACTCCGGCGGTCCGGCCTGTGCGTGCGTGTTTTTTTTTCAAACTCTGCATGCGTGTTTCCATATAATATAATGAAAGAGGTCTACAACTTAACACGCAAATGCATGGTCTCATGTGTCTAGCACACGTGAGCAGCCCGCATGAATAGAGTGGCGTGACCACGTATACTCTTTGACTGGATAGGTTGACCAGTCAATTCAGCAGGATACAGAGCTATACAGTCAACCAGTGACCGTATAATCACCCTGACGCATATACAATGACCGTAACAAGTGTATTTTAAAGTTCAGTGATTGTAGTGTGCTTTTACCTCAAATATAGTGACCATCAGTGTATTTACCTCAGCTGCTAGTGTGCCGTGTGCCCACGCAAGGAACCTCTGCACTCTCCAGAGTCCCTGGACCTGGACTCAAAAGGCGCAATCAGCAGCGAGTCCGTGTAGTACGCGGTATTGTGTTGGATCCTCTCTCGCTCGATCTTCCACCGTGGTTTTGTTCCCCATCTTGCAACTTGCAAGAGAGAGCGTGCATACAGTCCACGGCCTGATGGATCGGTCCAGCAACGAGAAAAGTTCAAAAGGTGTGTGGAAGAGGACCTACGTACTCTACAACCGAAGCCCCCTATCCGCCGCGTAGGACTGACTGCAAGGGCCCACGCGGGCACACACATAAACCATCGGTCAGACGGGTGCGTCCTCCGTTCCTCGGCGAGGACGCATTCATGGCGCCGCTCCGGCGCCTGAGGAACCGAGTCCGGTTATTTAAGTCAGACAGCCGCAGCCCAACCCTAGCCCATCCGCATTTCTACCATGTTTCTCCCCTCCGCGCTGCCACCTACAATCCGGTCATCGTCAGTCACGGATGATGGCCCGCCGTAGGATCAACACCTACCCCATGCTCACTCCGGACCGGCAGCTGCAGCTGCTGTAGGAGATCCGGGACAGGCACGAAGCTTGGATCGTAGCTGGCTTGCCTCTGAATTCATCCCAGCCAGAGCGGAAGGAGGAGGGGGATGCCATGGAGGAGGAGGAGGAGCAGCCAGAGGCGGCAGATCCGACGCATATGAGCTTCACCATGGCAGACGTGATTGTGGAGTTCGAGGTGACCCAAGTGGGGGAAGCGGCGGAGGAGCAGACCATTCTCGAGACCATCCAGTCGGAGACAGGGGTGTCTGACGGCGAGACGCGGAGCTCGACAAGATCTTCGTCGACATGGAGTCCTATGGAGAGCCGGACATGCACCAAGCTGCTAATGACCACAAGGCCGGCGGCTCCAGCATGAATTTCCTCAACATCTCCAACAAGGAGGACGGGTAATGTAGTTTGTAGTAGATAGCACGTAGCTTATGTCGTTGCATGGTTTTACATGAAAATGCTAATCGTGAAATGCCTATTATGTTTCTTTTGCGCTGGTGGCTATTATGGTTGTTGGAGGTGCAGTATGAGATATGATCGATCACGGTTTGTGGACACGCCCGCAAACATTTGACAACTCAAATTAGGTATACGTGATTGCAGATGCTCTAACTGGTCGGTCCTAGCCTCCTAGGGAGTACCGGAGTAGGGTTGTCGAGCTAGCTAGTCATGTCGATCTGCATTCACAAAGCGTGTGCATAAGGATTTTTTCGTAGGCATGAGAAACATTTTCCTTGTATGTATTTAATATTTTCAAGTATTTTATTAACATTTTCAAATGTTTTATGTAAAAAAAATTTGTATTATATATATTTAGAATATTTGAAAGATAAACAACATATAAAAAGAAAGTAAAAAATCAAAAACAATAAACATGGAAAACCGAGGTTGTGTCCTGTGGCGTCCCGCGCGTCTGGGCAGGCCATCTCATGCTCAACTTCAGGCGAGGCTGCACTACGTCTCGCTATAACCAAGACATAGGTGTGCCCTACAATGGCGCTCTTGCAACATGTTTGTAACACCACATGATTGGGCCTCCACCCAAACTAGGTAACTGTTTGTGCATTGCGACGGAACAACAAGAAAAAGGATATACGCACACTAATAAGAAAATTGTGATGCTTGAAATATAAGTGAATATTTTTTTTGCGGAAAAACTTCCAATCTATTCATCTTCAATCATGGCAGTACAATGAACACCAGAAATAAAAATTACATCCAGATCCGTAGACCACCAAGCGACGACTACAAGCACCAGAGTGAGCTGAAGGCGCGCCGCCGTCATCGCCCCTCCATCGCCGGAGCCGGGCACAACTTGTTGTAGTAGACAGTCGGAAAGTCGTCGTGCTAAGGCCCCATAGGAACAGCACCACAGAACATCAACCGCCGCCGATGAAAAATAACGTAGATCGGAAGGATCCAAACCGAAGACACACGAACGTGGACGAACAACGACGAGATCCGAGCAAATCCACCAAAGATAGATCTGCCGGAGACACACCTCACACGCCCACCAACGATGCTAGACGCACCGCCGGAACGGGGACTAGGCAGGGAGACCTTTATTCCATCTTCAGGGAGCCGCCGCCGTCTCGCCTTCCTGAGTAGGACACAAACCCTAACAAGATTGAAAAAAACAACTAAAAACGAAGCCCTCCCGCCGGCCCTTGACAGGATCCACCGCGCCTCCATGGCCCTAGGGCCACCAGAGACGAGGCGGACCTGCGTCGGCGCCGACGAGAGGCACGAACCCTAACTTTCTTTCTTGGAGGAGGAGAAGAGGAGATAGCTTCTGCTGGTCTTAGGCATGTGATTTCCATTCATATATTCTTCTTTTCCTGTCGTCGTGTCTCCTTGACCATCTTATCTTGAAGAAGATAAAGTGGTGTCTTTCTTCCAGCCTCCAGCCCCCGCCTGCCCCACCCACCACATACACACACAAATCTTGATATATGCACATTGAAAAAAAAATTACTAAGTTTTAAATATGTGTCGAACATGCTAGCATTTAGCAAACATATGCAAATGGTCCTTGCGTATCGCAAAAAAAGTGACGTGCACCCACACAAGGTAGCAAAGCCGGAGGCCGAATTTCGTGTTTAGACCCTTTTTGGAAAGGATTTCAGGATCTGACCTCTGTTTGAAATTTTTTCGAGATTTGACCCTTTTGCTACCGCCAGGGCCTACGGCGGTAGGGTTAGATAGCCTACCGCCACGGCCCATGGCGGTAGGGGTGCGACGGAGGGGACGGCGGCCGCTTGATCTGTTGGCGTGGATAGTGCCTACCGCCAGAGGCTCGGCGGTAGGTTGTCCAAACCTACCGCCAGAGCACCTGGCGGTAGGGTCCTGTCTCAGTGTAATGTTTATGTAACGAAGAATTGAAGGGCCTGGCGGTAGGCTGTGCGACCCTACCGCCAGAGCCCATGGCGGTAGGGTCTTGTTTTTCAGTGTAATGATTCTGTAACGAAGAATTGAGTTGCCCTGGCGGTAGGCTGTCTGACCCTACCGCCAGGGTCCTTGGCGGTAGGGTCATGTGTTTTATGAATTTAAGTTCAATTGCTTGCTTCTTTTCAAATTCAATATGACAATAATATTATAGCAAGTTTCACAAATATGACAACAATATCACAGATCTCAAACAATTAAACTTGGGCATCACATACACATTAACAAATTTGAAGTGCATAGAACATTTCAAACGAACTTCAACTAATTAGTAAACGGAGTTCCACATAGTTTCACAAATAGCAAACACATAGATCCACAAATAGCAAACACATAGTTCCACGTAGCTTCATAACCACTAGAAAAGTTCAATCAAACGAAGTTCAACGAAACTAAAAGAGCCAACTATCGAAGAGCATAATCAGTTGCTCCTTCCCCTCTTGGAGGTACGGTCCTCGTTACTCTTTGAACGATTCTCTTCGGTCTTCTTCTTGGGCCGTCGAGGAACCGGTCTCTGGAAAGGGTCCGGACTCAGCAAATCCTTCTTCTTCGGATTCCTCTTCTTCGGCAGCTGAGATGCTTGAGACGTTTGAGTTGCTGGAGGTCCATAATCTTCATCGTACTCCTCCTCCCCGTTGCTCTCATCCTCCTCCTCCCCTTCTTCATATATGGCCTCCTCCTCCTCCTCCTCCGCCTCCTCATCCTCCTCCTCCCCAACCAACCTAGACGACGAGGGAGCATGGCTCGATGAGCCGATGATACCCTGTGTGGCTACAGGCTGATGAGCTTCAATCGACCCAGCTCCAAAGACACCCAAGCAGCCCTACCAGCTTGCGACAACGCTGCACCTAACTTCTGCACTCACAATGAAGCAAGGTCATAATAAGTTCAGATCGATCGACGCAAGTGAACAAGATGCATCTGTTCCGAGGAGACTGAAATTGTACCTTCATCGTCCCCCTGACTCTGGTCTCAGATTGTACGCTCCCGGGAAGATGACCTAGTGCATCTGAGGCTTCAAAGATGCATCTGTTCAGCTCACCGGACTGCAACGGCATAAGTCACCACGCTGATTTAATAAAATATTTTAAATACGACCGTCGGTTCAAATGTACCACTCTGTTGATGAGGGTGCAAACCCATAAATCCACCGTGCATGTCTCGATGCCGGTCCGGTATGCCTGTTCATCGGGTCAGCCCACTCCAGCTCCGCGATATCTTCCGCCGTCCATCGAGGCTCGAGACGAAGACGGTGCTTCGGTCATCATCGTACCACCTCATGTGTCGGCCTGTAATCATCCCGCTTAGTCACTCTCCTCTCCACGCCTTTAGGCCACCTCCGTCGGTTCCACTCTGTCACATGAGTCTTATGCTCCTCTCCCGATCGGATCGATCGATTCTTCATCGGCTCATGCTGCAAGGCAGTTGGCACAAGAATCATCATAAGCGCAATGAGATCATCATAAGCAACAAGAAACATGATAATCTCACGGAGAACAAAGAGCTCACAGGTGGAGCGCGTGATCGGTGGGCTGGCCCGGTGGGGTATGCTGATAAATCCCAAACTGCATGGCCACGCGTTGTGGCAAATGCCACTCGACGGCGTACACACAGATCATGGGCACGATGCACCGCCAGAGACCACGGTCCGCATCGCACATCACGTTCAGATCAAAGTCCCACTCTCGTTCTTGTCGATACGGCCACCAGATTACCTATTACATATACCTTGGTAAGTTCGCACTCTCGGTCAATAGCGGAAGCAAAGAGAAAGGTGTTGGGCGAGTTCATATACTGCGTGTCGTCCAAAGCGCCCAACTCGTTGGTGTAGGTCTTGTACGAAGTCTTGTTTAGGCCCGTGTAGAGTTTGACAACGTCCCACTCGTAAGCTACGGTGGGGTTTCGAGTCTCGTCGCCTTCTTCGCCATAGTCTTTCCATGGGCGTCTTGGCAACTTCTCTGGACGCCCCACCGACAGCCGCTCCCACATCCAAATGGAGAAGGCCTAGACAAAGCCACCCATATTGGACTTGTCTCCGTCCTCTGCGTTGCGTCGTCAAGCTGCAAAACATCAAATGAGAATCAGATATAAGAAAATGTCATGGACACACTTTACGTAGGTAGGTACGCAATTAGACACTCTCTTACCGAACAGTATAGGTAGGCGAGAGATGTCGCCCCCAACTGTACCTGCATCCCAGTCCGCTAGGAAGAACAGATCGCCCCTTAGCGAGTTCCGAGCTGTCTCGAAACACGACCTCGAGAGAATATACCACGATAGGCCCTCGCAGACAACTCCACGATCGCCTCATCTGCGCCTTGGGGCATGTCCTCCGGTGCTCCAAGAGCGATCAACGGCACACGGATGTACGGTTACTCTTGGCACCGGGCGATCGCCGATGAGGGTGGTGACCCTCTCATGCCGCTAGCCCTCTCCACTCGACCGGTGAGTGCATGACCTCGATCGGCATTGCAGTAATCATCCCCAGTCCTCTAGGGTCACCATCATCTCCCGCATGGCAGATGGAAAGAATGGGTCTCCGGTCTCCAACGGTCAATCAGAGCTGTGAGAGCCGCGTGGACAAGCGTCGGCGGCTGACGCTTGAACTGCTGCACGAAACCCAACAGACGGGCTCTCTTGAAGAACGGCGTGTAGCGCTCGTCGTAATCCATATGCCCATGAACCCCGTGACCCCTCGTGCGTAGTGGCTGGAGCGTCTGTCAAAAAGTGAACGCCAAAAAGTTAGGAAATCATTTTCATCAATCCGAGAACTTTGATCAAAATTTCTTTCATATCACTTACCTCTCCGTTTTCTATACAACGGCACGATGACCCTTGTCGAATGCCCACCCAGCATCTGCAGACCGTAATGATGTTGTCCGCAAGAGGTGGCCGCCTTAATAGAGTTTCATAAACAAAAGCACCATAAGCATAAGCATACATAAACAAACAATGAACTCAAATCATATCAAGATCAAATTTTAAGCATATTTCTCCAACAACATCTACTACACATGATGGATCAAATTATATCAACATGCATCATATCAAAAAAAAACTCCAACATACATCATAGCTTCATATTTTTAAACAAAATTTTCCAAACAATATCTTCATATCATCATATCAACATGCATCATCAAACTAGGGTTCATCTTCACACTAGAGCATATCATCATATCAACATGCATCATCAAACTAGGGTTCATCCCTTTATCAACAATACATCATAATTTTTTTAACAAAAAAAATTATGAACTAGGGTTCATCTTCACACTAACATATGAACTATTGATTAGAGTACATATCCAATTCCACTACTTACTAAAGAACTAAGAACTACAACTACAATCAATCTTAGGTGAAAAAAAAATCAATCTAAGTTGAAAAACATGAGGGATTTCAAGCAAATAATGCGTCGAATCGGTGGCAAGTTTGCAAAAACTAATTGGAGGGATCGGAGGAGCTTACGGTTCTCTCTTCGGGGCCATCTCGATCCGCCAAAACGGTGAAGAATCGGTGAAGATCCAAGGGGAGTGGAGGAGATGAGAGAGGGGAGAGGCGAGTTGGGGAGAAAGGGAAGAATTGCCGGGGGGGGCAGGTGTTGGGAGATGGGCAGGGCGGGGGTTTGGGACAAATAACTGCCGGACCGGCCTCAAGCGGTGAGTTAGACGACCTACCGCCAGGCCCATGGCGGTAGGGTGCGACGGAGGGGACGACGCCGTCTCCGCTACGACGTGGATAAGTTTCCTACCGCCATGGGACTGGCGGTAGGCTATCTAACCTCATCACCGGATGCCACAGCGGTAGGCCGCAAAAGGTCAAATCTCAAAAAATTCAAACCGGGTCGATCCTGAAATACTTTCTAAAAAGGGTCAAAACACGAAATTCGGCCAATGCCGGACGGACTGGCATCCCAAAGAGGAAAAAAAGGGGTCTGGCGGATCGAACAGCTCCAGTAGTGAGTAGGTCCGTCTTGATCTATTTTGCATCTTCGACCGCTACTTCTGCAA
This sequence comes from Aegilops longissima, assembly GCA_021605205.1. Classification (NCBI taxonomy): domain Eukaryota; kingdom Viridiplantae; phylum Streptophyta; class Magnoliopsida; order Poales; family Poaceae; genus Aegilops; species Aegilops longissima. The sequence continues at coordinate 646,047,388 of CM038676.1, read as the reverse complement.
CAAAGATGGCGAAGACAAGGGCAAGGGCTGCCGTGGATAAACTTCCTCCATCGTTGTATCATTTGTAGCTAGTCGAACATTGTCAATTTTTGGTAGTCCGATGGTATGTGTGTGTTCAACTACGTGTGTAAGTTTAGCGATGCATAAACAAGTACGGATTTGTGGATTTAATTTCGGAGACACAGTTATTAACGCAAACTTTTTCACGAACGTACAGGGGTGTAGATTTGGCCAGACCGGTTATAGATGCTCCAAGGCGACAGGAACGACGGCTGCTTTGGTCGGAGGAGCAGTGTTTACCTGCTGATGTAATGGCGCTCGTGGCGAGTGCTTCTACAGTTCTACAGGACCATCGTAATAATGGAGTTTTAATAAGTTCCATAAACAGAAGAGGGCCACGATGTGATAGCTGAGTTCGCATTCTTGTACTACGGTTAAAAAATCCCTGACAGGTCCAAGAACAGCTCGTCGAGTTGACCTTCGAGCTCCATGTCAACTCCGAGGCCGCCGCCTGCCGCCGCGTAGCCGTAGCTCCCGGTAAGCTGGCACCAAGAGCTCGTCGGCGAGGAGGGGAAGGAAAACGGAGTCACGGGCTCTGCCGGCCACTGAACCCATTCCGGCGGGCTCTGCTGCTCCTGGCCGAAGGCAGCAGGCGGCGGCTGCTGCTGCTCCGTGCCGGCCAGGACGGCGGCCTGGGCACAGGTGTGCGCGCCGAGGTACACGACGTCGAAGAGCAGCGGGTCGGCCGTCGCGCGCTGCACCTGCTTGGTGGCCTGGCAGCCCTGCGTGTGCCGGTGCGTGCACCGGAAGTAGGATCTGGGGTACGTGGCGCCGAGGATGTCCTTCTGGCCGTACTTCCGCCAGCTCAGCCCGTCGTCGAGCGGCCCCAGGTCCTGCATCGAGGCCACCCGGACCTGCGTCCGCGCCTTCGCCTTCTCTGCCTTCCTGCCGCTCCTGAGCCGGCCGTTCACGCTCGCCCTGCCGCCGGCATTGCCGCCACGGCCGGCGAGGCGCACGGCTCGGTCGACGGACGCGGCCAGCGCGGCGCAGAGCTCCCTCGCGGCACCCGGCACGCCCTGGTCGGCGCCCACCCGCGCCTCCAGCTCCCTCGCCATGGCGAGCAGCCCGTCGAGCTCCGTCGCCAGCGTCGCCGTCGCGTGCTCCATGCCCGGCCCTCCGTTCAGTTTCAGCACACACTTAGCTACTACCCGATCAGTGGCAGGCGTGTCACGAGATGTGATGATGAGCTTGGCAGCGACGGGGGAGGCGGGGCTCTTTTATAGTGCCGGATCAGTGGTAGTAAGCACTAAGCACTGCTCATGGCCGGGAATCAAAGCGAGGCTCGGGTTGACTGAAGACCGGAGAAAAGTTGGAGACTTGGAATCGAGCGAGAGTGAAGACCAAAACTGTACCACTCTGCTCGCTTGTGGCCCATGGGCAACGGACACTGCTCCGGTACATCAACGTACAGTGTGTGTACGCTCTGCTCTCCGGCCATACTCTCTGGTCTTATTTAATTGCCACTGGCTGGCTACCCAGTGCCTGACGGACGACGTGGCCGGCCGCGGTAACCAGCGCCGTGGCTTTCCGGCCCGATCGGACTCGCTCTTGCCTCGATCACAGATTTACAGTGGCCATACATGTCGCGAAGTTCAGTGCGATCTTCCCGGAAGTTTCACCGCCGATGTGGCCAAGTCAGTACGTTGGTGCGGCACCGTGCCCTCGATCGACTCCCAGATGGGAAGCGCGTTGGTGGCTCGCCGGGAGCGGGAGGAAGTTGCCCGGAAGGCGGCGTGCGGCTTCCCGGCAACTCGGTTTGCACGGCACAACGGAACTGCGGCGGGGACAGTGGTAGTACCCGCGTGTAACTTTTAGGCTAGCAGCTAGCTAGGGTTCATTGGTCCAGGGTACACGATCGACGTGAACGTCCAGGCCAAAGCCTAATAAGCGCGTACGTACGTACGAGCCAGCCAACCATCATCCGTGCATGCATGAATGTACGGGTGATACATACAGCGACAGGGCTACAAGCTGGTAGTGTACGAACGAACCGGGCGGTCATGCATGCCGGCGTGCCCACACGATCAGTGCACCGTCCCTGGACAGCAAGCGACGCAACTAGACCGACAAGTGCACTGCGTGTCCTGTCCGTGGACCCATCCTCCAGTGGAATTTCGTTGCCTTTTACATGCATCTCGCAAGTTGCCATGAAGGTCTAGCGGCCCCGGTCTTTGAAGAGTGTCAGATGTTAATGAAGGATTTCGGAAAGGAAGGTTCTATTACGCGTTGTACTCGACAGTCCAAACGCGGTATTCTCATAAATTTGCTCGGCTAGTCTGGGTATCATGTGTGTGGGGTTGGAATTGGATACACTGCCTCACTCGATTATCAATTTGTTAGCTGATGATGTAACAATGATTGAGAATGGATACACGTCGGTTCACTGATTTTCAAATTTGGGCTAGTCGGTCGTTTCTGGCTGTTGGATGTTGATCGAACGGTGGGCAGTCCTTCTTCTTCCTCCATCTTCTTCTTCTTCTTCCCTAGGCCGCCGCACGGGATGCCGGCCGAACCGCCTGCGACCACCACCCGCGGCCGGCGGCGCTCCCGCATAGCCTCGCCGCCCCACCCTCCCCAGAACTGCTCGCCACCACCAGTCTTGCCGCCGCCCCGGCCATGTGCCTAGCCCCCCCACTATTAGAAAACAGGGCTATGGTTCCGGGCCAATATTCACATTAGTCCCGGTTCAATCATGAACCGGGACTAATGTGAGCATTTATCCCGATTCGTGCGGCTAAGGCATTAGTCCCGGTTCACTGTGCCCTTTAGTCCCTTTGTGCCTCAAACCGGGACTAAAATCGATGCTTATAGTCGGTTCATGCCTCAAACCGACTAAAGATTAGACCTTTAGTCCCGGTTTGAGGCACGAACCGGTGCTAATGGGGTTGAGATTTTAGTCCCGGTTAGGTAGCGAACCGACTAAAGGTCCCATTTTCAAACTCTACCCCTTCCCCGGATTGCCTTTTCGCTTTAAAAAAATAAAAGAAAATGATGGAAATGTCAAAAATAAAAGAAAATAAGTTTCCCATGTGATATGTGGTCTAGTTGTTGGGAAAATTTGCAAATGTGAATTTCGACTTTATTTACAAAATCTCTCCGAATTTGTAAATATGGGCATAACTTTCGATACTAACTTTCGGATGAAAAAGTTTTTTATATGAAAAATCATCTACTCGATAAGTTACATCCAAATTTAAACTGTGGTCAAACAATGGTCAAACTAATTATTCTAGAATACTAGTGTTACTAAATAATTTGTTCAGTTATTTTGAATTTTGGTCAAATCTGGTCAAACTGTGGTCAAACTATGGTCAAACAATGGTCAAACTAATTATTCTAGAATATTAGTGTTACTAAATAATTTGTTCAGTTATTTTGAATTTTGGTCAAATCTGGCCAAACTGTGGTCTAACCAATTATTCAAAATAACTATTGTTTTCTAAATAATTATTGCTTTTTAAAACAATAGTTTGAAACTCAAACAGTGAAATGTGTCACTTCATGCTCAAGCAAAATTCCTGAGGGTTAATAGGATTGACATCTTACTATTGTCAGGAAAACAACAAGTGCAGACTTGGAAAGGAGGGAGAATAGAACCCGGAAGTTAAGCGTGCTCAGGCTGGGGGAGTGGGAGGATGGGTGACCGTTCGGGAAGTTAGATGATTTGGAATGATGAGGGTGATTAGAGATTAGAGGATAAATTGAGCAGTGATGAGGGGTGCTGATTAGAGATTAGAGGTTAAAATAATTCAGAAATTTGAAAATAAAAAAAATTCAAAAAAATTCAAAAAAAAAAAATCATATAATTTCCTTTAGTCCCGGCTCTGGATTGAACCGGGACTAAAGGGGGGAGGCATTAGTACCGACCCTTTAGTCCCGGTTCACCAACCGGGACTAAAGGCCCTTACCAACCGGGACAATAGGCCATTTTTCTACTAGTGCCCCCCCCCCCGCCGTCTGTTTTTCCTCTCCAATGAAGCCCCGCCACCGCCCCACACCACCGTCGTCCACCAACGCCTCCACTTTAAGCAGTTTAGTTGCATACCAGTCGCCTGAAAAACAGAATTTTGCTTACTCGATTTCTGGTTGGGAGGAAACAGGAGGTGCACTGAGCACTAAGACCGCAAGTTCGCCAGAGAGCTAGGCCTCGGTGTCTATCGTAGGGGTGAGGAGGTGCAGGTTCGCTAGGGAAGTTAGGCCTCGGTGTCTATCTTAGGGGTGCGAAGGTGCAGGTTCGTCGGTAAGCTATGCCTTGGTGTCTATCTTAGGGGTGCGGGGGTGCAGCTGTTGTCGACGCCGGAATTAGAGGTCGATGGGGCTTAGAGGGATGGCCTGGGGCGACGACAAGGACGGAGGTGGGGGGGACGACGAGATGACGTGGCTGGCATGGTAGCGCCATCGGCCACGGGTGGTGGTAGTAGGCGGTGAGAGGAAGAAGATGTGATATGTTTTTCAGAAAGAAAACGGTTAGAGGAAGAAAATGCAATTTGCCCTGTTTGGTTTTATCTGACACTTCATGTTGATCCTGGTAAAACCGACCAACCCAATATGTGTTTTCATTCAACTTTTACCTAACTAGTCCTTATTTAAATTAGTCGTGGCTTTTAATAAAAGAGCATGTGTGTGGTACCAGTGCCCGGTCGATGGCTTGTCTTTTCTTTTTCTCAGCCCATCCAATGAAATTTCTTCCCACATTGTACTTTTATAAAATTTCAAATAGTTCAACCTACCGCGCGCCGTCTATCGACCCGCATGCGTGATCATCCTGTCAGACAACGGCTTGAAAAGAGAAAATCGATCGATCAATGCAATTTGTAACAAATCTGACCCAAAGTGGTGTTTTTTTTTTGAAAATTTCTCGACAATGGTGGTAGTATGCAACCCTAGCCCCAAATGTCTTTTTTTTAATATTTACTCTTCTTCAAGGCAACTAGGGGTAGTGCAAATCCAACAAAGAATGCTTTCAGATTTATTAATTATTCGCTTTGGGATGATTAGTGTCGAACTTTATGACAAAGTGTGAATTTGGAGGAATCATCAGGTTTTTCCAGCAAATGTTGTTCCAATGAGCTGAGAAATGAGGTGAAAGTGTGCTTGGTGCCCATACCAAGACATTGATCGAGAAGTATTTGAGGCTGCCATCTGATGGTGGTAGACCAAAGAGCTTAAAAAAATGTTATCTGCCCAAGAAAAGGAAGTGTTGATTAAGTCAGTTGCCGAGACATCCCCACTTAATCTATAGCTTGCTTTCGATTTCCCGTGATTTATGTTTCGGTAATGCTCTATCTACGAAGAGATCTACGTAAGGTAACGTAATCTTCTTAACAATAGTTCTCTTCCCCCTGATTATTTTCAGTGGGGGTGGGCCCCTCAATTTCCCTTAATCCAATCCTGATTGTTCAAGTTGTACATTACGTAAAACACTTAAGTTACTTTATGTAGGTGTAGCATTGCCGTTTATGATTTCATATTAACTTTCTGCCTTAGAGATTTTGGTGGGGAAGTAGGAAGGAAATCAAGTAACTACTGTCGGCCACGCGCTAAAATCAGGAGCTGTATCGTTTCACCCGCAAAAAATAAATAAATCAGGAGCTGTATCCTGGTGGATGAGAATTCAAAATTTCAAATATTTTCATATTTGCTCTACGGTTCGCTTACGCAAGAATCAAATTAAGTCCCTGGACGTTGATGGTTCACTTCTTTTCTCTCGCCATGCCAAGCGGGCTATCATCCTTCACGACTCCTTCTCGTTCGATGCCGATCCTCTGCTCCAGAATTCGGCAAATTCGTCAGCTCAGGCCGGCGATCACACGAGTCTGAATCTAAATGCTAGTGCGAATACAGTACAGTACGATACTGTCCAGCACCTACAGGTTCTGAACCTCGGACAGATTCAAGAACATTTCGACGAACTCAGCGTCGTACTCCGTGTCAGCCCCGCCAGCAGCGTAGCCGTAGCTGCCGGAAAGTTGGCACCAGGGGCTCCCCGGCGTGTAGCAGCTGGCCGGCGAGGAGGGGAAGGGGGGCGGCGTCACGGGCTCTACCGGCCACTGAATCCCTTCCGGCGGCGAGCTCTGTTGGTGCTCCAGAGCGGCGAAGGCAGCAGGAGGCTGCAGCTCCGGGCCGGCCAGGATTGCGGTCGCCTGCGCGCAGGTGTGCGCGCCGAGGTACACGACGTCGAAGAGCAGCGGGTCGGCGTGGGCGCGCTGCACCTGCTTGGTGGCCTGGCAGCCCTGCGAGTGCCGGTGCGTGCACCGGAAGTATGCCCTGGGGTACGTGGCGCCGAGGATGTCCTTCTGGCCGTACTTGCGCCAGCTGAGCCCGTCGCTGAGCGGCCCCGCGTCCGTCACCGACCCCACCCGCACCTGCGTCCGCACCTTGGTCGCCCCCGCCTTCCTGCCGCCCCTGACCTGCCCGCTCACGCTCGCCCTGCCGGTGCCGGCATTGCCCTCGCCGCCGCCGCCGCGCGGGCTGCTCCCGGCGAGGCGCATGGCCCGGTCGACGGACGCGGCCAGAGCCGCGCAGAGCTCCCTGGCGGCGCCCGGTGCGCCCTGGTCGCCGTCGACGCGTGCCTCCAGCTCCCTCGCCATGGACAGCAGCCGGTGCAGCTCCGCCGCCAGCGTCGCCGCCGTGTCCTCCATCCCCGCCCCCCGGTTCAGCTCAGCACCTAGCTAGCTAGCTTGCCGATCAGTGGCGTCTTGTGATGAACTGAGGGTGAGCTTGGTGTGGTGGCGACGGGGGAGGGGGAGGATTTATAGTGCCGGACCGGGTAAGCGAGAAGCAGTCCGCAAGTTTGACCGAAGACCGGAGAAAAGTTGCAACACCGGAGTAGTATAAATGTAGTACGTATAATTGAGGGGAGAATAATATTTTACGGGTAGATCTGCGGATCTGCGTGTGTGTACGTGATCCGTACGCTTTGGCCGACACTGATACTACAAGCTGCTCGGTCTCCCGACCACTTTATCATCCGTCATCCGTCTTAATTAATGGAGCTAACTAACTCTGTGAGGCAGTGACGTGGGTGCTCTCAGTGACCAGCCAGCCGCGTCACTCTCACCGGTCACGCTGAGATGGTTCGGTCGCTTCGCTTGGACCCGATGCGGTGCCAGGGGCCGGTATAGTTGCATGGCCTAAAGTTCACTGTGGATTTCTTGGAAGATTCGTCGTCGTCCATCATGGGTACGCGTGGAGAGAAATGTTGGAGTTGTGTTGTGTTCGGAGTACCATCATGTGGTACTGTCAGACGACTCTGTGGATAAAGTGCTTGCCGGGAGGAAGATGCCCGGAGGCTTCGCCGGAGCTCGGCTCGGTGCACACGGCACGAGTGCGCGCGATGTAAACAACTACAGTGGAGCTAGAAGCTAGGCTAGGCTAGGCTAGTGCTAGCGGCCATGGCCCGGGTGCACCTGCACGCTGCACGAGAGATAGAAGCCGTACTGGACACACTTCCCTCGATGGCACGCAACCGATAAAAGTGCAATCAGCAATTACACACGATGAGTCCCAGTGGTACCTCGCAGCATTCGGTCTCATCGTTTACAGCCTTTCCTTCTACCGGTTGCAATATCCGTCTTGCTGGTTGTAACATGTCGTCTCACTGGTCAAAACATCTTCCCTCATCGATTGTAGCACGTCATCTCACTGGTCGCAATATCCCTCCATTGACGGTTGTAGCATTTTAGCCGGAACGGGTGTAGCATATATTGTCGTTGCTTACAGTACTGTTGCAATATTTTTCAAAGTCGTTTGTAGCATCCAACCGTGCCAGCCGTAGCACCACAACTACGCTGACGTCACTCCACCGAGGCTTCATTAAGGGCATGAGCAATGGAAGCATCACCTTGATGCTGCTCCATGCATTTGTTTAGACATAAAGTATTAAAACTACCATTTACACTTATCTTCACCCAACCTAGGCAGCCATAGAAAGATGTCATCATAGTGGACCCATCTCAATTCTTTTCTCCCCCATCTATTTCTTCCTCCTTGGTTCTTCACCTTCTCTCTCCCCCTTTTTTCTCTTTCTCTAGCTTTTCTCATGGAGCACCTACCTCCTCTGCAGGAGACCGGTTCCTGTGCAGAGCATCACCCGAACCTGAGTTCAAGGCTCCGAGCCGAGCTGGACCTGCGGGGCAGCACCATGGGGCAGCCCGTTGGCCATGCCCTAAGTCCCAGTTGAGTGGATTCTGGACACACCCCTTGGTTATTATATTTATACCAAATGACCCTTTCTCAAACTTAATACTTTTTGTGACCCATGGAAAATTTATTTTCGTAATCTGGCTTCTCCTATTCGTGCGTAACCACCGCTCATGTGGAATACACGTGCAAACACCTTCCGAGCTAACATGTTTGACATTGGTCTACGACCATCCCGCAAGGGTGCACCTGCGAGTAACGCCCCATTGAAAGGAAAAACCTATTTGGAACCGCCAAACTTTTATGTGTGTCTAAGGTTTATCCGCGTGGTGGCACCAGAGTGTCCTCAAGGGAACCATTATCATCTGCGTCAACATCACCACCATCTCCATTGTCAATTCCTCCCTCTCTAGAGCAGTTCACTCATCCACAACTTTGTAATCCCCTATTTAAAATGTGGCGCTTGATGCTATAAATTATTTCCTAATGATTTGTTGCACTAATGTTATGTCTGAGTAGATCCCTTTATCCCGTGACTTTGGTAATCATCACATCATGCTTCAGGATTAGCAATATATTGAAGATAACTATGCATAAGGCGACCGAAATGACAAATATTATCGTACATGAGTATATGAGTTGATTCATATGAGATAAATAAAACCAATAGCTCTCAATGCTATGGTTGAATTACTTAATGAATTCGAGTCCGGCTTATTCTTATCTACAGTCAACTCATCGCTTCTTCAAGAACTTATTTCTTAGCTATATATGAGTGTGTAAGTGAATGGTTAAAGTTTTGTACAAATACGGGTGTTAAGGTTTGTGATCCTGTATGCATAAAAGTGACAACCGATGGCATTAACTAAGACGCCGTAGTGTAGGGATGTCATTGATTGACACTCACGTGCGTTTGGATCGGGCCGCGCGATGGTTAACTCCTACCAACCTCCTCGCTAGGAGCATGCGAGTTATACTTTGCTTCGAGGGCTAACTAAACTTTTGCAAGAAATACTTAAGTTCTTTTATGTTTAGTGTGAGTTTTTGGTTTGTAAGCATTTCAACCTATCCATATTTTGCTAGCGACTTCGGTACCGTGCATTGCCCACTCTCACCTCGAGACTTGGTACAAACTTCGACGGCGCATCCAAACCCCATGAGATGACACACTCTCTCATACATAAGCGTCATTATATCCTTCCTCAAAACAACCATCATACCTACCTATTATTACATTTTTCATAGTCATTTCAAGATATATTTCCATGCAACTTCCATTTTTACTATTTATATGACTTGAGCATTCATTGTCATTTTGCTTCGCACGATCATATAGAGCTGACATGATATATTATGGCAAGTCCACCGTTCTTCATTGTTATACATGTCACACAAGATCATTGCACATCCTGAAAATGATGACCGTATATTCCGATGACGAGGTTCCTCAAATGCTCGAGGTTTTCATGAGCAAGCAAGTTGGATGCACACCCACTTAGTTGCATTAGGAGATCTTTCATACAGTTATAGCTCTAGTGCGCCCGTTGCATGTCAATCCGTACTCCGCGCATCAATATCGATTGTAAGGCCTCTTCATTGCCTAGCGATCAGCTGCGTTGATGTGATACTTTCTCCACTTTTTATCTTCTTATAAATCCCCATCATCATTCTCTTTGCCGTCTTGGGTGCCAAGACCGTGGCTCACACTCAAGTATCGTGTATATTTAAAAAGTTGAGGCAAGAAAAATATTACTTAATTGCTTGGTTTGGTGCCTGGGTTAATTCATGATTTGATGTTTCTATACAAGAAAAAAAGATTGTGCCATGCTTACCATGATTAAGTGTGCATGGTTTTGCTTTCTTTAACATTCTTATCTGGAAGGGCAATGACTGTTTATTTGCATGATTATGTATTATTTTTTTCAACGTCAAATTGATAGACTATCACCATGCATCACTTTTATCCTAAGTTCATATCACAATTAATTATTTGATCAAATTTGTGCTAGGCAACATGCCAAATCAAAACTTATCTTTGTTTTATCATTTACGTACTCGAGGATGTGCATAAATTAAGCTTGGGGATGCTGATATGTCTCTAAAGTATCTATAATTTTTGATTGTTTCATGTTGTTAATATCAATTTTACATATTTTGGCAACGATTTATATTATCTATTTGGAATAACCTATTAACTCAGTGAAAAAGGCCAGTTCCTATTTTCTATCATTTTTGAGTTTTTAGGTGAAAAAATCATGGAGCAGGAATGACCTGAAAAATTACATGAACTTCTGTGGAGTATATCTGAATTTTTGGCGCAAAAATCAATGCAAGAGGAGGTCCATGGGCTCGACAAGCTTAGGGGTGCTCCTACCCCCTTGGGCGCGCCGAATGAACTTTTGGCCACCCCGTAAGTCAGTTGGAGGTGTCCTTCGACCGTAAGAAAGTCAATATCGGAAGAAAAATTGTGTTAAAATTTCAGCCCGATCGGAGTTACAGAACTCTGGCTATAAAAGAGAATCAGTGTTCATCCACAAACCCTATTGCAAATAGAGAAGAAAACAAAGAGAGAGATCCAATCTCGGAGAGGCTCCCATCCCCCAAGAACTATGGCGGCCAAGGACTAGAGCGGGAACCCTTCTCCCATCTAGGGGGAAGGCTAAGCAAGAAGAAGGAGCGTGATCGCTCTCCCTCTCTCCTGGCGGCGTCGGAGCGCCGTCGGGGGAACCATCATGACGCCGATCTACTCCAACAACTTCACCGCCATCATCACCAACTCTCCCCCCTCTATGCAGCGGTGTAACCTATCTCACCCTGTTGCATCTCTACTTGAACATGGTACTTTATGCCATATCCAATGATGTGTTGCACCTGCATGGTATGATTGATATGAGTTATATATTATTATGGTGTTGTCCTATGGTGCCCTCCGCACTACTAGAAAAAAGGTTGTTAGTGGCGCACCTGTTTTTGCTATTAATGGCGCACTATAGGTGCGCCACTATTAACACGCCACTAGTAACAAATAGTAATGGCGCACCTCTGGTGCGCCATTAGTATCCCAGATAATAGTGGCGCACTACACAGTGCGTCATTACTATGTCCAACAGTGCGCCATTACTATGCCTCCTAGGGGGCCATATTTACCTTCACGTATGCCCCCAAGTGCGCCATTACTATGCCCCATAATGCGCCACTGCTATTTAGCCCTGGTGCGCCACAAATGCTCAATATGGTGCGCCACTACTATGAATATTATGATTTATTATTTTTTGCTTTTCTGGTATTTGCACAGGTTACAAAATATCTAGTATTTGCAAAGGTTACAAAATACGTTACACAGCACAGAATATAAACATCACACAATAGAATTCATCATATTAGTCTCCAAATTCGAAATAGCGAACAAAGTTCAAACATTAGCCAAGTTTAGGTCTCGAGACATTAGCAAAGTTCATAATATATATTAGCCGAGTTTGTCGTCACATTACAAAGTTGATATCGATCATCTAAACTACCATCACATAGAAGAGAGCTGCGATCACGATGAGCATAATCGCGATGAAACTGGTCTTCATCCGGTTCCTCCTCCGCTCCCTCCTCTCTCCCGCTAGATAGCGCGCGTATCTAGCTTCCGCCTCCGCCCTAGTGGTGTACCCTTTGTAACTGTTACCGCTGAAATGGTGAACCTGTCTCCAACACTCCTCCCAGTCGTCGTAGACTCTGGGAACCTTACCCTTGTACACGACATACGACGGCATCTCTATGCACTAGACAAACAAAACGTTAGTAGCAATTCACAAACAATACATAAGCAATATATAAGTATGGAACAAAAGGATCGGAAGAGAAATGCAACACATTAATAGCACGATTCATGGTCCTACTAATAAATAGCATCGATTACGTATAAGTTGAATGACTGTCCAAACTAAAGAGACATACAAGTTCATTAAAGTTTAATTACAACATGAGCTAATCGATATTTCAGAACTACATAGCATCATTACTTTCGACTCGACTCAGGGACCGGAGAATGGATGAAGCCGCCGTCTTTCGTGATGGTCATGAAATCGCGATCGTTGTCAGCCTGCATTTGTAGCGTTGTTTCTATTTCACTGTTGGACGGTTGATATTTGAGGTATAAGTGCCCCGAGGTACGAAGGACATCTTGATGGATGATTTCCGCAAAATCCGACTGGATGCGTAAGAATTCTTGTCTGATATTCGCGTCCTGGATTGCCGACAAGCGTGCGGCCCAATCTTTGAGATTAGTTGGTAGCAGAAGGTGATTATTGTCCCGTACGATCGCCCGCATGTGATGGAGGGCGTAGTAGGCATCCTTCTGACCGCCAGGCGGCTGCTTGACGCAGGGGAACGTCGTTACGTGGGTGAACACGTGCTTGCCTTACCTACAAATTGGCCTCCTGAAGGTGCCTCCAAATTTGGCGTATCCGGGGAGAGCATCATCAAGAACTTTCTTGATATTTGTGTAGTCTTTCTTCGACTGACGGTCCGAGTCGAAATACGTGGCCATGGAATATTTCGGGCTTAAGAGGATGAGTGTGCAATGTGTGTCACTGCACAAAACACGGAATGTTAGAAAAAAAAAGAACGATCGAAATCTAAGAAATCATATGTTACGGGGCGGTGAGGGGATGACTTACTCGGGAAAGTAAGGCACGACGAAGTTATCCTTATCTGGGTTCGCCGGAATGGCGCCTTTGAGGTATGAACTCGTGACTTGCCAGTCCCCAGCGCTGCCCAAGATCTTGGAACGCATGTAGAAGGGGTCGACTATCACGATGTCCGGGGTCTTGTCTCTAATGATCCGAATCTCCATACTGAGCGAAAATAGCCGAATGAAGGTGTAGTGCATCGGATGAAGGTTAAACATAGCGAAGATGTCATCAAACCGCAGGACGATCATACCCCCGATGGTGCTATCGACAAAGCCCTTTCCCTCTGGCACCTTGGCCACGAAAACCGGGTATGCCACATCATTCTCGGAGAGACGCCGCTTCTCCAAAGAAAGAACACTGTCATGCAGACTCCGCATAGCACCGGTTGCTACATTGAGCAGATTAGTCGGTAGCATCGGCCTACCCACCACATGCACCCTCCTCAAGATATCCTTAGGAGAAGGTGGCCCGTCCTGAGCACGGACCGTACTCGGTGTCGGCTGGCTTGCACCCATGTTATTTTTTCTTTTCTGTCCCTTCTGCTTCTTCTGCTGTAGTGGGATCGAGTTCTGCTCAGAGACCACCTTCATGAGTGTGTTGGGGCTGATAATATTTCGCACCTCGGCTATCTGAGGCTCGGTGAAGGCGGCAGCTGGAGGCGTCTCCTGATAACTGAACGCCAGACGATGCCTGTTGCAATTGGGTTTCTCCGCGGTACCAGCTAGATCACGATCGTCTTTTGCAGGGTTGGGTTCTTGATGTCTACTACACAACCTTCTTCTTGTAGACGTTGTTGGGCCTGCAAGTGCACAGGTTTGTAGGACAGTAGCAAATTTCCCTCAAGTGGATGACCTAAGGTTTATCAATCCGCGAGAGGCGTAGGAGGAAGATGGTCTCTCTCAAACAACCCTGCAACCAAATAACAAAGAGTCTCTTGTGTCCCCAACACACCCAATACAATGGTAAATTGTATAGGTGCACTAGTTCGGCGAAGAGATGGTGATACAAGTGCAATATGGATGGTAGATATAGGTTTTTGTAATCTGAAAATATAAAAACAGCAAGTTAACAAGTGGTAAAAGTGAGCGTAAACGGTACTGCAATGATAGGAAACAAGGCCTAGGGTTCATACTTTCACTAGTGCAAGTTCTCTCAACAATAATAACATAGATAGATCATATAACAAGCCCTCAACATGCAACAAAGAGTCACTCCAAAGCCACTAATAGCGGAGAACAAACGTAGAGATTATGGTAGGGTACGAAACCACCTCAAAGTTATTCTTTCGGATCAAGCTATAAAAGAGTTCGTACTAGAATAACACCTTAAGATACAAATCAACCAAAACCCTAATGTCACCTAGATACTCCATTGTCACCTCAAGTATCCATGGGCATGATTATACGATTTGCATCACACAATCTCAGATTCATCCAACCAACATATAAGTACTTCTAAGAGTGCCCCAAAGTTTCTACCGGAGAATCAAGAAAACGTGTGCCAACTCCTATGCATAGGTTCCCAATGTCACGAAACCCGCAAGTTGATCACCAAGACATACATCAGGTGTTCTCATAAAAGACTCAATCCGATAAGATAACTTCAAAGGGGAAACTCAATTCATCATAAGAGAGTAGAGGGGGAGAAACATCATAAGATCCAACTACAATAGCAAAGCTCGGGATACATCAAGATCGTGCCTTAGAAGAACACGAGAGAGAACACAAGAGAGAGATAGATCAAACACATAGCTACTGGTACATACCCTCAGCCCCGAGGGTGAACTACTCCCTCCTCGTCATGGAGAGCGCTTGGATGATGAAGATGGCCGCGGAGATGGATCCCCCCTCCGGCAGGGTACCGGAAAGGGGTCCCGATTGTTTTTGGTGGTTCTGGAGGCTTGCGGTGGCGGAACTCCCGATCTAGGTTCTGTTCTGGAAGTTTTAGGATACGACGGTATATATGGGTGAAAGGAGTACGTCGGTGGAGCTACGGGGGCCCCACGAGGCAGGGGGACGCGCCCAGGGGGGAGGGCGCCCCCCCACCCTCGTGAGCACCTCCCGTATCTTCTGACATAGGGTCCAAGTCCATCAGGTGGGTTTCCTTCCAAAAATAACTTCTCCAGTTGATTTCGTTCAGTTTTGACTCCGTCTGATATTCCTTTTCCTCGAAACACTAAAATAGGCATAAAACAGCAAATCTGGGCTGGGCCTCCGGTTAATAGGTTAGTCCCAAAAATAATATAAAAGGGGATAATAAAGGCCAATATTGCCTAAAACAGTATATAAAGTAGCATGGAGCAATAAAAAATTATAGATACGTTGGAGACGTATCAGTTCTTCATCTTCATGATCATGCCCTTCATCTTGATCTTCCTCATCATCATGTCCGGCATCTTCTACATGATGACTGTGTACTACATCTACTTCTTGATCATGTCATGGAGATTCTTCGGCTTCTCGCCCGCCCTCGCCGCGGTTGTCTTGCTGCCCTTCCTCATTTCTTGCCCGGCCCCCATGGACGACTTCATAATCATCTTCATCACCTTGCCACCGATAGCCATCCATGAAACCACGCAAGAGCAGGTGGTCTCGCACCTGTACGGAATCCGGGTCCATAAGGCTCTTCAGCTTGCATCTTCGACACGGATATCTTATCTCTGTCTCGTTCTTTTGAAGCATCTCGGCCTTCGCGGAGCTCAAAAACCTATTCACGATGCCTTCAGTCATCGTGCGGGCCATGGTCACCTGCGGGGTAGAGCAAAACGATATTTTAAAACCAAAAAAAATTTGGCATGACTTTGCCTAAAAATAGGACCAAAAAGAATGGATAGTGCCAAATTCTCGCCGAAACGGAAATGAATCAACATTCCGGCAAAATATTGGCAACTATCGCATTTCAAATACCGGTACCTGCAAACACAAACATATGCAACACCACAAACATATGCAATACCACAAACATACGTAGATCTAGGCCATAAAAAGTGTGTACGTTGTTGGAGGGAGAAAAAAGTAGATCTAGAACATAAAGAAAGCTCTCCCCTTACTTACCTAACAAAAAAAAAAGGAAATTTACCCACTTAATTTGGGTGAATCTATGGTGCAAATGAAGTGAGGAGGAGGAGGCAGCCGAGACCAAGCTTGGTAGAGGTGGAGAGAACGAAGTGGGGAAAGTGAGTGTGGTAGGTGGCTGTCCAAAATATCTAGCTGCTCCCAGGTTACCAATGGCACACCACCTAAGAATGCGCCATTAGTAACCAGGGTTACTAATGGCGCACCTGGTGTGTGGTGCGCCATTACTAGTTAAAAAAAAGATAAAAAAATTGTTAGCAGTGGCGCACCAGGGGATAGTGCGCCATTACTAGTTTTAACTTTTTTATCTTTTTTTTCAAAACTAGTAATGGCGCGCCACACAACAGGTGTGCCATTAGTAATGTGGCCAATAATGGCGTACCTGTATCTGGTGCGCCACTGCTATATAGCAGTGGCGCACCACATACATGGTGCATCATTAATGTCCATATTAGCTATAGCCGTTTTCCTAGTAGTGCCGTGTCGCACAAGCATGTGGGATCCCTGTTGTAGGGTGTTGCAATATGTTAATGATTTGCTTATAGTGGATTGTGGGAGTGACAGAAACCTAAACTCGAGTTCGTGAGTTATTGCATACGGGATTAAAGGGAAGTTTACACTTAATACTATGGTTGGATTTTATCTTAGTGAATCTTTCGTAGTTGTGGATGCTTGCTAGAGTTCCAATCATAAGTACACGTGATCCAAGAACGGAAAGTATGTTTTCTTAAGCCTCTCCATCATATCGTATGATAAGTATCACTATCGTGTCATATTCAATTGCCTAGGGACAAACATTTTCTCATTGTTCTTCAAAAAGTTTTACTTTATTGTTATTTTATTAAAGCAACACCTAACTTTTATTTCACGTTCATTATTATCTTGCAAATCTATCCCATTACACTTCTAAACTAATTATTCTTGTTTTAGGTAAAGTGAGTGTTAGTTACGTAGAGTTGAATAGGTGGTCGATAGAACTGGATAGAATATTAATTCTACCTTTAACTCCTCGTTGGGTTCGGCACTCTTATTATACAAAAGGCTACAAGTGATCCCATATACTTGTGGGTTATCAGACACCACAGTTCACATTGGAGATGGGAGGAAGGCGAACTTCTATAAATCATCCTAGGCATGTGACCCAAAGATATTGCTCCTAGGATCTTTGACCTCTCAAAAAAGAAATATTCTAGGAATCATCCAAACTGCTCTTCTCAACAATTATTGGGTTAGTTAGATTAATGCCCATCCTGGAGCACATACTAGAGTTCATCACACTTTGAGAGAAGATATCCTCTATTACTCTCAACAACGGTGTGCAAGATACTATCTTCTGGAAGTTCACCTCTCAAGGAGAATACTCGGTGTCGACTGCCCATATGGTATAGTTTGCGGGACATACGTGTTGGGGAATGTAGTAATTTCAAAAACTTTCCTACGCACACGCAAGATCATGGTGATGCATAGCAACGAGAGGAGAGAGTTTCATCCATGTACCCTCGTAGACCGTAAGCGGAAGCGTTATGACAACGCGGTTGATGTAGTCGTACGTCTTCATGATCGACCAATCCTAGTACCGAATGTACGACACCTCCGCGATCCGCACACGTTCAGCTCAGTGACGTCCCACGAACTCACGATCCAGTAGAGCTTCGGGGGAGAGTTCCGTCAGCACGACTGCGTGATGATGAAGCTACCGACGCAGGGCTTCGCCTAAGCACCACTACAATATGACCAAGGTGGACTATGGTGGAGGGGGGCGCTGCATACGGCTAAGAGATCAGTGATCAACTTGTGTGTCTATGGGGTGCTCCCCTCCCCCGTATATAAAGGAGTGGAGGAGGGGGAGGAGGCCGGCCTCCTAGGCGCGCCTCAAGGGGAGTCCTACTCCCACCGGGAGTAGGATTCCACCCCTTCCAAGAGTAGGAGTAGGAGGGAAGGAATGAGGAGAGAGGGGGAAGGAAAAAGGGGGGCGCCGCCCCCCCCTTCCTTGTTCAATTCGGACTAGAGGGGGAGGCGGCGCGCGGCCTGCCCTGGCCGCCCCTTCCTCTCTCCACCAAGGCCCATGAGGCCCATTACACTCCCCGGGGGGTTCTGATAACCCCCCGGTACTCCGGTATTTGTCCGAACTCACTCGGAACCTTTCTGAAGTCCAAACATAGTCATCCAATATATCGGGCTTTATGTCTCGACCATTTCAAGACTCCTCCTCATGTCCGTGATCATATCCGGGACTCTGAACTACCTTCGGTACATCAAAACACATAAACGCATATTACCGATCGTCACCGAACGTTAAGCGTGCGGACCCTACGAGTTCGAGAACTATGTAGACATGACCGAGACACGTCTCCGGTCAATAACCAATAGCGGAACCTGGATGCTCATATTGGCTCCCACATATTCTATGAAGATCTTTACCGGTCGAACCGCATAACAACATACATTGTTCCCTTTGTCATCGGTATGTTACTTGCCCGAGATTCGATCGTCGGTATCTCAATACCTAGTTCAATCTCGTTACCGGCAAGTCTCTTTACTCGTTCCGTAATGCATCATCCCGCAACTAACTCATTAGTTATATTGCTTGCAAGGCTTATAGTGATGTGCATTACCGAGAGGGCCCAGAGATACCTCTCCGACAATTAGAGTGACAAATCCTAATCTCGATCTATGCCAACTCAACAAGTACCATCGGAGATAAATGTAGAGGACCTTTATAATCACCCAGTTACGTTGTGACGTTTGGTAGCACACAAAGTGTTCGTCCGGTATTCAGGAGTTGCATAATCTCATAGTCATAGGAACATGTATAAGTCACGAAGAAAGCAATAGCAATATACTAAACGATGAAATGCTAAGCTAACGGAATGGGTCAAGTCAATCACATCATTCTCTAATGATGTGATCCCGTTAATCAAATGACAATTCATGTCTATGGTTAGGAAACATAACCATCTTTGATTCAACGAGCTAGTCAAGTAGAGGCATACTAGTGACACTTTGTTTGTCTTATGTATTCACAGATGTACTAAGTTTCCGGTTAATACAATTCTAGAATGAATAATAAACATTTATCATGATATAAGAAAATATAAATAACAACTTTATTATTGCCTCTAGGGCATATTTCCTTCAGTCTCCCACTTGCACTAGAGTCAATAGTCTAGATTAAACAGTAATGATTCTAACACCCATGGAGTCTTGGTGTTGATCATGTTTTGTTCGTGAGAGAGGTTTAGTTAACGGGTCTGCAACATTCAGATCCATATGTATCTTGCAAATCTCTATGTCTCCCTCCTTGACTTGATCGCGGATGGAATTGAAGCGTCTCTTGATGTGCTTGGTTCTCTTATGAAATATGGATTCCTTTGCCAAGCAATTGCACCAGTATTGTCACAAAAGATTTTCATTGGACCCGATGCACCAGGTATGACACCTAGATCGGATATGAACTCCTTCATTTGCTGCTTCCGAAGCAGCTATGTGCTCCGGTTCACACGTAGATCCCGCCACGACGCTTTGCTTATAATTGCACCAATTGACAGCTCCACCGTTTAATATAAATACGTATCCGGTTTGTGATTTAGAGTCATCCGGATCAGTGTCAAAGCTTGCATCGAGATAATCATTTACGACGAGCTCTTTGTCACCTCCATAAACAAGAAACATATCCTTAGTCCTTTTCAGGTATTTCAGGATGTTCTTGACCATTGTGCAGTGATCCACTCCTGGATTACTTTGGTACCTCCCTGCTAAACTAATAGCAAGGCACACATCAGGTCTGGTACACAGCATTGCATACATGATAGAGCCTATGGCTGAAGCATAGGGAACACCTTTCATTTTCTCTCTATCTTCTGCAGTGGTCGGGCATTGAGTCTGACTCAACTTCACACCTTGTAACACATGCAAGAACCCTTTCTTTGCTTGATCCATTTTGAACTTATTCAAAACTTTATCAAGGTATGTGCTTTGTGAAAGTCCAATTAAGCGTCTTGATCTATCTGTATAGATCTTGATGCCCAATATATAAGCAGCTTCACCGAGGTCTTTCATTGAAAAACTCTTATTCAAGTATCCTTTTATGCTATCCAGAAATTCTATATCATTTCCAATCAACAATATGTCATCCACATATAATATTAGAAATGCTACAGAGTTCCTACTCACTTTCTTGTAAATACAAGCTTCTCCAAAAGTCTGTATAAAACCATATGCTTTGATCACACTATCAAAACGTTTATTCCAACTCCAAGATGCTTGCACCAGTCCATAGATGGATCGTTGGAGCCTGCACACTTTGTTAGCACTCTTTGGATCGATAAAACCTTCAGGTTGCATCATATACAACTCTTCTTCCAGAAATCCATTCAGGAATGCAGTCTTTACATCCATTTGCCAAATTTCATAATCATAAAATGCAGCAGTTGCTAACATGATTCGAACAGACTTAAGCATCGCTACGGGTGAGAAAGTCTCATCGTAGTCAACTCCTTGAACATGTCGATAACCTTTCGCAACAAGTCGAGCTTTGTAGACAGTAACATTACCGTTAGTGTCAGTCTTCTTCTTAAAGATTCATTTATTCTTGATGGCTTGCCGATCATCGGGCAAGTCAATTAAAGTCCATACTTTGTTCTCCTACATGGATCCCATCTCAGATTTCATGGCCTCAAGCCATTTTGCGGAATCTGGGCTCATCATCACTTCCTCATAGTTCATAGGTTCATCATGGTCAAGTAACATGACCTCCAGAATAGGATTACCGTACCACTCTGGTGCGGATCTTACTCTGGTTGACCTATGAGGTTCGCTAGTAACTTGATCTGAAGTTACATGATCATCATCATTAGTGTTGGGGAACGTTGCAGAAAATTAAAATTTTTCCTACGGTTTCACCAAGATCCATCTATGAGTTCATCTAAGCAACGAGTCAAGGGAGTGAGTTTGCATCTACATACCACTTGTAGATCGAGTGCGGAAGCGTTCAAGGGGATGGTGATGATGGAGTCGTACTCGGATCACCGATGACCAAGTGCTGAACGGACAACACCTCCGCGTTCAACACACGTACGGTATGGACAACGTCTCCTCCGTCTTGATCCAGCAAGGAGGAAGGAGAGGTTGAAGAAGACAGCTCCAACGGCAGCACGACGGCGTGGTGTAGTTGGTGCAGCAGTAATCCGACAGAGCTTCGCCAAGCACGTACGGAGGAGGAGAGGTGTTTGGGGAGGGGAGGGGCTGCGCCTTGGCTTGTGTATGCAGCCCCGGCCCTCACCCCTCTATTTATAGGGGAAGGGCAGGGGCGGCCCCTCTAGATGGGAATCTAGAGGGGAGGCGGCCAGGAGGGGTGGCTTGCCCCCAAGCAGGCGCGCCTCTAGGGTTCCCCCCAAAACCTAGGCGCATGGGCCCAAGGGGGGGGGCGCCCAGCCCACCAGGGGCTGGCTCCTGCCCCCATGCAACCCATGTGGCCCCCCGGGAGGGGTGGCCCTCCCGGTGGACCTCCGGAACCCTTCCGGTGGCCCCGGTACAATACCGAAACTTTCCGGTGTCCGTTTGACAACTTCCCATATATAAATCTTTACCTCCGGACCCTTCCGGAACTCCTCGTGACGTCCGGGATCTCATCCGGAACTCCGAACAACATTCGGTAATCACATACAAGTCTTCCTAATAACCCTAGCGCCACCGAACCTTATGTGTAGACCCTACGGGTTCGGAGACATGCGATATGACCGAGACGCTCTCAGGTCAATAACCAACAGCGGGATCTGGATACCCATGTTGGCTCCCACATGCTCCTCGATGATGTCATCGGATGAACCACGATGTCGAGGATTAAAGCAACCCCGTATACCATTCCCTTTGTCAGACGGTATGTTACTTGCCCGAGACTCGATCGTCGGTATCCCAATACCTCGCTCAGTCTCAAGTTCATCGGCAAGTCACTTTACTCGCACCATAATGCATGATCCCGTGATCGGACACTTGGTCACTTTGAGCTCATTGTGATGATGCACTACCGAGTGGGCCCAAGGATACCTCTTCGTCATACGGAGTGACAAATCCTCGCCTCGATCCGTGTCAACCCAACAGATACTTTCAAGATACCAGTAGTGCACCTTTATAGTCACCCGCCACGCCAGACGCTTTGGTACACCCAAAGCACTCCTACGGTATCCGGGAGTTACACGATCTCATGGTCTAAGGAAGAGATACTTGACATTGAAAAGCTCTAGTAAAAACAAACTACACGATCTTGTGCTATGCTTAGGATTGGGTCTTGTCCATCACATCATTCTCCTAATGATGTGATCCCATTATCAACGACATCCAATGTCCATAGTCGAAACCATGACTATCTATTGACCAACGAGCTAGTCAACTAGAGGCTCACTAGGGACGATTGTGGTCTATGTATTCACACATGTATTACGATTTCCGGATAATACAATTATAACATGAATAAAAGACAATTATCATGAACAAGGAAATATAATAATAATGCTTTTATTATTGCCTCTAGGGCATATTTCCAACAGTCTCCCACTTGCACTAGAGTCAATAATCTAGTTACATTGTGATGAATCGAACACCCATAGAGTTCTGGTGTTGATCATGTTTTGCCCGCGGAAGAGGTTTAGTCAACGAATCTGCGACATTCAGATCCATATGCACTTTACAAATTTCTATGTCTCCATCTTGAACATTTTCACGGATGGAGTTGAAGCGACGCTTGATGTGCCTGGTCTTCTTGTGAAACCTGGGCTCCTTAGCAAGTGCAATAGCACCAGTATTGTCACAGAAGAGTTTGATCGGCCCCGACGCATTGGGTATGACTCCTAGGTCGGTGATGAACTCCTTCACCCAAATTGCTTCATGCACTGCCTCCGAGGCTGCCATGTACTCGCTTCACATGTAGATCCCGCCACGACGCTTCGCTTGCAAATGCACCAGCTTCTCGCTCCACCATTCAACATATACACGATCCGGTTTGTGACTTAGAGTCATCCAGATCTGTGTCGGCTAGCGCCGACGTAACCCTTTACGACGAGCTCTTCGTCACCTCCATAAACGAGAAACATGTCCTTTGTCCTTTTCGGTACTTTAGGATATTCTTGACCGCTGTCCAAAGGTTCCTTGCGGGATTACTTTGGTACCTTCCTACCAAACTTACGGCAAGGTTTACATCAGGTCCGGTACACAGATGGCATACATAATAGATCCTATGGCTGAAGCATAGGGATGACACTCATCTCTTCTTTATCTTTTGTCGTGGTCGGGCATTGAGCCGAGCTCAATCTCACACCTTGCAATACAGGCAAGAACCCTTCTTGGACTGATCCATTTTGAACTTCTTCAAAATCTTATCAAGGTATGTGCTTTGTGAAAGACCTATGAGGCGCCTCGATCTATCTCTATAGATCTTGATGCCTAATATATAAGCAACTTCTCCAAGGTCCTTCATTGAAAAACACTTATTCAAGTAGGCCTTAATGTTGTCCAAGAATTCTATATCATTTCCCATCAAAAGTATGTCATCTACATATAATATGAGAAATGCTACAGAGATCCCACTCACTTTCTTGTAAACGCAGGCTTCTCCATAAGTCTGCATAAACCCAAACGCTTTGATCATCTCATCAAAGCGAATGTTCCAACTCCGAGATGCTTGCACCAGCCCATAAATGGATCGCTGGAGCTTGCATACTTTGTCAGCATTCTTAGGATCGACAAAACCCTCCGGCTGCATCATATACAACTCTTCCTTAAGATAACCATTAAGGAACGCTATTTTGACGTCCATCTGCCATATCTCATAATCATAGTGTGCGGCAATTGCTAACATGATTCGGACGGACTTAAGCTTCGCTACGGGAGAAAAAGTCTCATCGTAGTCAATCCCTTGAACTTGCCGATAACCCTTAGCGACAAGTCGAGCTTTATAGATGGTGACATTACCATCCGCGTCAGTCTTCTTCTTAAAGATCCATTTGTTTTCTATTGCTCGCCGATCATCGGGCAAGTCAGTCAAAGTCCATACTTTGTTTTCATACATGGATTCTATCTCGGATTTCATGGCTTCTAGCCATTTGTTGGAATCTTGGCCCGTCATCGCTTCTTCATGGTTCGAAGGTTCACCGTTGTCTAACAACATGATTTCCAGGACATGGTTGCCGTACCACTCTGGCGCGGAACGTGTCCTTGTGGACCTACGAAGTTCAGTAGCAACTTGATCCGAAGTACCTTGATCATCATCATTAATTTCCTCTCCGGTTGGTGTAGGCATCACAGAACATTTTCCGAGCTGCACTACTTTCCTGCTCAAGAGGTAGTACTTCATCGAGTTCTACTTTCCTCCCACTTACTTCTTTCGAGAGAAACTCTTTTCCGTAAAGGATCCGTTCTTGGCAACAAAGATCTTGCCCTCGGATCTTAAGTAGAAGGTATACCCAATGGTTTCTTTAGGGTATCCTATGAAGACGATTTTTTCGGACTTGGGTTCGAGCTTTTCAGGTTGAAGTTTCTTGACATAAGCATCGCATCCCCAAACTTTTAGAAACGACAGCTTAGGTTTCTTCCCAAACCATAATTCATACGGTGTCGTCTCAACGGACTTAGACGGTGCCCTATTTAAAGTGAAGGTAGCTGTCTCTAGAGCGTATCCCCAAAATGAAAGCGGCAAATCGGTAAGAGACATCATAGATCGCACCATATCCAATAAAGTGCGGTTACGACGTTCGGATACACCGTTACGCTGAGGTGTTCCAGGCGGCGTGAGTTGTGAAACGATTCCACATTTTCTTAAGTGTGTACCAAATTCGTGACTTAAATATTCTCCTCTACGATCCGATCGTATGAATTTTATCTTTCGGTCACGTTGATTCTCTACTTCATTCTGAAATTCTTTGAACTTTTCAAATGTCTCAGACTTGTGTTTCATCAAGTAGACATACCCATATCTACTCAAGTCATCTGTGAGAGTGAGAACATAACGATATCCTCCGTGAGCCTCAACACTCATTGGACCGCACACATCGGTATGTATGATTTCCAACAAGTTGGTTGCTCGCTCCATTGTTCCGGAGAACGGAGTCTTGGTCATTTTGCCCATGAGGCATGGTTCGCATGTGTCGAATGATTCATAATCTAGAGACTCCAAAAGCCCATCAGCATGGAGCTTCTTCATGCGCTTGACACCAATGTGACCAAGGCGGCAAGTGCCACAAGTATGTGGGACTATCGTTATCAACTTTACATCTTTTGGTATTCACGCTATGAATATGTGTAACATTACGCCGAGATTCATTAAGAATAAACCATTGACCATCGGAGCATGACCATAAAACATATCTCTCATATAAATAGAACAACCATTATTCTCGGATTTAAATGAGTAGCCATCTCGCATTAATCGAGATCCAGATACAATGTTCATGCTCAAACTTGGCACCAAATAACAATTATTAAGGTTCAAAACTAATCCCGTAGGTAAATGTAGAGGTAGCGTGTCGACGGCGATCACATCGACTGAACCATTCCCGACGCGCATCGTCACCTCGCCCTTTGCCGCCTCCGCTTATTCCGCAGCTCCTGCTGTGAGTTACAAATATGAGCAACGGCACCGTATCAAATACCCAGGAGTTACTACGAGTAATCGGTAAGGTACACATCAATTACATGTATATCAAATATACCTTTGGTGTTGCCGGCCTTCTTATCCGCTAAGTATTTGGGGCAGTTCCGCTTCAAAGGACCCTTCCCTTGCAATAAAAGCACTCGGTCTCGTGCTTGGGTCCATTCTTTGACTTCTTCCCGCAATCGGCTTACGGGCGCGCGGCAACATCCTTGCCGTCCTTCTTGAAGTTCTTCTTACCCTTGCCCTTCTTGAACTTAGTGGTCTTATTGACCATCAACACTTGATGTTCTTTCTTGATTTCAACCTCTGCCGACTTCAGCATTGAAAATACTTCAGGAATGGTTTTCACCATCCCCTGCATATTATAGTTCATCACAAAGCTCTTGTAGCTTGGTGGGAGCGACTGAAGGATTCTGTCAATGACCGCCTCATCCGGGAGGTTAATGTCCAGCTGGGACAAAGCGGTTGTGCAACCTGACATTTTGAGTATATGCTCACCGACGTAACTGTTTTCCTCCATCTTACAACTATAGAACTTGTCGAAGACTTCATATCTCTCGACCCGGGCATGAGCTTGGAAAACTAGTTTCAGCTCCTCGAACATCTAATATGCTCCGTGTTGCTCAAAACGCTTTTGGAGCCCCGGTTCTAAGCTATAAAGCATGCCGCACTGAACGAGGGAGTAATCATCAATACGTGTCCGCCAAACGCTCAAATCGCCTTGCAAAGGCCGGAGAGCAGGTGGGTCACCTAACGGTGCTTCAAGGACATATGCTTTCTTGGCAGCTATGAGGATGATCCTAAGGTTCCGACCCAGTCCGTATAGTTGCTGCCATCATCTTTCAGCTTGGTTTTCTAGGAACGCGCTGAAGTTCATGTTGACATGAGCGCTGACCATTTGATCTACAAGACATATTATTCAAAAGTTTTAGACTAAGTTCATGATAATTAAGTTCATCTAATCAAATTATTTAATGAACTCCCACTCAGATTAGACATCCTCTAGTCATCTAAGTGTTACACGATCCGAGTCGACTAGGCCGTGTCCGATCATCACGTGAGACGGACTAGTCATCGCCGGTGAACATTCTCATGTTGATCGCATCTTCCATATGACTCGTGTTCGACCTTTCGGTCTCCGTGTTCCGAGGCCATGTCTGTACATGCTAGGCTCGTCAAGTTAACCCTAAGTGTTTTGCATGTGTAAAACTGTCTTACACCCGTTGTATGTGAACGTAAGGATCTATCACACCCGATCATCACGTGGTGCTTCGAAACAACGAACTTTAGCAACGGTGCATAGTTAGGGGAGAACACTTCTTGAAATTGTTGTAAGGGATCATCTTATTTACTACCGTCGTTCTAAGTAAACAAGATGCATAAACATAATAAACATCACATGCAATTATATAGTAGTGACATGATATGGCCAATATCATAAAACTCCATTGATCTCCATCTTCGGGGCTCCATGATCATCTTGTCACCGGCATGACACCATGATCTCCATCATCATGATCTACATCATCGTGTCTTCATGAAGTTGTCACGCCAACGACTACTTCTACTTCTATGGCTAACGCGTTTAGCAATAAAGTAAAGTAATTTACATGGCGTTCTTCAATGACACGCAGGTCATACAAAAATAAAGACAACTCCTATGGCTCCTGCCGGTTGTCATACTCATCGACATGCAAGTCGTGATTCCTATTACAAGAACATGATCTCATACATCACAATATGTCATTCATCATTCATCACAACTTGGCCATATCACATCACATGACAATTGCTGCAAAAACAAGTTAGACGTCTTCTAATTGTTGTTGCATCTTTTACGTGGCTGCAATTGGGTTCTAGCAAGAACGTTTTCTTACCTACGAATAACCACAACGTGATTTTGTAAACTTCTATTTACCCTTCATAAGGACCCTTTTCATCGAATCCGCTCCAACTAAAGTGGGAGAGACAGACACCCGCCAGCCACCTTATGCAACTAGTGCATGTTAGTCGGTGGAACCGGTCTCACGTAAGCGTACGTGAAAGGTTGGTCCGGGCCGCTTCACCCACAATACCGCGGAACCAAGATAAGACTAGTAGTGGCAAGTAAGTTGACAAGATCCACGCCAACAACAAAATTGTGTTCTACTCGTGCAATAGAAAACTACGCATAGACCTAGCTCATGATGCCACTGTTGGGGAACGTTGTAGAAAATTAAAATTTTTCCTACGGTTTCACCAATATCCATCTATGAGTTCATCTAAGCAACGAGTCAAGGGAGTGAGTTTGCATCTACATACCACTTGTAGATCGAAAAGGAAGCTGCTCAAGGGATGGTGATGATGGAGTCGTACTCGGATCACCGATGACCAAGTGCTGAACGGACAGCACCTCCGCGTTCAACACACGTACGGTACGGACGACGTCTCCTCCGTCTTGATCCAGCAAGGAGGAAGCAGAGGTTGAAGAAGACAGCTCCAACGGCAGCACGACGGCGTGGTGTAGTTGCTGCAGCAGTAATCCGACAAAGCTTCGCCAAGCACGTACGGAGGAGGAGAGGTGTTTGGGGAGGGGAGGGGCTGCGCCTTGGCTTGTGTATGCAGCCCTCCCCTCACCCCTCTATTTATAGGGGGAAGGGGCAGGGGCCCCCTCTAGATGGGAATCTAGAGGGGGCGGCGGCCAGGGGGGGTGGCTTGCCCCCAAGCAAGGGGCGCCTCTAGGGTTCCCCAAAACCCAGGCACATGGGCCCAAGGGGGCGCCCAGCCCACCAGGGGCTGGCTCCTGCCCCATGCAGCCCATGTGCCCCCGAAGGGGTGGCCCTCCGGTGGACCTCCGAACCCTTCCGTGGCCCCAGACAATACCGATACGCCTCAAACTTTCCGTGTCCGCTTGACAACTTCCCATATATAAATCTTTACCTCCGACCCTTCCGAACTCCTCGTGACGTCCGGATCTCATCCGGACTCAACAACATTCGTAATCACATACAAGTCTTCCTAATAACCCTAGCGCCACCGAACCTTATGTGTAGACCCTACGGGTTCGGGAGACATGCGACATGACCGAGACGCCTCAGTCAATAACCAACAGCGGATCTGGATACCCATGTTGGCTCCCACATGCTCCTCGATGATGTCATCGGATGAACCACGATGTCGAGGATTAAAGCAACCCGTATACCATTCCTTTGTCGACGGTATGTTACTTGCCCGAGACTCGATCGCTTGGTATCCCAATACCTCGCTCAGTCTCAAGCATCGCAAGTCACTTTACTCGCACCATAATGCATGATCCCGTGACCGACACTTGGTCACTTTGAGCTCATTGTGATGATGCACTACCGAGTGGGCCCAGGATACCTCTCCGTCATACGGAGTGACAAATCCTCGTCTCGATCCGTGTCAACCCAATGATACTTTCGAAGATACCGTAGTGCACCTTTATAGTCACCCAGCCACGCCAGACGCTTGGTACACCCAAAGCACTCCTACGGTATCCGGAGTTACACGATCTCATGGTCTAAGGAAGAGATACTTGACATTGAAAAGCTCTAGCAAAACGAACTACACGATCTTGTGCTATGCTTAGGATTGTCTTGTCCATCACATCATTCTCCTAATGATGTGATCCCGCTATCAACGACATCTAATGTCCATAGTCGAAACCATGACTATCTATTGACCAACGAGCTAGTCAACTAGAGGCTCACTAGGGACGATTGTGGTCTATGTATTCACACATGTATTACGATTTTCGGATAATACAATTATAGCATGAATAAAAGACAATTATCATGAACAGGGAAATATAATAATAATTCTTTTATTATTGCCTCTAGGGCATATTTCCAACAGTCTCCCACTTGCACTAGAGTCAATAATCTAGTTACATTGTGATGAATCGAACACCCATAGAGTTATGGTGTTGATCATGTTTTGCCCGCGGAAGAGGTTTAGTCAACGGATCTGCGACATTCAGATCCGTATGCACTTTACAAATTTCTATGTCTCCATCTTGAACATTTTCACGGATGGAGTTGAAGCGACGCTTGATGTGCCTGGTCTTCTTGTGAAACCTGGGCTCCTTAGCAAGTGCAATAGCTCCAGTGTTGTCACAGAAGAGTTTGATCGGCCCCGACGCATTGGGTATGACTCCTAGGTCGGTGATGAACTCCTTCACCCAAATTGCTTCATGCGCTGCCTCCGAGGCTGCCATGTACTCTGCTTCACATGTAGATCCCGCCACGACGCTCTGCTTGCAGCTGCACCAGCCATCGCTCCACCATTCAACATATACACGATCCGGTTTGTGACTTAGAGTCATCCAGATCTGTGTCGGGCTAGCGCCGACGTAACCCTTTACGACGAGCTCTTCGTCACCTCCATAAACGAGAAACATGTCCTTTGTCCTTTTCGTGTACTTTAGGATATTCTTGACCGCTGTCCAAAGGTTCCTTGCCGGATTACTTTGGTACCTTCCTACCAAACTTACGGCAAGGTTTACATCAAGTCCGGTACACAAGATGGCATACATAATAGATCCTATGGCTGAAGCATAGGGATGACACTCATCTCTTCTTTATCTTTTGTCGTGGTCGGGCATTGAGCCGAGCTCAATCTCACACCTTGCAATACAGGCAAGAACCCTTCTTGACTGATCCATTTTGAACTTCTTCAAAATCTTATCAAGGTATGTGCTTTGTGAAAGACCTATGAGGCGCCTCGATCTATCTCTATAGATCTTGATGCCTAATATATAAGCAGCTTCTCCAAGGTCCTTCATTGAAAAACACTTATTCAAGTAGGCCTTAATGTTGTCCAAGAATTCTATATCATTTCCCATCAAAAGTATGTCATCTACATATAATATGAGAAATGCTACAGAGCTCCCACTCACTTTCTTGTAAACGCAGGCTTCTCCATAAGTCTCAAGATAAACCCAAACGCTTTGATCATCTCATCAAAGCGAATGTTCCAACTCCGAGATGCTTGCACCAGCCCATAAATGGATCGCTGGAGCTTGCATACTTTGTTAGCATTCTTAGGATCGACAAAACCTTCCGCTTGCATCATATACAACTCTTCCTTAAGATAACCGTTAAGGAACGCTGTTTTGACGCCCATCTGCCATATCTCATAATCATAGTATGCGGCAATTGCTAACATGATTCGGACGGACTTAAGCTTCGCCACGGAGAAAAAGTCTCATCGTAGTCAATCCCTTGAACTTGCCGATAACCCTTAGCGACAAGTCGAGCTTTATAGATGGTGACATTACCATCCGCGTCCCGCCTTCTTCTTAAAGATCCATTTGTTTTCTATCGCCACCGATCATCGGGCAAGTCACCAAAGTCCATACTTTGTTTTCATACATGGATTCTATCTCGGATTTCATGGCTTCTAGCCATTTGTTGGAATCTGGGCCCGCCATCGCTTCTTCATAGTTCAAGGTTCACCGTTGTCAACAACATGATTTCCGTGACAGGGTTGCCGCATTCACTCTGTGCGGAACGTGTCCTTGTGGACCTACAAAGTTCAAGAGCAACTTGATCCAAGTACCTTGATCATCATCATTATTTTCCTCTCCAGTTGGTGTAGGCATCACAGAACATTTTCCGAGCTGCACTACTTTCCTGCTCAAGAGGTAGTACTTCATCGAAGTTCTACTTTCCTCCCACTTACTTCTTTCGAGAGAAACTCTTTTCCGTAAAGGATCCGTTTGGCAACAAAGATCTTGCCCTCGGATCTTAAGTAGAAGGTATACCCAATGGTTTCTTTAGGGTATCCTATGAAGACGATTTTTTTACTTGGGTTCGAGCTTTTCAGTTGAAGTTTCTTGACATAAGCATCGCATCCCCAAACTTTTAGAAACGATAGCTTAGGTTTCTTCCCAAACCATAATTCATACGGTGTCGCCTCAACGGATTTAGACGGTGCCCTATTTAAAGTGAATGTAGCTGTCTCTAGAGCGATCCCCAAAATGATAGCGTAAATCGGTAAGAGACATCATAGATCGCACCATATCCAATAGAGTGCGACACGACGCTCGACACACCGCTACGCTTGAGGTGTTCCAGCGGCGTGAGTTGTGAAACGATTCCACATTTTCTTAAGTGTGTACCAAATTCGTGACTTAAATATTCTCCTCCACGATCCGATCGTAAGAATTTTATCTTTCGTCACGTTGATTCTCTACTTCATTCTGAAATTCCTTGAACTTTTCAAAGGTCTCAGACTTGTGTTTCATCAAGTAGACATACCCATATCTACTCAAGTCATCTGTGAGAGTGAGAACATAACGATATCCTCCGTGAGCCTCAACACTCATTGGACCGCACACATCGGTATGTATGATTTCCAACAAGTTGGTTGCTCGCCCATTGTTCCGAGAACGGAGTCTTGGTCATTTTGCCCATGAGGCATGGTTCGCATGTGTCAAATGATTCATAATCTAGAGACTCCAAAAGTCCATCAGATGGAGCTTCTTCATGCGCTTGACACCAATGTGACCAAGGCGGCAGTGCCACAAGTATGTGGGACTATCGTTATCAACTTTACATCTTTTGGTATTCACGCTATGAATATGTGTAACATTACGCCGAGATTCATTAAGAATAAACCATTGACCATCGGAGCATGACCATAAAACATATCTCTCATATAAATAGAACAACCATTATTCTCGGATTTAAATGAGTAGCCATCTCGCATTAAACGAGATCCGATACAATGTTCATGCTCAAACTTGGCACCAAATAACAATTATTAAGGTTCAAAACTAATCCCGAGGTAAATGTAGAGGTAGCGTGTCGACGGCGATCACATCGACTCGAACCATTCCCGACGCCAGATCGTCACCTCGTCCTTTGCCAGCCTCCGCTTATTCCGCAGCTCCTGCCGTGAGTTACAAATATGAGCAACGGCACCGTATCAAATACCCAGGAGTTACTACGAGTAATCGGTAAGGTACACATCAATTACATGTATATCAAATATACCTTTGGTGTTGCCGGCCTTCTTATCCGCTAAGTATTTGGGGCAGTTCCGCTTCAAAGGACCCTTCCCTTGCAATAAAAGCACTCAGCCTCGTGCTTGGGTCCATTCTTTGACTTCTTCCCGCAATCGGCTTACGGGCGCGGCAACATCCTTGCCGCCCTTCTTGAAGTTCTTCTTACCCTTGCCCTTCTTGAACTTAGTGGTCTTATTGACCATCAACACTTGATGTTCTTTCTTGATTTCAACCTCTGCCGACTTCAGCATTGAAAATACTTCAGAATGGTCTTCACCATCCCCGCATATTATAGTTCATCACAAAGCTCTTGTAGCTTGGTGGGAGCGATCAAGGATTCTGTCAATGACCGCCTCATCCGGAGGTTAATGTCCACTGGGACAAAGCGGTTGTGCAACCTGTACATTTTGAGTATATGCTCACCGACGTAACTGTTTTCCTCCATCTTACAACTATAGAACTTGTCGGAGACTTCATATCTCTCGACCCGGCATGAGCTTGGAAAACTAGTTTCAGCTCCTCGAACATCTCATATGCTCCGTGTTGCTCAAAACGCTTTTGGAGCCCCGGTTCTAAGTTGTAAAGCATGCCGCACCGAACGAGGGAGTAATCATCAAGACGTGTTCCGCCAAACGCTCAAATCGCTTTGCAGTCTGGGAGAGCAGGTGGGTCACCTAACGGTGCTTCAAGGACATATGCTTTCTTGGCAGCTATGAGGATGATCCTAAGGTTCCGGACCCAGTCCGATATAGTTGCTGCCATCATCTTTCAGCTTGGTTTTCTAGGAACGCTGAAGTTCATGTTGACATGAGCGCTGGCCATTTGATCTACAAGACATATTATTCAAAAGTTTTAGACTAAGTTCATGATAATTAAGTTCATCTAATCAAATTATTTAATGAACTCCCACTCAGATTAGACATCCTCTAGTCATCTAAGTGTTACACGATCCGAGTCGACTAGGCCGTGTCCGATCATCACGTGAGACGGACTAGTCATCGCCGGTGAACATTCTCATGTTGATCGATCTTCCATACGACTCGTGTTCGACCTTTCGGTCTCCGTGTTCCGAGGCCATGTCTGTACATGCTAGGCTCGCAAGTTAACCCTAAGTGTTTTGCATGTGTAAAACTGTCTTACACCCGCTGTATGTGAACGTAAGGATCTATCACACCGATCATCACGTGGTGCTTCAAACGATTTAACTTTAGCAACGGTGCATAGTTAGGGAGAACACTTCTTGAAATTGTTGTAAGGGATCATCTTATTTACTACCGCGCTCTAAGTAAACAAGATGCATAAACATAATAAACATCACATGCAATTATATAGTAGTGACATGATATGGCCAATATCATAAAACTCCATTGATCTCCATCTTCGGGCTCCATGATCATCTTGTCACCGCATGACACCATGATCTCCATCATCATGATCTCCATCATCGTGTCTTCATGAAGTTGTCACGCCAACGACTACTTCTACTTCTATGGCTAACGCGTTTAGCAATAAAGTAAAGTAATTTACATGGCGCTCTTCAATGACACGCAGGTCATACAAAAATAAAGACAACTCCTATGGTTCCTGCCGTTGTCATACTCATCGACATGCAAGTCGTGATTCCTATTACAAGAACATGATCTCATACATCACAATATGTCATTCATCATTCATCACAACTTGGCCATATCACATCACATGACAATTGCTGCAAAAACAAGTTAGACGCCTTCTAATTGTTGTTGCATCTTTACGTGGCTGCAATTGGGTTCTAGCAAGAACGCTTTCTTACCTACGAATAACCACAACGTGATTTTGTCAACTTCTATTTACCCTTCATAAGGACCCTTTTCATCGAATCCGCCCAACTAAAGTGGAGAGACAGACACCCGCCAGCCACCTTATGCAACTAGTGCATGTTAGTCGGTGGAACCGGTCTCACGAAGCGCACGTGAAAGGTTGGTCCGGCCGCTTCATCCCACAATACCGCTGGAAGCAAGATAAGACTAGTAGTGGCAAGTAAGTTGACAAGATCCACGCCCACAACAAAATTGTGTTCTACTCGTGCAATAGAGAACTACGATAGACCTAGCTCATGATGCCACTGTTGGGGAACGCTGTAGAAAATTAAATTTT
Source organism: Aegilops longissima (assembly GCA_021605205.1). NCBI lineage: Eukaryota > Viridiplantae > Streptophyta > Magnoliopsida > Poales > Poaceae > Aegilops > Aegilops longissima. Next base: position 646,012,642 of record CM038676.1, on the reverse strand, counting down.
TCCTACGGTTTCACCAAGATCCATCTATGAGTTCATCTAAGCAACGAGTCAAGGGAGTGAGTTTGCATCTACATACCACTTGTAGATCGAAAAGGAAGCGCTCAAGGGATGGTGATGATGGAGTCGACTCGCCGTGATTCGGATCACCGATGACCAAGTGCTGAACGGACAGCACCTCCGCGTTCAACACACGTACGGTACGGACGACGTCTCCTCCGTCTTGATCCAGCAAGGAGGAAGGAGAGGTTGAAGAAGACAGCTCCAACGGCAGCACGACGGCGTGGTGTAGTTGGTGCAGCAGTAATCCGACAAAGCTTCGCCAAGCACGTACGGAGGAGGAGAGGTGTTTGGGAAGGGGAGGGGCTGCGCCTTGGCTTGTGTATGCAGCCCTCCCCTCACCCCTCTATTTATAGGGGGAAGGGGCAAGGGGGCCGGCCCCTCTAGATGGGAATCTAGAGGGGGGGCGGCGGCCAGGGAGGGGTGGCTTGCCCCCCAAGCAAGGGGGGCGCCCCCCTCTAGGGTTCCCCCCAAAACCTAGGCGCATGGGCCCAAGGGGGGGGGGCGCCCAGCCCACCAGGGGCTGGCTCCTGCCCCCATGCAACCCATGTGCCCCCCGAAGGGGTGGCCCTCCCGTGGACCTCCGAACCCTTCCGTGGCCCCTGATAATACCGCACGCCTCAAACTTTCCGTGTCCGCTTGACAACTTCCCATATATAAATCTTTACCTCCGACCCTTCCGAACTCCTCGTGACGTCCGGGATCTCATCCGGACTCAAACAACATTCGTAATCACATACAAGTCTTCCTAATAACCCTAGCGCCACCGAACCTTATGTGTAGACCCTACGGTTCGGGAGACATGCGCACATGACCGAGACGCCTCAGTCAATAACCAACAGCGGATCTGGATACCCATGTTGGCTCCTACATGCTCCTCGATGATGTCATCGGATGAACCACGATGTCGAGGATTAAAGCAACCCAGATACCATTCCCTTTGTCGACGGTATGTTACTTGCCCGAGACTCGATCGTCGGTATCCCAATACCTCGCTCAGTCTCAAGCATCGCAAGTCACTTTACTCGCACTATAATGCATGATCCCGTGACCGACACACTTGGTCACTTTGAGCTCATTGTGATGATGCACTACCGAGTGGGCCCAGTGATACCTCTCCGCCATACGGAGTGACAAATCCTCGCCTCGATCCGTGTCAACCCAATGATACTTTCGGAGATACCGTAGTGCACCTTTATAGTCACCCAGCCACGCCAGACGCTTGGTACACCCAAAGCACTCCTACGGTATCCGGGAGTTACACGATCTCATGGTCTAAGGAAGAGATACTTGACATTGAAAAAGCTCTAGCAAAACGAACTACACGATCTTGTGCTATGCTTAGGATTGTCTTGTCCATCACATCATTCTCCTAATGATGTGATCCCGCTATCAACGACATCCAATGTCCATAGTCGAAACCATGACTATCTATCGACCAACGAGCTAGTCAACTAGAGGCTCACTAGGGACGATTGTGGTCTATGTATTCACACATGTATTACGATTTCCGGATAATACAATTATAGCATGAATAAAAGACAATTATCATGAACAAGGAAATATAATAATAATGCTTTTATTATTGCCTCTAGGGCATATTTCCAACAATTAAGTGCTCAAGCGAGTTCTCGCTCATTGCATGTTTTATGTTTCGCAGAATATCCATATCAAACGGAATCCAAACGGGATAAAAACGGACGGAGCTTATTTTTGGAAAATATGGAAAATTCCAGAAGAAAAATCCACGCGAGACGGTGCACGAGGTGGTCACGAGGCAGGCGCGCCGCCCCGGGCGCGCCTCTACCTCGTGAGCCCACCGTAAGGCGGTTGATGCTCTTCTTTTGCCGCAAGAAAGATAATATTCGGAAAAAAATCTGGGCGAAGGTTTCGGGCCAATCGGAGTTACGGATCTCCATATATACGCGAAACGGTGAAACAGAGCCAACGAACAGAACGCAGAAACAGAGAGATAGATCCAATCTCGGAGGGGCTCTCGCCCCTCCCAAGCCATGGGAGCCAAGGAACAGAGGGGAAACCCTTCTCCCATCTAGGGAGGAGCCCATCTAGGGAGGAGGTCAAGGAAGAAGAAGAAGAAGGGGGGCTCTCTCCCCCTTGTTTCCGGTGGCGCCGGAACGCCGCCGGGGGCCATCATCATCACCGTGATCTTCACCAACACCGCCGTCATCTTCACCAACATCTCCATCACCTTCCCCCCTCTATCTACAGCGGTCCACTCTCCTGCAACCCATTGTACCCTCTACTTGAACATGGTGCTTTATGCTTCATATTAATATCCAATGATGTGATGTCATCCTATGATGTCTGAGTAGATTTTCGTTGTCCTATCGGTGATTGATGAATTGCTATGATTGATTTGAGTTGCATGTTTTATTATTGGTGCTGTCCTATGGTGCACTCCGTGTCGCGCAAGCGTGAGGGATTCCCGCTGTAGGGTGTTGCAATGCGTTCATGATTCGCTTATAGTGGGTTGCTTGAGTGACAGAAGCATAAACACGAGTAAGAGGGATTGTTGCGTAAGGGGATAAAGAGGACTTGATGCTTTAATGCTATGGTTGAGTTTTACCTTAATGAATCTTTAGTAGTTTCGGATGCTTGCTAGAGTTCCAATCATAAGTGCATATGATCCAAGTAGAGAAAGTATGTTAGCTTATGCCTCTCCCTCAAATAGAATTGCAATAACGATTATCGGTCTAGTAACATAGTCAGTTGCCTAGGGACAATTCCACAACTCCTACCACCACTTTTCCACACTCGCCATATTTACTTTAGTTGTGTCTTTACCTTAACAGCCCCTAGTTTTATTTTCGTGCTCTTTACTTTCTTGCAAGCTTACCCGAAAACACCTACAAAGTACTTCTAGTTTCATACTTGTTCTAGGTAAAGCAAACGTCAAGCGCGCGTAGAGTCGTATCAGTGGCTGATAGGACTTGAGAGAGTATTTGTTCTACCTTTAGCTCCTCGTTGGGTTCGACACTCTTACTTATCGAAAGAGGCTACAACTATCCCGTATACTTGCGGGTCATCAAGACCTTTTTCTGGCGCCGTTGCCGGGGAGCAATAGCGTGGGGTGAATATTCTCGTGTGTGATTGTTTGCTTTATCACTAAGTAATTTTTATTTGCTGTTCTTAGTTGTTTTCTATCTTTAGTTATGGGTAGGAAACGCAAAATACTAAAAAAATTAGTTGTACCTACTGCTCCAATGGTTGAAGAACCACTCAAAATCTATCATACTGCTGAAGCTTATTACTTGGATCATCTTCGATCCCTTTGTGCGTGTCAGACGCTCGTGCTTGATCGGTCGGATCGTGAAGACGATAACTACATCAACCGCTAAGTGTTATAACGCTCCGCTTTCTTGGCTCACGAGGGCACGTGACGTATACTCTCTCTCGCTGTTATGCCATCACCATGGTCCTATGCAGCGTAGAAATTTTGAAATTACTACGCTCCCCAACAAAACCATATATTGAGAACTACTCCATGTCCAAGAAGAGATTTATTTTGCAGAAGCTATGGAAGAAGAAATTGATGAAACTGTGAGCTCATTGATGAAAAAGATGAGGAGGAGAGCGAAGAACAAAAGGAAGAGCGGATTGATCACCCGTGCTCACCTTCTAATGAGAGTAACTCTTCAACTCATACATTGTTTAATTCTCTTCGCTTACCAAGGATGATTGCTATGATGACTATTATGATCCCGCTGATTCCTTTGAACATCCTTTGATGATGCTTGCTATGCCAGGGCCAAGATGATGAACTTGCTATAGTTCCTTATGTTAAATATGAAATTGTTACATTAACTCCATTTACGATAGTCCTATTATCTTTTGAATTCTCCCAACTACACTATATCGGAGAAGTTTGCCTTATTAAGGATTATATTGATGGGTTGCCTTTTTGCATACATAACATGATGATTTTGATGAATGTAATATGTTGTTGCTCCTATTTGTAATTATTAAGAGAGAGGAACTATATTCCACCCTCTATGTTTCCAATACTATAGAATTGCAAGAAACTGCTTATACTATGCATTGGCCTTATTTGGTGCATGAATTGTTCTTTTATGACATGCCGATGCATAGAAGAGAGTTAGACTGGCCATTACATGATATATGTTACTTGTGTCACTAATAAATTACAAATCATTGCTAGTTAAAATTGGCTTTGATATACCTTGGGATCCGGGTGATTCACTACTTGAGCACTATATGCCCAGCTTAATGGTTTTAAAGAAAGCGCTGCCAGGAGACAACCCTGAAGTTTTAGGAGAGTCATTTATTTGCTGAGCTTGCTATAGTTTAAAAACAACAAAATAAAGAGGGGAACCCAAAACTTTTTCAAAAAGAAAAGTGAAAAGTAGAGACGCATTGTGAAAGTGGGGACGCCTTGAACTTTGTTCATGCCCATGGGAACTTTGGTGAATCTTAATTACAGAAACTTTTCAAAAAATAATTATCCCCTTGTACAATCTCCATTGTATTATAAAATAATGTGCCAAGGTTTGCCTTTAGGAAGTTTATAATGCTTGTTGGTTTAAAGTGTGACAGAAACTTTCATTGTAGTGCATTTTAGTTTTTTACTGAACGTCAAATGGTTCTGATTTTTACTGTCTTGATGTACAACTTGTTTATTTTTCCTAATAAGGTAGAATTTTTAATGGTGAAGTATGGTGAATGTTCAGATTTCTACAGACTGTTCTGTTTTAGACAGATTCTGTTTTTGATGCATAGTTTGCTTGTTTTGATGAAACTATCAATTTATATCAGTGATTGCTTATGAAAAGCTATATTACAGTAGAAACAATGCAAAAACAAAATATGAATTGGTTTGCAACAGTACTTATAGTGGTGATTTGCTTTATTATACTAACGGATCTTACCGAAGTTTGTGTGGATGTAGTGTCTAATCGAGGATGTTTCATGAGAAGAAGGAAGAGAGGCAAGAGTTTGCTTGGGGATGCCCGAGGCACCCAAGTAAATGTTCAAGGAGACTCAAGATCTAATCTTGGGGATGCTGGGGAGGCATCCTCTTCTTCAACAAGCATCGATGTTTTCGGATCTGCTTCATCCATGCATTATGTGCAAGTCTTGGAGCCGCTTTTTGCAATTAGGTCTTTATTTTCTTTATGCACCATGCTGGTATGAGATAGTCCTTGGTTGATTTATACAATGCTATATGCACTTCACTTATATCTTTGAGTATGGCTTTATAGAATGCTTCATGTGCTTCACTTATATCATTTGAAGTTTGACGTTTCTGCTTTCACATAGACAACCGCCATTTGTAGAATGCTCTTTTGCTTCACTTATATTTGTTAGAGTTTGGGCATATCTTGTAGAAAGAATTAAACCTCTTGCTTCACTTATATCTATTCGTAGAGATTACAGAACTGGTCATTCACATGGTTAGTCATAAAATCCTACATAAACTTGTAGATCGCTGAATATGATATGTTTGATTCTTGCAATAGTTTTGCATATAAAGATGGTGATATTAGAGTTATGCTAGTGTGGTTTTGGATTGTAGAGACACTTGTGTTGAGGCTTGCAAGTCCCGTAGCATGCACGTATGGTAACTGCTAGTGACAAATTTGAAGCATGGGTGTTTCTTTTGATTTTCTTTCCTTACGTGGCGGTCGTGACGAGATGGCGTCTTCCTACCAATCTATCCTCCTAGGGGCATGCATAGTAGTACTTTGCTCGAGAGCTAATAAACTTTTTGCAATAAGTATATGAGTTCTTCTATGACTAATGTGAGTCCATGGATTATACACACTTTACCTTTCCATCATTGCTAGCCTCTTCGGCACCGCATTGCCCTTTCTTGTTGGGGAACGAGTGATTTCAAAATTTTCCACGCACACGCAAGATCATGGTGATGGTATAGCAACGAGAGGGAAGAGTGTTGTCCACGCACTGTGAGACCAGAAGCGAAGTTAGCACAACGCGGTTGATGTAGTCGACGCTTCACGATCCGACCGATCCAAGCACCGAACGACGGCACCTCCGGAGTTCAGCAACATCGCTCAGCCTCGATGACGATCCCTGACCGATCCAGCAAAGTGTCGATGAGTTCCACAAGACGACGGGCAGGACGATGTTGATGTTCTTATCACAGTAGGCTTCGCCTAAGCACCGCCACAATATTATCGAGGTGACTATGGTGGAGGGGGGCACCGTGACACGGCTAAGGAACGATCTTGAAGATCAACTTAGGTGTCCATGGGGTGCCTCTGCCCTCGATATAAAGGAGTGGAGGAGGAGGCCGGCCTCTATGGCGCCACTTTGGGGAGTCCTACCCCACCGAGTAGGATTCCCCTTTCCTAGTCCAACTAGGAACCTTCCATGTAGTAGGAGTAGAGAGAAGGAAGGGAAGAGGAAGGAGAAGGAAGGAAGGGTATTTCTCCCTAGTCCAATTCGGACTAGTCCAAGGAGGTGCACTTTTTTGGCTCCTTTCCGTATGGCCCAAAGAGGCCCAATACGAATTCCCGTAACTCTCCCAGATTCCTAAAATAATTCAATCACTGAACCTTTCCGAATCTGAATATAGTCGTCTAATATATCGATCTTTACGCCTCGTCATTTCGAGACCTCGTCATGTCCCCGATCTCATCCGAGACCAACCTTCGTGACATCAAAACTCATAATAAAACTGTCATCGAATTTGTTGCAAGCGGACCTTTACCGGGTTCGAGAACTATGTAGACATGACCGAGAACTATTCTTGGTCAATAACCAATAGCGGAACCTGATGCCCATATTGGTTCCTACATATTCTACTTAAGATCTTTATCGTTAAACCGATAATAAATATACGTTGTTCCTTTGTCATCGGTATGTTACTTGCCCGAGATTCATCGCCTGATCCAATACCTAGTTCAATCTTCAAGTATCGCGTCTTTTACTCGTCATCATCTCTCGAACTAACTTATTAGTTGCAATGCTTGCAAGTATTATATGATGTATTACCGAGAAGGCCTAGAGATACCTCTCTCCACTAATCGGAGGACAAAACCTAATCTCAATACGCCAACCCAACATGTACCTTTTGAGACACCTGTAGTAATCTTTATAATCACCCACATGCTTGTGATGTTTGGTAGTACCCAAAGTGTTCCTCCGTAAACGGGGTTGTATAATCTCATAGTTACCGGAATATGTATAAGTCATGAAGAAAAAGCAATATACCAAACGATCAAGTGCTAGGGCTAACGGAATGGGTCATGTCAATCACATCATTCCATGATGTGACCCCATTAATCAAATAACAACACATGTCTATGGTTAGAAACATAACCATCTTTGATTAATGAGCTAGTCAAGTAGAGGTATACTAGTGACTATATGTTTGTCTATGTATTCACACATATCATGTTTCCGGTTGATACAATTCTAGCATGAATAATAAACATTTATCATGAAATAAGGAAATAAATAATAACTTTATTATTGCTTCTAGAGCATATTTTTCATATCTCACCGAGAATAATATCTTTATGGTCATGCACCCTTGAAGAGTGGTCTATTTTATTGAATCTCGATAGTAGTAATACACATATTCATAGTGTTGAAACCAAAAGATGCAGAGTTGATAATGATAATGCAACTTATTTGTGGCACTGCCAGGTCATATCGGTGTAAACGATGAAGAAACTCCATACCGATGGGCTTCGAATCACTTGATTATGAATCACTTGGTACTTGCGTAACCATGCCTCATGGGCAAGATGACTAAAACGCCGCTTCTCCGGAACTATGGAGCGGCAACTGATTTGTTGGAAATCATACATACCGATGTTTGTGGTCCAATGAATGTTGAGGCACATGTATCAAGTATTTTCTCACCTTCACAGATGATTTGAGCAGATATGGGTATATCTACTTAATGAAACACAAATCTGAAACATTTGAAAAGTTCAAAGAATTTCAGAGTGAAGGAAAATCATCGTAATAAGAAAATAAAGTTTCTACGATCTGATCGTGGAGGAGAATATTTGAGTTACGAGTTTGGTTTACATTTGAAACAATGTGGAATAGTTTCGAACTCACGCCACCCGAACACCACAGAGAAATGGTGTTCCGAACGCCGAATCGTGATTTTACTTGATATGGTGCGATCTATGTGTCTTTCTGATTTATCGCTATCGCTTTGGGGATATGCTTTAGAGACGCCGATTCACGCTAAATAGGGCACCATCTAAATCCGCTGAGACGACACCTGATGAACTGTGGTTTGGCAAGAAACCAAAGTTGTCGCTTTAAAGTTTGGGGCGATGCTTATGTGAAGAAACTTCAACCAGATAAGCTCGAACCCAAATCGGAGAAATGTGTCTTCATAGGATACCCAAAGGAGACTGTTGGGTACACCTTCTATCACAGATCCAAGGCAAGATTTTCGCATAATTTGGATCCTTTCTAGAGAAGGAGTTTCTCTCAAAGAAGTGAGTGGAGGAAAGTAGAACTTGATGAGATAATCTGATCTGCCCTTATTGAAGGTAGTTCATCACAAGAAACGGCCCGTGATAACTACACAAATTAGTGAGGAAACTAATGATGTTGATCATGAACTTCAGATCAAGTTACTACCGAACTTCAGAGGTCAACCAGAATAAAATACGCACTGCAGTGGTACGTAATCCTATTCGAAGTCATGTTACTTGACCATGGCGAACCTACAAACTGAAGAAGATGGTGAGCCCAGATTCCCGAAATGGCCGGAAGCCATGAAATCTGAGATGGATCCATGTATGAGAACAAAGTATGGATTTTGGTTGACTTGTTCGATGATCGGCAAGCCATTGAGAATAAATGGATCTTTAAGAAGAAGACCGACGCCGATGGTAATGTAATCGTTCACAAAGCAATTTACTTGCATGTAAATTTTCAAGTTCAAGGGTTGACTACTGAGACTTTTCACCCGAAGCGATGCTTAAGTCTGTCTCAATCATGTTAGCAATTGTCAGATTTATGATTATGAAATTTGGCAAATGGATGTAAAAACTGCATTCTTGAATGGATTTCTAGAAGAAGAGTTGTATATGATGCAACTGAAGGTTTTGTTGATCCAAAGGGTGCTAATAAAGTGCAAGCTCCAACGATCAATTTATGGTCCTGCAAGCCTCTCGAGTTAGAATAAACGCTTGATAGTGATCAAAGATATGGTTTTATATGCACTTTTGGAGAAGCCTCAGATTTACAAGAAAGTGAGGGAGCTCAGAGCATTTCCATATTATGTGGACTATATATTATTGATTGGAAATGATATAGAATTTCTGGATAGCATAAAGGATACTTGAATAAAAGTTTTTCAATGAAAGACCCTTGAAGCTTACTATATTGGGCATCAAGATCTATAGAGATAGATCAAGACGCTTAATTGACTTTCACAAAGCATACCTTGATAAAGTTTTGAAGAAGTTCAAATGGATCAGTGCAAAGAAAGGTTTTTTACCAGACATAAGGTGTAAGATTGAGTCGACTCAATGCCCACCACAGCAGTAAGATAGAGAGAAATGAAAGATGTTCCCTTATGCTTCAGCCATAGGCTCTATCATGTATGCAATGCTGTGTACCGCATCGACGATGCTTAGCAAGAAGCTTGGCAGAAGGTACCAAAGTAATCCAGGAGGGATCATCGGACGCGGTCAAGAACATCCCAAATACCGAAAAGGACTAAGGATATGTTTCGATATGGAGGTGACAAAGAGCTAGTTCAATGGTTACGCCGATGCAAGCTTTGACATCGATCCGACGATTCTAAATCGCAACCGGATACGGTTTTTATTAAACGATGGAGTCACATTGGTGCAGTTCTAAACAAAGCGCCGTAGGGATCTACATGTGAAGCGGAGTACATAGGCTTCGGCAGCAAATGAAGGAGTCCGATGAAAGAGTTCATTTCATCTAGGTGTCACCGCATCGACCAATGAAGATCTTCTCGTGACAATATCGCAATTGCCTGGCAAAGGAATCCAGATTTCACAAGAGGACCAAGCATATCAAGAGACGCCTAATTCCATTCGACCAAGTCCGTTGAGACATAGAGATTTGCGAAGATACACGGATCTGAATGTTGCAGACCATGACTCAAGCTCTTCCACGCAAAAACATGATCAGCACCAAGACTCCATGGGTGTTAGAATCATTACCGTAATCTAGATTATTGACTCTAGTGCAAGTGGGAGATCAAGGAAATATGCCCTAGAGGCAATAATAAAGTTATTATTTATTTTATATCATGATAAATGTTTATTATTCATGCTAGAATTGTATTAACCGAAACATAATACATGTGTGAATACATAGACAAACAGATAGTCACTAGTATGCTCTACTAGACTAGCTCATTAATCAAAGATGGTCATGTTTCCTAACCATAGACATGAGTTGTCATTTGATTAATCTAGATCACATCATTAGGAGAATGATGTGATTGACTTGACCCATTCCGCTAGCTTTACTTGATCATTTAGTATGTTGCTTATGCTTTCTTCATGACTTACAATAAAGCCCTCAACTATGAGATTATGCAACTCCTGCTACCTGAGGAACACTTTGTGTGCTACCAAACGCCACAACGAATCGGGTGATTATAAAGGTACTTCACAGTGTCTCCAAAAGTATATGTTGAGTTGCATGAATCGAGATTAGGTTTTGTCACCCGATTGCTCGGAGAGGTATTCTGGCCTTCTCGCAATACATCACATAAGTTTTGTAAGCATTGCAACTAATGAAAGTAGGTGATGACATTACGGAACGAGTAAAGAGATTCACCGTAACGAGATTGAACTAGGTATTGATACCGATCATCGAATCTCGGTAAGTAACATACCGATGACAAAAGGAACAACGCTATCGTTATGCGGTTCGACCGATAAAGATCTTCAGAATATGTAGGAACCAATATGGGCATCTCAAGGAAATATGCCCTAGAGGCAATAATAAAGTTATTATTTATTTTATTTCATGATAAATGTTTATTGTTCATAGAATTGTATTAACCGGAAACATAATACATGTGAATACATAGACAAACAGAGTGTCACTAGTATGCCTCTATTAGACTAGCTTATAATCAAAGATGGTTGTTTCCTAACCATAGACAAAGGAGTTGTCATTTGATTAACAAGGTCACATCATTGGTTGAATGATCGATTGACATGACCCATTCCATTAGCTTAGCACTTGATCGCTTAGTATGTTGTTATTGCTTTTATCCATGACTTATACATGTTCCTAAACTATGAGATTATGCAACCCTGCTACTCGAGGAACACTTGGTACTACCAAACGCCACAACGTAATCGGGTGATTATAAAGGAGTACTACAGGTGTTCCAAAGGCAGATGTTGGGCTGATGATTTCAGAGATTAGGATTTGTCATCCGATTGCCTGAGAGGTATTCTGGCCCTCTCGGTAATGCACATCACTAAGCCTTGCAAGCATTACAACTAATGAGTTAGCTGTGATGATGTATTACGGAACGAAAAGAGACTGCTGCAAGTAAGATTGAACTAGGTATTGATACCGACGATCGAATCTCGGCAAGTAACATACCGATGACAAAGGGAACAACGATATGTTATGCGGTCCGACCGATAAAGATCTTCGAGAATATGTAGGAGCCATATGGGCATCCAGGTCCCGCTTATTGGACCGGAGACGGTCTCGGCCATGTCCACATTGTTCTCTAACCGTAGGGTCCGCACGCTAATTTCAATGACGTTATATTATGAGTTTGTGTATTTTGACACCGAAGGAGTTCGAGTCCCGGATGTGATCACGGACATGACGAGGAGTCTCTAAATGGTCGAGACATAAAGATTGATATATTGACGGCTATATCTTCGACACCGAAAGGTTCCGAAGCTCGGAGAAACCGGAGTGCCGAGGGGTTACCGAACCCCGGGAAGTAATGGGCCTTATTGGGCCAAGAGGAGAGAGGCCGCACCAGAGGTGGCGCCTCTCTGGGGAGTCCGATAGGACAAGGAGGGGGGCGCCCCTTCCCTCTCCCTCTCCTCTCTCTTCCTTCCCTTCCTCCTTCCTAGTTGGACTAGGAAAGGATCTTACCCACTAGGAGGAGGACTCCCTCCCCTTGTTGGGCCCGGTCGGCCGCCTCCCCTGTCTTTATACGGGGCAGGGGGCACCCTAGAACACACAAGTTGATCCTTGAGATCGCCTCAGCTGCAGGTGCCCCTTCCACCATATTCCACCGGTCATATCGTGAGCAGGCTGTTCTCGCGCAGAGAACATCAAGATCGCCACCACGCCGCAGGCCGACGGAACTCCTCTCCCGAGCTTTGCTGGATCGATTCGAGGAGCCGCCACCGCTACGCGTGTCAAGAACTCGGAGGCACCGAGTAACGGCGCTTGGGATCGGTTGATCGCGAGGAGAACGACATCACTTCCTCTACGCTAGGATCGCTTCCGCCAGGTCACGAGGGTACGAGACAACACCTTCCCTGCTATGCGCATCACCATGATCTTGCGTGGTGCGAGAAATTTTTGAAATTACTATGTTCCCAACAAAGGCATCCGAGCCTAGGTTTTATGGTTTGATGTTTTGCACGAGTAGAACACAAGTGAGTTGTGGGCGTATAAGTCATACTCTTACCAGCATGTCATACTTGGTTCGGTATTGTGAGATGAAGCTGCCCGACCGATATTACGCCAGACGCCACGTGAGACCGTTTCACTGCTACGAGCACTTGTGCTAAAGGTGGCTGGCGGGTGTCTGCTCTCTCACTTTAGTTGAACTTGATGGCTACCGGTCCTTGAGAAGGTTAAACGGTGTCTATTGACGGAAGTATCGCTGTGGTCTTGATGCGAGGTAGATTGGTTCTGCTTAAGCCCGTAGCAGCCACGGTAAAATTTGCAACAACAAAGTAGAGGACGCCTAACTTGTTTTTTGCAGGCATGTTGTGATGTGATATGGTCAAGACGTGATGCTATATTTTATTGTATGAGATGATCATGTTTTGTAACCGGTTATCGGCAACTGGCTGGAGCCATATGGTTGTCGCTTATTGTATGAAATGCAACGCTTCTGTAATTGCTTTTATTTTATCTCTAATGTAGCGATAGTCGAGAAGCAATAGATGGCGAAACGACAACGATGCTACGATGGAGATCAAGGTGTCGACCGGTGACGATGGTGATCACGACTTGCTTCGAGATGGAGATCACAAGCACAAGATGATGATGGCCATCATATCACTTATATTGATTGCATGTGATGTTTATCCTTTATGCATCTTATTTGCTTTGATTGACGGTATTTAAGATGATCTCACCAAATTATCAAGTAGTGTTCTCCCCGAGTATGCACCGCTGCAAAGTTCGTTGTCCCCGAGACACCACGTGATGATCGGGTGATAAGCTCTCACGTCCATCTACAATGGGTGTAGCTTTGGCACATGCAGAATACTCAGTTATACTTGACGCAGCCTAGCATATGCAGATATGGCCTCGAACACGGAGACCGAAAGGTCGAGCTGAATCATATAGTAGATATGATCAACATAAGATGTTCACCATTGAAAACACTCCATCTCACGTGATGATCGGTTATGGTTTAGTTGATTTGGATCACGTGATCACTTAGATGACTAGAGAGATGTCTTCAAGTGGGGTTCTTAAGTAATATGATTAATTGAACTTAAATTTATCATGAACTTAGTACCTGATAGTATCTTGCTTGTCTATATTTGTTTACGTGATAGATGGCCTGCATGTTGTTCCGCTGAATTTTAATGCCTTGAGAAAGCAAAGTTGAAAGATGATGGTAGCAATTACACGGATCGGGTCCAGAATCGAGGATTATCCTCATTGCTGACAGTAAGAGTTATGTCCTCGATGCACCGCTAGGTGCCGAGCCGGTCATGATGTAACCGATTTATCGCTAAGAACGTTCGCGAGCAAAGCTGATGACTACTTGAGTTCAAGGTGCCATGCTTTACGGCTTAGAACTGGTCTTCAACGACGCTTTGAACGTCATGGAGCATATGAGATGTTCCAGAGTTGAAGTTGATATTTCAAGTAATGCCCGGATTGAGAGATATGAAGTTCCAATAAGTTCTATAGCTGCAAGATGGAAGAGAATGGGTCCGCCGGAGCACATACTCGTAATGTCCGGTATTACAATCACTTGACTCAACCGAGTTAATCTTCCGGATGATAGTGTCATTGATGTAATTCTTCAATCACCGCCACCAAGCTACAAAGGCTTCGTGATGAACTATAATATGCAAGGGTTAGTAAAGACTATGCTCGAAAGCTCGCATGCTAAAGGTCAGGAGAAATCAAAAGGAGCATCATGTTGATGGTCAATAAGACCACTAGTTTCAAGAAGAAAGGCAAAGGAAGAAGAAGGGGAACTTCAAGAAGAACAGCAAACAAGTTGTCTGCCAGAGAAGAAACCCAAGTCTGGACCTAAACCTGAAACTGAGTGCTTCTACCGCAAGGATCGGTCAACGGAAGTGGAACCCCAAGTATTTGGCGGATAAGAAGGATGGAAAGGTGAACAAAGGTATATATGATATACATGTTATTGATGTACCTTACTAGAGCTCTCGCAGTAGCACTGGTATTTGATACTGGTTCATATTTGCAACTCAAATGTGGACTACGGATTGCTTAACGCAAAGGACGAGGTGACGATGCGCTGGAAATGGTTCCAAAGTCGATGTAATCGGGTCGGCACGCTACCTCTACATCTTCGGGATTAGTTTTAGACCAAATAATTGTTATTTGGTGCCAGCGCTGAGCATGAACATTATATCCGGATCTTGTTTGATGCGTAGACGGTTATTCATTTAAATCTGAGAATAATGGTTGTTCTATTTATATGAATAATATCTTTATGGTCATGCACCCTTGAAGAGTGGTCTATTTTATGAATCTCATAGTAGTGACACATATTCATAATGTTGAAACCAAAAATGCAGAGTTGATAATGATAGTGCAACTTATTTGTGGCACCGCTGCTTAGGTCAAATCGTGAAAAGCGATGAAGAAACTCCATATCGATGGACTTGGAGTCACTTGATTATGAATCACTTGGCATTTGTAACTGCGCCTCATGGGCATGATGACTAAACCCTGCTCTCCGACTATGGAGAGAGCAATGATTTGTTGGAAATCATACATACAGATGTATGTGGTCCCATGAATGTTGAGGCTCGTGGGCGATATTTATTTTCTCACTTCACAGATGACGGCGATATGGGTATATCTACTTAATGAAACATAAGTCTGAAACATTTGAAAAGTTCAAAGAATTTCAGAGTGTTGAAAATCATCGAATAAGAAAATAAAGTTTCACGATCTGATCGTGGAGGCGAATATTTGAGTTACGAGTTTGGTCTACATTTGAAACAATGCGGAATAGTTTCAACTCACGCCACCGGAACACCACAGCCAATGGTGTCCGAACGTCGTAATCGCACTTTACTAGATATGGTGCGATCTATGATGTCTCTTACGATTTACCGCTATCGCTTTGGGGTTATGCTTTGAGACGCTGCGATTCACGCTTGAATAGAACACCATCAAAACTGCTGAGACACACCTATGAACTATGGTTTAGCAAGAAACCAAAGTTGTCGCTTAAAGTTTGGGGATGCGATATGAGGAAAGCTTCAACCCGATAAGCTTCGAACCCAAATCGGAGAAATGTGTCTTCATAGGATACCCAAAGGAGATGTTGGGTACACCTTCTATCACAGATCCAAGGCAAGACATTGTTAAGAATGGATCCTTTCTAGAGAAGGAGTTTCTCTAAAGAAGTGAGGAGGAAAGTAGAACTTGATGAGGTAATCGTATTCTCTCCCTTATTTGAAAGTAGTTATCACAAACCGTTCTCGCTACATCTACACCAAATAGTGAGGAAGTTAATGATGTTGATCATGAAACTTTAGATCAAGTTACTATAGAACCTCGTGAGATCAACCGAGTAAGATCCGCACTGAGAGTGGTACGTAATCCTGTTCTCGAAGTCATGCTACTAGATCATGATGAACCCATAACTATGAAGAAGCTGATGGTGAGCCCAGATTCCGAAAATGGCTTGAGGCCATGAATCTGAGATGGGATCCATGTATGAAAACAAAGTGTGGATTTTGGACTTTTGCCCGAGGGTCGGCAAGCAATAGAAAACAAGTGGATCTTCAAGAAGAAGACCGACGGTAATATTACTGTTCAAAGCTCCACTTGTCGCAAAGGGTTTTACAAGTTCAAGGGATTGACTACGATGACCTTCTCACCAGAGCGATGCTTAAGTCTCGTCTGAATCATGTTAGCAATTGCCGATTTATGATTATGAAATTTGGCAAATGGATGTAAAGACTGCATTCTGAATGGATTTCTGGAAGAAGAGTTGTATATGATGCAACTGATAAGGTTTTACGATCCAAAGGGAGCTAACAGTGTGCAAGCTCAAATATCCATTTATGGACTGCAAGCATCTCGGAGTTGAATAAACGCTTGATAGTGTGATCAAAGCATAGTTTATACTGCACTTTTGGAGAATTGTATTTACAAGAAAGTGAGGAGCTCTAGCATTTCTATATTATATGTAGATGACATATTAATATTGGAAATGATATAGAATTTCGATAGCATAAAGGATACTTGAATAAGAGTTTTTCAATGAAGGACCTCGAAGCTGTTACATATTGGGCATCAAAATCTATAGAGATAGATCAAGACGCTTAATTGATCAAGTTAACATACCTTGACAAATTTTGAAGAAGTTCAAATGGATCAAGCAAAGAAAGGGTTCTTGCCTGTGTTACAAGGTGTGAAGTTGAGAAGACTCAATGCCCACCACCGCAGAAGATAGAGAGAAAATGAGATGTCCCTATGCTCTCAGCCATAGGCTCTATCATGTATGCAATGCTGTGTACCATACCTGATGTGCCTTGCTATGTTTTTAGCAGGGAGGTACCAAAGTAATCCAGAGGATCAATCGGACATGTCAAGAACATCCCAAATACTTAAGGACTAAGGATATGTTTCAGATATGGAGGTGACAAAGAGCTCATCGTGAAACGTTACGTTGATGAAAGTTTTGACACTGATCCGGACGATTCTAAATCGCAAACCGGATATCGATTTACACTAAACGGAGGAGCTTAGTTGCGCAGTTCTAAACAAAGTCGAGCAGGATCTACATGTGAATGAATAGCAGCTCGAAGCAGCAAATGAAGGAGTCTGGATGAAGGAGTTCATATCCATCTAGGTGTCATACCTAGTGCATCGGGTCCAATGAAAATCTTTTGTGACAATATCGAGCAATTGCGGCAAAGGAATCCAGATTTCACAAGAGAACCAAACACATCAAGAACGCTCAATTCCATCCGGACTTAGTCCGTGGGAGACATAGATTTGAGATACATAATGATCTGAATGTAGCACCATGACTAAGCCTCTTCCACTAATAAAAAACATGACCAGCACCAAGACTCCATGGGTGTTAGAATCATTACTATGTAATCTAGATTATTGACTTAGTGCAAGTGGGAGATCAAGGAAATATGTCCTAGAGGCAATAATAAAGTTATTATTTATTTCCTTATTTCATGATAAATGTTTATTGTTCATGCTAGAATTGTATTAACTAAACATAATACATGTGTGAATACATAGACAAATGAGTGTCACTAGTGTTTCTATTTAGACTAGCTTGTTAATCAAAGATGGTTAAGTTTCCTAACCATAGGAAGGAGTTGTCATTTGATTAACAAGGCTTCATCATTAGTTGAATGATCTGATTGATATGACCCATTCCATTAGCTTAGCACCTGATCGCTTAGTATGTTGCTATTGCTTTTATCCATGACTTATACATGTTCCTATAACTATGAGATTATGCACCCCTGCTACTGAGGAACACTTTGGTACTACCAAACGTCACAACGAATCGGTGATTATAAAGGAGTATCACAGTGTCTCCAAAGGCAGATGTTGGGTTGGCGATTTTCGAGATTAGGATTTGTCATCCGATTGTTTGAGAGGTATCTTCGGCCTCTCGTAATGCACATCACTAAGCCTTGTAAGCATTACAACTAATGAATTAGCTGTGAGATGATGTATTACGAACGAGTAAAGAGACTTGCAAGAATTAGATTGAACTAGGTATTGATACCGACGATCAAATCTCGCAAGTAACATACCGATGACAAAGGGAACAACGTAGATGTTGTTGCGCGGTCCGACCGACAAAGATCTTCAGAGAATATGTAGGAGCCAATATGGGCATCCAGGTCCCTATGGTTATTGACCAGACGGTTCTCAAGTCATGTCTACATTGTTCTCGAACCGTAGGGTCCCGACGCTAAGGTTTCAAGGATTTATATTATGAGTTTAGTATTTTGATGTACCAAGGAGTTCGGAGTCCTTATGTGATCACGTATGACGAGGAGTCTCAAATGGTTAGACATAAAGATTGATATATTGGACGGCTATATTCGACACGGAAAGGTTCCGAAGTTTCCTAGAAATCGGAGTGCTTGGAGGTTACGGAACCCCGGGTAATGGGCCTTATGGCCAAGAGGGGGAGAGAGGGCCACCAGGAGGTGGCGCTGCGCTTCCCATGGGGAGTCCCGACAGGACAAGAGGGGGGCCCCCTTCCTCTCTCCCTTCCTCTCTTCCTTCCCCTTCCTCCTCCTAGTTGATTAGGAAAGGAGTCCTACCCCACTCAGAGGAGGACTCTCCCTTGGCGCGCCTCCCAGGGCCGGCCGGCCTCCCCTTGCCTTTTATATACGGGGGCAGGGGGCCAGAAACACAAGTTGATCTCTGAGATCGCCTCAGTCGCAAAGTGCCCCTTCCACCATATTCCACCTCATATGTCAGAAGCGCTAGGGCTAAGCCCCGTCCGGTAGAACATCAAGATCGCACCACGCTGTCAGGCCGACTAACTCTCTTCCCGGAGCTTTGCCGGATCGGAGCCTCGAGAGCGCCACCGAGCAGTACGTGTCAAGAACCTTGAGGCACCGAGTAACGGCTGGATCGATTTTGATCGCGAGGAGAACGACTTCCCTACGCCGCTGATCGCCCGCTCGGGTTCACGAGGCACGAGACAACACTCCTCCCTCCGCTGCCACTGATAAAGACGATATACAGTTTATGTTTGGATTAGTGTCTTATGAAAACAGGAAGTTACCTAACACCTAGAGGTTACTGAATTTTGGGGTCACTGGCCTTGATAACAGAAGAGGAAGGTCACAGGGCAGGCTGTGCGCCCTCCCCAGTCCCAATAGACAAGGAGAGGGGGGGGGCGTGCTCTTCCCTCTTCTCCCCTCCTCCAATCCTAATCCAACTAGGAGAGGGGGAGTCGATCCTGGGAGTAGGACTCTCCAGCGCGCTTCCCCTAGGGCTGGCCGCACCCTTGCTCCTTTATATACCAAGGGCACCCATGACATAAGTTGATCTACGATCGCTCCTTAGTAAAGCAGCCCCTCCACCATATTCCACTTTGTCATATCGTCATGAGCTTAGAAGTAAGCCCTCACCGAGAAGTCATATCGCCGAGCTTAGGCGAAGTTCGCGCCGGTGGAGCATCATCATCGCTACCACGCCGCTGTCGACGGAACTCATCCCTACACTTTGCTGGATCGAGTCCGATCGCCATCGAAATAACGGTGCGTAACTCAGAGGTGTCAGACGCTCGTGCTTGATCGGTCGGATCGTGAAGACGATAACTACATCAACCGCTAAGTGTTATAACGCTCCGCTTTCTTGGCTCACGAGGGCACGTGACGTATACTCTCTCTCGCTGTTATGCCATCACCATGGTCCTATGCAGCGTAGAAATTTTGAAATTACTACGCTCCCCAACAAAACCATATATTGAGAACTACTCCATGTCCAAGAAGAGATTTATTTTGCAGAAGCTATGGAAGAAGAAATTGATGAAACTGTGAGCTCATTGATGAAAAAGATGAGGAGGAGAGCGAAGAACAAAAGGAAGAGCGGATTGATCACCCGTGCTCACCTTCTAATGAGAGTAACTCTTCAACTCATACATTGTTTAATTCTCTTCGCTTACCAAGGATGATTGCTATGATGACTATTATGATCCCGCTGATTCCTTTGAACATCCTTTGATGATGCTTGCTATGCCAGGGCCAAGATGATGAACTTGCTATAGTTCCTTATGTTAAATATGAAATTGTTACATTAACTCCATTTACGATAGTCCTATTATCTTTTGAATTCTCCCAACTACACTATATCGGAGAAGTTTGCCTTATTAAGGATTATATTGATGGGTTGCCTTTTTGCATACATAACATGATGATTTTGATGAATGTAATATGTTGTTGCTCCTATTTGTAATTATTAAGAGAGAGGAACTATATTCCACCCTCTATGTTTCCAATACTATAGAATTGCAAGAAACTGCTTATACTATGCATTGGCCTTATTTGGTGCATGAATTGTTCTTTTATGACATGCCGATGCATAGAAGAGAGTTAGACTGGCCATTACATGATATATGTTACTTGTGTCACTAATAAATTACAAATCATTGCTAGTTAAAATTGGCTTTGATATACCTTGGGATCCGGGTGATTCACTACTTGAGCACTATATGCCCAGCTTAATGGTTTTAAAGAAAGCGCTGCCAGGAGACAACCCTGAAGTTTTAGGAGAGTCATTTATTTGCTGAGCTTGCTATAGTTTAAAAACAACAAAATAAAGAGGGGAACCCAAAACTTTTTCAAAAAGAAAAGTGAAAAGTAGAGACGCATTGTGAAAGTGGGGACGCCTTGAACTTTGTTCATGCCCATGGGAACTTTGGTGAATCTTAATTACAGAAACTTTTCAAAAAATAATTATCCCCTTGTACAATCTCCATTGTATTATAAAATAATGTGCCAAGGTTTGCCTTTAGGAAGTTTATAATGCTTGTTGGTTTAAAGTGTGACAGAAACTTTCATTGTAGTGCATTTTAGTTTTTTACTGAACGTCAAATGGTTCTGATTTTTACTGTCTTGATGTACAACTTGTTTATTTTTCCTAATAAGGTAGAATTTTTAATGGTGAAGTATGGTGAATGTTCAGATTTCTACAGACTGTTCTGTTTTAGACAGATTCTGTTTTTGATGCATAGTTTGCTTGTTTTGATGAAACTATCAATTTATATCAGTGATTGCTTATGAAAAGCTATATTACAGTAGAAACAATGCAAAAACAAAATATGAATTGGTTTGCAACAGTACTTATAGTGGTGATTTGCTTTATTATACTAACGGATCTTACCGAAGTTTGTGTGGATGTAGTGTCTAATCGAGGATGTTTCATGAGAAGAAGGAAGAGAGGCAAGAGTTTGCTTGGGGATGCCCGAGGCACCCAAGTAAATGTTCAAGGAGACTCAAGATCTAATCTTGGGGATGCTGGGGAGGCATCCTCTTCTTCAACAAGCATCGATGTTTTCGGATCTGCTTCATCCATGCATTATGTGCAAGTCTTGGAGCCGCTTTTTGCAATTAGGTCTTTATTTTCTTTATGCACCATGCTGGTATGAGATAGTCCTTGGTTGATTTATACAATGCTATATGCACTTCACTTATATCTTTGAGTATGGCTTTATAGAATGCTTCATGTGCTTCACTTATATCATTTGAAGTTTGACGTTTCTGCTTTCACATAGACAACCGCCATTTGTAGAATGCTCTTTTGCTTCACTTATATTTGTTAGAGTTTGGGCATATCTTGTAGAAAGAATTAAACCTCTTGCTTCACTTATATCTATTCGTAGAGATTACAGAACTGGTCATTCACATGGTTAGTCATAAAATCCTACATAAACTTGTAGATCGCTGAATATGATATGTTTGATTCTTGCAATAGTTTTGCATATAAAGATGGTGATATTAGAGTTATGCTAGTGTGGTTTTGGATTGTAGAGACACTTGTGTTGAGGCTTGCAAGTCCCGTAGCATGCACGTATGGTAACTGCTAGTGACAAATTTGAAGCATGGGTGTTTCTTTTGATTTTCTTTCCTTACGTGGCGGTCGTGACGAGATGGCGTCTTCCTACCAATCTATCCTCCTAGGGGCATGCATAGTAGTACTTTGCTCGAGAGCTAATAAACTTTTTGCAATAAGTATATGAGTTCTTCTATGACTAATGTGAGTCCATGGATTATACACACTTTACCTTTCCATCATTGCTAGCCTCTTCGGCACCGCATTGCCCTTTCTTGTTGGGGAACGAGTGATTTCAAAATTTTCCACGCACACGCAAGATCATGGTGATGGTATAGCAACGAGAGGGAAGAGTGTTGTCCACGCACTGTGAGACCAGAAGCGAAGTTAGCACAACGCGGTTGATGTAGTCGACGCTTCACGATCCGACCGATCCAAGCACCGAACGACGGCACCTCCGGAGTTCAGCAACATCGCTCAGCCTCGATGACGATCCCTGACCGATCCAGCAAAGTGTCGATGAGTTCCACAAGACGACGGGCAGGACGATGTTGATGTTCTTATCACAGTAGGCTTCGCCTAAGCACCGCCACAATATTATCGAGGTGACTATGGTGGAGGGGGGCACCGTGACACGGCTAAGGAACGATCTTGAAGATCAACTTAGGTGTCCATGGGGTGCCTCTGCCCTCGATATAAAGGAGTGGAGGAGGAGGCCGGCCTCTATGGCGCCACTTTGGGGAGTCCTACCCCACCGAGTAGGATTCCCCTTTCCTAGTCCAACTAGGAACCTTCCATGTAGTAGGAGTAGAGAGAAGGAAGGGAAGAGGAAGGAGAAGGAAGGAAGGGTATTTCTCCCTAGTCCAATTCGGACTAGTCCAAGGAGGTGCACTTTTTTGGCTCCTTTCCGTATGGCCCAAAGAGGCCCAATACGAATTCCCGTAACTCTCCCAGATTCCTAAAATAATTCAATCACTGAACCTTTCCGAATCTGAATATAGTCGTCTAATATATCGATCTTTACGCCTCGTCATTTCGAGACCTCGTCATGTCCCCGATCTCATCCGAGACCAACCTTCGTGACATCAAAACTCATAATAAAACTGTCATCGAATTTGTTGCAAGCGGACCTTTACCGGGTTCGAGAACTATGTAGACATGACCGAGAACTATTCTTGGTCAATAACCAATAGCGGAACCTGATGCCCATATTGGTTCCTACATATTCTACTTAAGATCTTTATCGTTAAACCGATAATAAATATACGTTGTTCCTTTGTCATCGGTATGTTACTTGCCCGAGATTCATCGCCTGATCCAATACCTAGTTCAATCTTCTGTTTATAATTACTATGATGTTCAACAAATTGAAGAATTTGTTGCTTTTAAGGGTGCTACTTAAATTGCTTCTTTGATTGAAAAGTATGGTGCTACTCTTTACTTAATCTGAAAATTTTGCCATACTTAAATATTGCTATGATAATTATGCTTCTAATCCTTAGGTTAAACCTGAAGGAAATATGCCCTAGAGGCAATAATAAAGTTATTATTTATTTCCTTATATCATGATAAATGTTTATTATTCATGCTAGAATTGTATTAACCGGAAACATAATACATGTGTGAATACATAGACAAGCAGATAGTCACTAGTATGCCTCTACTAGACTAGCTCATTAATCAAAGATGGTTATGTTTCCTAACCATAGACATGAGTTGTCATTTGATTAACGAGATCACATCATTAGGAGAATGATGTGATTGACTTGACCCATTCCGTTAGCTTAGCACTTGATCGCTTAGTATGTTGCTTATGCTTTCTTCATGACTTATACAAAGTTCCTAAACTATGAGATTATGCAACTCCGTTTACGGAGGAACACTTTGTGTGCTACCAAACGTCACAACGTAATCGGGTGATTATAAAGGTACTCTGGTGTCTCCAAAAGTATATGTTGAGTTGGCATGAATCGAGATTAGGTTTTGTCACTCCGATTGTCGGAGAGGTATCTCTGGGCCTTCTCGGTAATACACATCACATAAGCCTTGCAAGCATTGCAACTAATGAGTTAGTTGTGAGATGATGTATTACGGAACGAGTAAAGAGACTTACGATAACGAGATTGAACTAGGTATTGGATACCGACGATCGAATCTCGGGTAAGTAACATACCGATGACAAAAGGAACAACGATATATCGTTATGCGGTTTGACCGATAAAGATCTTCGTAGAATATGTAGGAACCAATATGGGCATCCAGGTTCCGCTATTGGTTATTGACCGAGAATGGTTCTAGGTCATGTCTACATAGTTCTCGAACCCGTAGGGTCCGCACGCTTAACGCTTCGATGACAGTTCATTATGAGTTTATAAGTATTGATGTACGAAGGTTGTTCGAGTCCCGATGTGATCACGGACATGACGATGAGTCTCGAAATGGTCGAGACATAAGATTGATATATTGGAAGCCTATGTTTGGACTTGGAAAGGTTCCGATGAAAACAGGAAGTTACGGAACACGGAGGGGTTACCGAACCCCGGGGTCAATGGGCCTTGATGGGCCATAGGGAGAAGAGGAAGGGCTGGCGGGGCAGGCGCGCCCCCTCCTCTAGTCCGAATAGGACAAGGAGGGGGCGCGCCTTCCCTCTTCCCTCCTCCAATCCTAATCCAACTAGGAGAGAGTCCTACTCCCGGTGGGAGTAGGACTCCTCCAGCGCGCCTCCCCTAGGGCTGGCCGCACTTCTTGCTCCTTTATATACGGGGCAGGGGCACCCATGACACACAAGTTGATCTACGGATCGCTCCTTAGCCGTGTGCGGTGCCCCCTCCACCATATTCCACTTGGTCATATCGTCGGAGCTTAGGCGAAGCCCTGCGCCGGAGAAGTCATATCGTCGCGAGCTTAGGCGAAGCCCTCGTCGGTGGAGCATCATCATCGTCCCACGCCGTCGTCGACGGAACTCATCCCGACACTTTGCTGGATCGAGTCCGGGATCGTCATCGAGCTGAACGTGTGCGAAACTCGGAGGTGCCGTCGTTCGGTGCTTGGATCGGTCGGATCGTGAAGGCGTGCGACTACATCAACAGCGTTGTTATAACGCTTCCGCTTTCGGTCTCGAGGGTGCGTGGACGACATTCTCTCCCCTCTCGTTGCTATGCCATCACCATGGTCTTGCGTGTGCGTAGAATTTTTTGAAATTACTACGTTCCCCAACAATGGCATCCGAGCCAGGTTTTATCGTTGATGTCATATGCACGAGTAGAACACAAGTGAGTTGTGGGCGATATAAGTCATACTGCTTACCAGCATGTCATACTTTGGTTCGGCGGTATTGTGAGATGAAGCGGCCCGGACCGACATTACGCGTACGCTTACGCGAGACTGGTTTCACCACTTCGAGCACTCGTTGCTTAAAGGTGACCGGCGGGTGTCTGTTTCTCTCACTTTAGTTGAACCGAGTGTGGCTACGCCCGGTCCTTGCGAAGGTTAAAACAGCACCAACTTGACAAACTATCATTGTGGTTTTGATGCGTAGGTAAGAACGGTTCTTGCTCAGCCCGTAGCAGCCACGTAAAACTTGCAACAACAAAGTAGAGGACGTCTAACTTGTTTTTGCAGGGCATGTTGTGATGTGATGTGGTCAAGACGTGATGCTATATTTTGTATGAGATGATCATGTTTTGTAACCGAGTTATCGGCAACTAGCAGGAGCCATATGGTTGTCGCTTTATTGTATGAAATGCAAAAGCCATGTAATTGCTTTACTTTATCACTAAGCAGTAGCGATAGTCGTAGAAGCAATAGTTGGCGAGACGACAATGATGCTACGATGGAGATCAAGGTGTCGCGCCGGTGACGATGGTGATCATGACGGTGCTTCGGCGATGGAGATCACAAGCACAAGATGATGATGACCATATCATATCACTTATATTGATTGCATGTGATGTTTATCCTTTATGCATCTTATCTTGCTTTGATTGACGGTAGCATTATAAGATGATCTCTCTCTAAAATTATCAAGAAGTGTTCTCCCTGAGTATGCACCGTTGCGAAAGTTCTTCTTGCTGAGACACCACGTGATGATCGGGTGTGATAGGCTCTACGTTCAAATACAACGGGTGCAAAACAGTTGCACACGCGGAATACTCAGGTTAAACTTGACGAGCCTAGCATATAACAGATATGGCCTCGGAACACGGAGAACAAAAGGTCGAACGTGAATCATATAGTAGATATGATCAACATAGTGATGTTCACCATTGAAACTACTCCATCTCACGTGATGATCGGTCATGGTTTAGTTGATTTGGATCACGTAATCACTTAGATGACTAGAGAGATGTCTGTCTAAGTGGGAGTTTTTAATATGATTAATTAAACTTAAATTTATCATGAACTTAGTACCGATAGTATTTTTGCTTGTCTATGTTTCTTTGTAGATAGATGGCTCGTCTTTGTTGTTCCGTTGAATTTTAATGCGTTCCTTGAGAAAGCAAAGTTGAAAGATGATGGTAGCAATTACACGGACTGGGTCCGTAACGAGGATTATCCTCATTGCTGCACGTAAGAATTACGCCCCGGAAGCACCGCTGGGTGCCAGCCTGCTTCTTGATCTGGCCAGGCGGCGTTAAGAACGTCTGGCGAGCAAAGCTGATGACTACTCGATAGTTCAATGTGCCATGCTTTACGGCTTAGAACCGGGTCTTCAACGACGTTTTGAACGTCATGGAGCATATGAGATGTTCCAGGAGTTGAAGTTAATATTTCAAGCAAATGCCGGATTGAGAGATATGAAGTCTCCAATAAGTTCTATAGCTGCAAGATGGAGGAGAATAGTTACACAAGGAACATATACTCAAAATGTCCGGGTATAATAATCACTTGATTCAACTGGGAGTTACTCTTCCGGATGATAGTGTCATTGACAGAATTCTCCAATCACGCCACCAAGCTACAAGAGCTTCGTGATGAACTATAATATGCAAGGGATGACCAAAACAATTCCGAGCTCTTCGCAATGCTAAAAGCATGGAGGTAGAAATCAAGAAAGAGCATCAAGTGTTGATGGTCAACAAGACCACTAGTTTAAAGAAAAGGGCAAAGGGAAGAAGAAGGAACTTCAAAAGAACAGCAAGAAAGTTGCTGCTCAAGAGAAGAAACCCAAGTCTGGACCTAAGCCTGAAACGAGTGTTTTTACCGCAAGCGAAGACGACACCTTTGGAAGGAACTGCCCCAATTATTTGGCGGATAAAAAGGATGGCAAGGTGATCAAAGGTATATGTGATATACATGTTATTGATGTGTACCTTACTAATACTCGCAGTAGTACTGGTATTTGATACTGGTTACATTGCTAATATTTGCAACTCAAACAGAACTACGGATTGCGAAGATTGGCTAAGGACGAGGTGACGATGCGCGGGAAATGGTTCCAAAGTCGATGTGATCGCGGTCGGCATGCTACCTCTACATCTACCATCGGGATTAGTTTTAGACCTAAATAATTGTTATTTGGTGCCAGCGTTGAGCATGAACATTATATCTGGATCTTGTTTGATGCGAGACGGTTATTCATTTAAGACGAGAATAATGGTTGTTCTATTTATATGAATAATATCTTTTATGGTCATGCACCCTTAAAGAGTGGTCTATTTTATTGAATCTCGATAGTAGTAATACACATATTCATAGTGTTGAAACCAAAAGATGCAGAGTTGATAATGATAATGCAACTTATTTGTGGCACTGCCGTTTAGGTCATATCGGTGTAAAACGCATGAAGAAACTCCATACTGATGGGCTTCGGAATCACTTGATTATGAATCACTTGGTACTTATGAACCATGCCTCATGGGCAAGATGACTAAAACGCCGTTCTCCTAACTATGGAGCGAGCAACTGATTTGTTGGAAATCATACATACCGATGTTTGTGGTCCAATGAATGTTGAGGCACGCGGGCGGTATCGTTATTTTCTCACCTTCACAGATGATTTGAGCAGATATGGGTATATCTACTTAATGAAACACAAATCTGAAACATTTGAAAAGTTCAAAGAATTTCAGAGTGAAGTGGAAAATCATCGTAACAAGAAAATAAAGTTTCTACGATCTGATCGTGGAGGAGAATATTTGAGTTCTGAGTTTGGTTTACATTTGAAACAATGTGGAATAGTTTAGCAACTCACGCCACCGGAACACCACAGAGAAATGGTGTCTCCGAACGTCGAATCGTACTTTACTTGATATGGTGCGATCTATGATGTCTCTTTCTGATTTACCGCTATCGTTTTGGGGATATGCTTTAGAGACGGCCGCATTCACGTTAAATAGGGCACCATCTAAATCCGTTGAGACGACACCGTATGAACTGTGGTTTGGCAAGAAACCAAAGTTGTCGTTTCTTAAAGTTTGGGGCTGCGATGCTTATGTGAAGAAACTTCAACTAGATAAGCTCGAACCCAAATCGGAGAAATGTGTCTTCATAGGATACCCAAAGGAGACTGTTGGGTACACCTTCTATCACAGATCTGAAGGCAAGATTTTCGTTGCTAAATTTGGATCCTTTCTAGAGAAGGAGTTTCTCTCGAAAGAAGTGAGTGGGAGGAAAGTAGAACTTGATGAGATAACTGTATCTGCTCCCTTATTGGAAGGTAGTTCATCACAAGAAACGGTTCCTGTGACAACTACACAAATTAGTGAGGAAACTAATGATGTTGATCATGAAACTTCAGATCAAGTTGCTCTTGAACTCAGAGGTCAACCAGAATAAAATACGCACCAGAGTGGTACGGTAATCCTATTCGGAAGTCATGTTACTTGACCATGGCGAACCTACAAACTATGAAGAAGCGATGGTGAGCCCAGATTCATGAAATGGCTGGAAGCCATGAAATCTGAGATGGGATCCATGTATGAGAACAAAGTATGGACTTTGGTTGACTTGCCGATGATCGGCAAGCCATTGAGAATAAATGGATCTTTAAGAAGAAGACCGACGCTGATGGTAATGTAACTGTCTACAAAGCTCGACTTGTTGCGAAAGGTTTTCGACAAGTTCAAGGGTTGACTACGATGAGACTTTCTCACCCGTAGCGATGCTTAAGTCTGTCCGAATCATGTTTGCAATTGCCGCATTTTATGATTATGAAATTTGGCAAATGGATGTAAAACTGCATTCTTGAATGGATTTCTAGAAGAAGAGTTGTATATGATGCAACCAGAAGGTTTTGTTGATCCAAAGGGTGCTAACAAAGTGTGCAAGCTCCAACGATCAATTTATGGTCAGTGCAAGCCTCTCGAGTTGGAATAAACGCTTTGATAGTGTGATCAAAGCATATGGTTTTATCTGCACTTTTGGAGAAGCTTCAGATTTACAAGAAAGTGAGTGGGAGCTCAGAGCATTTCGATATTATATGTGGACGACATATTATTGATTGGAAATGATATAGAATTTCTGGATAGCATAAAAGGATACTTGAATAAAAGTTTTCAATGAAAGACCTCGGTGAAGCTGCTTACATATTGGGCATCAAGATCTATAGAGATAGATCAAGGCGCTTAATTGGACTTTCACAAAGCACATACCTTGATAAAGTTTTGAAGAAGTTCAAAATGGATCAGCAAAGAAAGGTTTTTACCTGTACATAAGGTGTAAGATTGAGTCGGACTCAATGCCCCACCACAGCAGAAGATAGAGAGAAATGAAAGATGTTCCTATGCTTCAGCCATAGGCTCTATCATGTATGCAATGCTGTGTACCGGACTGACGTATGCTTAGCAATAAGCTTGGCAGGAAGGTACCAAAGTAATCCAGAGTGGATCACTGGACGGCGGTCAATAACATCCTGAAATACCTGAAAAGGACTAAGGATATGTTTCTCGTATATGGAGGTGACAAAGAGCTAGTCGTAAATGGTTACGTCGATGCAAGCTTTGACACTGATCCGGACGATTCTAAATCGCAAACGGGATACGTGTTTTTATTAAACGATGGAGCTGTCAGTTGGTGCAGTTCTAAACAAAGCGTCGTGGCGGGATCTACATGTGAAGCGGAGTACATAGCTGCTTCGGAAGCAGCAAATGAAGGAGTCTGGATGAAAGAGTTCATTTCCGATCTAGGTGTCATACCTAGTGCATCGGGACCAATGAAGATCTTCTGTGACAATCTCGGTGCAATTGCCTTGGCAAAGGAATCCAGATTTCACAAGAGGACCAAGCATATCAAGAGACGCTTCAATTCCATTCGGGACCAAGTCCAAGTTGGAGACATAGAGATTTGCAAGATACATACGGATCTGAATGTTGCGGACCCGTTGACTAAGCCTCTTCCACGAGCAAAACATGATCAGCACCAAGACTCCATGGGTGTTAGAATCATTCTTGTGTAATCTAGATTATTGACTCTAGTGCAAGTGGGAGACTGAAGGAAATATGCCCTAGAGGCAATAATAAAGTTATTATTTATTTCCTTATATCATGATAAATGTTTATTATTCATGCTAGAATTGTATTAACCGGAAACATAATACATGTGTGAATACATAGACAAACAGATAGTCACTAGTATGCCTCTACTAGACTAGCTCATTAATCAAAGATGGTCATGTTTCCTAACCATAGACATGAGTTGTCATTTGATTAACGAGATCACATCATTAGGAGAATGATGTGATTGACTTGACCCATTCCGTTAGCTTAGCACTTGATCATTTAGTATGTTGCTTATGCTTTCTTCATGACTTATACAAAGTTCCTAAACTATGAGATTATGCAACTCCGTTTACGGAGGAACACTTTGTGTGCTACCAAACGTCACAACGTAATCGGGTGATTATAAAGGTACTCTCAGGTGTCTCCAAAAGTATATGTTGAGTTGGCATGAATCGAGATTAGGTTTTGTCACTCCGATTGTCGGAGAGGTATCTCTGGCCTTCTCGGTAATACACATCACATAAGCCTTGCAAGCATTGCAACTAATGAGTTAGTTGTGAGATGATGTATTACGGAACGAGTAAAGAGACTTACCGGTAACGAGATTGAACTAGGTATTGGATACCGACGATCGAATCTCGGGTAAGTAACATACCGATGACAAAAGGAACAACGTTTATCGTTATGCGGTTTGACCGATAAAGATCTTCGTAGAATATGTAGGAACCAATATGGGCATCTGAAGGAAATATGCCCTAGAGGCAATAATAAAGTTATTATTTATTTCTTTATTTCATGATAAATGTTTATTGTTCATGCTAGAATTGTATTAACCGGAAACATAATACATGTGTGAATACATAGACAAACAGAGTGTCACTAGTATGCCTCTACTAGACTAGCTTGTTAATCAAAGATGGTTAAGTTTCCTAACCATAGACAAAGGAGTTGTCATTTGATTAACAAGGTCACATCATTGGTTGAATGATCTGATTGACATGACCCATTCCATTAGCTTAGCACCCGATCGTTTAGTATGTTGTTATTGCTTTTATCCATGACTTATACATGTTCCTATAACTATGAGATTATGCAACTCCCGTTTACCGGAGGAACACTTTGGGTACTACCAAACGTCACAACGTAACTGGGTGATTATAAAGGAGTACTACAGGTGTCTCCAAAGGCAGATGTTGGGTTGGCGTATTTCGAGATTAGGATTTGTCACTCCGATTGTCGGAGAGGTATCTCTGGGCCTTCTCGGTAATGCACATCACTAAGCCTTGCAAGCATTACAACTAATGAGTTAGCTGTGAGATGATGTATTACGGAACGAGTAAAGAGACTTGCCAGTAACGAGATTGAACTAGGTATTGGATACCGACGATCGAATCTCGGGCAAGTAACATACCGATGACAAAGGGAACAACGATGTTGTTATGCGGTCCGACCGATAAAGATCTTCGTAGAATATGTAGGAGCCAATATGGGCATCCAGGTCCCGCTATTGGTTATTGACGGAGACGTGTCTCGGTCATGTCTACATTGTTCTCGAACCGTAGGGTCCGCACGCTTAAGGTTTCGATGACGGTTATATTATGAGTTTGTGTATTTTGATGTACCAAGGAGTTCGAGTCCCGGATGTGATCACGGACATGACGAGGAGTCTCGAAATGGTCGAGACATAAAGATTGATATATTGGGCGGCTATATTCGGACACGGAAAGGTTCGGAAGTTTCGGAGAAAACGGAGTGCCGGAGGGTTACCGGAACCCCGGGAAGTAATGGGCCTTATTGGGCCAAGAGGAGAGAGAGGGCCGCACCAGAGGTGGCGCGCCCCCATGGGGAGTCCGATAGGACAAGGAGGGGGCGGCCCCTTCCCTCTCCCTCCCTCTTTCCTTCCCCTTCCTCCTTCCTAGTTGGACTAGGAAAGGGATTCCTACTCCCACTAGGAGGAGGACTCCCCCCCTTGGCGCGCCTCCAGGGCCGGCCGGCCCTCCCCTTGCTCCTTTATATCACGGGGCAGGGGGCACCCTAGAACACACAAGTTGATCCTTGAGATCGTTCCTTAGCCGTGTGCGGTGCCCCTTCCACCATATTCCACCTCGGTCATATCGTGGCGGTGCTTAGGCGAAGCCCTGCGTCGATAGAACATCAAGATCGTCACCACGCCGTCGTCTTGACGGAACTCTCTCCCGGAGCTTTGCTGGATCGAACTGAGGAGTCCACCGAGCTGTCGTGTGTCAAGAACTCGGAGGCACCGGAGTAACGGCGCTGGGATCGGTTGGATCGCGAGGAGAACGTCGACTACTTCCTCTACGTTGTGATCGCTTCGCCTGGTCTCTGAGGGTACGTAGACAACACTCTCCCTCTCGTTGCTATGCATCACCATGATCTTGCGTGTGCGTGGGAAATTTTTGAAATTACTATGTTCCCCAACAGTGGCATCCGAGCCTAGGTTTTATGGTTTGATGTTTTGCACGAGTAGAACACAAGTGAGTTGTGGGCGATACAAGTCATACTGCCTACCAGCATGTCATACTTTGGTTCAGCGGTATTGTGAGATGAAGCGGCCGGACCGACATTACGCCGTGCGCTTCTGCGAGACTGGTTTCACCGTTACGAGCACTTGTGCTTAAAGGTGGCTGGCGGGTGTCTGTCTCTCTCACTTTAGTTGAACTGAGTGTGGCTCGCCCGTCCTTGAGAAGGTTAAAGCGGTGTCTATTTGACGAAGTATCGTTGTGGTCTTGATGCGAGGTGAGATTGGTTCTTGCTTAAGCCCGTAGCAGCCACGTAAAATTTGCAACAACAAAGTAGAGGACGTCTAACTTGTTTTTGCAGGGCATGTTGTGATGTGATATGGTCAAGACGTGATGCTATATTTTATTGTATGAGATGATCATGTTTTGTAACCGAAGTTATCGACAACTGGCTGGAGCCATATGGTTGTCGCTTATTGTATGAAATGCAAGCGCCTGTAATTGCTTTACTTTATCTCTAAGCGGTAGCGATAGTCGAGAAGCAATAGATGGCGAAACGACAACGATGCTACGATGGAGATCAAGGTGTCGCACGGTGGCGATGGTGATCACGACGGTGCTTGGAGATGGAGATCACAAGCACAAGATGATGATGGCCATATCATATCACTTATATTGATTGCATGTGATGTTTATCCTTTATGCATCTTATTTTGCTTTGATTGACGGTAGCATTTTAAGATGATCTCTCACTAAAATTATCAAGTAGTGTTCTCCCTGAGTATGCACCGTTGCCAAAGTTCGTCGTCCCGAGACACCACGTGATGATCGGGTGTGATAAGCTCTACGTCCATCTACAATGGGTGCAAGCCAGTTTTGCACATGCAGAATACTCAGGTTATACTTGACGAGCCTAGCATATGCAGATATGGCCTCGGAACACGGAGACCGAAAGGTCGAGCGTGAATCATATAGTAGATATGATCAACATAAGATGTTCACCATTGAAAACTACTCCATCTCACGTGATGATCGGTTATGGTTTAGTTGATTTGGATCACGTGATCACTTAGATGACTAGAGAGATGTCTGTCTAAGTGGGGGTTCTTAAGTAATATGATTAATTGAACTTAAATTTATCATGAACTTAGTACCTGATAGTATCTTGCTTGTCTATATTTGTTTACAGATAGATGGCTCGTCTTTGTTGTTCCGTTGAATTTTAATGCGTTCCTTGAGAAAGCAAAGTTGAAAGATGATGGTAGCAATTACACGGACTGGGTCCGTAACTCGAGGATTATCCTCATTGCTGCACGTAAGAGTTATGTCTGGATGCACCGCTAGGTGCCAGAACTCTTCTGATGCAACCGACGACGTTAAGAACGTCTGCGCGAGCAAAGCTGATGACTACTCTATAGTTCAAGTGTGCCATGCTTTACGGCTTAGAACTGGGTCTTCAACGACGTTTTGAACGTCATGGAGCATATGAGATGTTCCAGAGTTGAAGTTGATATTTCAACAGAATGCCCGGATTGAGAGATATGAAGTCTCCAATAAGTTCTATAGCTGCAAGATGGAAGAGAATGGGTCTGTCGGTGAGCACATACTCGTAATGTCCGGGTATTACAATCACTTGACTCAACCGGGAGTTAATCTTCCGGATGATTGTGTCATTGATGAATTCTTCAATCACCGCCACCAAGCTACAAAGGCTTCGTGATGAACTATAATATGCAAGGGTTAGTAAAGACTATGCAGAGCTCTTCGCAATGCTAAAGGCTGCGGAGGTAGTAGAAATCAAAAAGGAGCATCAAGTGTTGATGGTCAATAAGACCACTAGTTTCAAGAAGAAAGGCAAAGGGAAGAAGAAGGGGAACTTCAAGAAGAACAGCAAACAAGTTGCTGCTCAGGAGAAGAAACCCAAGTCTGGACCTAAACCTGAAACTGAGTGCTTCTACTGCAAGCAGACTGGTCACTGGAAGCGGAACTGCCCCAAGTATTTGGCGGATAAGAAGGATGGAAAGGTGAACAAAGGTATATGTGATATACATGTTATTGATGTGTACCTTACTAGAGCTCGCAGAGCACTGGTATTTGATACTGGTTCTATTGCTAATATTTGCAACTCAAAACAGGGACTACGGATTAAGCGAACACTGGCAAAGGACGAGGTGACGATGCGCGTGGGAAATGGTTCCAAAGTCGATGTAATCGCGGTCGGCACGCTACCTCTACATCTACCTTCGGGATTAGTTTTAGACCTAAATAATTGTTATTTGGTGCCAGCGTTGAGCATGAACATTATATCTGGATCTTGTTTGATGCGAGACGGTTATTCATTTAAATCAGAGAATAATGGTTGTTCTATTTATATGAATAATATCTTTTATGGTCATGCACCCTTGAAGAGTGGTCTATTTTTAATGAATCTCGATAGTAGTGATACACATATTCATAATGTTGAAACCAAAAATGCAGAGTTGATAATGATAGTGCAACTTATTTGTGGCACTTGCCGTTTAGGTCATATCGGTATAAAGCGCATGAAGAAACTCCATCTTGATGGACTTTTGGAGTCACTTGATTATGAATCACTTGGCACTTATGAACCGTGCCTCATGGGCATGATGACTAAAACCCGTTCTCCGTACTATGGAGAGAGCAACAGATTTGTTGGAAATCATACATACAGATGTATGTGGTCCGATGAATGTTGAGGCTCGTGGCGGATATCGTTATTTTCTCACCTTCACAGATGATTTAAGCAGATATGGGTATATCTACTTAATGAAACATAAGTCTGAAACATTTGAAAAGTTCAAAGAATTTCAGAGTGAAGTTGAAAATCATCGTAATAAGAAAATAAAGTTTCTACGATCTGATCGTGGAGGCGAATATTTGAGTTACGAGTTTGGTCTACATTTGAAACAATGCGGAATAGTTTCAAGAACTCACGCCACCGGAACACCACAGCGCAATGGTGTGTCCGAACGTCGAATCGCACTTTACTAGATATGGTGCGATCTATGATGTCTCTTACAGATTTACCGCTATCGTTTTGGGGTTATGCTCTTGAGACGGCCGCATTCACGCTGAATAGAACACCGTCAAAATCCGTTGAGACGACACCTTATGAACTATGGTTTAGCAAGAAACCAAAGTTGTCGTTTCTTAAAGTTTGGGGATGCGATGCTTATGTGAAAAAGCTTCAACCTGATAAGCTCGAACCTAAATCGAGAAATGTGTCTTCATAGGATACCCAAAGGAGACAGTTGGGTACACCTTCTATCACAGATCCGAAGGCAAGACATTTGTTGCTAAGAATGGATCCTTTCTAGAGAAGGAGTTTCTCTCGAAAGAAGTGAGTGGGAGGAAAGTAGAACTTGATGAGGTAACTGTACCTTCTCCCTTATTTGAAAGTAGTTTATCACAGAAACCGGTTTCTGCGACATCTACACCAAATAGTGAGGAAGTTAATGATGTTGATCATGAAACTTTAGATCAAGTTACTATAGAACCTCGTAGATCAACCAGAGTAAGATCCGCACCAGAGTGGTACGGTAATCCTGTTCTGGAAGTCATGCTACTAGATCATGATGAACCCACGAACTATGAAGAAGCGATGGTGAGCCCAGATTCCGCAAAATGGCTTGAGGCCATGAAATCTGAGATGGGATCCATGTATGAAAACAAAGTGTGGACTTTGGTTGACTTGCCCGAGGGTCGGCAAGCAATAGAAAACAAGTGGATCTTCAAGAAGAAGACCGACGCCGACGGTAATATTATCGTCTACAAAGCTCGACTTGTCGCAAAGGGTTTTCGACAAGTTCAAGGGATTGACTACGATGAGACCTTCTCACCAGTGGCGATGCTTAAGTCTGTCGAATCATGTTAGCAATTGCCGCATTTTATGATTATGAAATTTGGCAAATGGATGTAAAGACTGCATTCTGAATGGATTTACGGAAGAAGAGTTGTATATGATGCAACCGAAGGTTTTATCGATCCAAAGGGAGCTAACAAAGTGTGCAAGCTCCAGCGATCCATTTATGGACTGGTGCAAGCATCTCGGAGTTGGAATAAACGCTTTGATAGTGTGATCAAAGCATTTGGGTTTATATGAGACTTTTGGAGAAGCTTTGTATTTACAAGAAAGTGAGTGGGAGCTCTATAGCATTTCTGATATTATATGTAGATGACATATTACTAATCGGAAATGATATAGAATTTCTGGATAGCATAAAGGGATACTTGAATAAGAGTTTTTCGATGAAGGACCTCGGTGAAGCTGCTTACATATTGGGCATCAAAATCTATAGAGATAGATCAAGACGCTTAATTGGACTTTCACAAAGCACATACCTTGACAAAATTTTGAAGAAGTTCAAAATGGATCAAGCAAAGAAAGGGTTCTTGCCTGTGTTACAAGGTGTGAAGTTGAGTAAGACTCAATGCCCGACCACCGCAGAAGATAGAGAGAAAATGAAAGATGTTCCCTATGCCTCAGCCATAGGCTCTATCATGTATGCAATGCTGTGTACCAGACCTGATGTGTGCCTTGCTATAAGCTTAGCAGGGAGGTACCAAAGTAATCCAGGAGTGGATCACTGGACAGCGGTCAAGAACATCCTGAAATACCTGAAAAGGACTAAGGATATGTTTCTCGTATATGGAGGTGACAAAGAGCTCATCGTAAACGGTTACGTTGATGCAAGCTTTGACACTGATCCGGACGATTCTAAATCGCAAACCGGATACGTATTTACACTAAACGGAGGAGCTGTCAGTTGGTGCAGTTCTAAACAAAGCGTCGTAGCGGGATCTACATGTGAAGCGGAATACATAGCAGCTTCGGAAGCAGCTAATGAAGGAGTCTGGATGAAGGAGTTCATATCCGATCTAGGTGTCATACCTAGTGCATCGGGTCCAATGAAAATCTT
This sequence comes from Aegilops longissima, assembly GCA_021605205.1. Taxonomy (NCBI): domain Eukaryota; kingdom Viridiplantae; phylum Streptophyta; class Magnoliopsida; order Poales; family Poaceae; genus Aegilops; species Aegilops longissima. The sequence continues at coordinate 645,974,767 of CM038676.1, read as the reverse complement.
TTGTGACAATACTGGAGCAATTGCTTTAGAAAAGGAATCCAGATTTCACAAGAGAACCAAACACATGAAGAAACGCTTCAATTCCATCCGGGACTTAGTCCAGGTGGGAGACATAGAGATTTGCAAGATACATACGGATCTGAATGTAGCAGACCCGTTGACTAAGCCTCTTCCACGAGCAAAACATGACCAGCACCAAGACTCCATGGGTGTTAGAATCATTACTATGTAATCTAGATTATTGACTCTAGTGCAAGTGGGAGACTGAAGGAAATATGCCCTAGAGGCAATAATAAAGTTATTATTTATTTCCTTATTTCATGATAAATGTTTATTGTTCATGCTAGAATTGTATTAACCGGAAACATAATACATGTGTGAATACATAGACAAACAGAGTGTCACTAGTATGCCTCTACTAGACTAGCTTGTTAATCAAAGATGGTTAAGTTTCCTAACCATAGACAAAGGAGTTGTCATTTGATTAACAAGGTCACATCATTGGTTGAATGATCTGATTGACATGACCCATTCCATTAGCTTAGCACCCGATCGCTTAGTATGTTGCTATTGCTTTTATCCATGACTTATACATGTTCCTATAACTATGAGATTATGCAACTCCGTTTACGGAGGAACACTTTGGTACTACCAAACGTCACAACGAATCGGGTGATTATAAAGGAGTACTACAGTGTCTCCAAAGGCAGATGTTGGGTTGGCGATTTGAGATTAGGATTTGTCACTCCGATTGTCGGAGAGGTATCTCTGGCCCTCTCGGTAATGCACATCACTAAGCCTTGCAAGCATTACAACTAATGAATTAGCTGTGAGATGATGTATTACGGAACGAGTAAAGAGACTTGCCAAGAATGAGATTGAACTAGGTATTGGATACCGACGATCGAATCTCGGGCAAGTAACATACCGATGACAAAGGGAACAACGATGTTGTTATGCGGTCCGACCGATAAAGATCTTCAGAGAATATGTAGGAGCCAATATGGGCATCCAGGTCCCGCTTATTGGTTATTGACCGAGACGTGTCTCGGTCATGTCTACATTGTTCTCGAACCGTAGGGTCCGCACGCTTAAGGTTTCGATGACGGTTATATTATGAGTTTGTGTATTTTGATGTACCAAGGAGTTCGAGTCCCGGATGTGATCACGGACATGACGAGGAGTCTCGAAATGGTCGAGACATAAAGATTGATATATTGGACGGCTATATTCGGACACGGAAAGGTTCCGGAAGTTTCGGAGAAAACGGAGTGCCGGGAGGGTTACCGAACCCCCGGGAAGTAATGGGCCTTATTGGGCCAAGAGGGAGAGAGGGCCGCACCAGGGAGGTGGCGCGCCCCCATGGGGAGTCCGAATAGGACAAGGAGGGGGGCCCCCTTCCCTCTCTCTCCCTCTCTTTCCTTCCCCTTCCTCCTTCCTAGTTGGACTAGGAAAGGGAGTCCTACTCCCACTAGGAGGAGGACTCCCTCCCTTGGCGCGCCTCCTAGGGCCGGCCGGCCCTCCCCTTGCTCCTTTATATACGGGGCAGGGGGCACCCTAGAACACACAAGTTGATCCTTGAGATCGCTCCTTAGCCGTGTGCGGTGCCCCTTCCACCATATTCCACCTCGGCCATATCGTGAAGCGGTGCTTAGGCGAAGCCTGCGCCGGTAGAACATCAAGATCGTCACCACGCCGTCGTCTTGACGAACTCTCTCTCCCGGAGCTTTGCTGGATCGGAGCTGAGGAGCGTCACCGAGCTGTCGTGTGTCAAGAACTCGGAGGCACCGGAGTAACGGCGCTGGGATCGGTTGGATCGCGAGGAGAACGTCGACTACTTCCTCTACGCCAGATCGCTTCGCTTGGGTCTCACGAGGGTACGAGACAACACTCTCCCCTCTCGTTGCTATGCATCACCATGATCTTGCGTGTGCGTAGGAAATTTTTTGAAATTACTACGTTCCCCAACAGCATCCAGGTTCCGCTATTGGTTATTGACCGAGAATGGTTCTAGGTCATGTCTACATAGTTCTCGAACCCGTAGGGTCCGCGACGCTTAACGCTTCGATGACAGTCATTATGAGTTTATAAGTATTGATGTACGAAGGTTGTTCGAGTCCCGGATGTGATCACGGACATGACGAGGAGTCTCAAATGGTCGAGACATAAAGATTGATATATTGGAAGCCTATGTTTGGACTTGGAAGGTTCCGGATGAAAACAGAAGTTACCTAACACCGGAGGGGTTACGGAACCCCGGGGGTCAATGGGCCTTGATGGGCCATAGGAGAAGAGGAAGGGCCGGCCAGGGCAGGCCGTGCGCCCCCTCCCTCTAGTCCGAATAGGACAAGGAGAGGGGGGGCCCCCTTCCTCTTCCCTCCTCCAATCCTAATCCAACTAGGAGAGGGGGAGTCGACTCCGGTGGGAGTAGGACTCCTCAGCGCGCCTCCCCTAGGGCTGGCCGCACCCCCTTGCTCCTTTATATACGGGCAGGGGGGCACCCCATGACACACAAGTTGATCTACGGATCGTTCCTTAGCGTGTGCGGTGCCCCTCCACCATATTCCACTTGGTCATATCGTCATGCGGAGCTTAGGCGAAGCCCTGCGCCGGAGAAGTCATATCGTCATGAGCTTAGGCGAAGCCCTCGTCGGTGGAGCATCATCATCGTCACCACGCCGTCGTCTTGACGGAACTCATCCCGACACTTTGCTGGATCGAGTCCGGGATCGCCATCGAGCTGAACGTGTGCAGAACTCAGAGGTGTCGTACGTTCGGTGCTTGGATCGGTCGGATCGTGAAGACGTACAACTACATCAACCGCGTTGTTATAACGCTTCCGCTTTCGGTCTACGAGGGTACGTGGACAGACACTCTCCCCTCTCGTTGCTATGCCATCACCATGGTCTTGCGTGTGCGTAGGAAATTTTTTGAAATTACTACGTTCCCCAACAAAACCATATATTGAGAACTACTCCGCTGTCCAAGAAGAGATTAATATTTTGCAGGAAGCTATGGAAGAAGAAATTGATGAAACTGTGAGCTCATTGGATGAAAAAGATGAGGAGGAGAGCGAAGAACAAAAGGAGGAAGAGCGGATTGATCACCCGTGCCCACCTTCTAATGAGAGTAACTCTTCAACTCATACATTGTTTAATTCCCCTTCGTGCTTACCGAAGGATGATTGCTATGATGACTATTATGATCCCGTTGATTCCCTTGAAATATCCCTTTTTGATGATGCTTGCTATGCTTGTGGCCAAGATGATGAACTTGCTATAGTTCCTTATGTTAAACATGAAATTGTTGCTATTGCACCCACGCATGATAGTCCTATTATCTTTTTGAATTCTCCCAACTACACTATATCGGAGAAGTTTGCCCTTATTAAGGATTATATTGATGGGTTGCCTTTTACCGTTACACATGATGATTTTGATGAATGTAATATGCATGTGCTTGCTGCTCCTACTTGCAATTATTATGAGAGAGGAACTATATCTCCACCTCTCTATGTTTCCAATACGATAGAATTGCAAGAAACTGCTTATACTATGCATTGGCCTTTATTTGGTGTGCATGAATTGTTCTTTTATGACATGCCGATGCATAGGAAGAGAGTTAGACTTCGTCATTACATGATATATGTTACTTTGTGCTCACTACTAAATTACAAATCATTGCTAGTTAAAATTGGCTTTGATATACCTTGGGATCCGGGTGGATTCACTACTTGAGCACTATATGCCTAGCTTAATGGCTTTAAAGAAAGCGCTGCCAGGGAGACAACCCGGAAGTTTTAGAGAGTCATTTATTTCTGTTGAGTGCTTTCATATAGTTTAAAAACAACAAAATAAAGAGGGGAACCCAAAACTTTTCAAAAAGAAAAGTGAAAGTCACGAGAGACGAGCATTGTGAAAGTGGGGACGCCCTTGAACTTTGTTCATGCCCATGGGAACTTTGTGAATCTTAATTACAGAAACTTTTCAATAAAAATAATTATCCCCTTGTACAATTCCATTGTATTATAAAAATAATGTGCCAAGGTTTGCCTTTAGGAAGTTTACAATGCTTGTTGGTTTGTGCGGTGCAGGACAGAAACTTTGGCTGTAGTGCGTGCATTTTAGTTTTTTACTGGAACGTCAAATGGTTCTGATTCTTTTTGCACTGTCTTGATGTACAACTTGTTTATTTTTCCTAATTAAGGTAGAATTTTTGGGGTACGAGAAGTATGGTGAATGTTCAGATTTCTACAGACTGTTCTGTTTTAGACAGATTCTGTTTTTGATGCATAGTTTGCTTGTTTTGATGAAACTATCAATTTATATCAGTGGATTAAGCCATGAAAAAGCTATATTACAGTAGAAACAATGCAAAAACAAAATATGAATTGGTTTGCAACAGTACTTATAGTGGTGATTTGCTTTATTATACTAACGGATCTTACCGAGTTTTGTGTGGATGTAGTGTCTAATCGAGGATGTTTCGATGTGAGAAGAAGGAAGAGAGGCAAGAGCTCAAGCTTGGGGATGCCCGAGGCACCCCAAGTAAATGTTCAAGGAGACTCAAGCATCTAATCTTGGGGATGCTGGGGAGGCATCCCCTCTTTCTTCAACAAGTATCGGTATGTTTTCGGATTCGTTTCGTCCATGCATTATGTGCAAGTCTTGGAGCGTCTTTTGCAATTAGGTCTTTATTTTTCTTTTATGCACCATGCTGGTATGAGATAGTCCTTGGTTGATTTATACAATGCTATATGCACTTCACTTATATCTTTTGAGTATGGCTTTATAGAATGCTTCATGTGCTTCACTTATATCATTTGAAGTTTGGATTGCCTGTTTCTCTTTACATAGACAACCGCCATTTGTAGAATGCTCTTTTGCTTCACTTATATTTGTTAGAGTTTGGGCATATCTTTTGTAGAAAGAATTAAACTCTCTTGCTTCACTTATATCTATTCAGAGAGATTACAGGAACTGGTCATTCACATGGTTAGTCATAAAATCCTACATAAACTTGTAGATCGCTGAATATGATATGTTTGATTCCTTGCAATAGTTTTGCGATATAAAGATGGTGATATTAGAGTTATGCTAGTGGGTGGTTTTGGATTGTAGAGACACTTGTGTTGAGGCTTGCAAGTCCCGTAGCATGCACGTATGGTAACCGTTGTGTGACAAATTTGAAGCATGGGGTGTTTCTTTGATTTTCTTCCTTACGAGTGGCGGTCAGGGACGAGCGATGGTCTTTTCCTACCAATCTATCCTCCTAGGGGCATGCATAGTAGTACTTTGCTTCGAGAGCTAATAAACTTTTGCAATAAGTATATGAGTTCTTTATGACTAATGTGAGTCCATGGATTATACACACTTTTACCTTTCCATCATTGCTAGCCTCTTCGGTACCGTGCATTGCCCTTTCTTGTTGGGGAACGTAGTGATTTCAAAATTTTCCTACGCACACGCAAGATCATGGTGATGGTATAGCAACGAGAGGGAAGAGTGTTGTCCACGTACCCTCGTAGACCGTAAGCGGAAGCGTTAGCACAACGCGGTTGATGTAGTCGTACGTCTTCACGATCCGACCGATCCAAGCACCGAACGTACGGCACCTCCGAGTTCAGCACACGCTCAGCTCGATGACGATCCCGGACTCGATCCAGCAAAGTGTCGGGATGAGTTCCGTCAACCGACGGCGTGGTAGACGATGTTGATGTTCTACCGTCGCAGGGCTTCGCCTAAGCACCGCTACAATATTATCGAGGTGGACTATGGTGGAGGGGGCACCGCTTTACGGCTAAGGAACGATCTTGAAGATCAACTTGTGTGTCCATGGGTGCCCCTGCCCCGTATATATAAAGGAGTGGAGGAGGGAGGGCGGCCCTCTCTATGGCGCGCCCTAGGGGAGTCCTACTCCCACCGAGTAGGATTCCCCTTCCTAGTCCAACTAGGAACCCTTCCATGTAGTAGGAGTAGGAGAGAAGGAAAGGGAAGAGAGAAGGAGAAGGAAGGAAGGGTGCGCCTCCCTAGTCCAATTCGGACTAGTCCAAGGGAGGGTGCGCCACTCTTTGGCCCTTTCTCTCCTTTCCCGTATGGCCCAAAGAGGCCCAATACGAATTCCCGTAACTCTCCGGTACTCCCAAAAATACCCGAATCACTCGGAACCTTTCCGAACTCCGAATATAGTCGTCCAATATATCGATCTTTACGTCTCGACCATTTCGAGACTCCTCGTCATGTCCCCGATCTCATCCGAGACTCCGAACTCCTTCGTACATCAAAACTCATAATAAAACTGTCATCGTAACGTTAAGCGTGCGGACCCTACGGGTTCGAGAACTATGTAGACATGACCGAGAACTATTCTTGGTCAATAACCAATAGCGGAACCTGGATGCCCATATTGGTTCCTACATATTCTACGAAGATCTTTATCGGTCAAACCGCATAACAACATACGTTGTTCCCTTTGTCATCGGTATGTTACTTGCCCGAGATTCGATCGTCGGTATCCAATACCTAGTTCAATCTCGTTACCGGCAAGTCTCTTTACTCGTTCCGTAATACATCATCTCGCAACTAACTTATTAGTTGCAATGCTTGCAAGGCTTATATGATGTGTATTACCGAGAAGGCCCAGAGATACCTCTCCGACAATCGGAGTGACAAAACCTAATCTCGAAATACGCCAACCCAACATGTACCTTTGGAGACACCTGTAGTACTCCTTTATAATCACCCAGTTACGTTGTGATGTTTGGTAGTACCCAAAGTGTTCCTCCGGTAAACGGGGGTTGCATAATCTCATAGTTACCGGAACATGTATAAGTCATGAAGAAAGCAATAGCAATATACTAAACGATCAAGTGCTAGGCTAACGGAATGGGTCATGTCAATCACATCATTCTCCTAATGATGTGACCCCATTAATCAAATAACAACACATGTCTATGGTTAGGAAACATAACCATCTTTGATTAATGAGCTAGTCAAGTAGAGGCATACTAGTGACTATATGTTTGTCTATGTATTCACACATGTATCATGTTTCCGGTTGATACAATTCTAGCATGAATAATAAACATTTATCATGAAATAAGGAAATAAATAATAACTTTATTATTGCCTCTAGAGCATATTTCCTTCATATCTCACCTCGAGAGTTGGTGCAAACTTCGCCGGTGCATCCAAACCCCGTGATACGATACGCTCTGTCACACATAAGCATCATTATATCTTCCTCAAAACAGCCACCATACCTACCTATTATGGCATTTCCATAGCCATTCCGAGATATATTGCCATGCAACTTCCATCATCATCATATACATGACTTGAGCATTCATTGTCATATTGCTTTGCATGATCGTAAGATAGCTAGCATGATGTTTTCATGGCTTGTCCGTTTTTTGATGTCATTGCTACGCTAGATCATTGCACATCCTGCACATCACGGAGGCATTCATATAGAGTCATATCTTTGTTCTAGATATCGAGTTGTAATATTGAGTTGTAAGTAAATAAAAGTGTGATGATCATCATTATTAGAGCATTGCCCCAGTAAGGAAAGGATGATGGAGACTATGATTCCCCCACAAGTCGGGATGAGACTCCGGACGAAAAAAATAAAAAAAATAAAAAAAAGAGAAAGGCAAAAAAAAGAGAAGGCAAAAAAAATGAGAGAAAAAGAGAGAAGGGGCAATGTTACTATCCTTTTACCACACTTGTGCTTCAAAGTAGCGCCATGTTCTTCATAGAGAGAGTATCCTATGCTTTCACTTTTATATACTAGTGGGAATTTTCATATAGAACTTGGCTTGTATATTCCAATGATGGGCTTCCTCAAATGCCCTAGGTCTTCATGAGCAAGCAAGTTGGATGCACACCCACTTAGTTTCTTTTGTTGAGCTTTCATACAATTATAGCTCTTAGTGCATCCGTTGCATGGCAATCCCTACTCCTCACATTGACATCAATTGATGGGCATCTCCATAGCCCGTTGATTAGCCGCGTCGATGTGAGACTTTCTCCTTTTTTGTCTTCTCCACATAACCTCCATCATTATATTCTATTCCACCTATAGTGCTATATCCATGGCTTGCGCTCATGTATTGCGTGAGGGTTGAAAAAGCTGAAGCGCGTTAAAAAGTATGAACCAATTGCTCGGCTTGTCATCGGGGTTGTGCATGATGGGGGCATTTTGTGAGAAGAAAATGAAGCATGGCCAAATTGTATGATTTAGTAGGGATAAGCTTGCTTTGGCCTTGTTGTTTTGAAAAGACATGATTGCTTTATTGGTACGCTCGAAGTATTATTGTTTTTATGTCAAATGATAGACTACTGCTTTGAATCACTCGTGTCTTAATATTCATGCCATGATTAGACATATTGTAGCGACCCAACCTCAGACGGTCAAGCCTCTGTGTATCTGTGCCATCCCCGGATCAATATGCTGGCACACACAGTACATCAATGTATATATCAAAGTGCAATCACATGTATAAATAACGTAAAACTGATATATACCTCAATAGTCTCAGCGGAAACAAGTAGTCGGGTATGGAGTCCCATCAACGCCATCGGCAGGTTGAGTGTAGACCGTAACCCTGTATCGTAACTCTTACTCGTCGAGGAAATATCTGCAACATGATACGTTGCAGCCGTGTAGGTCAGTACATTGAATGTACCGGCAAGATCACAATAAGAGAAAACAGATGATAAACTATACTATATGCAGTATGGCTTTGTGGCTCTATATCTGAGTTTTGTTTGCGTAAAAGCTGGTTTTATTTTCCCTACATCAAAGGAATAAATGAAGTCTGTACTATAGAGTTTTCTATCATGACATGGTTCCGCCAACCGATGTTTCATAGCCCAAATTCATCATAAGTTGCCCACAATTAAGTTATCAGTCCGTGTTGAGAGTTCCAGATAGATCCAGTCCAAATGCTCAAGTTGTCCGTAAATCGGGACACGGCTAATCGATTAGGTTTAAACCCTCTGCAGAGGTTTGTACACTTTACCCGCAAGATTCGATCCTCTTTTACGTTCTCGCACTTCAGGGTGTTTGAGAACAAGATGACCAAACATGGTCTTCGAAGAGTTCCTCGACCACCGTCCGTGCTCATCCAATCCTACCGTAGTTCTACATCTGCTAGCACCGTCCCAGCCAGAGTCACCACTAAGGTCAACCAAGCCAGAGCCCATAGTGACTTGCGGTCGCATGTAAGCTTCCGGCATGAAGTATTCTTTCGTCTCTTTGAGTCTGAGTGAAGCTTTCAAGATGTCATGGCGCTTCTCCATGCATCCCGCCAACCACTGGATTCTCCAGGTGCCCGCAACCATCCTTCACCCAATGAGTGTGTATTGAATTCTTGTCTCGAGTCTTGAAGTCTTGAGGTCTTGAAGATGCAGTCCTTGCAGATTCCATCATGGAGTTGTCGTCGTTGACGTAGATCCTCCATTCTCACACCACTCCCGAGCACTCATACCAAACCCCGTCTACTATAGCGTAGCATTAAAATAAAATATCGTCCCGGGCTTGGTAACAGGGTGATGGGTTCCTACCTCATGCATACTACTCAACTACAAGAATTCAATATCACTACTGGAGGGTTTGTTGCAAAGATGCCACTAAATGCAATAAAACATAGGTATGAAAGGATGGTCAAAGTGAACTTGCCTGGTAATACTTGATGAAGATAACAACGCTGTCAGAAAATGACTTGGTAGAACTAATCGTCACTGCGTTGAAAATCTATATAGTCAAACATAGCATTCACATAAGCAAACATCCTAGCAAACAATTTTAGCACTCGAAATAACAATCAAAACAGCAAGGAAAATCGATAATAAAACTCAAACAAAATCAAAAGAAACTTCAAATAAAACTACAAAGAAAAACTACTAATGAAGATCTATGACTTTGCTACAAACATCTAATATAGTTTTGCCGTAAGTAAAAACTTAACAACAATTAAAATACTAAACTAATAAATTAACAGAAAATAAAATGTAAAATAACTAATTTAACAGAAAGTATTTTTTTCCATAAAATTTTATTTGCAAAAGAAACAAATAAAAAGCTTTTATAAAACTCTAACTATGACCTATAGAAGGTTTCATACAAAACTAAGGAAAATAAAATTTTAAAATAAAATAAATTTTCTCCTGTTGTCTAACAGAAACACAACTAATTTTGTCAAAAGTGACAAAAAGAAATAATTTAAAACTAATAAAAAAAGAAATAGCTAAAACAGAACTAATAATAAAACAGTACTGTATTGCTAAAAACCTAATTTAAATTAACCTAGAAATAAAATATTAAATACTACTGGATAAACAAAGGTCCTAGAGATCAGGAGCAAAAAGAATTAATTAAAACCTATTTTAAACTCAAGTTATGGCCAGAATACTAATCTGAACAAAATTTATCAAATTCAAATTTAAACTACTCAAATTTGAAATCCAGAGACACTAACAGAAACTTCAGCAAATTTGTGACACATAGCAATTGGAATCACTCAAAATACTAAAACTCTAAAAGATATGAATTTTCTAAGATTGCTATTTTTTTGAAAAAAATGAATTACGGGATTTCGTGGATCTCACCGGAGTAGTCGTCGGAGTTGGGGAAGAAGATCGGATCCGATGTTGCGGTTGCTCCTAGAGGAAAGGAGATCATGGGACGGTGGAGAGGAGATCATATAAACCTCAGGAGAGGTCGAGGGCGAGGCGGCGACACTTGGCGGCGGCGGTGGTGTTGCACTGCTGCTGCTGCGGAGAGGAGCGGAGAGGAGAGGAGAGGAGAGGTGTTGGTTTGATGTGTTGGAGGGGGGGTGCTTGGGTATATATAGTGGGGAGGGGAGGGCTTTGCTTGGGTAGGGGACAAGAAATAGACTAGGATTAGGAAACAAAAGGGAAAAGATCTAGAAACAAATCGGAATAAACGGAATAACGGAACGGGATCAAATCCTACTAGGATTTGTAAAAGAATAGGAAACCTTGGCTCCCTGGCTCCCTAGGTGCGTGCGTGCGATGGCCTTGGCCTTGGCCGGCCGGCTGGTTGGCGGCTTGGCCCAAGGCGCTGCGAATATTTTTTTTTAACAAACAGAGAGGAAAACAAAATGATAAAACAAAATAAAATGAAAATATTATATAGGCATATAATATATCAAAATTTTCAGAAAAAGATTTCCTACATGATGAACATTATTCTAGCATTAAATAAAATACACACAAATTTAAATAAAGCAAAGAGTGCTTCTGGTCCAATAAAATCCAACAAAAATCATTTTTTAAAATACCAAAATGACTTCAAATTAATTTCTCTCAATTTTCTGATGTAGGGAATCATGTTACCCTATTTTCCATATATTTTGTTTTTGGAGAAAATTATTTGAATAAAACTCAAATAACTCCAAATTGGAAATAAATTCAAAAGAACTTTGGATTTAATTCTTTTAAAACTCCCAACTCATATTTCATTTAATTTGAAGAAGTCATTTTATCTTCTCTCGTGAAAATCATTGAGGTGCATAAAGTTTCAGAATAGGAAATATTTTCCAAATGAAATTCAAATATTTTCAACACCCTTGTCATTTAAATAAATGGAAGAAGTCATGTCATCTTCTCTCCAGGGTTTTGTGATGAAAAGAATTTGAATTCATGGAGATCATAAATGCAAGGTGGAAGTTTGGGAAAGTCATTTCATTCCCTCTCATTCAACTTTCAGAAAGTTTCAAATTTCACTCAATTTCACACAATAAATCACACAACAAACAATCAATCAATCAAAACTATTTATTTATTATAACATTCCAAAATTTAGAATTTTGGGATGTTACACATATGATCAAGATTATGCTAGGTAGCATTCCACATCAAAAATTATTCTTTTTTATCATTTACCTACTCGAGGACGAGCAGGAATTAAGCTTAGTTGCTGATACGTCTTCGTCAGATCTATAATTTTTATTGTTCCATGCCAATATTATTCACTTTCATATACTTTTGGCAACTTTTTATATTATTTTGGGCCTAACATATTGATCCAAAGGCTCAAAGTGCCGTTCCTCTGTTGCATGTTTTATGTTTCGCAGAATGTCCATATCAAATGGAATCCAAACTGGATAAAAACGAACGGAGCTTATTTTTGGAAAATATGGAAAATTGCAGAAGAAAAATCCACGCGAGACGGTGCAGGGTGGTCACGAGGCAGGCGCGCCACCCCCGCGCGCCCTACCCTCGTGAGCCCACCGTAAGGCAGTTGATGCTCTTCTTTTGCCGCAAGAAAGATAATATTCGGAAAAAAAATCTGGGCGAAGGTTTCAGGCCAATCGGAGTTACAGATCTCCATATATACGCGAAACAGTGAAATAGAGCCAACGAACAGAACGCAGAAACAGAGAGATAGATCCAATCTCGGAGGGGCTCTCGCCCCTCCCAAGCCATGGGAGCCAAGGAACAGAGGGGAAACCCTCCTCCCATCTAGGGAGGAGGTCAAGGAAGAAGAAGAAGAAGGGGGGCTCTCTCCCCCTTTTTTCCGGTGGCGCCGGAACGCCGCCGGGGGCCATCATCATCACCGCGATCTTCACCAACACCGCCGTCATCTTCACCAACATCTCCATCACCTTCCCCCCTCTATCTACAGCGGTCCACTCTCCCGCAACCCGCTGTACCCTCTACTTGAACATGGTGCTTTATGCTTCATATTATTATCCAATGATGTGTTGTCATCCTATGATGTCTGAGTAGATTTTCTTTGTCCTATCGGTGATTGATGAATTGCTATGATTGATTTGAGTTGCATGTTTTAATATTGGTGTTGTCCTATGGTGCCCTCCGTGTCGCGCAAGCGTGAGGGATTCCCGTTGTAGGGTGTTGCAATGCGTTCATGATTCGCTTATAGTGGGTTGCTTGAGTGATGTACATAAACCCGAGTAAGAGGGATTGTTGCGTATGGGAATAAAGAGGACTTGATGCTTTAATGCTATGGTTGGGTTTTACCTTAATGAATCTTTAGTAGTTTCGGATGCTTGCTAGAGTTCCAATCATAAGTGCATATGATCCAAGTAGAGAAAGTATGTTAGCTTATGCCTCTCCCTCAAATAGAATTGCAATAACGATTATCGGTCTAGTAACGTAGTCAGTTGCCTAGGGACAATTCCACAACTCCTACCACCACTTTTCCACACTCGCCATATTTACTTTAGTTGTGTCTTTACCTTAACAACCCCTAGTTTTATTTTCGTGCTCTTTACTTTCTTGCAAGCTTACCCGAAAACACCTACAAAGTACTTCTAGTTTCATACTTGTTCTAGGTAAAGCAAACGTCCAGCAGCGTGAGAGAGTCGATCGATGGCGATAGGACTTGAGAGAGTATTTGTTCTACCTTTAGCTCCTCGTTGGGTTCGACACTCTTACTTATAGAAAGAGGCTACAACTATCCCGTATACTTGCGGGTCATCACGCCGCGAGCCTCAACATTCATTGGACCACATACATCAGTATGTATGATTTCCAACAAATCTGTTGCTCGCTCCATTGTTCCGGAGAACGGTGTTTTAGCCATCTTTCCCATGAGGCATGGTTCGCAAGTACCAAGTGATTCATAATCAAGTGATTCCAAAAGTTCATTAGAATGGAGTTTTTTATTCATGCGCTTTACACCAATATGACCTAAACGGCAGTGCCACAAATAAGTTGCACTATCATTATCAACTCTGCATCTTTTGGCTTCAATATTATGAATATGTGTATGACTACTATCGAGATTCAAAAAGAATAGACCACTCTTCAAGGGTGCATGACCATAAAAGATATTACTCATATAAATAGAACAACCATTATTCTCTGATTTAAATGAATAACCGTCTCGCATCAAACAAGATCCAGATATAATTTTCATGCTTAACACTGGCACCAAATAACAATTATGCAGGTCTAAAACTAATCCTGAAGGTAGATGTAGAGGCAGCGTGCCGACTGCGATCACATCGACTTTGGAACCATTTCCCACGCGCATCATCACCTCGTCCTCAGCCAATCTTCGCTTAATCCGTAGTCCCTGCTTCTAGTTGAAAATATTAGCAACAAAACCAGTATCAAATACTCAGGTGCTACTGCGAGCATTAGTAAGGTACACATCAATAACATGTATATATTGGGGAACATAGCAGAAATTCAAAAATTTCCTACGTGTCACCAAGATCTATCTATGGAGAAACTAGCAACAAGGGGAAGGAGAGTGCATCTACATACCCTTGTAGATCGCTAAGCGGAAGCGTTCAAGAGAACGGGGTTGAAGGAGTCGTGCTGTCAGTGATCCAAATCACGGAGATCCTAGTGCCGAATGCACGACACCTCCGCGCTCAACACACGTACAGCCGGTGAGGTCTCCCACGCTTGATCCAGCAAGGAGAGAGGGAGAGGTTGAGGAAGACTCCGTCCAGCAGCAGCACAACGGCGTGGTGGTGATGGAGGCGTGGCAATCTGCAGGCTTCGCCAAGCACCGCAGGAGAGGAGAAGGAGAGAGGTAGGGCTGCGCCAAGGAGAGGTCAAACTCATGTGTTGGCAGCCCTCAAGACCTCAACTATATACAGGGGAGAGGGAGGGGGGTGCGCCCCCTCTAGGGTTTCCACCCCAAGGGGTGGGGCTGCCCCCAATCCCATCTAGGGTGGCGGCCAAGGGGGGGAGAGGGGAAACTTGCCCCCCAAGTTAGGTGGGTGCGCCCCCTCCCCCAACCCTAGGCGCCTTGGGCCCTTGTGGGGCGCACCAGCCCACCCGGCTGGTCCCTCCCACACTTGGCCCATGCAGCCCTTCGGGGATTGTGGCCCCACTTGGTGGACCCCCGGGACCCTCCCGGTGGTCCCGGTACGTTACCGATAAAACCCGAAACTTTTTTGATGACCAAAACAGGACTTCCCATATATAAATCTTTACCTTCGGGCCATTCCGAACTCCTCGTGATGTCCGGGATCTCATCCGGACTCGAACAACATTCGGTAACCACATACAAACTTCCTTTATAACCCTAGCGCCATCGAACCTTATGTGTAGACCCTACGGGTTCGAGAACCATGCGTACATGACCGAGACGTTCTCCGGTCAATAACCAACAACATGATCTGGATACCCATGTTGGCTCCTACATGTTCCACGATGATCTCATCGGATGAACCACGATGTCAAGGACTCAATCAATCCCGTATACAATTCCCTTTGTCTAGCGGTATTGTACTTGCCCGAGATTCGATCGTCGGTATCCCGATACCTTGTTCAATCTCGTTACGGCAAGTCTCTTTACTCGTTCCGTAACACATCATCCCATGATCAACCCCTTGGTCACATTGTGCACATTATGATGATGTCCTACCGAGTGGGCCCAGATATACCTCTCCGTCAACCGGAGTGACAAATCCTATCTCGATTCGTACCAACCCAATGACACTTTCGGAGATACCTGTAGTGCACCTTTATAGCCACCCGATTACGTTGTGACGCTTTGGTACACCCAAAGCATTCCTACTGTATCCGGAGTTGCACAATCTCATGGTCTAAGGAAAAGATACTTGACATTAGAAAAGCTTTAGCATACGAACTACGATCTTTGTGCTAGGCTTAGGATTGGGTCTTGTCCATCACATCATTCTCCAAATGATGTGATCCCGTCATCAACGACATCCAATATCCATGGTCAGGAAACCGTAACCACCTGTTGATCAACGAGCTAGTCAACTAGAGGCTTACTAGGGACATGGTGTTGTTTATGTATCCACACATGTATCTGAGTTTCCTATCAATACAATTATAGCATGGATAATAAACGATTATCATGAACAAGGAAATATAATAATAACTAATTTATTATTGCCTCTAGGGCATATTTCCAACAGTATATCACATATACCTTTGTTCACCTTGCCATCCTTCTTATCCGCCAAATACTTGGGGCAGTTCCGCTTCCAGCGACCAACCCCTTTGCAGTAGAAGCACTTAGTCTCAGGCTTAGGTCCAGACTTGGGCTTTTTCACTTGAGCAGCAACTTGCTTGCCATTCTTCTTGAGTTCCCCTTCTTTCCTTTACCCTTTTTCTTGAAACTGGTGGTCTTATTGACCATCAACACTTGATGCTCCTTCTTGATTTCAACCTCTGCAGCCTTTAGCATTGTGAAGAGCTCGGGAATTGTCTTATCCATCCCTTGCATGTTATAGTTCATCACGAAGCTCTTGTAGCTAGGTGGCAGTGATTGAAGAATTCTGTCGATGACACTATCATCCGGAAGATTAACTCCCAGTTGAATCAAGTGGACTTCATATCTCTCAATCCGGGCATTTGCTTGAAATATTAACTTCAACTCCTGGAACATCTTATATGCTCCATGACGTTCAAAACATCGTTGAAGTCCCGATTCTAAGCCGTAAAGCATGGCACACTGTGTTGGGGAACATAGTAATTTCAAAAAATTTCCTACGCACACGCAAGATCATGGTGATGGCATAGCAACGAGAGGGAGAGTGTGTCCACGCACTCTCGAGACCGAAAGCGAAGCGCTATGACAACGCTGTTGATGTAGTCGTACGTCTTCACGATCCGACCGATCCAAGTACCGAACGTACGGCACCTCCGTGTTCTGCACACGTTCAGCTCGAGGACGATCCCCGGACTCCGATCCAGCAGGGTGTCGGGGATGAGTTCCGTTAGCACGACGGCGTGGTGACGATGATGATGCTTTACCGGCGCAGGGCTTCGCCTAAACTCCGTGACGATATGACCGAGGTGGAATATGGTGGAGGGGGGCACCGCACACGGCTAAGGAACGATCCGTAGATCAACTTGTGTGTCCTAGGGTGCCCCTGCCCCCGTATATAAAGGAGCAAGGGGGGTGCGGCCGGCCCTAGGAGGAAGCGCGCCCGAGGAGTCCTACTCCCACCGGGAGTAGGACTCCCCCCCTTTTCCTAGTTGGATTAGGACTTGGGGAGGGAAAGAGGGGCGCCCCTCTCCTTGTCCTATTCGGACTAGGGGGGGAGGGGGCGCGAGGCCTGCCCTGGCCGGCCCTCCTCTTCTCCCTCATGGCCCACTAAGGCCCATTAACCCCCGGGAGGGTTCCGGTAACCCCCCGGTGTTCTGGTAAAATCCCGATTTCACCCAGAACTATTCCGAAGTCCAAACATAGGCTTCCAATATATCAACCTTTATGTCTCGACTATTTCGAGACTCCTCGTCATGTCCGTGATCACATCCGGGACTCCGAACAAACTTCGGTACATCAACACTCAGAAAATTGTCATCGTAACGTTAAGCGTGCGGACCCTACGGGTTCGAGAACTATGTAGACATGACCTAGAACTATTCTCGGTCAATAACCAATAGTGGAACCTGGATGTTCATATTGGTTCCTACATTTTCTACGAAGATCTTTATCGGTCAAACCGCATAACAACATACGTTGTTCCCTTTGTCATCGGTATGTTACTTGCCCGAGATTCGATCGTCGGTATCCAATACCTAGTTCAATCTCGTTACGCAAGTCTCTTTACTCGCTCTGTAATACATCATTTCATAACTAACTCATTAGTTACAATGCTTGCAAGGCTTAGGTGATGAGTATTACCGAGAAGGCCCGAGATACCTCTCCGACAATAGGAGTGACAAAACCTAATCTCAATTATGCCAACTCAACATATACTTTTGGAGACACCTGTAGAGTACCTTTATAATCACCCGATTCACGTTGTGATGTTTGGTAGCACACAAAGTGTTCCTCCGGTAAACGGGAGTTGCATAATCTCATAGTTGCAGGAACTTTGTATAAGTCATGAAGAAAGCAATAGCAACATACTAAACGATCAAGTGCTAAGCTAACGGAATGGGTCAAGTCAATCACATCATTCTCCTAATGATGTGATCCGTTAATCAAATGACAACTCATGTCTATGGTTAGGAAACATAACCATCTTCGATTAACGAGCTAGTCAAGTAGAGGCATACTAGTGACATTCTGTTTGTTTATGTATTCATACATGTATTATGTTTCCGTTAATACAATTCTAGCATGAATAATAAACATTTATCATGATATAAGGAAATAAATAATAACTTTATTATTGCCTCTAGGGCATATTTCCTTCATCTCCCACTTGCACTAGAGTCAATAATCTAGATTACACAAGAATGATTCTCACACCAATGGAGTCTTGGTGCTGATCATGTTTTGCTCGTGAGAGAGGCTTAGTCAACGGTCTGCAACATTCAGATCCGTATGTATCTTGCAAATCTCTATGTCTCCCACTTGGACTTGGTCCCGAATGGAATTGAAGCGCCTCTTGATGTGCTTGGTCCTCTTGTGAAATCTGGATTCCTTTGCCAACGCAATTGCACCAAGATTGTCACGTAAGATCTTCATTGGTCCCGATGCACTAGGTATAACACCTAGATCGAAATGAACTCCTTCATCCAGACTCCTTCATTTGCTGCTTCGAAGCAGCTATGTACTCCGCTTCACATGTAGATCCCGCCACGACGCTTTGTTTAGAACTGCACCAACTTACAGCTCCACCGCTTAATAAAAAACGATCCGGTTTGCGATTTAGAATCGTCCGGATCAGTGTCAAAGCTTGCATCGACGTAACCCTTTACGACAAGCTCTTTGTCACCTCCATAAACGAGAAACATATCCTTAGTCCTTTTCGTATTTCAGGATATTCTTGACCGCTGTCCAGTGATCCACTCCTGGATTACTTTGGTACCTCCCTGCTAAGCTAATAGCAAGGCACACATCAGGTCTGGTACACAGCATTGCATACATGATAGAGCCTATGGCTGAAGCATAGGGAACTCCTTTCATTTTTCCTCTATCTTCTGCAGTGGGTCGGACATTGAGTCTGACTCAATCTTACACCTTGTAATACAGGCAAGAACCCTTTCTTTGCCTGATCCATATTGAACTTTTTCAAGACTTTATCAAGGTATGTGCATTGTGAAAGTCCAATTAAGCGTCTTGATCTATCTCTATAGATCTTGATGCCCAATATGTAAGCAGCTTCACCGAGGTCCTTCATTGAAAAACTTTTATTCAAGTATCCTTTATGCTATCCAGAAATTCTATATCATTTCCAATTAACAATATGTCGTCCACATATAATATTAGAAATGCTACTGAGCTCCCACTCACTTTCTTGTAAATACAGGCTTCTCCAAAGTCTCAGATAAAACCATATGCTTTGATCACACTATCAAAGCGCTTATTCCAACTCCGAGAGGCTTGCACTGCACCATAGATTGATCGCTGGAGCTTGCACACTTTGTTAGCTCCTTAGGATCGACAAAACCTTCCGTTGCATCATATACAACTCTTCTTCCAGAAATCCATTCAGAAATGCAGTTTTGACATCCATCTGCCATATTTCATAATCATAAAATGCGGCTATTGCTAACATGATTCGGATAGACTTAAGCATCGCTACGGGTGAGAAGGTCTCATCGTAGTCAACTCCTTGAACTTGTCGAAAACCTTTTGCAACAAGTCGAGCTTTGTAAACAATAACATTACCGTCGTCGCCGGTCTTCTTCTTGAAAATCCATTTATTCTCTATTGCTTGCCGACCATCGTGCAAGTCAACCAAAGTCCACATTTTGTTCTCATACATGGATCCCATCTCAGATTTCATGGCTTCAAGCCATTTTATGAATCTGGGCTCACCATCGCTTCTTCATAGTTCGTAGGTTCACCATGATCTAGTAGTATGACTTCCGAATAGGATTACCGCACCACTCGTGCGGATTTTATTCTGGTTGATCTACGATTCAAGAATAACTTGATCTGAAGTTTCATGATCATCATCATTAACTTCCTCACTAATCGGTGTAGGTGTCACAGAACCGATTTCGTGATGAACTACTTTCCAATAAGGGAGCTGGTATGTTACCTCATCAAGTTCTACTTTCCTCTCACTCACTTCTTTCGAGAGAAACTCCTTCTCTAGAAAGGATCCATTCTTAGCAACGAATGTCTTGCCTTCGGATCTGTGATAGAAGGTATACCCAATTGTCTCCTTTGGGTATCCTATGAAGACACATTTTTCCGATTTGGGTTCAAGCTTATCAGGTTGAAGCTTTTTCACATAAGCATCGCAACCCCAAACTTTCAGAAACGACAACTTTGGTTTCTTGCCAAACCATAGTTCATAAGGTGTCGTCTCAACGGATTTTGATGGTGTCCTATTTAACGTGAATGCGGTCGTCTCTAAAGCATAACCCCAAAACGATAGCGGTAAATCGGAAATAGACATCATAGATCGCACCATATCTAGTAAAGTACGATTCGACGTTCGACACACCATTACGCTGTGGTGTTCCGGTGGCGTGAGTTGCGAAACTATTCCGCATTGCTTCAAATGTAGACCAAACTCGTAACTCAAATATTCTCCTCCACGATCAGATCGTAGAAACTTTATTTTCTTGTTACGATGATTTTCATCTTCACTCTGAAATTCTTTGAACTTTTCAAATGTTTCAGATTTATGCTTCATCAAGTAGATATACCCGTATCTACTTAAATGATCTGTGAAGGTGAGAAAATAACGATATCCGCCACGAGCTTCAACATTCATCGGACCACATACATCTGTATGTATGATTTCCAACAAATCTGTTGCTCTCTCCATACAACCGGAGAACGGTGTTTTAGTCATCTTGCCCATGAGGCACGGTTCGCAAGTACCAAGTGATTCATAATCAAGTTGTTCCAAAAGTCCATCTGTATGGAGTTTCTTCATGCGCTTTACACCGATATGACCTAAACGGCAGTGCCACAAATAAGTTACACTATCATTATCAACTCTGCATCTTTTGGCTTCGACATTATGAATATGTGTATCACTACTGTCGAGATTCAATAAGAATAGACCACTCTTCAAGGGTGCATGACCGTAAAAGATATTACTCATATAAATAGAACAACCATTATTCTCTGATTAAAATGAATAACCGTCTCGCATTAAACAAGATCCAGATATAATGTTCATGCTCAACGCTGGCACTAAATAACAATTATTTAGGTCTAAAACTAATCCGAAGGTAGATGTAGAGGTAGTGTGCCGACCGCGATCACATTGACTTTGGAACCGCTTCCCACGCCATCATCGTCACCTCGTCCTTTGCGATGCTCGCTTATTCCGTAGTCCTGTTTGAGTTGCAAATATTAGCAACAGAACAAGTATCAAATACCCAGGTGCTACTACGAGCTCTAGTAAGGTACACATCAATAACATGTATATCACATATACCTTTGTTCACTTTGCCATCCTTCTTATCCGCCAAATACTTGGGGCAATTCCGCTTCCAGTGACCAGCTTGCTTGCAGTAGAAGCACTCAGTTTCAGGCTTAGGTCCAGATTTGGGTTTCTTTTCTTGAGCAGCAACTTGCTTGCTGTTCTTCTTAAAGTTTCCCTTCTTCTTTCCTTTGCCCTTTTTCTTGAAACTAGTGGTCTTGTTGACCATCAACACTTGATGCTCCTTCTTGATTTCTACCTCCGCAGCTTTTAGCATTGCGAAGAGCTCGGGAAGTGTCTTGTTTCATCCCTTGCATATTATAGTTCATCACGAAGCTCTTGTAGCTTGGTGGCGGTGATTGGAGAATTCATCAATGACACTATCATCCGGAAGATTAACTCCCGCTTGAATCAAGTGATTATTATACCCGGACATTTTGAATATGTGCTCACTGACAGAACTATTCTCCTCCATCTTGCAGCTATAGAACTTATTGGAGACTTCATATCTCTCAATCCGGGCATTTGCTTGAAATATTAACTTCAACTCCTGGAACATCTCATATGCCCCATGACGTTCAAAACGTCGTTGAAGACCCGGTTCTAAGCCGTAAAGCATGGCACACTGAACTATGGAGTAGTCATCAGCTTTGCTCTACCAGACGTTCACAACTTCTGGCGTTGCTCCTGCAGCAGGCCTGGCACCCAGCGGTGCTTCCAGGACGTAATTCTTCCATGCAGCAATGAGGATAATCCTCAAATTACGGACCCAGTCCGTAATTGCTACCATCATCTTTCAACTTTGCTTTCTCAAGGAACGCATTAAAATTCAACGGAACAACAACACGAGCCATCTATCTACAACAAACATAGATAAGCAAAATACTATCGGTGCTAAGTTCATGATAATTTTAAGTTCAATTAATCATATTACTTAAGAACTCCCACTTAGATGACATCTCTCTAGTCATCTAAGTGATCACGTGATCCAAATCAACTAAACCATAACCGATCATCACGTGAGATGGAGTAGTTTTCAATGGTGAACATCACTATGTTGATCATATCTACTATATGATTCACGCCGACCTTCGGTCTCCGTGTTCCGAGGCCATATCTGCATATGCTAGGCTCGTCAAGTTTAACCTGAGTATTCGCGTGTGCAAAACTGGCTTGCACCCGTTGTAGATGGACGAGAGCTTATCACACCCGATCATCACGTGGTGTCCGGGCAGTCTGAACTTTTAGCAACGGTGCATACTCGGGAGAACACTTCTTGATAATTTTAGTGAGAGATCATCTTAAAATGCTACCGTCAATCAAAGCAAGATAAGATGCATAAAGGATAAACATCACATGCAATCAATATAAGTGATATGATATGGCCATCATCATCTTGTGCTTGTGATCTCCATCTCCGAAGCACCATCATGATCACCATCGCCACCGGGCGCGACACCTTGATCTCCATCGTAGCATCGTTGTCGTCTCGCCAACTATTGCTTCTACGACTATTGCTACCGCTTAGTGACAAAGTAAAGCAATTACATGGCGTTTGCATTTCATACAATAAAGCGACAACCATATGGCTCCTGCCAGTTGCCGATAACTTGGTTACAAAACATGATCATCTCATACAATAAAATATAGCATCACGTCTTGACCATATCACATCACAACATGCCCTACAAAAACAAGTTAGACGTCCTCTACTTTGTTGTTGCAAGTTTTACGTGGCTGCTACGGGCTGAGCAAGAACCGTTCTTACCTACGCATCAAAACCACAACGATAGTTTGTCAAGTTGGTGCTGTTTTAACCTTCGCAAGGACCGGGCGTAGCCACACTCGGTTCAACTAAAGTGAGAGAAACAGACACCCGCGGTCACCTTTAAGCAACGAGTGCTCGGCGGTGAAACCAGTCTCGCGTAAGCGTCGCGTAATGTCGGTCCGGGCGCTTCATCTCACAATACCGCTGAACCAAAGTATGACATGCTGGTAAGCAAGATGACTTATATCGCCCACAACTCACTTGTGTTCTACTCGTGCATATGACATCAACGCATAAAACCAGGCTCGGATGCCACTGTTGGGGAACGTAGTAATTTCAAAAAAATTCTTACGCACACGCAAGATCATGGTGATGGCATAGCAACGAGAGGGGAGAGTGTGTCCACGTACCCTCGTAGACCGAAAGCGGAAGCGTTATGACAACGCGGTTGATGTAGTCGTGCGCCTTCATGATCCGACCGATCCAAGTACCGAACGTCACGGCACCTCCGTGTTCTGCACACGCTCAGCTCGATGACGATCCCGGACTCCGATCCAGCAGGGTGTCGGGATGAGTTCCGTCAAGACGACAGCGTGGTGACGATGATGATGCTTACCGGCGCAGGCTTCGCCTAAACTCATGACGATATGACCGAGGTGGAATATGGTGGAGGGGCACCGCTGCGGCTAAGGAATGATCCGTAGATCAACTTGTGTGTCCTAGGGTGCCCCTTGCCCCGTATATAAAGGAGCAAGGGGTGCGGCCGGCCCTAGGAGGAGGCGCGGAGGAGTCCTACTCCCACCGGAGTAGGACTCCCCCTTCCTAGTTGGATTAGGACTTGGGGAGGGAAGAGGAAGGGGGCGCCGCCTCTCCTTGTCCTATTCGGACTAGGGGAGGGGCGCGCCTACCCTGGCCGGCCCTCCTCTTCTCCCTCATGGCCCACTAAGGCCCATTAACCCCCGGGAGGGTTCCGTAACCCCTGTTCGGTAAAATCCCGATTTCACCCGGAACTATTCCGAAGTCCAAACATAGGCTTCCAATATATCAATCTTTATGTCTCGACCATTTCGAGACTCCTCGTCATGTCCGTGATCACATCCGGGACTCCAAACAAACTTCGGTACATCAACACTCATAAAATTGTCATCGTAACGTTAAGCGTGCGGACCCTACGGGTTCGAGAACTATGTAGACATGACCTAGAACTATTCTCGGTCAATAACCAATAGTGGAACCTGGATGTTCATATTGGTTCCTACATTTTCTACGAAGATCTTTATCGGTCAAACCGCATAACAACATACGTTGTTCCCTTTGTCATCGGTATGTTACTTGCCCGAGATTCGATCGTCGGTATCCAATACCTAGTTCAATATCGTTACCGGCAAGTCTCTTTACTCGTTCTGTAATACATCATTTCATAACTAACTCATTAGGTACAATGATTGCAAGGCTTAGGTGATGAGTATTACCGAGAAGGCCCAGAGATACCTCTCCGACAATCGGAGTGACAAAACCTAATCTCGAATTATGCCAACTCAACATATACTTTTGGAGACACCTGTAGAGTAACTTTATAATCACCCGATTCGTTGTGACGTTTGGTAGCACACAAAGTGTTCCTCCGTAAACGGAGTTGCATAATCTCATAGTTGCGGAACTTTGTATAAGTCATGAAGAAAGCAATAGCAACATACTAAACGATCAAGTGCTAAGCTAACGGAATGGGTCAAGTCAATCACATCATTCTCCTAATGATGTGATCCCATTAATCAAATGACAACTCATGTCTATGGTTACGAAACATAACCATCTTCGATTAACGAGCTAGTCAAGTAGAGGCATACTAGTGACATTCTGTTTGTTTATGTATTCATACATGTATTATGTTTCCGGTTAATACAATTCTAGCATGAATAATAAACATTTATCATGATATAAGGAAATAAATAATAACTTTATTATTGCCTCTAGGGCATATTTCCTTCACACTGAACTATCGAGTAGTCATCAGCTTTGCTTTGCCAGACGTTCATAACATCTGGCGTTGCTCCTACAGTGGGTTTGGCACCCAGCGGTGCTTCCAGGACGTAATTTTTCTGTGCAGCAATGAGGATAATCCTCAAGTTATGGACCCAGTCCGTGTAGTTGCTACCATCATCTTTCAACTTAGCTTTCTCAAAGAACGCATTAAAATTCAATGGAACAACAGCACGTGCCATCCGTCTACAACAACATAGACATGCAAAATACTATCAGGTACTAAGTTCATGATAAATTAAAGTTCAATTAATCAGATTACTTAAGAACTCCCACTTAGATAGACATCCCTCTAATCATCTAAGTGATCACGTGATCCATATCAACTAAACCATGTCCGATCATCACGTGAGATGGAATAGTTTTCAATGGTGAACATCGCTATGTTGATCATATCTACTATATAATTCACGCTCGACCTTTCGGTCTTAGTGTTCTGAGGCCATACCTGCATATGTTAGGCTCGTCAAGTTTAACCCAAGTATTCTCCATGTGCAAAACTGGCTTGCACCCGTTGTATGTGAACGTAGAGCTTATCACACCCGATCATCACGTGGTGTGTCGGCACGACGAACTTTCGCAACGGTGCATACTCAAGGAGAACACTTATACCTTGAAATTTAGTGAGAGATCATCTTATAATGCTACCGTCGATCTAAGCAAAATAAGATGCATAAAAGATAAACATCACATGCAATTAATATAAGTGATATGATATGGCCATCATCATCTTGTGCCTTTGATCTCCATCTCCAAAGCACCGTCATGATCACCATCGCCACCGGCGCGACACCTTGATCTCCATTGTAGCATCGTTGTCGTCTCGCCAACTATTGCTTCTACGACTATCGCTACCGCTTAGTGATATAGTAAAGCAATTACATGGCGATTGCATTTCATACAATAAAGCGACAACCATATGGCTCCTGCCAGTTGCCGATAACTCTGTTACAAAACATGATCATCTCATACAATAAAAATTTAGCATCATGTCTTGACCGTATCACATCACAACATGCCCTGCAAAAATAAGTTAGACGTCCTTTACTTTGTTGTTGCAAGTTTTACGTTGCTACTACAGGCTGAGCAAGAACCGTTCTTACCTACGCATCAAAACCACAACGATATTTCATCAAGTATGTGTTTTAACCTTCACAAGGACCGGGCGTAGCCACACTCGATTCAACTAAAGTTGGAGAAACTGACACCCGCCAGCCACCTGTGTGCGAAGCACGTCGGTAGAACCAGTCTCGCGTAAGCGTACGCGTAATGTCGGTCCGGGCCGCTTCATCCAACAATACCGCCGAATCAAAGTATGACATGCTGGTAAGCAGTATGACTAGTATCGCCCATAACTCACTTGTGTTCTACTCGTGCATATAACATCTACGCATAAACCTGGCTCGGATGCCACTGTTGGGGAATGTAGTAATTTCAAAAAAAAATCCTACGCACACGCAAGATCATGGTGATGCATAGCAACGAGAGGGGAGAGTGTCGTCTACGTACCCTCGTAGACCGTAAGCGGAAGCGTTATGACAACGTGGTTGATGTAGTCATACGTCTTCACGATCGACCGATCCTAGTACCGAACGTACGGCACCTCCGCGATCAACACACGTTCAGCTCGGTGACATCCCACGAACTCACGATCCAGTAGAGCTTCGAGGGAGAGTTCCGTCAGCACGATTGCGTGATGACGATGATGATGAAGCTACCGATGCAGGGCTTCGCCTAAGCACCGCTATGATATGACCGAGGTGGATTATGGTGGAGGGGGGCACCGCATACGGCTAAGTGATCAATGATCAACTTGTGTGTCTATGGGGTGCCCCCCTCCCCGTATATAAAGGAATGGAGGAGGGGGAGGAGGCCGGCCTCCTAGGCACGCCCCAAGGGGAGTCCTACTCCCACCGGGAGTAGGATTCCACCCCTTCCAAGAGTAGGAGTAGGAGGGAAGGAAGGAGGAGAGAGGGGGAAGGAAAAGGGCGCCCCCCCCTTCCTTGTCCAATTCGACTAGAGGGGAGGCGCGCCTGCCTGCCTGGCCGCCCCTTCCTCTCTCCACCAAGGCCCATGAGGCCCATTACACTCCCCGGGGGGTTCCGGTAACCCCCCGGTACTCCGGTATTTGTCCGAACTCACTCGGAACCTTTCCGAAGTCCAAACATAGTCATCCAATATATCGATCTTTATGTCTCGACCATTTCGAGACTCCTCGTCATATCCGTTCTCCGGGACTCCGAACTACCTTCGGTACATCAAAACACATAAACTCATATTACCGATCGTCACCGAACGTTAAGCGTGCGGACCCTACGGGTTCGAGAACTATGTAGACATGACCGAGACACATCTCCGGTCAATAACCAATAGCGGAACCTGGATGCTCATATTGGCTCCCACATATTCTACGAAGATCTTTATCGGTCAAACCGCATAGCAACATACGTTGTTCCCTTTGTCATCCTTATGTTACTTGCCCGAGATTTGATCGTCGGTATCTCAATACCTAGTTAAATCTCGTTACCGGCAAGTCTCTTTACTCGTTCCGTAATGCATCATCCCGCAACTAACTCATTAGTTACATTGCTTGCAAGGCTTATAGTGATGTGCATTACCGAGAGGGCCCAGAGATACCTCTCCGACAATCGGAGTGACAAATCCTAATCTCGATCTATGCCAACTCAACAAGTACCATCGGAGACACCTGTAGAGCACCTTTATAATCACCCAGTTACGTTGTGATGTTTGGTAGCACACAAAGTGTTCCTCCGGTATTCGGGAGTTGCATAATCTCATAGTCATAGGAACATGTATAAGTCATGAAGAAAGCAATAGCAATATACTAAACGATCAAATGCTAAGCTAACGGAATGGGTCAAGTCAATCACATCATTCTCTAATGATGTGATCCCGTTAATCAAATGACAATTCATGTCTATGGTTAGGAAACAACCATCTTTGATTCAACGAGCTAGTCAAGTAGAGGCATACTAGTAACACATTGTTTGTCTTATGTATTCACACATGTACTAAGTTTCCGGTTAATACAATTCTAGCATGAATAATAAATATTCATCATGATATAAGGAAATATAAATAACAACTTTATTATTGCCTCTAGGGCATATTTCCTTCAATACGAACTAGCATCATGCCTGTTGTTGTTTGGAAGGTTTGGGGGCCCTCCGAAATGCAAGTCTTTTGATTGGTTGATTATTATAAACAGAGTATGGACGACCGATCGATTGCACCGTCGTGGCTGGCCGAACTGCAACCTTTGCCCACTTTGCAAGAAAGTCTAGGAAACCACGGCACAACTTCTCTTCCAGTGCAGGTTCTCCCAACGTGTTTTGGCCGAGGTTGCATCGTGGATTAGCCTACATGATGATGTGATGAAGGGCTGGATATTTGAGGCTTCAGTTCGAGAATGGTGGATTAAAAATGTGATTGAGCGTGGAAACTAGAGAAAGGCCATGTCCACCTTGTTCATTTTTGATGTCTTGGGAGATTTGGAAAGAGCGCAACACGAGGGTCTTTCACAACACCGTTGCTACGATGATGATGGTCGTTGCGAAGATCAAAGAGGAGGCTCATCTTTCGGCTATGGCCGGTGCCACCCACTTGAATATTGTAATACCGCGAGAGTAGTAGTTATTTTTTCCGGCGTTGTGACCGTTTAAAACCTTCTTTCTTAATCAGTGAAAATAGAAAATCTTTTGACTTGCTTAAAAAAGGTATTGGGTCTGTTTGGTTTATGCCCCCAACTCACCCTACCAAAATATTTGTCATGCCAAATTCCTTATGTGTTGTTTGGCTTGTTACCAAATATTTGGCTGCCAACGAGTCCATTGTTGCTTCCTTCACAGATTCTTGCCAAATCTTTGGCCAACCCTAGGCGTTGGAATCACACGCCAAATAATTGGCAAGCCAATATTGGTAGGGCAGCTATAGGCAAGAACCAAACATACCCATTAAGCCCACCAGGCCCAAGAGCTTTCTCATTGCGCATGGAATTGATTTCATCTTTTATTTTTTCTAGAATAAAGAGAAGGAATTTGTAGTCATTTTTAACACAATACAAACGCAAGCGCTTATAAATACATGCATACACTCATCGCACACTCTATACCTATGAGCATCTTTGAAAGACTAAGTCTGCATATTATCTTGAGTTTTACGAAGTTAGTATATCCGCCTCGTAGTCAACGAGAACATCTTCTCCCATTGAACCCATATCGTCGGAGGGCGATCACGTTAGACGTTTCATCTATAAACCCAAAATGATACATTGCGAAGCTTACTACGGCACATGGCTATCGATCAGGGATCCCTGATAGGTACAACTACAAGGAGAAGACAGAGCAACACCTGCCTGCATGGCCTCGTAGCTACATGCACGAACACACAAAACCAAACGATTCACATAGGTGCAGATTTCGCAGCGATTATCACTGCCGAAGTATGGAGCATAACCAATACACAAAGTTCCTTTGTAGCTCGTCCTACATAAAACCACACTCCAACCAATAACCCCTGAGTTATGCCGGGCAAGCGTCGCCTCCTTTGAGCTCCACCCCATCGCTCTCCGGCGTGGTGGCCGTCGGCGGCTGCCGGTAGAGCGCCGTCATGAGCGGCGTCGCAATCACCGTGGTCGTCAGCGCCATGATCACGAAGATGGCGAACGTCGTGTCGTCCAGCACCTGCACGCACATGAGCCCGTGAGTCCCCGTACGTAACAACTGATAATTACTCCTGCAATTTGCAACGTCTGTGTATATATACAAGTAGTACTGACATTCTTCTCCTTGCCGATGTTGAGCACGATGAGCTCCACGAGACCCTTGGCGCTCATGGCCACGCCGAGGGCGGCCGCCTCGCGCCTGGCCATGCCGGTCCCGGCGACCGCCACCGTGAACGTCCCAGCGAACTTCCCGACCACGGCCACGGCCACCACGAGCGCGACCATCCCCCACGCCGCCACGCCCCGGACGTTGTCGACATTCGTGTGCAGTCCGCTCGTGGCGAAGTAGAGCGGCAGCATCAGCCCGGACACCAGCGGTGCCACCTTCTCGCCGACGCGCTCCGCGACGCCGTCCTCCCGGGGCATAGCTAGCCCGAACACGAACGCGCCGAACACGGGGTGCACGCCGATGGCGTCGGTCACGGCGCCCGCTAGGAGCGCGCACGCGACGGCGCATGAGCAGGTCAGGTCGCCGTCCGAGCTGGAGGGGCCTGCGCGGCGCGCCAGGCGCACCATGAGAGGGCGGAGCGCGAAGAACGTGAACGCCACGAAGACCGCGCCCGACGAGAGGATGTAGACCGGCGCGAGAGGAGGCCCCTTCGGCTCGCGACCACCGCCGGACACGGCGAGAGCGAGGGCGAGGAGCGTCCACGCGAAGACGTCGTTCACTGCGGCGGCGGCCATGGCGGTCTCGCCGAAGGGCACTCCGAGGAGGCCGAGCTCCTTGAGGATGCAGGCGAGCACGGGGAGAGCGGTCACCGAGAGCGCGGCGCCGAGGAAAACGGACAGCGAGAAGTATGAGGCTTGGCGGGGCGCCGGGATGGCGAGGTCGAGGAGTGGCACGACACCGGCGGCGGCGAGCAGTGGGGGCACGATGCCAGCCGCTGCGATGGCAACGCTGCGGGGCCCCACGCGGCGAACGGCGCAGAAGTCGAGTTCGAGGCCGACCAGGAAGAGAAAGAGGAGCAGGCCAAGGCCCGATACGGTGTCGAGCGCGGCGGTGCTCCACTCCGGAAAGAGCGTGCGGCGGAAGGCGCCCCACCGGCCCAGGGCCGAAGGTCCGAGCAAGATGCCGCCCTGCGCAAATTACACATTCAAAAACATTTACAAGTGATTTAAAAACAGTTTGTCTAATTACATCTAGATGTTTTTTAAGGAAGTCACATCTAATCTCCCACAAATATATAATGCAGCAACAAAAAACAAAAAAAAGACAAATAAAAAAAACCACAAACAAAGTGGACATCATGTGACATAACTATGTTACATCTAGATGTGGTCTAAACAGACCCTTCTAAAAAACGTGTGACTAGATGTCAGTCGACTGAGATTTGATACTAACGCTGAGTCAAGTGACATAACATACAAAAGAAAAATCTAAAATAAAGTCCGATTTTTTTCCACGGATCTAAATGTAAGATCTCAGGAAAAGAGCATCAACTAAGACTTAACGAAATCTTAGTCGATTGAGACTTAGCAAAACTTTTTTAAAAATGCTTATACTTCCTCCAGCCCGAAATATATGTCGATGATTTAGTATTACTTTATATTAGGACAGAGGGATTATATTTTATGATCAAACTTCTACACATCCCGTATTTGCTTTTTTAGGGACACATCCCGTATTTGTTACTTCTACCGGGTATCAAGCCTAGCCGTCCGAGAAGCACAAATTTTGGGAAACTTTGGGTCTAGTAATGTAAAATGCACATCTCTAATCCTTAATTCTAAAGTTGCGCATAATTAAAAAATATACAACTACCGAATTAACCTCTAGAACTGATCGTTAATATCATGTGATGCCCTCTAAAACACAGGCAAAATGTGCTACCCTCTAAAATACAGGCTAGGAAAGTTTTCCAGACTACTTTGCATGTTAGATACTTAGAATGCACTATAAAGACGATGGACTGGGAAAATAGCTTTATATAAAAAATAATTATTCCTCAAGAATAATACAATTATGTTGATCTAAAATAAGCAACGGTAATAGCACCATTAACAAATTATGTTCATCACATTTTGTTCATCTATGCAGCCTGCAACTAAAACTGTTTCCTAAAAAAAATCTCATGTGTATTGTATTTGCATGACTGAGATATAAGATGCTTTTTTATTTCTTCAAACTAGTAGCCAAAGCTACTGGAGTCAGGAGCCAAATAATTTGAGCTGACCACAGCATTGCAAAGCTAGCAGAAAAGTTCGAAATTTTATTTTATTTTTTGCCGGGAAAGAAAAAGTTGAGTCGGTAGACTAGCATCTCAAAAAGAGTGTGTGCGCCTCGTAAATTTCTAGTGCACTAGATCTTGTGACGTCAAACGCATGTCATGCAGGGCAGCAGAACGGGTTGAGAAATGAGAACGTCAGGTCGTGCGAGTCCACAATTCTTGATGTGTTAGCCAACAGGCAACAGTGTATGCACCAATTGTGCAGCATTACCAGGCGCTCATTTTTCTGCCTGTCATTTTCGGTAGAGGGTCTGAATTGATTGCCAACAACTTCTACAAAAATGTTTTTTACTCATATATGATTTGAAGATTGCTCACCACACCGCATGTTGGCGAATCTTCTACTAGTGGATGCCGTCACAGCTATGGCTTAATTTTAGCAGGAACCTTACCCCTTAATATATGCAAATTTAGCCATAACCTTACCCCTAAATCTTTCTGCTCTGATAATTTCCTATTTCATTACCCCTAATTAAAATCTATTATCTACTTTCTCCGTCTGAAAATATTTACTGGAGAAATATATGTACCTAGAAGTATTTTAGTTTTACATACATTCATTTTATCCATTTCCTCGACAAATATTTCCCGGAGGAGGGAGTACAATAATGGGTACACTTACATTGTAAATCTGGTTTTAACACTTATGCAGTATATACATAGCACTGCAACCGAAATGTGCTATATTCTACGCACACAATTGCGTTGGCATTAATAATGGCTCTCTTTTTGGGAGCCTATATACACATTGCAACACTTGGAATCACATTTGTGGATGTGTCAGCAAAAAAACAGAACCAAGGCTCCAAAATGCTTCAAAAAATACTCTTTTTGGAGCATCGATTTTTTTTGCCGGTACCTCCAAAAATGTAATTTCATCATGAAAATTTACACGCATATAGAAAATCCATCAATGTTTATTGACAAAAAAAATCAGATTTTTTTTGTAGTTTCCTTAGTATTTTTTTCCGGATTTTACTGTTCGCCCAAGAGCACGTGAGCTCGAACTCACACACTCCATATCCGGTATAACGTACTACATAAAAGAAGAGTTAAAGGAGCGTATATATGTATAATATGAATACCAGGATCTCTGCGACAACCCTAGGCTGGCGCAGGGGCTTGAGGGCGAAGGCGAGGCCCTGCGTGACGACGAGCACGACGGCTATCTGCACCGCGAGCAGCGGCAGCGCGAAGTCCAGAGGGTTCTCGCCCTGCCACAGGCCGTCCGATGCCATCTTCACGGCCATGCTTAAGCTCTGCTGCAAGCTCACCCGCCCACCCAACGGCTGGGGTATGCTCCGTCAAGGAAACAACGGCTGCGATGGTACCTTTCTGCGTGTGGGCGTGCGTGCATGTGCTGGTGGCTGTGACTTGTTCTGAAACAGCACTCCCAATTTATAGGCCTCGCGCTGGCTTAGCCACCCCGTGCACCTGATGATTCATTACCTTAGTGGCCTTCTCCATCATTAGGGGAGAAAGGAGGTGCACATTTGGACGGACGTGGGGTATATAATTAATGCTCAACGTCTCCTGTGTATGCAAGTTCGATACTCCCGTCTGCTATCTTTGCTTTAGATTATCTTAAGTTATCTGAAACTTTGATCTCCGATGCTGTTTGCATTGGGATGCCCCCTCTGCTAGAAGCAAATCTATAAGCATGGAATACCCCCTGTACTATTACGATATGAGTTTAATCATAAACCCTTAACTCTAATCTGGTTACATGGAAGTGAAGAAACACCTCAACTCACCAAATCGTCGTTCATCTTACGCCCCCACTCCTCTACGAAACCTAGAGGTGTTTTTCACGTACATGGTGGCAAGCATGTCAAATTGCTTTACCTAACATAATTTCTCTATGTGAACACACCGAACACACAGAACACACATCGCCGGAAGTCCTGAAACAAGGAAAATGCAACCACCAGTGTCAAGTCTTGGACTTCCCCGCAAAAAAAAAAGTCTTGGACTTGAAATCTGGTGGGTTGGTTCCACCATAGGGGACCTAACCATCTGGGCTACGCTCAGTTCACCGGCTATAAGTGATTTGCCTTTCCAATTCTATATTCGATAAATTCTATACTTTATTTTCTATAAACTATTTTTATTCTCTTTAATATCACCCCTCTAATATAGTCTTTGTTTTTCCCTTTTGTATATTTTCATTTTGTCTCCAGCTTTAGTATTTATTTCATCTAAAACTTGAATGACGATAAGCCCGAGGTTTATTTTCACATAAAATTATGTTAGTGAAACAAATTGACATGTAGGTGCTATGTTAGCTAAATCAAATTCCCATGGACATTATGAGCGCGTCTGAGAGAGTTGACGGGTGTCTTCCCATGAACATTACTGATTAGGGGAGTCATGCAGTTATCTCTCAAATAGTAGAACCACTAAGCCTACCACAATATGGATACATGCCTCTATTTTTTGTTAGACAAGAAAAGTTAAACACTTTTCAATGGGTTATATATCACCTCAATAAAAGGGAAACATATAAAAAGGGCTTAAAAATAGAATTATCATAATTCACTCCAATGCAAATGACTTAGTCTAGCAATTGACGAACTACATTTTATTGGGTTGTTAATGTGAATTTTGCTCTACATTTGAACTATATTTTCTACATCGGTTTGAAACCTTTGTGAAACCTATACATGTCTCCAGTTTCATCCTATTAATTGTGATATAGTACTATTAGTCAAACTTATCTGTAAAATATGACACGGCATGTGATAAAACCTCCTCGAAACTTATCAAATTCTCCTGAAAACTACTTTCACGACATATAATATTTTAATTTATTAGGTTTACACAATTTAACATAATAGAAGTCAGTGGTCAAACTAGTCTTGCGAGCATGGCTATGTCCACCTCGACACAACCATCTCTAAATCAATGTACTCCTCCTAATGGGCGCATAGGGCGTGCACATGTTCCATGGTTGTGAATTTAAATAAAAAATATATGTTAAATGCGACATAAATTATATGTTCATAAACTTTATTCTAATACGAAGCCAGTAATATGCTTTTGATGGCATATAATACAGATTTCGTTAGTAAAATTGACGATCTAAAACCCACGCTGACCCTATAAACCTGACCGGAGGAGTATATAATTTTATAGGGATTTTCATACTTTGGCCTTGACACAAACTACACATGTACTCTCTCCGTTCCAAAATATAAGGTCATCTTATATTTTAGAACGAAAAGAGTATAACTATATACTGATTTAATCATTTCCCCTCTGCCCGTAGCCGGTGTTAGATAGCGTGGTGGCCACATAAAATGCACACTCACAAACTGATGCGTGCCTGCCTGCCTATCGGGGAAACACACACATGCACGGCATATGGTTCACAAGTCATGGCAAAAAATTGAGAAGCTACATACAGATCATTTCCTCTCGAACTGTCCGTACCCGATGTCAGATACAGATAGCGCGCGAGGCCACAGAAAATGCGCGCGCACAAACCGATGCCAGCCTACCGGGGAAACACAGACATGTGCATGGCATATGGTTCACAAATCATGCCACCACCTAGGAACAAGAACAGTAAATACTCCTATAATACATCGCACATACATCAGGTAAACAAGGTCGGCAGGATGCCGGAGAAAATCCTGCCACTCGCTCCCACTAACGGATCGGCAAAGTTGGTGAGTGGCGAACCCTAATCCAGACAGAGCATGTGGACGGCACAGCTCCATCCAAGCTTACAGGTCAACACCAAGACGTCGATCGATTGTGCCTGCACATCTGAGAAAGGCAATAAGCAGGCAGCAAAGAGCGAGTAGCTATCAAACATGGAGCCTGGAGCATATCTGATAGCCTCTGGTCACAAGGTTGGGCAGCATGATAGGCGCAGCAGCTCGGTGCGTTTCCCAGCTGACCACTAGATATTTAGATTAGAGTTTTGTTTAAGCGAGTTCAAGCGAGTCATGATTGGGGCAGCTTTGTTTAAAACGTTTCCAGGGATCTATCAGGGAGATTGATTGGAAAGGTCACCACCAAGATATGCTATGATTAATTAAGTTGTTCGTGGGAGCGCTTCGGTGGTCCGATATGTCATTGCTGGATTGGTAGTCTAATTGTGGCAGGTTGCCACCTCATTCTGACTTGTCATTGGACTAGTGGAGAGCAAATGAGGCTCATCAGAATGCTAGCTCACACGCAAGCACCCACACAGTGCCTAGTACTAAATATTGGATTCAATGGGGTTAGAGCATCTGCAGCCGGACTTGCCAAATCCGACCCATCAAACGCTCGCGGACGCGCCAGCAGTGACCGATCATGCCTTAAATATTTCATACTACAATCGGATACCTCAAATTAGAAACCTCAAATCCATAATATTATATGCAACGTAAACCGATCTTTAAGCGGAGCTCGTTCGGCTTTGTCGTGCCCATGTCCGGCGGCCGGGTGCGCTCCATAGTGTTGGTTCGATCACCGGCGAGATTGACTAGGACGTGGGACATGATCCGGCTCACGGGACTAAAGGCGCCGCCGTCCCCTATGCCCTACTCTTCCTTGTCGGAGCCCGGAACAATGACAGTGCTGGTGTACGTCAGCTCAGTGATGGATCTGTCCTGGGACGAGCCAGCAACATCCAACACGACGCGGTTGCAGCGCCCGGACTGGTGCACCATACGGGGCATCGGAGAATGCAACTCCGCCTCGTCAACATCCCCCACGAGGGTTGCTGTCAGCTCCCGCGCTCGCTGCTTCGCACGGTGGGCACGCCGCACTACATCGGACAACGCCCAAGGTGCGTCCATGGCCGCGTCGTGCCAACAGAGGAGTTGCGCGTCCGCCACCAAGTTCGGATCCGTTGCCTGCCATGCCGGAGAAGGACGGAGATCGTCGGACAAGGGCTTGGATGGCAGAGGAGAATGGAGGGGAGTGGAATGAAGTGGCTAGGGTTTCGTCAGGCGAGCGGATGGGGAGAAATATATGTGGGCTCGATGCGTGGTCGGGACAGACGTAGTGGACGCGCCCGGGTGCCCACATATCGACCCCATATTTGAGCTGGATATGAGGGGCGCCGGTCAGTCCGGACGTTTGAGGCCTGTTTGAGGCGCTTGTTTGTGTCGCTTTTTTGTGACCGACTGACCGGGCCGTCTGCCCGGGCGTTTAAGGTGGGTTTGGGGCGCCTGGCTGTAGATGCTGATTGGTCAAGTCATCAGTAATCACTGGCGCAACCTCGACATGTCTGTTTAGTCAAAATCACAAATGTCGTCGAAGAGCTGAGAAACAGAGATGTTATAACTAATTAAGTTTGCACACTAGCACAAACTATTTGAAATTTGATTAAAACCTAATTAAGTTGTTTGTGTTCTCGCCAAGAAAAAAGTATGAGGTTCGTGGGAGGGCTTTGGTTGTCTGACATGTCATTACTGGATTGGGTGAGTGATTGTGGTGGACTGGCATTTCATTCTAACTTGGCATTGCCCCATTCGACTACTCAAGAGCATATGGTTCACAGCACGCACACGCACATGCATGTACAATGCCTAAAGGGTGGATTCCGGGAGATTAATATCGACGAAGTCACCAAGGACGCCATGTCTGTCGTGGATTATCTATTCCAAAGTTACATATATCGTCGACGAGCTAATAAACAGAGATGTTTCTAGAGGGCCTCTTCAGTTTGTGATCAACTAAAGCGTTTCCGAGGATCTATCAGGGAGATTGATTGGAAAGGTTCGCACCACTGAGATATGCTATGATTATAATTAACTTATTTGTGGGAGCACTTTGGTGGTCCGACATGTCATTACTGGATTGGTAGTCTAATTGTGGTAGGCTGCCACCTCATTCTGACTTGTCATTGGACTAGTGGAGAGCAAATGAGGCTCATTAAAAGTCGTCGTGGAAGCTCCCGTTACTCCCAAAAATCAGAGTTTTGGTGCCGGCTAATGAAGAATTTTCTTCCAAGTCGCGCAGAATTGCACCGTCGACACATCAGTGATACATCGTTCTGTCCACTGCGTGGATATGGGGAGGAGACCTTATATCATACTTTGATCACAAGTGATTATGCAAAGGTGTTTTGGGAGGAGGCAGAGCTAGTATTCGATTTCAAACAACCAAAGCTTCATCCTAACACATGGTCGGCTGACATCCTTGATGCACTATATTCGATTTCAAACAACCAAAGCTTCACCACAACACGCACACACACATTTCTACTTTCCCCCGCAAAAAAAAAAAAGAACATACGCACACACACATGCGTGTACAATGCATACTAAAGGTGGATTCACAAATATCGATGAAGTCACCGAGAACGCCATGTATGTCTTGGATTATCTATTCCAAAGTTGCATATATCATCAAAGATCTGAAGCAGAGATGCTTCTAGATGGTCTTTTCAATTTTTGATTTTTAAGTACATACCCTGAAAACTAATATACACTATATTTTGACATGGGAGTATTTGATAGTTTACTACATCTCACTCAAAGCATGAGATTATTTTTTGTATTAGTTTGGATTGCTTAAAGCATCTCCAGCCGTTCGGCCCCTCAGGGCGCCGAAAAAGAGCGGCCTAGGGGTGAGCCGGCGGCATACTCGGCGCTGGGGGCGGTTGGGCACCCAGCCGTCGCCCCCAGGTCGCCCACAGGCGCCGATTTCGGCCCATTATTCGGCCCAATTGTGTCCAAAAACGGCTCAATATCTGCGTGAATCGGCCCATATTTGGTGTGTTTCGGCGTTAATTTTCGCATAATAAAAATCAATTAGTTTGTCACATAGTTCGGCATGGTTCAGCGTGTTTCGGCGTGTTTCATCACATAAAATCAAATAGTTCAATACAAATTATATAGTTTAACAAATAAAAACTCAAGTTTCATCACACGTGATTCCCGGCGTCGCCCCGGCCTCGCCCTCGAGCCTCCATAGGTGCTCCACCAGATCGTGTTGCATTTCTTGATGCACCTGTGGGTCTCGGATCTCCTGACGCATATTGGGGTAGGCAGTCTAGGTTGCCGGTAGCTGGTGATCAACTTGGGCAAGAGGACCCTGCCTGTAATATGGTTCAGTGTCAAACACCGGCTCTTCCTTCTCGCTCTCAATGATCATGTTGTGCAAGATGACACAGCAAGTCATGATCTCCCACATTTGATCTTTCAACCAGGTCTGAGCAGGGTACCGGACTACATCAAATCGAGATTGGAGCACACCAAATGCCCGCTCGACATCCTTCCTGCAAGCCTCGTGAACCTTCGCAAAGAAGGCGTTCTTGCCTCCTGGCAAAGGGTTTGAGATAGTCTTCACAAATGTCGACCATCTCGGATAGATGCCATCAGCTAGATAGTACCCCTTGTTGTACTGCCGCCCATTGACCTCGAAGTTCACCGGAGGAAAATGTCCTTCAACAAGCTTGGCAAAGACAGGGGAGCACTGCAGGACGTTGATGTCATTGTGAGTTCCTGGCATCCCAAAGAAAGAGTGCCAAATCCAGAGGTCATGTGTGGCCACTGCCTCAAGTACCACATTGCAACCGCCTTTGGCGCCTTTGTACAACCCCTGTCAAGCAAACGGACAGTTCCATTCCCAATGCATGCAGTTGATGCTTCCAAGCATCCCAGGAAATCCTCTTGCTGCATTCTGTGCTAAGATCCGAGCAGTGTCTTACGCATTGGGTGTTCGCAAGTATTGTGGTCCAAACACTGCCACCACTGCCCTGCAGAACTTGTAGAAACACTCAATGGTGGTGGACTCGGCCATGCGCCCATAGTCGTCGAGTGAATCACCGGGATCTCCGTATGCAAGCATCCTCATAGTTGCCGTGCACTTCTGGATAGAGGTGAATCCAAGTGTGCCGGTGCAATCCATCTTGCACTTGAAGTAGCTGTCGAACTCCTGGATGGAATTCACAATCCTGAGGAAAAGCTTTCGGCTCATCCGATAACGGCGCCGAAATATTTTCTCACTGTGCAATGGAGCGTCATTGAAGTAGTCCAAGTAGAGCATGCAGTAGTCTTCCAGACGATGCCGATTCTTCGCTTTCACCCGCCCAGGCGCCGAGCCACCTCGCCGCGGCTTTTCACTGCTCGCGAGCAGGCCGACGAGGGCGGCGAGCACCATGAGATACTCCTGCTCCTGGACGTCGGCTTCGGCTTCCTCCTCCAGCAACGCCGCGAGCGCCTCCTCGTCTTCGGAGTCCATCGTCGGGCCAGGAAAATCACCGAACACCTTGCGGGCGAGGTGGGCACAAACCTGCTGGTGTACAAGCCCTGCGCGGCCGGAACGCCGGAAAAGTTGCCCGGACGGCGGTGGAGAGGCTGCCTCGGCGAAACCT
Organism: Aegilops longissima; assembly: GCA_021605205.1. Lineage (NCBI taxonomy): Eukaryota > Viridiplantae > Streptophyta > Magnoliopsida > Poales > Poaceae > Aegilops > Aegilops longissima. The sequence continues at coordinate 645,934,393 of CM038676.1, read as the reverse complement.
CTTCTTTTTTCCGGTAGGGAATGATCTATCTAGCTGTGGTGGGCAGTGGACGGCATCGAAATCAGCAAGGTGGCACAGGGTGGCGGCCGAGCGCGGGGGGGTCGGAGGCGAATATAGATGGGTGTCTTGACTTTTCGCCTGGCATGTAGGCCTAAGTGCGCTTTTCCCTTGCGTCGGAGCCCCCGAGGGCCTCCCAGTGCGCCGGGTTCGGCCTGCGATCGCCGGGCGTAAAAACAACCCGAGCCGGCGGAATTTGGCATCCTGGGGGCGCGACTGGGGCGTTTTTTCGGCGCCGGCGTGGAAAAAACGCCTGAGAAGGGTCTGTTGGGGGCGCGTCTGGAGATGCTCTTACTACATATGTCACATGGCACGAGATTATCTTGATTTCATAGTTCTATGAGAAACACATCTTATTATACATTCCGTATAATAAACTGGATATGCTCTACCTTAGAGCATTTCTAAGCGATCCCCTAAAAATAGCGGAGTATCTAGCGGAGTAAAAGCTTAGTGGAGTATATATACTCCACTAAAATTTCAACGGACCTAGCTGATCATCTATATATAACGGAGTAATTTTTTTCATTTGCATTTCATTTTCGGCCACCGAACACATTTTTTTATTCTTTATTTCATTCAATGACATTAGAGTACATAATTCACCGATTCTTCGCCACGAGAGCAAGACATAAAAAACAAGAACCATAATTAGACATTTTAGAAGATATCCAATTTCCCTAACTGCTCCCACTAGTTGGATTAATATCTTCTCTATGTCTTCATTGTTGATCTTGTTGGAAATAAGCCCTAGAGGCAATAATAAAATGGTTATTATTATATTCCCTTGTTCATGATAATTGTCTATTGTTCATGTTATAATTGTATTGACCGGAAACCGTAATACATGTGTGAATACATAGACCACAACATGTCCCTACTGAGCCTCTAGTTGACTAGCTCGTTGATCAACAGATGGTTATGGTTTCCTGACTATGGACATTGGATATCATTGATAACGGGATCACATCATTAGGAGAATTATGTGATGGACAAGACCCAATCCTAAGCATAGCACAAGATCGTGTAGTTCGTTTGCTAAAGCTTTTTTAATGTCAAGTATCATTTCCTTAGACCATGAGATTGTGTAACTCCCGGAAACCGTAGGAATGCTTTGGGTGTACCAAACGTCACAACGTAACTGGGTGGCTATAAAGGTGTACTACAGGTATCTCCGAAAGTGTATGTTGGGTTGGCACGAATCGAGACTGAGATTTGTCTCTCCGTATGAAGGAGAGGTATCTCTGGGCCCTCTCGGTAATGCATCATCATAATGAGCTCGATGTGACTAAGTAGTTGGTCACGGGGTCATGCATTATGGAACGAGTAAAGTGACTTGCCGGTAACGAGATTGAACGAGGTATTGGGATACCGACGATCGAATCTCGGGCAAGTAACGTACCGATTGACAAAGCGAATTGTATACGGGATTGCTTGAATCCTCGACATCGTGGTTCATCCGATGAGATCATCGTGGAACATGTGGGAGCCAACATGGGTATCCAGATCCCGTTGTTGGTTATTGGACGGAGAGCTGTCTCGGTCATGTCTTCACGATTCCCAAACCCATAGGGTCTACACACTTAAGGTTCGATGACGCTAGGGTTATAGGGAAGGTTTGTACGTGGTTACCGAATGTTGTTCGGAGTCCCGGGTGAGATCCTGGACGTCACGAGGAGTTCCAGAATAGTCCAGAGGTGAAGATTTATATGTGGGAAGTCATCATACGGTCACCGGAAGGATTCGGGGGTTTGCCGGTATTGTACCGGGACCACCGAAGGGGTTCCGGGGGTCCACCGGGAGAGTCCACCTGCCTCGGAGGGCCCTATCGGCTGTATGTGGAAGGGTGATACGTCTCCAACGTATCTATAATTTTTGATTGCTCCATGCTACTTTATCTACTGTTTTAGGCAATATTGGGCTTTATTATCCACTTTTATATTATTTGTGGGACTAACCTATTAACCGGAGGCCCAGCCCAGATTTGCTGTTTTATGCATATTTCAGTGTTTCGAGGAAAAGGAATATCAGACGGAGTCAAAACGGAACGAAATCAACTGGAGAAGTTATTTTTGGAAGGAAACCCACCTGATGGACTTGGACTCCACGTCAGAAGATACGGGAGGTGACCACGAGGGTGGGGGGCGCCCCCCTGCCTCGTGGGGCCCCTGTAGCTCCACCGACATACTCCTTTCACCCATATATACCTATGTACCCTAAAACTTCCAGAACAGAAGATAGATCGGGAGTTCCGCCGCCGCAAGCCTCCAGAGCCACGAAAAACCAATCGGGGCCCCTTTCCGGTACCCTGCCGGAGGGGGGATCCATCATCGTGGCCATCTTCATCATCCCGGCGCTCTCCATGACGAGGATGGAGTAGTTCACCCTCGGGGCTGAGGGTATGTACCAGTAGCTATGTGTTTGATCTCTCTCTCTCGTGTTCCAATCTATGGCACGATCTTGATGTATCCCGAGCTTTGCTATTGTAGTTGGATCTTATTATGTTTCTCCCCCTCTACTCTCTTGTGATGAATTGAGTTTCCCCTTTGAAGTTATCTTATCGGATTGAGTCTTTTATGAGAACACTTGATGTATGTCTTGGTGATCAACTTGCGGGTTTCGTGACATTGGGAACCTATGCATAGGGGTTGGCACACGTTCTTGACTCTCCGGTAGAAACTTTGGGGCACTCTTTGAAGTACTTTTATGTTGGTTGGATGAATCTGAGATTGTGTGATGCATATCGTATAATCATGCCCACGGATACTTGAGGTGACAATGGAGTATCTAGGTGACATTAGGGTTTTGGTTGATTTGTGTCTTAAGGTGTTATTCTAGTACGAACTCTTTTATAGATTGATCCGAAAGAATAACTTTGAGGTGGTTTCGTACCCTACCATAATCTCTACGTTTGTTCTCCGCTATTAGTGGCTTCAGGGTGACTCTTTGTTGCATGTTGAGGGCTTGTTATATGATCTATCTATGTTATTATTGTTGAGAGAACTTACACTAGTGAAAGTATGAACCCTAGGCCTTGTTTCCTATCATTGCAATACCGTTTACGCTCATGTTTATCACTTGTTACTTTGCTGTTTTTATTATTTCATATTACAAAAAACCTATATCTACCATCCATATTGCACTTGTAGCACCATCTCTTCGTCGAACTAGTGCACCTATACAATTTACCATTGTATTGGGTGTGTTGGGGACACAAGAGACTTTCTGTTATTTGGTTGCAGGGTTGTTTGAGAGAGATCATCTTCATCCTACGCCTCCCACGGATTGATAAACCTTAGGTCATCCACTTGAGGGAAATTTTCTACTGTCCTACAAACCTGTGAACTTGCAGGCCCAACAACGTCTACAAGAAGAAGGTTGCGTAGTAGACATCAAGCTCTTTTCTGGCGCCGTTGCCGGGGAGGCTAGGTAAGTGAACGTATATCTTTAGATCTTGTAATCGAATCTTTTTGTTTCTTGTTTTAGCACTAGTCTAGTTTATAAAAGAAAACTACAAAAAATGGAATTGAGTTTGTCTCACACGCTTCATCTTTTTAATATCTTTCGTGAGTATGATGGAAAGGAAAATTGTGCTCAAGTGCTAGAAGAAGAATTACATAGAATGCTTGGCATGAAATATGTGAATGATGAGCATGATTGCAATGTTGTTAGTATGAATTCCTTGAATATACATGATGCTAATGATATGCAAAGCTACAAGCTTGGGGAAGCTATGTTTGATGAAGATGATATTTTTTGTCCCCCAAGCTTTGATGAGCAAATTTACTATGATGAAAGCATGCCTCCTATCTATGATGATTATTGTGATGACACTTATGCTTTAAAGAATAATGATAACCATGAAACTTGTCATCTTGATCTTAATTCTCAATCATATGATAGTTATTTTGTTGAGTTTGCTCCCACTACTATTCCGAATGAGAAGAATTTTGCTTATGTGGAGAGTAATAAAATTTCTATGCTTGTAGATCATGAAAAGAATGCTTTAGGTGCTGGTTATATTGTTGAATTCATTCATGATGCTACTGAAAATTATTATGAGGGAGGAACATATGCTTGTAGGAATTGCAATAATATCAAGTTTCCTCTCTATGTGCTTAAAGTTTTGAAGTTATGCATGTTTTACCCTCCTATGCAAGTTGATTATTGTTCCCATAAATTGTTTGCTCACAAAATCCCTATGCATAAGAAGTGGGTTAGACTTAAATGTGCTAGTCATATTCTTCATGATGCTCTCTTTATGTTTCAATTCTTATCTTTTATGTGAGCATCATTGAAATCATCATGCCTAGCTAGGGGCGTTAAACGATAGCGCTTGTTGGGAGGCAACCCAATTTTATTTTAGTTTCTTGCTTTTTGGTTCTGTTTAGGAATAAATAATCCATCTAGCTTATGTTTAGATGTGGTTTTATGTTTTAATTAGTGTTTGTGCCAAGTAGAACCTTTGGGAAGACTTGGGTGAAGTCTTTATGATCATGCTGTAAAAAACAGAAACTTTAGCGCTCACGAGATTAGCTTCAACTTTTTACCGGAGAGTGCTATTTAGTTGATTATTTTTGCAGATGATTACTAGACAAATTCCTCAGGTCCACCAATTTATTTTAGAATTTTTGGAGTTCCAGAAGTTTGCGTTAGTCACAGATTACTACAGACTGTTCTGTTTTTGACAGATTCTGTTTTCATTGTGTTGTTTGCTTATTTTGATGAATCTATGGCTAGTAATTAGTTTATAAACCATAGAGAAGTTGGAATACAGTAGGTTTAACACCAATATAAATAAAGAAGGGCCATTTGCATTTCTGTCCCTAACTCGAACCACCTAATCAGATATACCCCTAATTCGAAAGCCTGCTCAAATTTGCCCCTCCGCCGTTAGTTGCACTTATAAAAATGCCCCTCCGTGCCGTTTCCGTCCAGTCAAAGCTGTTTGACCGTTATCTGGCCGTTTCTTTGACAATTTTGCCCCTGTGTCCATGTGCCCCTTAGTAGTTTGTCCCACTCTTAAAAAATAAAACGAATAAACACTTTCTCTCACCCTCTTTGTCACCCACACTTACATGTGGGGCCGATCTTGAAAAAAAAAGAACATGACTATTCAAACTAGTCCGACGGTTGCCGGCGGCGACCAAATCCCACGGCGGAGGCACAGTGGGAGGCTGCGAGGAGGCCAGCTGAGGGAACAAGGCGATAGCCCTCGCTCAACCACGTCCAGCGATGTGCTCTTCGGACCATATGGTTGCTGGAGCAAACGGCGGCGACCATTCTCGCGGCGGCTCCGGGCGGCGCAAGTGCGGCAGCTACCATGCGAGGGGGAGGGAGAGGAAACCGTCTGTGTGCCATTAAGGAGCTCACCAGGAGCAGGATGGCGACGCCGCTGGGGCTCGGGGAAGACTGGGCGGCGACGACGACGGTGGCGGCCATGACCGAGCTCAGATTTCATGGGGAAGACGGCCCGAGGCCATGGAGCTTGCTATGGAGGACTCCCAGGTCTTCTTTGGTACATCAGGATGCCATAGGAGCCGCTCGGAGCGGCTCATGTTCTTGAACGGCGTCGAATCGAAGGCGGCGGTCCGAGCTTCGGCGGTGGGGTAGATGTGTTGTGGTGCTCTGTCTGGGCGTCTCGGTCAAAATCATAGGCTGTTAGGATGAGGTCATGGCGTATGAGATTCCTGGCGAGGTGGCGGCGCTTCGGGTTGCCGTTGGCCATGTACTTGATAGACGCCGTCGACGGGGCGCTCTCTGGAGTGCTTGCATGACAGGGCTAGAGGGCGGGACAGGAACGAAGGCAAGCGGCAGAGGGAGAACAACGGAGAGAGGGTTGCAGCATCAGGGGAGGCCAGCGGCCAAGGCGACGCCCGTTCGGCACTCTCGCCGGAGTTGAGAGGTAGCGATCGTCGGGCCGTCGTTCGGCAGGGAGAGAGACAGAGAGAGGGGGAGGTGAGAGAGAGTTTTGTTTTTTCTATGGATGAGGGGCCCCACATGTAAGTGTGTGAGAGAGAGGGGGTGAGAGAAAGGGTTTTTCCATTTCATTTTTTGAGAGTGGGTCCCACCAGTAAGTGACACATGGAGGGAGGGGTAGAAATGTCCAGTAAACGCCCCGTAAACGGTCAAACCCCTTTGACCGGACGGAAACGGAGCGGAAGGGTATTTCTGTAAGGGAACCTAACGGCGGAGGGGCATTTTTTAGCAGGCTTTTGAATTAGGGGCAAATGTGAGTAGTGGGTTCGAGTTAGGGACACAGATGTAAAAGACCCAATAAAGAATGAGTCCATTACAGTACCTTGAAGTGGTGTTTTTTTTTCTTTCGCTAACGGAGCTCATGAGTTTTCTATTAAGTTTTGTGTGGTTGAAGTTTTCAAGTTTTGGGTAAAGATTCGATTGACTATGGAATAAGGAGTGGCAAGATCCTAATCTTGGGGATGCCCAAGGCACCCCAAGGTAATATTCAAGGATAACCAAGAGCCTAAGCTTGGGGATGCCCCGGAAGGCATACCCTCTTTCGTCTTCGTTCATCGGTAACTTTACTTGGAGCTATATTTTTATTCACCACATGATATGTGCTTTGCTTGGAGCATCATGTCATTTTGTTTTGTTTTGCTAGATGTTTGGATACAATACCAAGATCTGAAATTATTAAATGGGAGAGTCTTCACATAGTTGTATAATTATTCGACTACTCATTGATCTTCACTTATATCTTTCGGAGTAGTTTGTCATTTGCTCAAGTGCTTCACTTATATCTTTTAGAGCATGGTGGTAGTTTTATTTTTAAGAAATAGATGAACTCTCATGCTTCACTTATATTATTTCGAGAGTCTTAAATAGCATGGTAATTTTCTTAAATAATCCCAATATTCTAAGCATACAAGATTTGTAAGAATTCTTATGAGTGTGTTGAATACTAAGAGAAGTTTGATACTTGATAATTGTTTTGAGATATGGAGGTAGTGATATTAAAGTCATGCTAGTTGGGTGATTATGAATTTAAAGAATGCTTGTGTTGAAGTTAGGAAGTCCTATAGCATGCATGTATGGTTAAAGTTGTGTAACAAATTTGAAACATGAAGTGTACCTGGCTTGTGCATCCTTATGAGTGGCGGTCGGGGACGAGCGATGGTCTTTTCCTACCAATCTATCCCCCTAGGAGCATGTGCGTAGTACTTGATTTTTGATGTCTTCTAAATTTTTGCAATAAGTATATGAGTTCTTTTGACTAATGTTGAGTCCATGGATTATACGCATTTTTACCTTTCCGCCTTTGCTAGCCTCTTCGGTTCCGTGCATTGCCCTTTCTCACCTTGAGAGTTGGTGCAAACTTCGCCGGTACATCCAAACCCCGTGATACGATACGCTCTATCACACATAAACCTCCTTATATCTTCCTCAAAACAGCCACCATACCTACCTATTATGGCATTTCCATAGCCATTCCGAGATATATTGCCATTGCATGATCATGTAGTTGACATCGTATTTGTGGCAAATCCACCATGCATTATTTTTCATACATGTCACTCTTGATTCATTGCACCATCCCGATACACCGCCGGAGGCATTCATATAGAGTCATATCTTGTTCTAGTTTCGAGTTGTAATCATTGAGTTGTAAATAAATAGAAGTGTGATGATCATCATTATTAGAGCATTGCCCAAACAAAAAAAAACAAACAAAAAAAGAGAAAGGCCAAAAAAAAGAGAAAGGCCCAAAAAAAATAAAAATAAAACTAAAAAGGGCAATGCTACTATCTCTTTTTCCACACTTGTGCTTCAAAGTAGCACCATGTTTTTCATATAGTGAGTCTCATAAGTTGTCTTTTTCATACTAGTGGGAATCTTTCATTATAGAACTTGGCTTGTATATTCCTACGATGGGCTTCCTCAAATGCCCTAGGTCTTCATGAGCAAGCAAGTTGGATGCACACCCACTAGTTTTATTTTGTTGAGCATTCATAGCTCTAGTGCATCCGTTGCATGGCAATCCCTACTCCTTGCATTAACATCAACCGATGGGCATCTCCATAGCTCATTGATTAGCCTCGTTGATGTGAGACTTTCTCCTTTTTTGTCTTCTCCACACAATCCCCATCATCATATTCTGTTCCACCCATAGTGCTATATCCATGGCTCACGCTCATGTATTGCGTGAAGGTTGAAAAAGTTTGAGATTATTTAAGTATGAAACAATTTATTGGCTTGTCATCGGGGGTATAGAAGTTGGGAACATCTTTGTGTGACGAAAATGAAGCATAGCCTAACTATATGATTTTGTAGGGATGAACTTTCTTTTGCCATGCTATTTCGAGAAGACATGATTACTTTGATTAGTATGCTTGAAGTATTACTATTTCTGTTATCAATATGAACTTTTGTCTTGAATCTTTCGAATCTGAATATTCATATCACAAGTAAGAAGAATTACATTGAAATTATGCCAAATTATCACTCCGCATCAAAAATTCTTTTTTATCATTTACCTACTCGAGGACGAGCAGGAATTAAGCTTGGGGATGCTTGATACGTCTCCAACGTATCTATAATTTTTGATTGCTCCATGCTACTTTATCTACTGTTTTACGCAATATTGGGCTTTATTATCCACTTTTATAGTATTTTTGGGACTAACCTATTAACCGGAGGCCCAGCCCAGATTTGCTGTTTTATGCCTATTTCAGTGTTTCGAGGAAAAGGAATATCAGACGGAGTCAAAACGGAACGAAATCAACTGGAGAAGTTATTTTTGGAAGGAAACCCACCTGATGGACTTGGACTCCACGTCAGAAGATACGGGAGGTGCTCACGAGGGTGGGGGGAGCGCCCACCCCCCTGGGCGCGCCCCCTGCCTCCTGGGGCCCCCGTAGATCCACCGACGTACTCCTTTCACCCATATATACCTACGTACCCTAAAACTTCTAGAACAGAAGATAGATCAGGAGTTCCGCCGCCGCAAGCCTCCAGAGCCACGAAAAACCAATCGGGGCCCCTTTCCGGTACCCTGCCGGAGGGGGGATCCATCACCGGTGGCCATCTTCATCATCCCGGCGCTCTCCATGACGAGGAGGGAGTAGTTCACCCTCGGGGCTGAGGGTATGTACCAGTAGCTATGTGTTTGATCTCTATCTCTCTCTCGTGTTCCAATCTATGGCACGATCTTGATGTATCCCGAGCTTTGCTATTGTAGTTGGATCTTATGATGTTTCTCCCCCTCTACTCTCTTGTGATGAATTGAGTTTCCCCTTTGAAGTTATCTTATCGGATTGAGTCTTTTATGAGAACACTTGATGTATATCTTGGTGATCAACTTGCGGGTTTTGTGACATTGGGAACCTATGCATAGGGGTTGGCACACCTTCTTGACTCTCCGGTAGAAACTTTGGGGCACTCTTTGAAGTACTTTTATGTTGGTTGGATGAATCTGAGATTGTGTGATGCATATCGTATAATCATGTCCACGGATACTTGAGGTGACAATGGAGTATGTAGGTGACATTAGGGTTTTGGTTGATTTGTGTCTTAAGGTGTTGTTCTAGTACAAACTCTTTTATAGATTGATCCGAAAGAATAACTTTGAGGTGGTTTCGTACCCTACCATAATCTCTACGTTTGTTCTCCGCTATTAGTGGATTCGGAGTGGCTCTTTGTTGCATGTTGAGGGCTTGTTATATGATCTATCTATGTTATTATTGTTGAGAGAACTTACACTAGTGAACGTATGAACCCTAGGCCTTGTTTCGTATCATTGCAATACCGTTTACGCTCACGTTTATCACTTGTTACCTTGCTGTTTTTATTATTTCAGATTATAAAAACCTATATCGACCATCCATATTGCATTTGTATCACCATCTCTTCGCCGAACTAGTGCACCTATACAATTTACCATTGTATTGGGTGTGTTGGGGACACAAGAGAGTTTTTGTTATTTGGTTGCAGGGTTGTTTGAGAGAGACCATCTTCATCCTACGCCTCCCACAGATTGATAAACCTTAGGTCATCCACTTGAGGGAAATTTGCTACTGTCCTACAAACCCGTGCACTTGCGGGCCCAACAACGTCTACAAGAAGAAGGTTGCGTAGTAGACATCAAAGGGAACTAGCCCCAAGTGGGCTGGGCACCATCCTCCTGTTGGGGAACGTAGTATAAATTCAAAATTTTCTACGCATCACCAAGATCAATCTATGGAGATTCTAGCAACAAGAGAGGGAGAGGATGAGCATCTTCATACCCTTGAAGATCGCTAAGCGGAAGCGTTACAAGAACGCGGATGAAGGAGTCGTACTCGCAGCGATTCAGATCGCGGTTGATTCCGATCTAAGCACCGAACAACGGTGCCTCCGCGTTCAACACACGTACAGCCCGGGGACGTCTCCTCCTTCTTGATCCAGCAAGGGGAGAGGAGAAGTTGAGGGAGAACTCCGACAGCACGACGGCATGGTGGTGATGGAGCTCGTGGTTCTCCGGCAGGGCTTCGCCAAGCACTACGGAGGAGGAGGAGGTGTTGGAGGAGGGAGAGGGCTGCGCCAGGGGAAGGGTGCGGCTGCCCTCTTCCCTAGGGGAGGGGCGGCGGCCATAGGGGAAACCCTAGATGGGTTTTGGCGCCCCCACCCCCTAGGAAACTTGCCCCCAAGCCGGGAGGGGTGGCTGCCCTAGGGGTGGCGCCCCCACCTCTCCAGGTTACGTGAGATGGGGTGGGAGGGGCGCTCAGCCCCTTAGTGGGCTGATGTGCCCTCTCCCCTTGGCCCATAAGGCCCCCCAAAGCTTGCCGGGCCTCCAAATCCCTTTCGGACACGCTGGTCATCACCTGGTACCCCCGGAACAATTCCGGACTCCAATACCCTTCGTCCAATATACTGATCTTCACCTCTGGACCATTCCGAGCTCCTCGTCATGTCCGGATCTCATCCGGACTCGAACAACCTTCGGTAACCACATACTATTTCCCATAACAACTCTAGCGTCACCGAACCTTAAGTGTGTAGACCCTACGGGTTCGGGAACCATGCAGACATGACTAAGACGTTCTCCGGTCAATAACCAATAGCGGGATCTGGATACCCATGTTGGCTCCCACATGTTCCACGATGATCTCATCGGATGAACCACGATGTCAAGGATTCAAGCAATCCCGTATGCAATTCCCTTTGTCTACTGGTATAGTACTTGCCCGAGATTCGATCGTCGGTATCCCGATACCTTGTTCAATCTCGTTACCGGCAAGTCTCTTTACTCGTTCCGTAACACATCATCCCGTGATCAACCCCTTGGTCACATTGTGCACATTATGATGATGTCCTACCGAGTGGGCCCAGAGATACCTCTCCGTCACACGGAGTGACAAATTCCAGTCTCGATTCGTGCCAACCCAACAGACACTTTCGGAGATACCCGTAGTGCACCTTTATAGCCACCCAGTTACGTTGTGACGTTTGGTACACCCAAAGCATTCCTACGGTATCCGGGAGTTGCACAATCTCATGGTCTAAGGAAATGATACTTAACATTAGAAAAGCTTTAGCATCTGAACTACGATCTTTGTGCTAGGCTTAGGATTGGGTATTGTCCATCACATCATTCTCCTAATGATGTGATCCCGTTATCAACAACATCCAATGTCCATGGTCAGGAAACCGTAACCATCTATTGATCAACGAGCTAGTCAACTAGAGGCTTACTAGGGACATGGTGTTGTCTATGTACCCACACATGTATCTGAGTTTCCTATCAATACAATTATAGCATGGATAATAAACGATTATCATGAACAAGGAAATATAATAATAATAACTAATTTATTATTGCCTCTAGGGCATATTTCCAACACCTCCCTAGGGCCCATGCGCCTAGGGTTGGAGGGAACCCTAAAGGGGGCGCCCCCCTTGGCTTGGGGGGCAAGCCCCCTCCCCTTGGCAGCCGCCCCACCTCTAGATCTCATCTAGAGGGGGCGGCCCCCTTCCCCTTCACCCTATAAATAGAGGGTAGGAGGGAGGGCAGCCGCACCACATCCAAGGCGCAGCCCTCCCCCTCTTCAACACCTCTCCTCCTCCGTTTGAGCTTGGTGAAGCCCTGTCGGAGAACCGCTGCTCCACCACCACCACGCTGTCGTGCTGATACTGGAGTTATCTTCCCCAACCTCTCCCTCCACCTTGCTGGATCAAGGCGCGGGAGACGTCACCGAGCTGCACGTGTGTTGAACGTGGAGGCGCCGTTGTTCGGTGCTAAGATCGGAATCAACCGCGATCTGAATCGCTACGTGTACGACTCCTCCAACGGCATTCTTGCAACGCTTCCGTTTCACGATCTTCAAGGGTATGAAGATTCACTCCCCTCTCTCTCGTTGCTAGTCTCTCCATAGATTGATCTTGGTGATGCATAGAATTTTTTTATTTCTGCAACGATCCACAGCAGATCTGCATATTTTCAAGCTTCAACACTTCATTCTTCTTCTATTTTAAAGAAGTACATGGTGCTTCGCATCTAATCTCATCTCTAATCACATCTAGGTCTCATGTCTGGCCTCTTGCAAAGAGTGCACGAACATCTATCAATTTCCAGTCTATCAATAGATCGATGTACTCTTCTTTTTCCAATACCAAAACTTGCATCCATCCTACACACATAGACGAGCAAACAATGAGCTATTGAAATTGCGCCGAATCCAGTGACATGCTGAATCAAAACAAGCACATGCCCCATTATTTGTGCACTTGAAGAACACCCATCCCGGATGTTGCGGCATGGTAGAAACTCGGTGCACCACCTGCCGCGTGCAATCGTCCCATTGTATGACCGGCAACGGCGAGCCAGCGAGCCACTGCGCGCGCCAGCGCTGAGCTCGTGCGACGGATGGGCGTGTATTTGTCGGTGAACCTCCGACGCGAGAGATTCAAGTGGCTAGAGGACGAGTTGGTACCTGCATGCGGCCCGGAGGCGTTGTCGGGGCTGTGTGGTCCGCTTCCCGACCAATCCATGGCAAGGAGCAGCCGCCGGCTGCCGGAAACGCCAAATCCGTGTTGGAAATATGCCCTAGAGGTCCACCGGGAGGGTCCACCTGCCCCGGAGGGCCTTATGGGCTGTAGGTGGAAGGGAACCAGCCCCTAAGTGGGCTGGGCGCCATCCCCCCTAGGGCCCATGCACCGAGGGTTGGGGGAACCCTAAAGGGGGCGCCGCCCTTGCTTGGGGGGCAAGCCCCCTCCCCCTTGGCCGCCGCCCCCCTCTAGATCTCATCTAGAGGGGCCGGCCCCCTTCCCCCTTCTCCCTATAAATAGAGGGGTGGAGGGAGGGTTGCAGCGCCACATCCAAGGCGCAGCCCCTCCCCTCCCCAACTCCTCTCCTCCGACGCAAGAGCTTGGCGAAGCCCTGCCGGAGAACTGCCACTCCATCACCACCATGCTGTCGTGCTGCTGTTGGAGCCTTCTTTCTCAACCTCTCCCTCCTCCTTGCTGGATCAGGGCGCGGGAGACGTCACCGGGCTGCACGTGTGTTGAGCGCGGAGGCACCGTTGTTCGGTGCTTAGATCGGATTCGGCCGCAATCTGAATCGCTATGTTACGACTCCTCCAACCGCGTTCTTGCAACACTTCTGACTCGCGATCTTCAAGGGTATGAAGATGCACTCCCTTCTCTCTCGTTGCTAGTTACTCCATAGATTGATCTTGGTGATGCGTAGAATTTTTTTAATTTCTGCTATGATCCCCAACAGTGGCATCATGAGCTAGGTATATGCGTAGTTTCTATGCACGAGTAGAACACAAGTTTGTTGTGGGCGTCGATTTTGTCAATTTACTTGCCACTACTAGTCTTATCTTGTTTCGGCGGCATCATGGGATGAAGCGGCCCGGACCGACCTTACACGTACGCTTACGTGAGACAGGTTCCACCGACTAACATGCACTAGTTGCATAAGGTGGCTAGCGGGTGTCTGTCTCTCCCACTTTAGTCAGATCGGATTTGATGAAAAGGGTCCTTATGAAGGGTAAATAGCAATTGGCATATCACGTTGTGGTTTTGGCGTAGGTAAGAAACGTTCTTGCTAGAAACCTATAGCAGCCACGTAAAAAACTTGCAACAACAATTAGAGGATGTCTAACTTGTTTTTGCAGCATATGCCTTGTGATGAGATATGGCCATAAAGGATGTGATGAATGAAACATATGTGATGTATGAGATTGATCATATTCTTGTAATAGGAATCACGACTTGCATGTCGATGAGTATGACAACCGGCAGGAGCCATAGGAGTTGTCTTTACTTATTGTATGACATGCGTGTCATTGCATAACGCCATGTAATTACTTTACTTTATTGTTAAACCGTTAGCCAGAGTAGTAGAAGTAATAGTTGGTGAGAAAACTTCATGAAGACACGATGATGGAGATCATGATGATGGAGATCATGGTGTCATGCCGGTGACGATGATGATCATGGCGCCCCGAAGATGGAGATCAAAAGGAGCAAAATGATATTGGCCATATCATGTCACTATTTGATTGCATGTGATGTTTATCATGTTTTTGCATCTTATTTGATTAGAACGACGGTAGCATAAATAAGATGATCCCTCATAAAATTTCAAGAAAGTGTTCCCCCTAACTGTGCACCGTTGCGGAGGTTCGTTGTTTCGAAGCACCACATGATGATCGGGTGTGATAGATTCTAACGTTTGCATAGAATGGGTGTAAGCCAGATTTACACATGCAAAACACTTAGGTTGACTTGACGAGCCTAGCATGTACAGACATGTCCTCGGAACACATGAGACCGAAAGGTCGAACATGAGTCGTATAGCAGATACGATCAACATGAAGATGTTCACCGATGATGACTAGTCCGTCTCACGTGATGATCGGACACGGCCTAGTTGACTCGGATCATGTATCACTTAGATGACTAGAGGGATGTCTATCTGATTGGGAGTTCATTAAATAATTTGATTAGATGAACTTAATTATCATGAACTTAGTCTAACAATCTTTACAATATGTCTTATAGATCAAATGGCCCACACTAATGTTGTCCTCAACTTCAACACGTTCCTAGAGAAAACCAAGCTGAAAGATGATGGTAGCAACTGTACGGACTGGTTCCGGAACTTGAGGATCATCCTCATAGCTGCCAAGAAAGCATATGTCCTTGAAGCACCCCTAGGTGAAGCACCTTGTCGGTGTCAAAACCGGCGGATCTCGGGTAGGGGGTCCCAAGCAGTGCGTCTTAGGATCAATGGTAACAGGAGGCAAGGGACACGATGTTTTACCCAGGTTCGGGCCCTCTCGATGGAGGTAAAACCCTACGTCCTGCTTGATTAATATTGATGATATGGGTAGTACAAGAGTAGATCTACCACGAGATCGTAGAGGCTAAACCCTAAAAGCTAGCCTATGGTATGATTGTTGTTGTATATGTCTATCGACTAGCCTGGCCCGGTTTATATAATGCACCGAGGCCTAGGATAACAAGAGTCCTAGCCGAATCGCCGGTGGGGAGGAGTCCTTGTCTTGATCGCCAAGTCTTGTTGATTCTTCCTTGTATGCGGCAACTGTCCGGCTGGCCCATGAGTATACGGCCATGGGGTCCTCGGCCCAATCCAACCGATCGGGAGACGACGCGTTGAGTACCCCTAGTCCAGACACCGTCGAGCCCCTGAACCGGTCTTCGTTAGGGACGCCTCGATTCTTCCGAACTGTTCTTCATCTTCGTTGCGGTCTTGAAAACTGGTTCAACAAATCTTCTCATCTTCTATCTTGAGGATCGCCAAATGCATTCGACGCGTTGGGCATCCGAGGAGCCCTTTAAGTTCTGGCCTTTATCAATGCCTTGTTATTTTTATGCCATGCCTCGGGTTTGAAGTTGTTCCCGGGTGGCAAGGTCCTCTTGCGTCCGAGCTCCAACGCCGGACTACATTCGAGGTATCTTTTGCAGCCGAGCACCAATGCCGGACTGCTTCCCAGCTCTAACGTCGGACTATGTATCCGAGCTCCAACGCCGGACTGTATCCGAGCTCCAACACCGGACTTTATCCGAGGTGTCATAAATCACCTTGGTTCAAAGAAGTTGGAAGGAGTTTAACCGAGCTTAATGCCGGAACTGCCCTCTAAGGAGCCAGCCACTGGCATCCGAGCTATATGTCGAATCGCTTCGAGGTGGTTAAGCACCTCGGTCGTGGCTGATTTTTGGTCAATGTTTTTATTGATGTAATTTATTCTCGACGAGATATATAGTCAAGAGCCCTCAAGGTATGTATCGGTCTAAAACCCGAGATGCACGAAGGATGACATAAGACCGCTGATCCCGTGGCACGAGACTCAAAGTTGATTTGCAAAATCGGTCCGAGGATCAAGTCCTAGCTCGCAAAAACACTTCGACACAAAAAGCGGCGTGCTCGATCCTCGAGACTCAGGTTGGGTGCGGCCGACCAACCCGAGGATCAAAATCTCCTCGAAACTGTATTGCACTTAAGATTTTCTGCATAGAACAAGCAATGCAGAGCCCCGAGACACCGGGTCGGTGGAAACACCATATCAGGGGATCAATGTGCCCCTTTAATATTTGTAAGTAATATGCCCGAAGCCCAGTAGCCCCCGAGCCTTAATGCGGGCACGGGTGGCCGAATTAAGGATCAATATCCATAGTAAAATCACAAATTATGTGTAATGACTCAATGTATCCAAGTACTTTATGTCATTAATGCTCGGATCCGCATTGTACAAAACTTTGTTGACCGACCATGGGCTTTAACCTCCTCGGCCGGTAGCCGAGGAGTGTTTGTCCTACTTTATAAAGCCTTTATGAGGGCAAAGATTTACGACAAACAAGGCAATCTGGTCATACGGCTTTCTAAACAAAGGTACGCAGAGAGATATGTTATATTGCTGTTTAACAGAAGAAATGTCTTCCAAAGAAAATAGTCCCGCTATCGGTTCCTTTCTTTGGGTTGTCATGCTAAGCATGATCATGAAACCTCAGCTCCAATGTAAGAGCAAAAGATCGAGGATTTAGTTTGGGAGGCCAGTTACTAGCCCCCGCCGTGTTCGGCGATAGACGAGGTCAAGCCGGAAACACTTCGGCCAATGTTGTGAATGGCCCGTCATTTAATATAGTCATCGGATCGCTGACCAGTTTACACCTATTGTGACAGTCAGTTTTTGGCTTTCTCCACTGAGGTGCTTGACCATGCAAGCTGGAAGCACAATCGCATGGTTCTCCTTTGCACACCTAGCCGAACAAAGCGGGCGTAGGAGGCAAGCGCGAGCCGGGCAACCCAACTATTGACCAAGACACAATTGAAACTGATGCATATATAGCAATATCCGAGAATGTTTTGCCGAATCTCTAAAGGAGTCCGCGTTGCATCATGCGAGACTTGTGTTGAAAACACACAAATAGTTGAAAAGTGCCAAAATCTTGGTAAACCAAAAAAGTCAAGAAAAACATGACGTCCGAACAAGATCAAGTGTTCGTGCCAATCCAAAATTGACCGTAGAAAAAAAAGTGCTTCTGCCGTGCTTGAACATGACACATCCTATCTCAAGACGTCAAGTGGGTCAGCCTACGGATTAGGCAAGTTTAGAAAACTAAACTCTAGCGATTTCGAGAGAGAAATTAGGCTCCTCGGCTAGTGACCGCACACTCGTGTCGAGAAAAGGAGTGATAAATAATAAAAACTTTGCAAGGACTATGAAGAAAAGCACTTAGTATGAAACGGCTCAAATAACATAAGAGCCCCCAAGTGACTTGGGTAAAAGTTGATAATGTAAGGTGACATGTAGAATGCCTTCTAGCCGGATTGTAGATCGTTTGTCATAGCGGACCTTTTAAACCCGACCTCGGGACCCAATAGTCCGGAGTGTGTCCGAATACCTTCGTGGTTATATAAGAACCGTGGTATGCACGGAGACAAGGCGTAGGGGTCATTAGTGCTGTATCGCACAAGTGCCCAACTAGTTATGTTATATTACATGGGTAGTAAGAAACATCTTCCGGGAGAATAGTTACATTAAGGGTTCCTTTCGCTGGGATGCATGCCCTAAAGTGCATGTCAAAGCTGCTATGAAAGCGTAAAATCATCGGCAGATGGGTAAATAATTAAAAATCATCTTTTAGTTCACCGACCGAGTATTCCCTTAAGAACGCTTAGCTTTGGTTTCACCTACCGAGGTACACATCCGGCTGACCCGCAGTAGAATAATCGCAGAGGTGCTCCTTTACCACCTAGCCGAACAATCGGGAACGAGGGGTAAGCACAGGAGCCAGCAACCCAGCTTGGCCAAAACTTAAGTCATATCGATGCATATAATGGTGAATAAAAGGTACATGCGGAAGTGTGACACATGTGTTGGGCATAAAGCCCGATTAATAAGCTTCATTAAAGAAGCCCCAGTATAATGAGCGCGGGTAGCGCGTCAAGTGTCTTGAACAAAGTTTCGACAAGGAAAATTTGTACAAGCAACTTTTACAAAAAGTATAATTCTTGGTCGCACCAACACAAGTTAGAATTTAAAACTTTGAGCATGAAGGCAACTTAGCTGGTTAATGTGTCCGTATTGACGACGCGATGCGAGCTTGATGCGGGACAAGGTTCCATCCCCAAGCCGGTCCCGAGGTGGCGGAGCAAGGAGCTCGGCACTCAAGTGGTGACATAGCACGGTCAATGCAGGACGGCAGAGTGATGCCAAGTCCCGGCATGGGGTAATGAAGTGTTGACGAAGCCCCGTCCGGCCGAGGTGACGCCAAAGGATATAGTCCGGCTGGATCATTTTCCATGCACAAAAATAGTGCATACCGGGATAATAGTAATAATAGGAATAAAAAATGTTGCATAATAAATAATTTATGCAAAGTGAGTAGTAAAAGAAATATGGCCTGCGCGAAGTTGATGTCGATGCAGGTCGTCGGCGTAATGCAATAAAGGCATGGCAAAGCTCGGATTCACAGTCGGTCCGAGTTCCGGATGCGGCGTTCGCCGAACTCTGTGTACGGAAACTGACCGAACCATCATGCGACCGTCGATAATGCGGCCACCATTTGATAGACCTGGTTTATTTGTTGTAGCAATCCGAAGGAAGGTGATTCCCAAAATTGGGACTCGATCCACGCACCCATTGCCTGGTCGGCTAGTGACGCCGAAGTGTCCGGAGTAGGTTGATGAAGAGATGGCGAAGCCCCCGGTCCAGCCGAGATGTCGAAGTAGGTCGGCGTGATGGACACCAGCTTGAAGAAGCAGTAGTGCGGCCATGCCGATGCAGGTCGTGACGTGGTCGATGCTGGCTTGATGAAGGGACCGTGTGGCGATGCTGGTATGCCCGCTACGTGTAATCCGTGGGGCGGCGATGTTGGTGATGATTTATCCTTCGCGATGCCGGACTCTTGTTCGGCTTGCCGAGATGATGATCCGGAAAAGTTGAGCTCGGCTCAACAAAGTGACGACGCGTCTAGCGCAGGTCGGCAGCCGTGGAGCAATATTGCCGGACTGGTTTGACACCAGCATGATGTTGAAGATCATGTTCAAAAGATCTTAAAGTTAGTGGGATGTGTTCGGAAACAAAACACAATACCCCATACAAAAATTCCTTCAAAAAGGATGTCCAAAATCCCGTTCATAAAAAAGACGAACTCGGGTCGGATTCGTTTTCGCGGAGGAAACAGATCCGAAAAGTGATGCACTAATCGGAAGGTTCCCGGAGTTTGGACGGTCGGATCGAGCTGAAATTTTGAGGGGTGGTAGATATAGGAATTCCGCAGCCGATCAACGGTTGGATCTTCCAAAGGAAGTCCGAGCTGGAAGCTGGACACCACGCCCTAAACTCGTCCGGATTCTCGTCAAGATTCAATGCGGCTCCGGTATATCGGAGATTGCCAGAGATTCCTCCATCGGAACTCGACGAAATTTTCCAGTGTTGTCGTAGACTGAATTCCGCATAATTCCACCGAAACAATCGTTAAAACGACGGCGGTGGCGGCGGACACAATTCCGCTGTTCAGAAAAACAGTACGGTCGCCCGAGGGCAATGTTGACGTTGAGCCCCCGGGCTCCCTGGATGATTCCTCCATGATCTTGATAGAGATCGGAGTTGATGTTGATGAAGGCCCTCATCCGAACATGACGATCGGAGGTAGGGCGCAGTCCTTGGTCGAACCAAGGTGACCAGTCGAGCTGGTGACGAAGATGCCGAAGTTGCAGTTGATCTGCAGGCGAGCCATTGATCCTTTCGCCGATCACACAGCGGAACTCTCAATGAAAGCACCAATGTCGGTGTCAAAACCGGCGGATCTCGGGTAGGGGGTCCCAAGCAGTGCGTCTTAGGATCAATGGTAACAGGAGGTAAGGGACACGATGTTTTACCCAGGTTCGGGCCCTCTCGATGGAGGTAAAACCCTACGTCCTGCTTGATTAATATTGATGATATGGGTAGTACAAGAGTAGATCTACCACGAGATCGTAGAGGCTAAACCCTAAAAGCTAGCCTATGGTATGACTGTTGTTGTATATGTCTATCGACTAGCCTGGCCCCGGTTTATATAATGCACCAGAGGCCTAGGATAACAAGAGTCCTAGCCGAATACGCCGGTGGGGGAGGAGTCCTTGCCTTCATCGCCAAGTCTTGTTGATTCTTCCTTGTATGCGGCAGCTGTCCGGACTGGCCCATGAGTATACGGCCATGGGGGTCCTCGGCCCAATCCAACTGATCGGGAGACGACGCGTTGAGTACCCCCTAGTCCAGGACACCGTCACACCTGTTCCAGCGAACCAAGACGTTATGAACGCCTGGCAGTCGTGTGTTGATGATTACTCCCTGGTACAGTGCGGCATGCTTTACAGCTTAGAACCGGGGATCCAAAAGCGTTTCGAGCAGCACGGAGCATATGAGATGTTCCAAGAGCTGAAAATGGTTTTCCAAGCTCATGCCCGGGTCGAGAGATACGAAGTCTCCGACAAGTTCTATAGTTGTATGATGGAGGAGAATAGTTCCGTCAGCGAACACATACTCAAAATGTCTGGGTTGCACAACCGCTTGTCCCAGCTGGGAGTTAATCTCCCGGATGAAGCAGTCATTGACAAAATCCTTCAGTCGCTCCCACCAAGCTACAAGAGCTTTGTGATGAACTTCAATATGCAGGGGATGGAGAAAACCATTCCTGAGGTATATTCGATGCTGAAATCAGCGGAGGTGGAGATCAAAAAGGAACATCAACTGTTGATGGTGAATAAAACCACTAAGTTCAAGAAAGGCAAGGGTAAAAAGGGCTTCAAGAAAGACGGCAAGGGAGTTGCCGCGCCCGGTAAGCAAGCTGCCGGGAAGAAGCCAAAGAATGGACCCAAGCCTGAGACTGAGTGTTTTTATTGCAAGGGGAATGGTCACTGGAAGCGGAACTGCCCCAAGTACTTAGCGAACAAGAAGGCCGGCAACACCAAAGGTATATGTGATATACATGTTATTTATGTGTACCTTACCAGTGCTCGTAGTAGCTCCTGGGTATTTGATACCGGTGCGGTTGCTCATATTTGTAACTCAAAACAGGAGTTGCGGAATAAGCGGAGACTGGCGAAGGACGAGGTGACGATGCGCGTCGGGAATGGTTCCAAGGTCGATGTGATCGTCGTCGGCACGGTACCTCTACATTTACCTACGGGGTTAGTTTTAAACCTCAATAATTGTTATTTAGTGTCAGCTTTGAGCATGAACATTGCATCTAGATCTCGTTCAATACGAGATTGCTACTCATTTAAATTCGAGAATAATGGTTGTTCTATTTATATGAGAGATATGTTTTATGGTCATGCCCCGCTGGTCAATGGTTTATTCTTAATGAATCTCGAACGTAATGTTACACATATTCATAGTGTGAGTACCAAAAGATGTAAGGTTGATAATGATAGTCCCACATACTTGTGGCACTGCCGCTGAGGGAGTCCTGGATTAGGGGGTGTCCGGATAGCCGAACTATCACCGTTGGCCGGACTCCTGGACTATGAAGATACAAGATTGAAGACTTCGTCCCATGTCCGGATGGGACTTTCCTTGGTGTGGAAGGCAAGCTTGGCGATACGGATATGTAGATCTCCTACCATTGTAACCGACTCTGTGTAACCCTAACCCTATCCGGTGTCTATATAAACCGGAGGGTTTTAGTCCGTAGGACGAACAAAAATCATACCATAGGCTAGCTTCTAGGGTCTAGCCTCTCAGATCTCGTGGTAGATCCGCTCTTGTACTACCCATATCATCAATATTAATCAAGCAGGAGTAGGGTTTTACCTCCATCAAGAGGGCCCGAACCTGGGTAAAAACATCGTGTCCCTTGTCTCCTGTTACCATCCGCCTAGACGCACAGTTCGGGACCCCCTACCCGAGATCCGCCGGTTTTGACACCGACATTGGTGCTTTCATTGAGAGTTCCTCTGTGTCGTCATCCTTAGGCCCCATGGCTCCTTCGATCATCAACAACGACGCGGTCCAGGGTGAGACTTTTCTCCCGGACAGATCTTTGTATTCGGGCGGCTTTGCATCGCGGGCCAATTCACTTGGCCATCCGAGCAGATCGAAAGCTACGCCCGCCATCAGGTCAGATTTGGGAGTTTGAACTACACGGCCGACATCCGCGGAGACTTGATCTTCGACGGATTCGAGCCACAGCCAAGCGCGCCAAGATCGTCTCTATGGGCACGATCTAGCTCGCCGCGAGCAGTGCCTCGAGGCCGCATTCAGCGTCCACTCCGACCCTTAGCTCGGAGCCGACTCCGTCGATCGAGGACGAGTGGTTGGACACCGCCTCGGGGGCTACAATCTCTACGGCGATTGAGACAAACTCCATCCCTGTCCTTTGCGAAGACCGTGACTCCAAGGTGCAGGACTCCTCTCTGGACTCCGAACCCTCCGCGCCCCTGCCAATCGAATCCAATTGGGCGCCGGTTATGGAGTTCACCGCCACGGACATCTTTCACCACTAGCCCTTTGGCGAGATCTTGAATTCACTAAAGTCTCTCTCTTTATCAGGAGAGCCCTGGCCGGACTACGGTCAGGAAGGTTGGGATGCGGACGACGAAGAAATTCAACGCCCACCCACCGCCCACTTTGTAGCCACTGTCGAAAGCTTAAACGACGTGCTCGATTTCGACTCCGAAGACATCAACGGTATGGACGACGATGTAGGAGGCAACCATGAACTAGCACCTATAGGATACTGGACAGCCACCTCATCCCACGATGTATACATGGTGGATACACCTAAAGGAAGTGACGACGAGGAACAACGGGACACTACGACGGATAAATCCCTCGAAAAGCAGTCAAAACGGCAACGTAAACGCCGCACCAAGTCCCGCCTCGACAAAGACGGCAGCCACACAGACCCAGCCATAGAGCAGGGCGAACCGGTGGACGACGAACATGCTATCGAGCAACCGTCCGAACAGGACAACTTGGATAAACAACCCGTCCCCGGCGAAGATAACAGTCCGGACGATCTCACGCCGGACAAATTGTTGGAGCAGAAGAACCTCCACAAAAGGCTTGTCGCCACTGCGCGTAGCCTGAAAAAGCGTATGGAAGCTCAAAACAGCGGAAGATGCACTCGAATCGATGGAGCAAAGTACTCAACACCGCAGAGAAATACGGCGACGATCGCCAAACAAAGAGCTACCCAAGCGCAAATTACTGCCTGATTCGATGAGGAGGCCGAGAGCCCCGCAATCAAAGAACAAAGAGGCCGCTGATCGGATAGACGACCACATGGCAAACATAGAGCGGCAAGCGGCGCTGCACACAAGCCGCACGCGATCCGCATAAGGATTCAGATCAAAAGGATGGCCCACCAGGTCCATCTATGGGCCGAAAGCAAGCTCTTCCAAGCAATGCAACACGCCAATTATCCGAACATCACGGCACACCCAAATATAGGGGTGCCGCACACCCCCTATGTTTCACCGATGAGGTGCTGGATCACGAATTCCCAGCGGGATTCAAACCCGTAAACATAGAGGCATACGACGGAACAATAGACCCTGGAGTCTGGATTGAGGATTACATCCTCCACATACACATGGCTAGAGGAGATGATCTCCACGCCATAAATTACTTACCCCTCAAGCTCAAAGGGCCAGCCCGGCATTGGCTCAAAAGCCTCCCTGAAAATACCATTGGAAGTTGGGAAGAGCTCGAGGATGCTTTTCGGGTAAATTTTCAAGGGACTTATGTCCGTCCTCCGGATGCAGATCATTTAAGTCACATAACTCAACAACCCGGAGAGTCAGCCCGCAAATTCTGGAACAGGTTCCTCATCAAAAACAACCAAATACTAGACTGTCCGGACGCCGAAGCCTTAGCAGCTTTCAAACACAACGTCCGAGACGAATGGCTCGCCAGACACCTCGGCCAGGAGAAGCCGAGAACAATGGCTGCATTAACAAGCCTCATGACCCACTTTTGCGCTGAGAGGATAGTTGGCTGGCAAGATGCGATACCAGCGACCCAAGTACATCCAAGTCGGGATGGAAATGGAAAACCACGACGCAACAAGGACCAGCGCCGGACAAAGGGAAACAGCCCGAAGAGCACGGCAATCAACGGCGGATTCAGAAGCTCCCGGCATAATCATAAAAAACTGCCCCTCAAGGACAACAGCGACGAGCTCTCCAACCTAAACAAAATCTTGGACAAAATATGCCAAATCCACAAGACTCCGGAAGCCCGCAAACCATACCCACAGAGATTGTTGGGTCTTCAAGCAGTCCGCAAACTCAATGCCGAACACAAGGGCTCGACACACCAAGCGAGGACGATGACGAACCCCACAAGCAGAGCACGGAAAAGAAAAGAATTTCCCACAAAAGTCAAAACAGTGAACTCACTTCAAGTGACAAAGGAAAACAGAGCGGCGCCCATAGAAACACGCTACCGCACGGTCTATCCCAGCAGAGTCCCAACGATGGTTGTCAAAACCAATCACCTTCGATCATCAGGACTATTCCGTAAGTATCCGGAACGCAGGATGGACTGCCTTGATATTAGATTCTATAATCGACGGACTCCAATTTACACAAGTCCTAATGGACGGAGGTAGCGATCTAAACCTGCTATATCAGGACACAATCCGCAAAATTGGGATAGACCCAACCAAAATTCGCCATAGCAACACCTCCTTCAAAGGGGTAATGCCAGGCCTATATGCCCATTGTACGGGCTCCCTACTGCTAGAAGTTGTGTTTGGCTCATCCGACAACTTCCTCCATGAAAAGTTAACCTTCCACATCGCCCCATTCAAAAGTAGCTATCAAGCACTACTGGGACGTGAAGCTTTCGCCCGCTTTAACGCAATACCGCATTATGCATCTCTTACACTTAAAATACCCGGTCCACGCGGAATCATCTCATTAAAAGGGAGTATCAAGTGTTACTCGAGCACGGAAGAATGTGAGACTGCCTTGGCAGCCCCACACTAATACGGATCCGCTAATCAAAGCACCTGAATAGGTCATTCGAACCTCGGACATGGCTAGACGAGTCCGGCGTAAACATATAAACGACTACTAGCGGCATACCCCCGTACAAGGGGCAACACGCATGTACAACAAGAGACAATAAAGCTCAATTTTATTCACTTTTCGAACCGTACTCTGTTTATTTAATATAAAGTACATTTTTCGCACGATCTTTTTTTTCTTTTATTTTCAACTAAGTTCTTCTCTTTTACAGATGAACACCGTGCTACACCCGTCCAGGATACGGCACAACGGAGACACAGGCGCAGACGCAAGAGGGACCCGCTGCAAGGATTCTTTTCATTAAGACCCTGCGTAAACCTTTTTTACTGTCTCTTGTTGATACACATCCCCGGTTTCTTGCTATAACCGAGGAGGAGGCTGGCGTTTGGCATCGGCCGCACCAGAATTTTTATGCGTGCACTGACACCGGGGCTTAGGGCATTATTCTGCCCGTTTTCATAAAGACCGAATACCTTAGGGAGTGTTCGGCGTCTCGAGTTAGGCCTTATATGCATCAGCTCTGAATCATGTCTTTGGTCAAATGTTGGGTTTGCCCGGATCCTGTGTTTTGCTGCCTTACGTTCCATTATATCGGCTAACGTGGCACCAGGAGAACTACTGCGATTGTGCCCCGGTTCGGCCAGGTGAGCACCTCAGTAGAGAAAGCCGAAAACTGACTGTCATGATATAGCGTGAGACTGGTCAACCACTCGATGACCCACCGGAATGTTTAGAATTCCCCCGCATTAACGAAGGGCCATTTCCCGGTCAGGCACATACACGCCCCAAATTCGGGAAGCGCGGTGCCCCTAGGGGCTATATAGTAGCCCCACCATCGAACTCCTATGGCTAAGTGAAAGTGATAAAGCATTATAGTCCGGTTGCCTAGTTTGCTACGCTACCACCTCCTTTACAGGACCAAGACGTTGGATTAAGTGTGAAAATGCGCCTTTTTGCAAACACCCCCGCACTATGTGCGTGGGGCTGAAGTCAAGACTGCCATCTTTCGGGTTATATACATATACATCAACGGTCGATAGGAGGTGTTTTAATACTTGAACGCACAAGTATAAAAAGCTCTTATATTATATTGAAACATTGTTTTCACAAATCATACATGTCATTAAAACATAATATCCTTCGAGCATCTGCGTCTCTATTAAACGAAGCGCCTGCAGACTTCCTCAAAATAGTGCTCGGCGGTACTCGGCTTCGTGCGAATCTTGGGATGCAACGTCGGTGGCCTTCATCTCCGCCCAGTATGTCTTGACACAGGCAAGAGCCATCCGCGCACCCTCTATGCATGCTGACCGCTTCATTGCATCGATATGCGGCACCGCACCAAGGAACTGTTGCACCAAGCCAAAATAACTCTTCGGCTCGGGCCTTTTCGGCCACAAATGAGTCACGACAGCCTTCATGGCAAGTCCGGACAACCTATTCAGCTCAGCCCATTCGGCCAAACGATCGGTTAATGAAAGTGGACGCTCCGGACTATGGAATGCGACCAAAAAGCTCTTCCATTCCATGATCCTTTTGACCTCGGAAGTGTTCGGCCGCGTCTGCGGCTTTTCGCCGCCAAGTCCAGATAAGCATCCTCCGCACCCCACAGCCGGTCCAATTGAGCGTACTTAGGGTCCGTGAATTTTCTCCGCATCAGAAAGGGCTTTCCAGCCGCAATATCTCCGGCCTGACGTAGCTCCTCCTTCATAGCTCTCATCGCAGAGCGAGTATCCTTGGCCTCGGTGGCGGCCTTTTTCAGGTCCTCTTGTTTCGCTCGATCTTCTTTTTCAAGAAGCTCGCAACGGTCAGTAGCATTCTTCAATTTCACGGCCATCTCGGCCATTTCTTTCTTGCTTCGGCAGTGAGCAGCCTGTTCGGCTTTTAGCTCTGCGGCCGCCTTTAAGGCCGCCGCATCACTTTTTCTGGCTTGCTCCTTGGCTCAAGCGAGCTCACCAAGGTTCTCCATAGCAGCGGCACCATCTGCATTAATCATACATGTTGTAAGGAATGGGCGTCAAGCTCCCTTACCAGGTGTCCGCGGAGAAGTTGCATACCTTGTGACTCGTCAAGCCGCTTATTAACAAGCGTGATATCCGCATCCGCCACGTCAAGTTGCCGCTTGATTCGGCAAATTCATCAGCCCGCTAGCCACCGGCGCTTCACCACCTACATAGGAAGAGCGCATATTATACCTGGGTTATGATCCTCGGCGCGCCGTCATTTTTTACACCGCACCAAGTCTCAGGGGCTACTATCTATACAGGGCGCATTTTATATGCAAAACTATCAGAAGGTACATCATTTTGCGTACCTCAAAACCCATCAGTAAACTTACGACGGCTTCATGCAATCTGCTCTCAGCGGATGAAATCCTTTCAATCACCGTACCCATTAACGTACGGTGATCTTCCGAGATAGACGCTCGCCCGAGCAGATCCTTCAGCTCCTCCGACCGTACACCCGTTGGGCTGGAGATATACGGCTGCCTTCTGTCCCGCCGGATTCGGAGAAGCCCTCTGCGACGACACCTCAGGGTCGTCCACCTCGCATAACGGTACGGCAGGCGGAGGCGTTTCGCTCTCCATCATCTCCGGACCAAGATCCCCTGAAGACGAGCTCTGCTTGAAGGGCTGAGATCCGAATTACAAGGTAAATTTCGGTTACCTTCGAAATAAAGCGGGATGTCTCTCTTTTCGCCCGCCCCCTTTACTTACGGCTCATTGGAGGCTGATCTCCTTGGGGAAATAGTGCGGCCGGGCATCTCCGCCGTGGGACCCTCGGGTGAAGATTTATTCCCCGCTTGAGGCTTTGGTCTCCTGATCTTGAAGCGGTCCTCTTCTCCCTTGGAGGGAGGGATTCTCGATCCCCTTTCTTGATAGCCTCCTTCACGGAGGTAGTAGTTCCTTGTTCCCCCTTCGCCTTGTTCAAAAGGAACAGCCTCTAGCATCTTGGTTAATACAGGATCCGGCGTGGTCTCAGGGAGGGGGGCCGGACACCTGATCAGTTTTGCTTTTGCTATCCACTCCTGTTTAAAGGATAGCTCTTTTAAGGGCAAGTGTATGATAGATATGTGGATGACATGTCCGGGTACAGGACTACTTACTTGAGTATCCAGGCGTTTGCAGCTCAGACCTGCGTCCTCGGTTAAGTCCAGACACATTGCTTGTGATCCGAAGATCAGTTGGTACATCTCCACGGGCGTTACGCCCATAAAATGTTGGAGAGCTCATGGTCCCTCCAGATTAAACTCCCACAGGCGGAGGGGGCGACGTTTGCAGGGCAAGATGCGACGAATCAGCATGACCTGCGCTACTACGACCAGATTGATCTGCCTCTCTCGGAGGTCTCGAATACGGCCCTGCAACAGAGGTACGTCCTTGGACGGTCCCCAGTCGAGCCCTTTATTGACCCATGACGCCCGCCGCAGTGGAGGACCCGAGCGGAAGGCAGGTGGCGCCGCCCATTTGGTGCCCCTAGGAGCGGTGATATAAAACCACTCCTGTTGCCATAAATTGAGCTCCTCTTGAGAAGAGCCATCAGGCCATGGAGCGTCCGCATTCTTGCTTATAACAGCCCCTCCACACTCTGCCTGATGCCACTTGATCATCTTCGGCTCCACTTTGAAGGCCTTGAGCCACAATCCAAAGTGAGGGGTAATGCGGAGGAAGGCTTCACATACGAAAATGAACGACGAGATGTGGAGGATGGACTCCGGATCCAAGTCATGGAATTCCAGCCAATAATAAAACATGAGCCCCCTCACAAAGGGGTCCGTCGGGAAGCCTAAACCCCGAAGGAAGTGAGACACGAATACCATGTTCTCACCAGGCTCGGGAGTGGGAATAACCTGCCCTTGGCCAGGCAGCCTATGCGAAATTTCGCCGGTTAGATACCTGGCGTCTCTCAGCTTTAGCACATCTTCTTCCGTGACAGAGGAAGATATCCACCGGTGTGCAGGTCGGAGCCGGAAATCGTTGAAGGTCCGAAGCGCCTAAATATGGAGCTTTGGGTGTTGGAACTCGAGGCGAGGGGCGGATTCGATTGAGATTGAAAGAAAAGAGCGGGCCTTGGTCTCGTTATAAAGAGGTTGACTACCAAGAGCCCTCCCCGTGACCGACCGTTCGGCACTCGCCTTCGATGGAGGAGGTGTGCCAACGGGCACGACTGGGTTACCCATGCACGTATTGATGAGAATCCCGAAATAAGGGGGGCACGATCTCCGCTCTGATAAGACGTGCCGAAGAAACCGCCTCGCTAAACGCGCTAAGGTGGAACAGTAAAAACGATTCGTATAAAGGCCTGGCCGTGGTGTGATGTCACGCCGCGGAATACGTCAGCAGATCTGTGCAAAGGTTATTCTCTCTACGGTGGTATGTGGAACTTGTTTTGCAGAGCCGGACACTATCCTTGTGTTCAAAATCTTCTATGAAGTATTCGGAGGAGGAACCCGCCTTGCAATGCCGAAGATAATATGCTACCGGATTCGTCGTCATTGAAGCCTGGTTCAGGGACTACCGAGGAGTCTGGATTAGGGGTGTCCGGATAGCGAACTATCACCGTTGGCGGACTCTGGACTATGAAGATACAGGATTGAAGACTTCGTCCCGTATCCGAATGGGACTTCCCTTGGCGTGGAAGGCAAGCTTGGCGATCTGGATATGTAGATCTCCTACCGTTGTAACCGACTCTGTAACCCTAACCCTATCTCGTGTCTATATAAACCGGAGGGTTTTAGTCCATAGGACGAACAACAATCATACCATAGGCTAGCTTCTAGGGTTTAGCCTCTCTGATCTCGTGGTAGATCCACTCTTGTACTACCCATATCATCAATATTAATCAAGCAGGAGTAGGGTTTTACCTCCATCGAGAGGGCCCGAACCTGGGTAAAAACATCGTGTCCCTTGTCTCCTGTTACCATCCGCCTAGCCGCACAGTTCGGGACCCCCTACCCGAGATCCGCCTGTTTTGACACCGACAGCCGCCTTGGTCACATTGGTGTCAAACGCATGAAGAAGATCCATGCAGATAAACTTTTGGAGTCTCTTGATTATGAATCATTTGACACATGCGAACCATGCCTCATGGGCAAAATGACCAAGACTCCGTTCTCCGGAACAATGGAGCGAGCAACCAACTTATTGGAAATCATACATATTGATGTGTGCGGTCCAATGAGCGTTGAGGCTCGAGGTGGTTATCGTTACGTTCTCACCCTCACCGATGACTTAAGTAGATATGGGTATGTCTACTTAATGAAACACAAGTCTGAGACCTTTGAAAAGTTCAAGGAATTTCAGAGTGAGGTTCAAAATCAACGTGACAGAAAAATAAAGTTCTTACGATCAGATCGTGGTGGGGAATATTTGAGTCA
Source organism: Aegilops longissima (assembly GCA_021605205.1). NCBI lineage: Eukaryota > Viridiplantae > Streptophyta > Magnoliopsida > Poales > Poaceae > Aegilops > Aegilops longissima. The sequence continues at coordinate 645,903,467 of CM038676.1, read as the reverse complement.
TGAATTTGGCACACACTTAAGGAAATGTGGAATCATTTCACAACTCACGCCGCCTGGAACACCTCAGCGTAATGGTGTGTCCGAACATCATAATCGCACTCTATTGGATATGGTGCGATCTATGATGTCTCTTACCGATCTACCGCTCTCATTTTGGGGCTATGCTTTAGAGACTGCCACATTCACTTTAAATAGGGCTCCGTTGAAATCCGTTGAGACAACACCGTATGAATTATGGTTTGGGAAGAAACATAAGCTGTCGTTTCTAAAAGTTTCGGTATGCGATGCTTATGTCAAGAAATTTAACCTGAAAAGCTCGAACCCAAGTCGGAAAAATAAGTCTTCATAGGATACCCTGAGGAAACCATAGGGTATACCCTCTACCTCAGATCCGAAGGCAAGATCTTTGTTGCCAAGAACAGGTCCTTTCTGGAGAAAGAGTTTCTCTCGAAAGAAGTAAGTGGGAGGAAAGTAGAACTTGATGAAGTACTGCCTCTTGAAGCGGAAAGTAGCGCAGCACAGGAAGATGTTTCTGTGGTGCCTGCACCGGCTAGAGAGGAGGTTAATGATGATGATCAAGGTACTTCCGATCAAGTTGCTACTGAACTTCGTAGGTCGACGAGGACACGTTCCACACCAGAATGGTATGGCAACCCTGTCTTGGAAATCATGTTGTTAGACAACGGTAAACCTTCGAACTATGAAGAAGCGATGGCGGGCCCAGATTCCAATAAATGGCTTGAAGCCATGCAATCCGAGATAGGATCCATGTATGAAAACAAAGTATGGACTTTGACAGACATGCCCGATGATAGGCGAGTGACAGAAAATAAATGGATCTTTAAGAAGAAGACGGACGCGGATGGTAATGTTACCATCTATAAAGCTCGACTTGTCGCTAAGGGTTATCGACAAGTTCAAGGGGTTGACTACGATGAGACGTTCTCACCCGTAGCGAAGCTAAAGTCCGTCCGAATCATGTTAGCAATTGCCGCATTCAACGATTATGAGATATGGCAAATGGATGTCAAAACGGCATTCCTTAACGGCTTCCTTAGGGAAGAATTGTATATGATGCAGCCGGAAGGTTTTGTCGATCCTAAGAATGCTAACAAGGTATGCAATCTCCAACGCTCCATCTATGGGCTGGTGCAAGCATCTCGGAGTTAGAACATTCGCTTTTATGAAATGATCAAAGCGTTTGGGTTTATGCAGACTTATGGAGAAGCATGTGTTTACAAGAAAGTGAGTGGGAGCTCTGTAGCATTTCTCATATTATATGTGGATGACATACTATTGATGGGAAATGATATAGAACTCTTGGAAAGCATAAAGGCCTACTTGAATATGTGTTTTTCAATGAAGGGCCTTGGAGAAGCTGCTTACACATTAGGCATCAAGATCTATAGAGATAGATCGAGACGCCCAATAGGTCTTTCACAAAGCACATACCTTGATAAGATATTGAAAAAGTTCAATATGTATCAGTCCAAGAAAGGGTTCTTGCCTGTATTGCAAGGTGTGAAATTGAGCTCAGCTCAAAGCCCGACCACGGCAGAAGATAGAGAAAAGATGAGTGTCATCCCCTATGCCTCAACCATAGGGTCTATTATGTATGCCATGTTGTGTACCAGACCTGATGTAAACCTTGTCGTATGTTTGGTAGGAAGGTACCAAAGTAATCCCGGCATGGAACACTGGACAGTGCTCAAGAATATCCCGAAGTACCTGAAAAGGACTAGGGATATGTTTCTCGTTTATGGAGGTGACGAAGAGCTCGTTGTAAAGGGTTACGTCGATGCTAGCTTCGTCACAAATCTGGATGACTCCAAGTCACAAACCGGATACGTGTATATTTTGAATGGTGGGGCAGTAAGCTAGTGCAGTTGCAAGCAAAGCGTCGTGGCGGGATCTACATGTGAAGCAGAGTACATAGCAGCCTCGGAGGCACCACATGAAGCAATCTGGATGAAGGAGTTCATTACCGACCTAGGAGTTATTCCCAATGCGTCGGGCCCGATGACTCTCTTCTATGACAACACTGGAGCTATTGCCCTTACCAAGGAGCCCAGGTTTCACAAGAAGACCAGAAACATCAAGCGTCGCTTCAACTCCATTTGTGAAAATGTTCAAGATGGAGACATAGAAATTTGTAAAGTGCATACGGATCTGAATGTCGCAGATCCATTGACTAAACATCTTTCGCGAGCAAAACATGATCAACACCAGAACTCTATGGGTGTTCGATTCATCACAATGTAACTAGATTATTGACTCTAGTGCAAGTGGGAGACTGTTGGAAATATGCCCTAGAGGCAATAATAAAATGGTTATTATTATATTGCCTTGTTCATGATAATTGTCTATTGTTCATGCTATAATTGTATTGATCGGAAACCGTAATACATGTGTGAATACATAGACCACACCATGTCCCTAGTGAGCCTCTAGTTGACTAGCTCGTTGATCAACAGATGGTCATGGTTTCCGGACTATCGACATTGGATGTCATTGATAACGGGATCACATCATTAGGAGAATGATGTGATGGACAAGACCCAATCCTAAGCATAGCACAAGATCATGTAGTTCGTTTGCTAGAGCTTTTCTAATGTCAAGTATCATTTCCTTAGACCATGAGATTGTGTAACTCCCGGATACCGTAGGAGTGCTTTGGGTGTACCAAACATCACAACGTAACTGGGTGACTATAAAGGTGTTGTACAGGTATCTCCGAAAGTGTCTGTTAGGTTGGCACGAATCGAGACTGGGATTTGTCACTCCGTATGAAGGAGAGGTATCTCTGGGCCCACTCGGTAATGCATCATCATAATGAGCTCAATGTGACCAAGTGGTTGGTCACGGGATCAAGCATTACTGATCAAGTAAAGTGACGTGTCGGTAACGAGATTGAACGAGGTATTGGGATACCGACGATCGAATCTCGGGCAAGTAACGTACCGATTGACAAAGCAAATTGTATACGGGATCACTTGAATCCTCGACATCGTGGTTCATCCGATGAGATCATCGTGGAACATGTGGGAGCCAACATGGGTATCCAGACCCCGGTTTTGGTTATTGGCCAGAGAGCTGTCTCGGTCATGTCTGCATGATTCCCGAACCCGCAGGGTCTACACACTTAAGGTTCGATGACGCTAGGGTTATATGGAAGATTTGTATGTGATTACCGAATGTTTTTCGGAGTCCCAGATAAGATCCCGGACGTCACGAAGAGTTCCCAAATGGTCCGGAGGTGAAGATTTATATATGGGAAGTCATGATACGGTCACCGAAAATATTCAGGGGTATACCGGTATTGTACCGGGACCACTGGAGGGGTTCCGGGGGTCCACCTGCCCCTGATGGCCTTATGGGCTGTAGGTGGAAGGGAACCATCCCCTAACTGGGCTGGGCGCCATCCCCCCTAGGGCACATGCGCCTAGGGTTGGGGGAACCCCAAAGGCGCCCCTGCTTGGGGCAAGCCCCCTCCCTTAGCCGCCCCCGCCTCTAGATCTCATCAAGAGGGGCCGGCCCCCTTCCCCCTTCTCCCTATAAATAGAGGGGTGGAGGGAGGGCTGCAGCACCACATCCAAGGCGCAGCCCCTCCCCTCCCCAACTCCTTTCGTCCTTCACAAGAGCTTGGCGAAGCCCTGCCGGAGAACTGCCACTCCATCACCACCACGCTGTCGTGCTGCTGTTGGAGCCTTCTTCCTCAGCCTCTCCCTCCTCCTTGCTGGATCAAGGCGCGGGAGACGTCACCGGGCTGCACGTGTGTTGAGCGCGGAGGCACCGTTGTTCGGTGCTTAGATCGGATTCGGCCGCGATCTGAATCGCTACGTGTACGACTCCTCCAACCGTGTTCCTGCAACGCTTCCGACTCGCGATCTTCAATGGTATGAAGATGCACTCCTGTGACGCCCCAGACCGGAGCTTCAGTTGCCTTCCAGGGTTTCTGAGTTTTGTCGTGTGATTTGTTTTGTTTGTTGCTTTCTTCATGTCATCTCTTGCATTGCATCATGTCATCATGCCATCATATCGTTTATTTTTAAAAACTCATCTAAATAAATTGTATGGATTTTTCGATCCATTTAAATCGAGGGAAGGTTGACTTCTCTTTATAACATACCCTCCCAATATTAGGGAGCTATATTAAAAATATTCCATTAATTTGGAATTCACCATAACACACTTGCATATTAAATCCCATGCCTTTTCTACTCCGAGTTGACCTCACTACCTTGCCAATATTATTTCATCATTTTCCGGAGATCCACCAAAATCCTCGGGCCATTTTTGTTAAATTCCTCATATTTTTATGAGTCCGGGAAAATTGTCCTCGTTCCCAAATTCGTTCCCTAACCCTCTCTTCTTTTCTTCTCTCTATTTCTCTTTTGCTAAAGATTTTGAGGGAGAGAGAGCCCAGGTCTCTAGCCTTTTTTTTTCTCTCCACTGGGCCGCCTCCCAAGGCCCACCAACCCAGCTCTAACCTAGCCCGAGATCTCTCTCCTCCTCTCGTCCTCCCTCCAGCCTGCCGCCTCCTCCTGCTCGATCCCTCGCCTCCTCCTTCTTCCCGATTCCCATCTCCTCCTCTGCGCCCCACCTCTCCTCTCTCGCGCCCCTCCTCCTCCTCCCTCTCGTCCTCCCACGCCGCCGCTACACTCAAGACGCAGAGGGCAGCGCCGCCAGCCCCATCCCCATCGCCCCGCCACCACGCCGTCCTCCTCCCGACTGCGTGCCGCCAGGGAAGCCGCTGCTCGACCCCAATCCTGCCTCTGCCGCCAGCCCGGCCGCCGTCTTCGCTCCTGGCGCCCCCTCGCGTCGCCCTCCGTCTGTCATGCGCCTCCTGCGCCAAGTCCGCCGCCGTGCCCCTCGATCCTCTGCTCCTCATCGTCGCTCAGCCGCGCCAGCCCTAACCTTCCTCCGCGACCGGTTGCTCCGTGCACCCGTCACCGACCGCCCTTGATCGCCTCTGCCTCGGCCCGCATCTCGCCTCCAGCGAGCCCGTAGGCCTCCGTCGCTGCGGCCCGCGCCTGTCGTCCCCGAGCTCGGCCAACTCCGGCGGCCCCGACGCCCGCACCAAGCTGCTCCACCCTTGCTTCGCCTCGTGCGATGGCTTGTCCGACGCGCCCTGCTCCAGCTCGTGTGTCCGCGCGTGTAGCCACGGCTGCCATGGCAGGATTTTTGTGCATCGCCGGGAGCTCCTCAAATTGTTGCCCTGTACACCGTTTTGCGGCTACCGCACGGACGCCAAGACCCAGACCGCACCGGACCACATCGTCTCACCGGATCGTCAAGACCATTTCGGTTTTTGCGAGTACCTCTACGCCCGAAGACATTGGATGCGCCAAGTAACCCCCTCGGATCGTCAAGTTCGACTACACGGGAACGACTACACCCGAGGTGGATAACGACAAGTACCCCTACGCCAAGACGCCAAGTCCGCTTCGATTCTTCAAGTACCGCTACCGTCGATCCGAACATCTACGAAAACGTGTACCACTACCGTCGACCCTCAAGACCCCTGTGGACCCGAACATCCACGGACATGAACAACTACTTCGATGACGAGATGTACCACTACCATCGAACATGAACGTCTACTTCCCCACGCCGTATGCGACTACCATCGCGAGATCGCAAGTACCACGACAACCCCGAAGGGATTCGGACCCGTCAAGTACCTCTTCGAAAACGAACGTGAAACACTACTTCCTCTACCGTCGCCGTGTACCACTACTTCCCTCGGCGATCATCGCGAGAACGACTACTTCCTCTACTTCCCTCGACGACCCGTGAACGACTACTTCCCTCTACGAAACTCGACCCGTCCCGTTTGAACGTTCCGAAGGTATAACCCGTGACGACCGCCGTGATCGAATCATCCTTGCGATGCCCCTCTTTTGCCATGCCACCGTTCCGTGGGAACCCGGAATCCGGGATCACCCCACCATCCTTGCATGACTCGCTCACGCCCACTTCTTTTGCTCCGGTATCTCCGTGAGTTATCGGAACCGGAATGTTGCCGTGGCATCATTTTTCGGATTCGTTGCCGTGGCACCCCTTTCTTCCACCACGGTGACATAATGCCTCGTATCATGCTCATGTCAACGTTTTCATAAAAATTGCATAAACTTGCACATGTCATCCGCATCATGATAACAACATTAAAATGTTTATAATTGTTGTTTGCATTAATTTGCTAATATGCCATGCTAAAATGATTTATTTCATAACTAAATAACCGTAACTCGGTTTTAAATAAATTATATATGTAAATGGGGTAGAAAAAAATGCCTAGTTTAACATGGTAGCATTACTTTGCATGTTTAACAACATTAAAATTGTGTTTAGGGCAGAACAGTACCTAATCCATAATATGCATATGGGGATTTTCCGAATTGTTGTTTCTTATTTCGGCCTCATTTAAACTTGCCTAGATAGCTAGTTTAAATATGCTTCACCTCTTGCCATGTTTAATAACATTTAATATTGTTGAGTACCTAACCGAGAGAGAACTAAATAAGTGTTGTGGTGTTCCGTCAATATGCAACTCGTTGCATATTGGGCTCCATTTAACTTGTAGTTTTGTTTGTGCACATTGCCATGCCATGCCTCATTAAACCGGACATGCATCATACTTGATTGTGCATCATGCCATGTTTATGCTTGTGTGTTTACTATGTTGTTTGCTTCTTTCCGGTTTGCTTTTCTCGTTAGCTTCGGTTCCGTTCCGGAGTTGTGAGGATTCGTTCGACTTCGTCCGTTTGTCTTCTTCATGGATTCGTTCTTCTTCCTTGCGGGATTTCAGGCAAGATGACCATACCCTCGAAATCACTTCTATCTTTGCTTGCTAGTTGCTCGCTCTTTTGCTATGCCTATGCTACGATGCCTACCACTTGCTACATCATGCCTCCCATGTTGCCATGTCAAACCCCTAACCATCCTTTCCTAGCAAACCGTTGTTTGGCTATGTTACCGCTTTGCTCAGCCCCTCTTATAGCGTTGTTAGTTGCAGGTGAAGATGAAGTTTGTTCCTTGTTGGAACATGGAGATATTGTTCCTTGTTGGAACATGTTTACTTGTGGGGATATCACAATATATCTTATATTATTAATGCATCTATATACTTGGTAAAGGGTGGAAGGCTCGGCCTTATGCCTGGTGTTTTGTTCCACTCTTGCCGCCCTAGTTTCCGTCATATCGGTATTATGTTCCCGGATTTTTGCGTCCCTAACGCGGTCGGGTGATTTATGGGACCCCCTTGACAGTTCGCTTTGAATAAGACTTTTCCAGCAAGGCCCAACATTGGTTTTACCATTTGCCTCACCTATACCCTTTTCCCTTGGGTTTCGGAGCCGAGGGTCATCTTTATTTAGCCCCCGACCAGGTGCTCCTCGAGTGCTGGCCCGAACTAGAGTGTTGTGCAGCGCCCCTCAAGGCAACTTGAGGTTTGGTTTTAGTTGTACGGACTGCTCATCCGAGTGTGCCCCGAGACCGAGATATGTGCAGCTCCTATCAGATTTGTCGGCACATCCGGCGGCTTTGCTGGTCTTGTTTTATTGCTGTGAAATGTCTTGTAGCCGGATTCCGAGACTGATCGGGTCTTCTCGGGAGAAGGAATATCCTTCGTTGATCGCGAGAGCTTATCATGGGCTAAGTTGGGACACCCTGCAGGGTTTGAACTTTCAAAGCCGTGCCATGCGGTTATGTGGCAGATGGGAATTTGTTAATGTCCGGTTGTAGAAAACCCGAAGTTGATCTTAATTAAAATACACCAACGCGTGTGTAACCGTGATGGTCTCTTCTCGGAGTCCGGGAAGTGAACACGTGTTGGAGTTATGTTTGACGTAAGTAGTTTCAGGATCACTTCTTGATCATAGTTGTTCGACCGTGCTTTTGCCTTCTCTTCTCGCTCTCATTTGCGTATGTAGCCACCATATATGCTAGTCGCTTGCTGCAGCTCCACCTCACTACCTTGCCCTGCCTTTAAGCTTAAATAGTCTTGATCTCGGGTGTGAGATTGCTGAGTCCCGTGACTCACGGATACTTCCAAAACCAGTTTGCGGTGCCGATGAACCGTGCAGGTGATGCACCCGAGCTCAAGGAGGAGCTCGATGAAGATCTTGTTCATTGTGTTGTTTCGTTTGATCGATCAGAGTGGAGCCAGTTGGGACGATCGGGATCTGTGTAGCATTTGGGGTAGTCTTCTTTTATTTTGGTTCCGTAGTTTGACCTTGATTGTATCTGTATGATGTAATGTTTTACTCATGTATTGTGTGAAGTGGCGATTGTAAGCCAACTATGTATCTCTTTCCTTATGTATTACATGGGTTGTGTGAAGATTACCTCACTTGCAATATTGCTTTCAATGCGGTTATGCCTCTAAGTCGTGCTTCGACACGTGGGAGATATAGCCGCATCGAGGGCGTTACAAGTTGGTAATCAGAGCCTTCCCGACTTAGGAGCCCCTACTTGATTGTTTGTTTGGCGTTGTTGAGTCTAGAATGGAAAATGTTTTGAGTCTTAGGATTATATATATCGGAGAGTAGGATTCTTTTTACTCCCCAGTCCCTTCGTCGCTCTGGTGAGGTATCCTGACGTAGAGTTTTGACTCTTCTCTTCTCAAATTTCACTAAATTTTTTTTTTAGGATCACGCGGGTATCTTGGAATCGTTCCGATGGTTTTGTGACGAGAACATTGTTCTTGGTGCCTCGACATTTAGGGGTTGTGGCGGTGTCCCGGGAGTTGAGCTCGAGGTGTTGTCGCCACAATTTTATCGTTGCAGTTCTGGAATACCTGAGTTTTACCGACATCGAAATCTCTTTTGTGCAGTTGTTGGTGAGATAACCTGATAGCCCAAGATCGTGGCGAAAAGGGAGTATTGCCATGACTTGTATAACGGATGTTTTTCAAGGTCGAGGTACACGATTTCGAGGATTTCTTGGTTATGTGTTGAAGGATGGATACAAATGGATCTAGGTATTGTTAGTTTGGGTGATATATTTTGTGTCCCTGTATCCCCAACACCAGATTGCATAACCAGAAAGTTTCGGGAGTTTATAGGTGGGAATTCAAGTATCTCGTAGGATATCTTTCCAACACACACATGATACGATATGGGATCTATCATATGTTTGTTTCCGGCTTATTCTGCAAGCCAAATCCTTTGTTTTTGTTTTGTTTTGTGGTATTCAAGTTGCTTCAATGCCAAGTGTTGATTCCATACCTTTCCTAAATGGTGTTCTCATATTGCTATGTGAATACTAATCCTTCTTGATCACTGAGCTTGTCATGTTAATTCTTTTCTCAACCGGCGTGCTTCTCTTCAAGTGGATCCGATCATTCCAACAGTCGCAAGATCAATTCTAACCTTTTTCTCAACGGTGTTCGTTTCATCCGACCCAAGTTGTTTTGTTTTCCCGCCCTCCCACCCTTTTTCTTCAAGGACTCAGATTTCTTAATCAAGTATCCATTTTATTGAGTGAAGTTTCTTCATTCTTTTCCTTTAATGTTTTATCCGGTGATTTCTCATGAAGACGCTAAGGAAGCTTCAACCTTATCATTGTTCCATTCTAATTTTCTTTTCCGGTGGATTTAACTCAAGCTTTCAGTATTGATCATATTCCTTTCCTTGTTGCAAATGCTTTCTCATGTCGGTGCATCTCTTAATCATCCATTTATCGCTATTCAATTGTTCCGGAGTGTTGAAGATATCTCAGAAGATTCAAGTTTCCATTCTCAATTCACTCAAGTTCTTTTGAGGATGCTATCTCATTCAAGCCATTTAATTCAACCGGTGCAATCTCTCTTTTCAAGCAATCGTTCAACGATGTTTCTTTTGAGTGGGCTTTAACCCACAGGTCTTTTCCCAGGATCTTACCTAACTCTTCTAATTTTTCAGGAGCTATTCCCAAATTCATTGCAAAGTTTGACGTAAGAATGAGTTATCATCAGTCAAATGTCTTTCTCCAAGATCTTTCAAATTATCTTCATTGTTGGTTCAACCTTTCTAATTTTCATTCCGGAGTGCTTCAACAATTCATGGTGATGTTTCTCGTCGTCATTCTCAAATTTTGAAGACCGAAGAAGAGTTTCTATTTAATCTTGCTCCATTCTCTTCAAGATTCATGGTTCTAGTTTGATGCCATCCTCTCATAATTATTTTCGGTTGTGAGAATTCTTTTAACCCACCCGGAGCATTTCAGGAGTCTTTTCAGTTTGATTCTCCGGAGCCCATCATCTCAGAATTATCCATTCCAGCGTTCAGCTCTTGTTCTCCAAATCTGACCGGTGCATCATTCAAGTATTCACTAATCAGTTCATGATCTCTTCGTTCTAATGTATCTAAATTTTGTCAAGCATCCTTATTCGTTTTACAATTCTTCCCGGTGAATTGTGCTTTTGCTACGTTCATTCTCAATTCTTACGGTGGTTTGTTCAAGATTTCACTTCCTTCTTTATCATATCAATTCATTTGTTGTTTTCCAAATCCCACCGGGTGGTTCCATAAATACCTTCCCAAGTTTGCGCCATATCTATCTTAATCCTTTCTACGAGAATAAGTAGTATGCCAAATCCGTTGCTTGCCATCAATTTTATTGGTGAAGGATCAGCATAATGTAATTCTTATTCTTGTTCCATCGAGTAAATTCAATTCCTTATTCCGGAGGATCGTCAAAATTCTTGGTTTCATTTGTTCATCTTTCTTTCCGGAGTTCCAAGTTTTCTCGGTTATATCATTTCAAAGCTCCATCTTATCACTGCAAGGTTTCACCTTGTGTTGTCAACTTCTCTTTCTTTTATCACCCTTTTGGTTACCGGAGTTCATCATGGAGGCTCTACTTGGTGCTTCCTCAAGGATTCTTTTCTTTTCTCCAATTGTTCATCAAGTTTTCTCTCGGAGTTATGATCCGCCAAGCTATACTCTAAAATAAGCATGGTGTTCAACACATGTTTTGTTTTGAGGAGTTCAAGCATTCTTCTTCTTGCATTCCGAAGTGCAATTCTTTCTACCTTATCATTTGAGGTGGTGTTATGTCATTCTCGACAATTTGAGTTCGTGTTTCATGATTCACATGTTGTCAAGAATGAGGTATTTTAAATCCATCAATCTCTTCATTGGAGTTGTCTTGGGCTATATTTCACCTAAAGCTTTCCCTAAGGATTGTGGCTATTTATGGTGCTTATAAAGGACCCAAGTTCTTCATTTGTCCAATCGGTGAAATAAGTTTTCTCGTCTTCTTGTTGATATTAATCCAATCAATTGTTTCCGTTGGTGGCAGAAGCTCACCTCATAATTTTGAGATGTTTTTCATAAGCCCACTACAAGCTTGTGCTTTTCGTTGTTGGTTTTCCAACAACTCCGCTCTAACCTTCTTGGCAAGGATGCTTCCCAAATTCAATTGTGGTAGAAGTTACTATTATCTTCTCCGTTCTTTTCTTTCCAACCATCTAGTTTTTCATTGCATTCTTTCATTTCTACCGGAGGCATTGTGATGTTGCTCTCTTCGACCCATCGTCTCGTTTTGCCAAGATCATGTTCTTTTCTTGCATTATCCATTTAACCGGAGTGTTGTGTCTTCTCTTCAAGTTCTTTTCATCTTATCAAGTTTTCCTTCTTCTTTTAGCCGGAGTGCTGCCCAAATTTTATCAATCTTATTCCCTCTCGATCTAGTTTTAACCACAGTGGTTTCAAAATCTATTTTATCACTTAACCTTTTGGTTCTCGTCGTATCCCTTGTTCCTCGTTTCTAACAGAGTGTTTCAACTTCCTTCATCTTCGTTGTTTTCTTTCTTTCATTTTGTTCAACCTCTCAAGGTTCTTTGGTTTCACTCGTTTGTCGTAGAAGCAACTTTGTTTTACCTATTCCTCTTCCGTTTTTCTATCCGGTGCCATCCTAGATCTCGGGACGAGATCCTCTCGTAGTGGTGGAGTGTTGTGACGCCCCAGACCGGAGCTTCAGTTGCCTTCCAGGGTTTCTGAGTTTTGTCGTGTGATTTGTTTTGTTTGTTGCTTTCTTCATGTCATCTCTTGCATTGCATCATGTCATCATGCCATCATATCGTTTATTTTTAAAAACTCATCTAAATAAATTGTATGGATTTTTCGATCCATTTAAATCGAGGGAAGGTTGACTTCTCTTTATAACATACCCTCCCAATATTAGGGAGCTATATTAAAAATATTCCATTAATTTGGAATTCACCATAACACACTTGCATATTAAATCCCATGCCTTTTCTACTCCGAGTTGACCTCACTACCTTGCCAATATTATTTCATCATTTTCCGGAGATCCACCAAAAATCCTCGGGCCATTTTTGTTAAATTCCTCATATTTTTATGAGTCCGGGAAAATTGTCCTCGTTCCCAAATTCGTTCCCTAACCCTCTCTTCTTTTCTTCTCTCTATTTCTCTTTTGCTAAAGATTTTGAGGGAGAGAGAGAGCCCAGGTCTCTAGCCTTTTTTTTTCCTCTCCACTGGGCCGGCCTCCCAAGGCCCACCAACCCAGCTCTAACCTAGCCCGCATCTCTCTCCTCCTCTCGTCCTCCCTCCAGCTGTCGCCTCCTGCTCGATCCCCTCGCCTCCTCCTTCTTCCCGATTCCCATCTCCTCCTCTGCGCCCCACCTCTCCTCTCTCGCCCGACCTCCTCCTCTCCTCTCGTCCTCCCACGCCGCCTTCACTCAAGACGCAGAGGGGCAGCGCCGCCAGCGCCCATCCCCATCGCCCGCCACCACGCTCGTCCTCCTCCCGACCGCGCCGCCCGCCAAGCCAGCCGCTCGACCCCAATCCTGCCTCTGCCGCCAGCCCGCCGCCGTCTTGGCTCCTGGCGCCCGCCTCGCGTCGCCCTCCGTCGTCACGCGCCTCCTGCGCCAAGTCCGGCCGCCGTGCCCTCGATCCGTCGCTCCTCATCGTCGCTCAGGCCGCGCCCTTCCTTCAACCTTCCTCCGCGACCGCTGCTCCGTGCACCCCTCACCGACCGCCCGCTGCGCGCTCGCCTCGCCCCGATCTCGCCTCCAGCGAGCCCGTAGCCCTCCGTCGCTGCGGCCCGCGCCTGTCGTCCCCGAGCTCGGCCAACTCCGGCGGCCCCGACGCCCGCACCTGCTGCTCCACCTTGCTTCGCCTCGTGCCCGATGGCTTGTCCGACGCGCCCTGCTCCAGCTTCGTGTGTCCGCGCGTGTAGCCACGGCTGCCATGGCAGGATTTTGTGCATCGCCGGAGCTCCTCAAATTGTTGCCCAGACACCGCTTTGCGGCTACCGCAGACGCCAAGACCTGACCGCACCGGACCACATCGTCTCACCGGATCGTCAAGACCATTTCGGTTTTTGCGAGTACCTCTACGCCCGAAGACATTGGATGCGCCAAGTAACCCCCTCGGATCGTCAAGTTCGACTACACGGGAACGACTACACCCGAGGTGGATAACGACAAGTACCCCTACGCGCGAAGACGCCAAGTCCGTTTCGGGATTCTTCAAGTACCGCTACCGTCGATCCGAACATCTACGAAAACGTGTACCACTACCGTCGACCCTCGAAGACCCCGTGGACCCCGAACATCCACGGGACATGAACAACTACTTCCGATGACGAGATGTACCACTACCATCGAACATGAACGCTCTACTTCCCTACGCCGTATACGACTACCATCGCGAGATCGCAAGTACCACGACAACCCGAAGGATTCGGACCCGTCAAGTACCTCTTCAAAACGAACGTGAAACACTACTTCCTCTACCGTCGCCGTGTACCACTACTTCCCTTGGCGATCATCGCGAGAACGACTACTTCCTCTACTTCCCTCGACGACCCGTGAACGACTACTTCCCTCTACGAAACTCGACCCGTCCCGCTTGAACGTTCAAAGGTATAACCCGTGGCGACCGCCGTGATCGAATCATCCTTGCGATGCCCTCTTTGCCATGCCACCGTTCCGTGGGAACCCGGAATCCGGGATCACCCCACCATCCTTGCATGACTCGCTCACGCCCACTTCTTTTGCTCCGGTATCTCCGTGAGTTATCGGAACCGGAATGTTGCCGTGGCATCATTTTTCGGATTCGCTGCCGTGGCACCCTTTCTTCCACCACGGTGACATAATGCCTCGTATCATGCTCATGTCAACGCTTTTCATAAAATTGCATAAACTTGCACATGTCATCCGCATCATGATAACAACATTAAAATGTTTATAATTGTTGTTTGCATTAATTTGCTAATATGCCATGCTAAAATGATTTATTTCATAACTAAATAACCGTAACTCGGTTTTAAATAAATTATATATGTAAATGGGGTAGAAAAAAATGCCTAGTTTAACATGGTAGCATTACTTTGCATGTTTAACAACATTAAAATTGTGTTTAGGGCAGAACAGTACCTAATCCATAATATGCATATGGGGATTTTCCGGAATTGTTGTTTCTTATTTCCGGCCTCATTTAAACTTGCCTAGATAGCTAGTTTAAATATGCTTCACCTCTTGCCATGTTTAATAACATTTAATATTGTTGAGTACCTAACCGAGAGAGAACTAAATAAGTGTTGTGGTGTTCCGTCAATATGCAACTCGTTGCATATTGGGCTCCATTTAACTTGTAGTTTTGTTTGTGCACATTGCCATGCCATGCCTCATTAAACCGGACATGCATCATACTTGATTGTGCATCATGCCATGTTTATGCTTGTGTGTTTACTATGTTGTTTGCTTCTTTCCGGTTTGCTTTTCTCGTTAGCTTCGGTTCCGTTCCGGAGTTGTGAGGATTCGTTCGACTTCGTCCGTTTGTCTTCTTCATGGATTCGTTCTTCTTCCTTGCGGATTTCAGGCAAGATGACCATACCCTCAAATCACTTCTATCTTTGCTTGCTAGTTGCTCGCTCTTTTGCTATGCCTATGCTACGATGCCTACCACTTGCTACATCATGCCTCCCATGTTGCCATGTCAAACCCCTAACCATCCTTTCCTAGCAAACCGTTGTTTGGCTATGTTACCGCTTTGCTCAGCCCTCTTATAGCGTTGTTAGTTGCAGGTGAAGATGAAGTTTGTTCCTTGTTGGAACATGGAGATATTGTTCCTTGTTGGAACATGTTTACTTGTGGGGATATCACAATATATCTTATATTATTAATGCATCTATATACTTGGTAAAGGGTGGAAGGCTCGGCCTTATGCCTGTGTTTTGTTCCACTCTTGCCGCCCTAGTTTCCGTCATATCGGTATTATGTTCCCGGATTTTTGCGTCCCTAACGCGTCGGGTGATTTATGGGACCCCCTTGACAGTTCGCTTTGAATAAGACTTTTCCAGCAAGGCCCAACATTGGTTTTACCATTTGCCTCACCTATACCCTTTTCCCTTGGGTTTCCGGAGCCCGAGGGTCATCTTTATTTTAGCCCCACCGGACCAGTGCTCCTTCGAGTGCTGGCCCGAACTAGAGTGCTGTGCAGCGCCCCCTCAAGGCAACTTGAGGTTTGGTTTTAGTTGTACGGACTGCTCATCCGAGTGTGCCCTGAGACCGAGATATGTGCAGCTCCTATCAGGATTTGTCGGCACATCCGGGCGGCTTTGCTGGTCTTGTTTTATTGCTGTGAAATGTCTTGTAGCCGGGATTCCGAGACTGATCGGGTCTTCCCGGGGAGAAGGAATATCCTTCGTTGATCGCGAGAGCTTATCATGGGCTAAGTTGGGACACCCCTGCAGGGTTTGAACTTTCGAAAGCCGTGCCCGCGGTTATGTGGCAGATGGGAATTTGTTAATGTCCGGTTGTAGAAAACCCGAAGTTGATCTTAATTAAAATACACCAACCGCGTGTGTAACCGTGATGGTCTCTTCTCGGCGGAGTCCGGGAAGTGAACACGGTGTTGGAGTTATGTTTGACGTAAGTAGTTTCAGGATCACTTCTTGATCATAGTTGTTCGACCGTGCTTTTGCCTTCTCTTCTCGCTCTCATTTGCGTATGTAGCCACCATATATGCTAGTCGCTTGCTGCAGCTCCACCTCACTACCTTGCCCTGCCTTTAAGCTTAAATAGTCTTGATCTCGCGGGTGTGAGATTGCTGAGTCCCGTGACTCACGATACTTCAAAACCAGTTTGCGGTGCCGATGAACCGTGCGGGTGATGCACCGAGCTCAAGGAGGAGCTCGATGAAGATCTTGTTCATTGTGTTGTTTCGTTTGATCGATCAAGAGTGGAGCCAGTTGGGACGATCGGGGATCTGTGTAGCATTTGGGGTAGTCTTCTTTTATTTTGGTTCCGTAGCCGGACCTTGATTGTATCTGTATGATGTAATGTTTTACTCATGTATTGTGTGAAGTGGCGATTGTAAGCCAACTATGTATCTCTTTCCCTTATGTATTACCTGGGTTGTGTGAAGATTACCTCACTTGCAATATTGCTTTCAATGCGGTTATGCCTCTAAGTCGTGCTTCGACACG
The DNA here is from genome assembly GCA_021605205.1 of Aegilops longissima. Classification (NCBI taxonomy): domain Eukaryota; kingdom Viridiplantae; phylum Streptophyta; class Magnoliopsida; order Poales; family Poaceae; genus Aegilops; species Aegilops longissima. The sequence continues at coordinate 645,887,024 of CM038676.1, read as the reverse complement.
TGGGAGATATAGCCGCATCGAGGGCGTTACAACTCCCTTCTCTCTCGTTGCTAGTTAGTTCATAGATTGATCTTGGTGATGTGTAGAAATTTTTTAATTTCTGCTACGGTCCCCAACAGTGACATCATGAGCTAGGTCTATGCGTAGTTTCTATGCACGAGTAGAACACAAGTTTGTTGTGGGTGCCGATTTTGTCAATTTACTTGCCACTACTAGTCTTATCTTGTTTCGGCGGCACCGTGGGATGAAGCGGCCCGGACCGACCTTACACGTACGCTTACGTGAGACAGGTTCCACCGACTGACATGCACTAGTTGCATAAGGTGGCTAGCGGGTGTCTGTCTCTCCCACTTTAGTCGGATCGGATTTGATGAAAAGGGTACTTATGAAGGGTAAATAGCAATTGGCATATCACGTTGTGGTTTTGGCGTAGGGAAGAAACGTTCTTGCTAGAAACCTATAGCAGCCACGTAAAAAACTTGCAACAACAATTAGAGGACGTCTAACTAATTTTTGCAGCATATGTCGTGTGATGTGATATGGCTATAAAGGATGTGATGAATGAAACATATGTGATGTATGATATTGATCATATTCTTGTAATAGGAATCACGACTTGCATGTCGATGAGTATGACAACCGACAGGAGCCATAGGAGTTGTCTTTATTTATTGTATGACCTGCGTGTCATTGAATAACGCCATGTAATTACTTTAATTTATTGCTAAACCGTTAGCCATAGTAGTAGAAGTAATAGTTGGCGAGACAACTTCATGAAGACACGATGATGGAGATCATGATGATGGAGATCATGGTGTCATGCCGGTGATGATGATGATCATGGCGCCCCGAAGATGGAGATCAAAAGGAGCAAAATGATATTGGTCATATCATGTCACTATTTGATTGCATGTGATGTTTATCATGTTTTTGCATCTTATTTGCTTAGAACGACGGTAGCATAAATAAGATGATCCCTCATAAAATTTCAAGAAAGTGTTCCCCCTAACTGTGCACCGTTGTGAAGGTTCGTTGTTTCGAAGCACCACGTGATGATCGGGTGTGATAGATTCTAACATTCGCATACAATGGGTGTAAGCCAGATTTACACATGCAAAACACTTAGGTTGACTTGACGAGCCTAGCATGTACAGACATGGCCTCGTAACACAAGAGACCGAAAGGTCGAACATGAGTCGTATAGCAGATACGATCAACATGTAGATGTTCACCGATGATGACTAGTCCGTCTCACGTGATGATCGGACATGGCCTAGTTGACTCGGATCATGTATCACTTAGATGACTAGAGGGATGTCTATATGAGTGGGAGTTCATTAAATAATTTGATTAGATGAACTTAATTATCATGAACTTAGTCTAACAATCTTTACAATATGTCTTATAGATCAAATGGCCCACGCTAATGTTGTCCTCAACTTCAACGCGTTCCTAGAGAAACCAAGCTGAAAGACGATGGTAGCAACTATAAGGACTGGGTCCGGAACTTGAGGATCATCCTCATAGCTGCCAAGAAAGCATATGTCCTTGAAGCACCGCTAGGTGAAGCACATGTCACAGCGAACCAAGACGTTATGAACGCCTGGTAGTCGCGTGTTGATGATTACTCCATGGTTCAGTGCGGAATGCTTTACAGCTTAGAACCGGGGCTCCAAAAGCGTTTCGAGCAGCACGGAGCATATGAGATGTTCCAAGAGCTGAAAATGGTTTTCCAAGCTCATGCCCGGGTCGAGAGATACGAAGTCTCTGACAAGTTCTATAGTTGTAAGATGGAGGAGAATAGTTCCGTCAGCGAACACATACTCAAAATGTCTGGGTTGCACAACCGCTTGTCCCAGCTGGGAGTTAATCTCCCGGATGACGCGGTCATTGACAGAATCCTTCTGTCGCTCCCACCGAGCTACAAGAGCTTTTTGATGAACTTCAATATGCAGGGGATGGATAAAACCATTCCTGAGATATATTCGATGCTGAAATCAGAGGAGGTGGAAATCAAAAAGGAACATCAAGTGTTGATGGTGAATAAAACCACTAAGTTCAAGAAAGGCAAGGGTAAAAAGGGCTTCAAGAAAGACGGCAAGGGAGTTGCCGCGCCCAGTAAGCAAGCTGCCAAGAAGAAGCCAAAGAATGGACCCAAGCCTGAGACTGAGTATTTTTATTGCAAGGGGAATGGTCACTCGAAGCGGAACTGCTCCAAGTACTTAGCGGACAAGAAGGCCGGCAACACCAAAGGTATATGTGATATACAGGTTATTGATGTGTACCTTACCAGTGCTCGTAGTAGCTCCTGGGTATTTGATACCGATGCGGTTTCTCATATTTGTAACTCAAAACAGGAGCTGCGGAATAAGCGGAGACTGGCGAAGGACGAGGTGACGATGCGCGTCGGGAATGGTTCCACGGTCGATGTGATCACCGTCGGCACGCTACCTCTACATTTACCTACGGGATTAGTTTTAAACCTCAATAATTGTTATTTAGTGCCAGCTTTGAGCATGAACATTGCATCTGAATCTCGTTTAATACGAGATGGCTACTCACTTAAATCCGAGAATAATGGTTGTTCTATTTATATGAGAGATATGTTTTATGGTCATGCCCCACTGGTCAATGGTTTATTCTTAGTGAATCTCGAACGTAATGTTACACATATTCATAGTGTGAGTACCAAAAGATGTAAGGTTTATAATGATAGTCCCACATACTTGTGGCACTGCCGCCTTGGTCACATTGGTGTCAAACGCATGAAGAAGCTCCATGCAGATGGACTTTTGGAGTCTCTTGATTATGAATCATTTGACACGTGCGAACCATGCCTCATGGGCAAAATGACCAAGACTCCGTTCTCCGGAACAATGGAGCGAGCAACCAACTTATTGGAAATCATACATACTGATGTGTGCGGTCCAATGACCGTTGAGGCTTGCGGTGGTTATCGTTACGTTCTCACCCTCACCGATGACTTAAGTAGATATGGGTATGTCTACTTAATGAAACACAAGTCTGAGACCTTTGAAAAGTTCAAGGAATTTCAGAGTGAGGTTGAAAATCAACGTGACAGAAAAATAAAGTTCTTACGATCATATCGTGGAGGGGAATATTTGAGTCACGAATTTGGCACACACTTAGGGAAATGTGGAATTGTTTCACAACTCACGCCGCCTGGAACACCTCTGCGTAATAGTGTGTACGAACGTCGTAATCGCACTCTATTGGATATGGTGCGATCTATGATGTCTCTTACCGATCTACCGCTCTCATTTTGGGGCTATGCTTTAGAGACTGCCGCATTCACTTTAAATAGGGCTCCATTGAAATCCCGAGACGACACCGTATGAATTATGGTTTGGGAAGAAACCTAAGCTGTTGTTTCTAAAAGTTTGGGGATGCGATGCTTATGTCAAGAAACTTCAACCTGAAAAGCTCGAACCCAAGTCGGAAAAATGCGTCTTCGTAGGATACCCTAAGGAAACCATTGGGTATACCTTCTACCTCAGATCCAAAGGCAAGATCTTTGTTGCCAAGAACGGGTCCTTTCTGGAGAAAGAGTTTCTCTCGAAAGAAGTAAGTGGGAGGAAAGTAGAACTTGATGAAGTACTGCCTCTTGAAGCGGAAAGTAGCGCAGCATAGGAAGATGTTTCTGTGGTAACTGCACCAGCTAGAGAGGAGGTTAATGATGATGATCAAGGTACTTCGGATCAAGTTGCTACTGAACTTCGTAGGTCCACGAGGACACGTTCCACACCAGAATGGTATGGCAACCATGTCCTGGAAATCATGTTGTTAGACAACGATGAACCTTGGAACTATGAAGAAGCGATGGCGGGCCCAGATTCCAACAAATGTCTTGAATCCATGCAATCCGAGATAGGATCCATGTATGAAAACAAAGTATGGACTTTGACAGACTTGCCCGATGATCGGCGAGCGATAGAAAATAAATGGATCTTTAAGAAGAAGACGGACGTGGATGGTAATGTTACCATCTATAAAGCTCGACTTGTCGTTAAGGGTTATCGACAAGTTCAAGGGGTTGACTACGATGAGACCTCCTCACCCGTAGCGAAGCTAAAGTCTGTCCAAATCATGTTAGCAATTGCCGCATTCTACGATTATGAGATATGGCAAATGGACGTCAAAACGGCATTCCTTAACGGCTTCCTTAAGGAAGAATTGTATATGATGCAGACGGAAGGTTTTGTCGATCCTAAGAATGCTAACAAGGTATGCAAGCTCCATCGCTCCATCTATGGGCTGGTGCAAGCATCTCGGAGTTGGAACATTCGCTTTGATGAAATGATCAAAGCGTTTGGGTTTATGCAGACTTATGGAGAAGCCTGCGTTTACAAGAAAGTGAGTGGGAGCTCTGTAGCATTTCTCATATTATATGTGGATGACATACTGTTGATGGGAAATGATATAGAACTCTTAGAAAGCATAAAGGCCTACTTGAATAAGTGTTTTTCAATGAAGGACCTTGGAGAAGTTGCTTACATATTAGGCATCAAGATCTATAGAGATAGATCGAGATGCCTCATAGGTCTTTCACAAAGCACATACCTTGATAAGATATTGAAGAAGTTCAATATGGATCAGTCCAAGAAAGGGTTCTTGCCTGTATTGCAAGGTGTGAAATTGAGCTCAGCTCAAAGCCCGACCACGGCAGAAGATAGAGAAAAGATGAGTGTCATCCCCTATGCCTTAGCCATAGGGTCTATTATGTATGCCATGCTGTGTACCAGACCTGATATAAACCTTGCCATATGTTTGATAGGAAGGTACCAAAGTAATCCCGGCATGGAACACTGGACAGTGCTCAAGAATATCCCGAAGTACCTGAAAAGGACTAAGGATATGTTTCTCGTTTACGGAGGTGACGAAGAGCTCGTCGTAAAGGGTTACGTCGATGCTAGCTTCGTCACAAATCTGGATGACTCCAAGTCACAAACCGGATACGTGTATATTTTGAATGGTGGGGCGATGGCTGGTGCGATTGCAAGCAAAGCATCGTGGCGGGATCTCGTGTGAAGCGAGTACATGGCAGCCTCGGAGGCACCACATGAAGCAATCTGGATGAAGGAGTTCATTACCGACCTAGGAGTTATTCCCAATGCGTCGGGCCCGATGACTCTCTTGTGTGACAAGACTGGAGCTATTGCCCTTGCCAAGGAGCCCAGGTTTCACAAGAAGACCAGACACATCAAGCGTCGCTTCAACTCCATTCGTGAAAATGTTCAAGATGGAGACATAGATATTTGTAAAGTACATACGGATCTGAATGTCGCAGATCCGTTGACTAAACCTCTTCCGCGAGCAAAACGTGATCAACACCAGAACTCTATGGGTGTTTGATTCATCACAATGTAACTAGATTATTGACTCTAGTGCAAGTGGGAGACTGTTGGAAATATGCCCTAGAGGCAATAATAAAATGGTTATTATTATATTTCCTTGTTCATGATAATTGTCTATTGTTCATGCTATAATTGTAGTGATCGGAAACCGTAATACATGTGCGAATACATAGACCACACCATGTCGTGAGCCTCTAGTTGACTAGCTCGTTGATCAACAGATGGTCATGGTTTCCTGACTATGGACATTGGATGTCATTGATAACGGGATCACATTATTAGGGGTGTGTTTGGTTCGAGTCACGGGCCGGAATGTCACGGGTCGGACCCGTTCCTGGGCCTCGTTCCTGCGTTTGGTAGCCCAACGGAAGCAGAACCTAGTCGTCCCCGCGTAGCGAATATTCGCCTCATATCCGGAACTTGCCGAGACCTCCAAATCGACGAAACCACGCAGAACCGCTCGTCTCTCCCGCAACCCTATCGCTGCTCTGCTCCGAAGGCACAGGTGCGCCGCCGTCCCTCTTCCTCCCTCCCTCTCCTCTGCGCCGCCGTCCCTCTCCCTCTCTGCGCCGCCGGCCATATCGCTCTTTGCTCCGACGCCCCTCTACAGCTCTCGCGCGCCGCCGTCCCTCCCTCTCCTCTACGCCACTGTCCCTCTCCCTCTCTGCTCCGCCGGCCATCTCCCTCTCTACTCCGCCGCCCCTCTACAGCTCTCGCGCGCCGCCATCCCTCTCCCTCTCTGCGCCGCCGTCCCTCTCCCTCTCTGCACCGCTGGCCCTCTCCCTCTCTGCGCCGCCGCCCCTCGATCCATTTTCTCACCCCCTCACTCGATCTGCAGGATACTTGGGAAGAAGGCAGGGGTCTAGGTGCTACTCCGGCGTGGCGGCAGAGTCAAGCACACCCATCTCTCTTGAAGGTACAAATCCCTCCTCCTCTCCCCTTGTATATGCTGCTGTCAAGTGCATTTTTTTGCTCAAATTGTTGTTGTCTAGTACATCTTTTGTTCAAATTGGTCTTGTCCAATACATCTTTGCAATTGTGGTGATGTGTAATAATTTTGATAGCATGCATCAATTGTAGATGGTCAAGAAGATGAACAAAAGAAAAAGGATGGTTAGGGGAGCCGCTGTTTTTGTCACACTTGCTGCAATTGCAGTCATTGTTCGAGCTATAATAAGGAAGAGAAGAGCACGTATTACATATGGCCCAATGCATGAAAGAGATCGAATCAGATATGATTACCTAGATCAAAAAATTTGGCAAAGTGATGTGTTATGTAAAAACATGTTAAGGTTTGAAAGAGATGCGTTCTTTCGCTTGTGTGGCATACTCAGGGATCGCAAATTGCTAGAAGACAGTCCACATCTTAGCAGCCCAAATGTGGGAAGATAGACAACTAATGTATGCTAATCTATGAGTGTGGCACGCTCCATGTATTTGAACCTTGTATTTGTGATGTTTATGCAACTACATTTGAATTTATTTGATGGCTGGGCAGATTGTATCATTTACTAAATTTGAACCATGTATTTGTGATGTTTATGCAAGTACATTTGAATTTATTTGATGGCTGGACAGATTGTATCATTTACTAAATTTGAACCATGTATTTGTGATGTTTATGCAAGTACATTTGAATTTATTTGATGGCTGGACAGATTCTATCATTTACTAAATTTGAACCATGTATTTGTGATCTTTATGCAAGTACATTTGAATTTATTTGATGGCTGAACAGATTGTATCTTTTATTATTTGGACAGAAATGGAGAGTGTTGAAGCTGCAAATGCGAACTCCGGGAGAGTTGGGATCATTGTTTGGACCAATGCCATGACAAAAACCATGCTTGGTTTTTTGGCTGGTCTTGTTGCTAATGGGAAGAGAACGTCAAGTGGCTTCAAGGACGTGCATGACAATGTGCTATTGTTTTGAACGAGCAATTCAAGCTTTCTGTCACCGGAGAGCAAGTCAAAAACCATCTCAAGAAGTGGAGGAAAATTTGGACGAAGGTGGTCAATTTAAAGAATTTAAGTGGATCTCTATGGGATGAAGATACTTGCACAATTAGGCTCAGCGAGGAGCACTATGCAGGGCATTGTATGGTATGCTTCTCACCCTACAAATCTGATGTCGTTTTATGTTTGCATTATGCTAATCATTTTGCACAATGTTTGCAGACCCACAAAGCTGATGCCCCCTTCTTGAATACCCCAATTGAGCACTATCATGCCATGGCTGCCATTTATGGGACAATTGGGGCCAAGGGGCTGAATGGCAGATCTGGCAATGATCTTCTTTCCATTGATCTTGAAGACGAGGAGAACGGTGAGGTCAACACGTTACCAAATGTTGGTGAATCTTCTGTCCCCAAAGCACCACCAAAAAAGAAGGCTAAGGTAAAGCATGTTCCTGAAGATCCACTTAATTTAATTCTCAAAGATGGGTTCAAACTTGTGGCCGATGCGCTTGTGAAGTCTAGTGGAGATGATGATGACATACCAGATGACCTTTGGGATGTAGTCTCCACATTGCCAGATTTTAATGAAGAGCACGTAGCCCACTACTATGCGCATCTTGTGGACAACCCAAAGACTGCAAGAGCCTTCATGAAACTTTCCCAAACCAACAAGTCTGTTTGGGTGAGTAGGTATATCAAGAAGAACTTCTAAATTCGATATGGTTGCATGGTTGTCAAGTATGTGAACCTGACATGTATGCTTCCTAGTGCACTTTGGTTGCTTTTGGAGAGAACTAGGCGTGTGTGGCTGTCAAGTATGGCTTGGACATGTATGGCTTTATTGCACTTTGCTTGCTTTTGGAGAGCTTCGTATGTGAACTACACATGTATGGCTATCAAATGTGTTTAACTATTTGACCTTGTTGAAATATGTGTTTTATGTGTTGTCATTTATATGTTGAACTTGTCAATATATATTGTTATGTTGTCTTTCTTGAAAATATAAATGACATGCTGCCGAAATTTATAAATTTATGTCATTTCATTTTACACTCCGTGCTTCCAACCAAACACCGGAACGGAACCAACCCATTACTCTCTTTTGCTCCTACCAAACACAGGAATGGAATGGACCCGTTCCTCTGGAACGGAACCATTCCATTCCGTGACAGTTGGTTCCCCGACCAAACACACCCTAGAAGAATGATGTGATGGACAAGACCCAATCCTAAGCATAGCACAAGATCGTGTAGTTCGTTTGCTAGAGTTTTTCTAATGTCAAGTATTATTTCCTTAGACCATGAGATTTTGTAACTCCCGGATACCGTAGGAGTGCTTTGGGTGTACCAAGCGTCACAACGTGGCGGGTGACTATAAAGGTGCTCTACAGGTATCTCCGAAAGTGTCAGTTGGATCGGCACGAATCGAGACTGGGATTTGTCACTCAGTATGACGGAGAGGTATCTCTGGGCCCACTCGGTAATGCATCATCATAATGAGCTCAATGTGACCAAGTGGTTGGTCACGGGATCATGCATTACGGATCGAGTAAAGTGACTTTTCGGTAACGAGATTGAACGAGGTATTGGGATACCGACGATCGAATCTCGGGCAAGTAACGTACCGATTGACAAAGCGAATTGTATACGGGATTGCTTGAATCCTCGACATCGTGGTTCATCCGATGAGATCATCGTGGAACATGTGGGAGCCAACATGGGTATCCAGATCCCGCTGTTGGTTATTGGCCAGCGAGCTGTCTCGGTCATGTCTACATGATTCCCGAACCCGTAGGGTCTACACACTTAAGGTTCGATGACGCTAGGGTTATAAGGGAGATTTGTATGTGATTACCGAATGTTGTTCGGAGTCCCGGATGAGATCCCGGATGTCACGAGGAGTTTCGAAATGGTCCGGAGGTGAAGATTTATATATGGGAAGTCATCATACGGTCACCGGAAATATTCGGGGGTATACCGGTATTGTACCGGGACCACCGCAGGGGTTCCGGGGGTCCACCTGCCCCGGAGGGCCTTATGGGCTGTAGGTGGAAGGGAACCAGCCCCTAAGTGGGCTGGGCGCCATCCTCCCTAGGGCCCATGCGCCTAGGGTTGGGGGGAACCCTAAAGGGGGCGCCCCCCTTGCTTGGGGGGCAAGCCCCCTCCCCCTTGGCCGCCGTCCCCCCTCTAGATCTCATCTAGAGGGGCCGGCCCCCTTCCCCCTTCTCCCTATAAATAGAGTGGTGGAGGGAGGGCTACAGCACCACATCCAAGGCGCAGTCCCTCCCCTCCCCAACTCCTCTCCTCCTCCGCAAGAGCTTGGCGAAGCCCTGTCGGAGAACTGCCACTCCATCACCACCACATCGTCGTGCTGCTGTAAGAGCCTTCTTCCTCAACCTCTCCCTCTTCCTTGCTGGATCAAGGCGCGGGAGACGTCACCGGGCTGCACGTGTGTTGAGCGCGGAGGCACCGTTGTTCTGTGCTTAGATCGGATTCGGACGCGATCTAAATCGCTATGTGTAGGACTCCTCCAACCGCGTTCTTGCAACGCTTCCGACTCGTGATCTTCAAGGGTATGAAGATGCACTCCCTTCTCTCTCGTTGCTAGTTACTCCATACATTGATCTTGGTGATGTGTAGAAATTTTTTAATTTCTGCTACGATCCCCAACAATCCGGTGGCGGCGAGAGCAGACGCAGATCCATCGGTTCTTCGCCGGCGACAGGAGAAGGAGGCACAAATCAAAGTGGTAGAGGATAGCGGCGGCTACATGGGCTGGCTCTTGTGGCATGGTTCCGGCAGCTGGTTTCGGTCGGCGGTGGTTGCGCGGCAGGTGTCACGATGGCATGGTTTGGAGGCGGCCGGTGTGTGTGTGCGATGCGGGTCTTCTATACCAGCAGGGTTCTGGAGGCTGGTGGCTCGGCTGCGTGAGGGGCAGGCGTTGCTAGCCGTATAGGTGGTGGATGGTGGCGGTGAGCTGACTAGTGCGGTTGGTTGCTGCTTATGCGGGTTGGCCAGATTGACTATGGTGATGACGAATTTGGTGAACTCCAGGTCAAAATCTAGCCCGACCTCGGTTGATGCCAGCATCGGCGGTGTCCTAGGATGTCATTCCCTCCTTGGAGGCGTCGTCGTGGAGTCCCTTCACCTCCCTCGTCATCTCAGACTCAAGTTCTCCAGGTGAAAACCCATGCTTCAGCCTTGGTTGAAGCGGACGTCGACAACGATCTTGGAGGTCTCATCATTTTCCCTTGGGGTGAAGCCTTGGAGGTTCGGCTTATCGTCTGTTGGTGGTGGCTTAGTGGCTTCGTGAGCTTCGTCGGTGGCTAGGCGAGTGTGCAGCCCCGGGGCCAGTGTGGAAGTTGGAGCAGCGGCTCCGAAACTCTCCAGCACGTGGTGTAGGCTTTGGTCGCTTGTGCGGCAATATCGTCGACTAGTCTTGTTCGCGTCCTCGGGGCCGATGTGGAAGTCGAAGCGGCGGTTCCGAAACTCTCTTGTGTGTGGTGTAGGCTTTGGTCGCTTGGGCGGCAATGTCGTTGACTAGTCTGGTTCGCGGCCTCGGGGTCGGGCTGGAAGTCGGAGCGGCGGTTCCGTCTTGGGCGAGGGTGTTGGCTTTGGTCACTAGGGTGATAGAGCTATCGACCAGGCTGGCCTTTGTCCTCGGGGTCAGTGTGCATGTCAGAGCGTCGGCTCCGAAAATTGGTGTTGGGTGGTTGGGTGTCGTCTATTGTCACTTACATGGCAATGTCATCAACTCGGGTGGTGCGCAACCTCAAAGTTGGCGTGTGCGCTTCTCATGGATGTATCAGTTTTTGGCAAGTTTTTCTTTTAAACTGGCCAATTCTCTTCTTATTAATGAAAAGGTGGAGCTCCTGATGGTTGCTTGAAAAAAACTTGGCATCTTTAATATCTTTTTTTTGAGACATGCATATGTAATATCTTGTTTGTCATGTTTTCGAAAGGAACTAGAGAAGCATTGGGCAGGCCCAGTCCACGCTTGGCCCTACGGGGTCTGTATTTAGGAAATTGAACAGAATTAGGAACATTGTTAATAAATGGGTGTAGTCTACCATAATTTTTTTTTGTTCCTATTCGTCGCTCGGTACGGCAAATATTCAACATAGAGCAAAAATGGCGTATTACTCGGCCCAATGTGTTTGCATCTGTTTTTTCTGCCCGTCCTTTTCTTTTGTCATTGTTTATTTCTCGGTCCTTGTTTTGTTTTGGTTTCCTTTTGTCCTTTTATTACTAGCAAAACGACCCACGCGTGCAACAGGGGGAAATCATAATCTCCAAATTGCGGTGACCACACTTTGTTGTCTCACCGAGATACATTATCACTCTCATTTTCATGAAATCGTGAATAATGTTTCAAAATTATGAATATTTTTTAAAACACGTGAACAAATCAGAAATCATCAACATTTTCCAAATTCATGCACATTTTACAGATTTTTGAACATTTTTTCAAATCTTGAAAAGAATTGAATTTATGAACGATTTATATTATTTACAAACAATTTTTCTATATTTTTCATGAATAGGCGAATATTTCTATTGCAAATTGGTGGAACAAGTTTTGAACTTCACAAACATTTTTTTATTTAACGATCATTTTTGAATCCGTGAACATTTTATTGAATAAACTACTCGTATTTTGTAAGTCACGAACAGTTTATGAATTTTAGGATATTTTAAATTCATGAAAAATTTTAGAATTGGAATTTTTTTAAGGTTTAATACACGAACTTTTTAGAATAATCTTGAACATTTTTTTATTTCCTGAACATTTTATTTCAAAATGATTAATGTTCATAAATATGCAAAAGAAATTGAAACCAAAAATATCATGAACTATTAAACAGTTTATTTCAAAATTCCTTTTTTATGAATTTTTGGAACTTTTTTGAAGTCCCAAAAGTTTTAAAGTGTAAAAAACGAAGATGGAAAAGGAAAACGAAAAATAAAAATGAAAAACAGGCCGCCTAGACATGGGCCGGTCCAAACAGGCGTATTGTGTCTTCTCCGAACGCACAGACCGCAGTATAGAAGGTCGTACAGCATGGGCCGGCCAGCCAGGGATTCCCCTGTGTGAAACATTTTTTTTATCACTTATAAGCGGCATCGGTGGGTAATATTTTGTAAAGGCAATTTCTGTGACGTAATGCCAGAAGCAATAGCCACTTAATAATCTCGTGCGTTGCAACAGGGAAAAAAATACCACACTCCCCTAACGAAATAATCATGACTGAAGACCTCAATGGGTCCACGTGCATCCCATCCCACTCTTGTCAACGACGACCTCAATGCTCACAATCACAACTCGCTTGAATGTGGCCAATTCTAAGGTGTCTCTCTTTCTCTCCGATAAGATGAGAAATCTACCTTTTTCACCTAGAGGTTTTACAGAGTCATGCATGCATGGTTATAGATGATTTTTTCTTCTCCAAACTAATTTTGCCGATGTGTTGATTTCTAACCTGATGTAAACGGTACGAAAGAAAGATGGATTGTGCTTTATTAATTAATATTGTCCCCTAAGTAGCATTTAAAAACATTTAAGAGGTAAAAGAACATCATATTCAGATTCTACACATTTTCTAATCAATTTCCATATATGCAATGTCAAATTTGGAGTAAGAGTTTAGAAGATATGAATATTAAAAAAAAGCATTTGAATCACATTTTTAAAAATAAGAGATAAAATAACATTATATTTAGATTTTAGGCATTTCTCTGATTAATTTTCATATATGACATGTTAAAATAGGAGTTGGGGTTTAAAAGTTATGGATATTTTAAAAAAGCTTTTGAACATGTCCCAAAAAAAGATGGATGGCGGGTTTATTAACTAAAAGATCAGGGGGCTTTTCTGGAAAAACACAAATCATTTTTTCACTTAAATTTAGGACCGTGGGTTCATTAACTAAAAGACCAGGGGGTTTTATGAAAAGAGAAAAGCGAACCATTTTTCCCACTTATAAATGGACTTTTCTGTGGTAGCCGCTTTATGATCATAGGTAAAGATAGATATAGATCTTGCCTTTTGTATTTTGCAAAAAGAAAATAAGGTAGGTTCCACAAATTTACAAAATGAAAAAATGTTTACTATTTTAAAGAAATCACAAATTTATAGAATATTTATGAATTTTCATAATGTTAACGTATTTCAAAACATCCTCATGATTTTTGTAAATTCTAACAGAAAGACTGAAAATTTACCAAAAACATTTTTAGAAGAATTATTAATTTTCAATTTTTTTATCACGAAAAAAAAATGCCCAAACAATGTGTCTTTGCTTGACTGTACGTTGCAGTGAGCAACTTATAGAGTTATTATATAGACGTTGATATACTTTCATATTTGTCCCTTGATGTTGATGGTTCAGTTGTTTCTCTCGCCATGGCTGGAATCAGTTCGAGTAAGTACTTCTAGTTCCGATGCCTACGCAAGAATCAAATTAAGTCTCTAGACGTTGATAGTTCAATTGTTTTCTCTCTTAATGGGACTTGTTCAATAACTTGTCCAATTGGACTTACTACTTCTCGTTCGATGCCGCTCCCCTGCTCGAGAATTCGGCACTTCATCTGCTCAGGCCGGCGATCACACGAGTCTGAATCTAAATACTGCTGCCGTGCTGCGAATACAGTACAGTACGATACTGGCTGCTGCAAGCACCTACAGGTTCTGAACCTCCGGTTGGAAAGCGTCGGACAGATTCAGGAACCACTCGTCCAGTTGGCTCCCGAACCCCATGTCAGCCCCGAGGCCTCCGCCGGCAGCGTAGCCGTAGCCGCCGGCAAGCTGGCACACGGAGGGGTAGCAGTCGCCAACGCTGCCGGCCGGCGGGGAGGGGAACGAGGGCGGCGTGGCCGGCCACTGAATCCCCTCCGTCGTCGCGGCCGGCGGGCTCTGCTGCTCTGGCCGTACGGCGGCCTGGGCGCAGGTGTGCGTGCCGTGGTAGACGACGTCGAAGAGCAGCGGGTCGGCGGCGGCGCGCTGCACCTGCTTGGTGGCCTGGCAGCCCTGCGAGTGGCGGTGCGTGCACCGGAAGTAGGCCCGCGGGTACGGTGCGCCCAGGATGTCCTTCTGGCCGTACTTGCGCCAGCTGAGCCCGTCGTTGAGCGGCCCCGCGTCCGTCACCGACGCCACCCGCACCTGCGTCCGCACCTTCCCCGCCGCGGCCTTCCTGCCGCTCACGCTCGCCCTGCCGGTGGCATTGCCTTCGCCGGCGAGGCGCATGGCCCGGTCGACGGACGCGGCCAGCTCGGCGCAGAGCTCCCTGGCGGCGCCCGGCGCGCCCTGGTCGCCGTCGACGCGCGCCTCCAGCTCCCTCGCCATGGCCAGCAGCCCGTCCAGCTCTGTCGCCAGCGTCGCCGCCGAGTCCTCCATGCCCGGGCCTCGGCTCAGCTCAGCTCAGCAGCACCTGGAGTGGACGCGCTTCGCGGGTTGTGAATTGTGATGATGATGGTGAGCTTGGTGTGGTGGCGACAGTGGAAGTGGAGGATTTATAGGGAACGGATCCTTGAAGCTACAGTGCAATCTCAGTGCAAAATGAAGAAGGAATGTCACGGGCACCGTAGCAAAGATAATGTGCGCAATTACTGTTCATAAAAAATAAAATACGAAATTAATTTTATTGCACCATAATTTTGTTTGTATGTAATTTTTGTAAATGTATACAGTAGATTTGTAATTTACAAATTAATTCAAGTCATTTTAGGCTTAATTATATGGATGTGAAGAAGGGATGTCAGGTACTGTAGCTTTCTTGACATCCTTTCGTGATGTTAGAGGATCTCGTTCCGGATTTATAGGGCCGGACCGGGCAAGCGCTAAGCACAGATCCTGACAGGGAATTGGTCCGCAATTTTGACCGAAGACCGGAGAAAAGTTGAATGACTGAGTATAATACACGTCGGTCTGCTGGACTGATGAGTGTGAGTGTGTGAGTGCGGTCCGTACATTTGGACCGGTCCTAGCCAACAAGACTACTACTCTCCGACCACTTATCCGATCTAAGCGGTCGTACTGCCATTAATTAACACTTCTTCCTACACTTAATTAAGTGATTCCTCACTGGCAAGTGACGTGTTTGATCCCAGTGACCAGCTAGCTGCGTCATTCTCACCGGTCACGGCTGATGGTTCGTTTGATCCCATTTTTTTTTCTTTTTTTTTTGCGGGTAGAGGGTCGGAATGTTTTTTTTGTTTTTTAAAAAAGGGAAATATATTAATATTGCAAAGATATCAATTACACACAGCCTCTGCAACAACGCAATGACGTAAAGACATTACAGATGCACACAACCAAAAAACAAAACTGAAGAAAGAAAAAAGAAAAGATCTCGCTAAGTGATCAATTCCTTGTAACCACAGCACGAACCATCACCTAGAAAACACCCAAAGTTCAAATTCTCCAAAAGTGACGCCTCCAAAAAGGAAACACTACACAAGCACCGTCATCGCCCGATCATAAATCTTAGATTTTTACCCTGGAGAAGATCCGCACTCTCAAAACAATGCCTTCAACAAGGTTACTACCGGACATAACCAATTAAGGCCATGCCTTGAGTTTTTACCTTGAAATGTAAGACTCTGTACTCCGCCTGTGCTGTCGCCCCACTTGCCGATGCCTCTGCTACAAGTCACGAATCACTAAGCAAAGTCCTCATTGCCACGAAGAATCGATCCGCCATTACAAGGCCTCAGAGGCTCAGACTTCACCCACCGTGACATTCTCCGCCACTGTCTTCATCATGGAAATCGAAATACTGACATGTCCCATAATTTCAACAGATAGAGTGGATTCGCGTCACACCCAATGAAAATCCCCGACGGAGCATTCCAGAACTCGTCAACGACCAGATCCATGAGGGTCGGCAACCAGCAGAACAACATCTTGGAGCAAAAAGAACCGAAGGACCGCACCACCCGTCGGTTCCCTACAGCAGACCGGAGATCTCGATGGGCGCCGCCGCCACCACCCTGCACTGCAGGTTCCCTACAGCAGGCTGAAGATCTCGACGGGCACCGCCGCCACCACCCGCACCATGCGGAGATGAGTAGCCGAGCCGCATCTAGCCTCGAACCAATCGCGGTAGAGGTCGGCGAAGAAATCCGGCCATTGTTGGGAACCCCCACCGCCTGCTCATGCTGCCGATGTCTCTGCACGTGAAAGACACCATGCGCTGCCCCTGCTAGCCCAGATCATAGACACCCCGTGCACAGCCGCCACGGCCGATGCGCGCCCGGAGTGCACGAGACGCATAAGGGTGAGGCAGATGAGGACGCCCCCCACCGCTACCAAAGGATCGACGTCCCCAAGGCAAATCGGTGTAGGAAATTGACTCTGCCGAGAGTAGGAGATGATGGGATGGAAGAGGGCGGATGCGTAGGGAGGGAACTAGATTGGAGCGGAGAGAAGCCCTGTTGCGGATGTCCACCGCCCGGCGGCTTCCTTCGACGGCAGCGAGGGGCTGGCTAGGCAGAGGTGTTTTTCTTTGGTGGCAGCGAAATCGCCTCCGGAGTCGCCAACTAGGGACCATTTTAGAATTAGTATCAAGATAGACATGGTCCTTCAAAATTTTAAATGAATATCAAGATATTTCTTGATGAGTGGTTTCATCATACATCAAGCTTGATCTTCAATAAATGAGGGAAAACTTTCCCTCTGCATCACCTATCAATTTTAAAAATTGAATCGGGTGGTTAGGCTATGCTCAACCACTGAGTCAAAGCTCTTTTTTGCATGGCCTTCACCGTGAATTCCGTGAAACGTTCTTCTTCGTCGTTGTTCATGGGTACGTGTAGCTAGCTGTTGGGGGGAAATGTTGGGTTTGTATCGTGGTGTTCTATCTGACAGTGTTGGTACATGGCGTACCATGTGGCACTTTCAGGCATTCAGACACCTCGATGGGTGCTTGCAGGGACGGTGGAGGAAGATGCCCGGAAGGTGGCGCGCGGTTGCCGGGAGGCTTCGTCGGAGCTCGGCGCGGCGCACACGGCACAAGTGCGCCTGGTGGGAAAAGGCCGGGTCGGGAAGTAGAAGTACGGGCATGTTTGGTTTGCAGCCTAAGGTTGCCACGCCTAAGTTTAGGCGTGCCACAATATCTTAGACATGTGTTCGGTTCATTGTCATATTTATGGCTTGCCATACTTTTCTAACTACATGATCCACATGTCATAGACTCAACTTCTTGCAAAATCTTGCCACACTTGTCGTGGCCATTTTCTTAGCCATATTTTTTCTGACAGCCACATTTTGCCTCAACTTAGTTGTGGCAAATTTAGTCATAAACCATACAAACCCTACATACACACTGCTAGCGTACGAGTGAGTAACTAGTACAGTGGATCTAGAGCTAGGCTAGTGCTAGCGGCCAAGCCCCGGGGGCACGCACGCACCAAGAGTAGAGCGGCTGGCCGAACTTTGTGTACGGGCCCAGCACACACCCAAGCTTTGCGTACGTGTACGATCGAGCCTGGGTTTCGTGCCATGCATGTACTGTACAAGAATATCGTGGTGAGAGGGACACAGGCCGTACTGTTTCGGTGAAGCTTCGGTGCTTTTGCGTTGCAACTTGGCCGCCCGATGGATCGCCTTTTTTGGAACCGAAGGAAAAGGCGTGTGTACATAATCGGGCCTAGGGTCCTCAAGAACGTCGATCTGCTTTTGCAAGGGAGCTCGTGGAATCAGAATCATCACCGTCCCAGTTTTTCTACGGACCGGGGGGCTGGGGGCAAGATGATTGATTGGCCCGGCGCCGGGTTCGTCAAGGGCTTTGGCGGTAGGACGGCCGGAAAACAACCAAGCGCAACGCACGTAGGAGCGTGTTTGGTTGGCCACATGCAGCCTAACCAAGACCGTGCGGGATGATGTGTGGCTTGTTTGGTTGGCTGGGTTGCATGTGATTCGTGGCCCGCACGGACTTTAAAGCAGCCCTGAGCCTGGCCCAGCGGAAACTGCCGAATCTGCAGTTTTTGGCGAGCCTGGCTCGGCGCGGTCACGCGTGTGAGGGGGAGACGTCTCATAACTCCCCTCTCACTCTCCTGTCACCGCCCCGCACTGTTCTCATCGCTCCTCTCTGCCTCACCGCCCCTCCCTCTCCTCTCCTTCGATGGCTCCGCCTCGCTCACCGCCGCGCCTTCCTCTGACCCCCGTCGACCAGCGCATCGCCAGGATCCAAGAGCGTTGGATGGCCAGGCTCCAGAACTCGGGCAGGGATATGGCGTCGGCGCTGCGAGCGCCGTCCCCTATCTGCTGCCGGCCACCACGAGGGCCGGCCAATGCGGTGTCGGCCGTTCCTGCTCCGCCGTTCCGGACCTCATGGTCATGGGCTCGGCGCCGGCGCCATCCACGGAGCCGCCACTTCTTGGGACCCCATTGGGCAGGTCCTCCTCGACCTCCGGCGTGGCCATGAGCACAGGGCCAATGCTGCCGGCCGTCGCCAGGGCCGGTTCCTCCTCTGCTCCGCCACCTCTCTCCTTCCCGCCGGGGTTTTCATCCCGGCCTCGATTTGCTGCGACTACGCAAGCTCAGGTGAGTCAAAGAATCCCCAATGCTTGCTTGTAGATGTAGATTAGGAGTTTCTTTCTTAGTCATGTGCTAGTACTTAGTGGATTCGATAGGATTAGATAGGATTCGAGTAGATCCGATTCGATGCGATCCCAATCAAATCGAATCCGACCGATATGTTCTTGTTTGCTACAGTGTGTGTTTTAAGATAATGTTCTCCTGCTAGTGCTTTCCTAGGATCCGTGTTCATTGTAAGATCTGTGTTCATGCTAGAATCCCCAATGCTAGTGTGTTTTGTTAGGACATGTGTTCATGCTAGGGTCTTGCTAGAATTTGTGTTCATGCAATTAAATGGCATGTTTATGTTCAAGCTAGGACCATGTTCACGGTGCTGTTCATGTTGCATGCTCTAGATTGTTATACATGTTCAAGCTAGGGTTTGTGTTACATGCTCTAGATTGTTATACGTGCATGTAGTAGGATAATTTTAGGACGCTGCCAAATGTGCATGGGTGCACATGGATGCTATTTTTAGATATTTCCATGCTTAGGATAGTGCATCAATGAGTGGTTGTTACAGAAGACCAGATGCCGCGTGGGCTGTTCCCGGTTGATCGACGCGGCCAGAGCGGCGCAGAGCTCCCTGGCGGTACCCGGCGCGCCCTGGTCGCCTTCGAGGCGCACCCCCAGCTCCCTCGCCATGGCCAGTAGCCCGTCCAGCTTCGTCGCCAGGGTCGCCGCCGTGTCCTCCATGCCCGGCCTTCTGTTCAGCCTAGCACCTTATCTAGCTTGCCGATGAGCGATCGTGCGTACAATCAAATTCGCCGGATGAGGGTGGCAGCGACAGGGGAGGATGATTATAGTGCCGGGCCGGGAACTGGTCCACGCCGAAGACCGGAGAAAAGTTGACGAGAGTATAAATACACGTCTGCTGGAGTGATGAGTGTGTGAGTGCGATCCGTACATTTGGCCCGGTCCGAGGCAACGAGACGAGACGAGACTACATTACATATGCATATGCTTATCCGATCTAAGCGATCGCACTGTGATTAATTTAAGTGATTTCTCACTTGCGAGTGACGTGTCTGGCCACAGTGACGAGCTGCGTCATTATCCCCGGTCACGCTGATGGGTTCGCTCGCTTGCCTCGTTTGGATCCACGCCAGGGGGCCGGAATGTGGAGTTCAGTGCGGTTTTCGTGGAAGATTCCGTTGTCCATCTGAACCTGTGGCCGTGGAGGGAAATGTTGGGGGTTGTCTCGTGTTGATCTATCTGACAGTAGAACGTGGCGCACCGTGTAGTTTTGTCAGACCCCTTCGATACGGTTGCTCGCCGGGAGCGGTGCAGGCGGGGAGGAAGATGCCCGAAACACACGACGAAGCGTCTACGGTGACTTCGTAAATCTCAAGATGATATGCCGGCTCAGTCTTTTAGAGGCGCTCATAAAGGTAGGGTGTGCGTGTGTGCGTTCATAGAGATGAGTGTCTGTGCATGTATATGAACACTTGTATCTGTACTGATGTTAAAAAAAAGCACCCACCCAAGCTTTGTGTACGTGTACGATCGAG
Source organism: Aegilops longissima (assembly GCA_021605205.1). Classification (NCBI taxonomy): domain Eukaryota; kingdom Viridiplantae; phylum Streptophyta; class Magnoliopsida; order Poales; family Poaceae; genus Aegilops; species Aegilops longissima. The sequence goes on along the minus strand of CM038676.1, from coordinate 645,866,606 downwards.
CCTGGGTTTCGTGCCATGCTATGTAATGTATACAAGAATATCGCGGTGAGAGGGACACAAGCTGTACTGTGCCCAGTACCCTGGAGGGCACGCAACTGGTTAGAACGACAAAGTGCTACCACGATGGATCGCCTTTTGCTGGATTCTCTCGCTCGGAGTTTCGGTGAAGTTTCGCTGCTTTTGCGTTGCAACTTGAACCGAAAGAAAAGGCGTGTTGTGTACATAATCGGGCCTCGGGTCGTCAAGATAGTAGCTACTCAGGTAGATCTGCTTTTGCACGGGGGCTCGTGGGATCGGAATCATCACCGTCCCAGTTTTTCTACGCGGACGCGATCGACCCCGGATGTTATTGGATCGGGGGTGCTGGGGGAAGATGATTGATTGGCCCGGCGCCGGGTTCGTCAGGGGCTTTGGCGGCAGGACGGCCGGAAAGCAACCGCAACGGCCGGTGCGCATGTAGGTCACCGCGTATGCGCGTCCCACGCGGTTGGTTGCCGCATCCGACCGCGCCGGCGCAACGGCATATGCTGCCTGCAGAGCCGGAGCGTGACAGCAAAGTAAGACCAGAGTAACAGCACGGGTCAAATTCCCTCTTTTTTTAAAAAAAAAAGGAAACTCACGCCAAGATTTATTGATTAATGGAGATGTTTATAGGTACATGAATTGGGTCATGAGGGTGACCTAGCCCCACATGGTGATTTATATCTGAGGAGTCTCGAACGGCGTCCTTTAAATCGCCCCGTAAACGTCTTGACCGAGGCGTCTGAACATTTTTTGCCATCTAATATGGTGCCCCGAATGTCAGTGGACCAATTCACATGTCCGAATTCCTACATACCAAAAGCAAACCGAGGGAAGACTTGCGGAGTCTGGACATCTGTCCGGCCAATTAAAACCAGACACCAATACATTCAATATGCTGGGGCCACATCACAACAAAGGCCAAAAGGAAAGACAAGAAGAAAAAAGAAGAGAAATAAATGCCAACACCGGCAGATCAATGACGAAAGGAAACCCGGCAACCGCTGCACCCTCCGAAAAAGTAGCACCACGCACCCAACATCCCGAAGCGTCGTACACCAAGCAACACCTTCAAGAAGGGATGAGACGGCGTCGCCGTTGTTGCCCGAACAAGTTCTAGGGTTTCCCTGGTACACGGGGGATAGTGGGGAAGGGATACACCCGACGACCCTCAGGAAGGACCGATGGCGCCTGCAGGCGTCACCGCGTCGGTGTCGGGCAAGCTGACAGGGATTTCTCCCGATCCACGACGACCACCACCACCACCACCCCAGGCATTTCGACATGTATCATCCCAGCATCCGCCCACCAGCGTGTGCCACCACGATTACCGGGCAACCCTCGCCGCCTCACTGGAGCTGCCAACACGAGAGCTGGAGATGGAAAGGGAACAACGGCCACGGGAGCGACCACAACGCGATCGGAGGAAGGGGTCCACCGCCTCAGCGGGGCCGACTGAACGCAGCTACAAGGACTTGCCGGGCACCGATTGCCCGGTCGGGCCCACCTGGACCCGGACAGTCCTGTCACCACGCTGCAGCGCGCCGATCGACGAAGCCCTTACTGCCCGAGACCGCCGCCACCACGCCACCACAAGGGAACGACGCCGCCGAACATCGAGCTACCGGCCCGCCCAACCCGGATGAGGCCCAAATGGGCCCAGATCTGGGTTGGGCGGGCACCGCCAGGCCCAGCGCCACCGCATCGCCCCACGGCCAACGGCCGCACCGCCGTGTCGAGAACCATCGCGCTCGCCGCAGCTTCCACCGACGAGCAAAGACCGGCCGCCGAGGCGCACCGCCATCGCCCACCACCGCCGAAAGGGAGGAGCGCTGGAGAGCCAAGCCCACCGCCGCCAGCACCACGCGGTCGAGGACTGGTGGCGCTCGCTGACGGCGGCGGGAGTAGGAAGGGCGAGGGGTAGAGCTGGAGGGGCACAAGGGAAAGGCCCTCGGTCGCCTCGCTCGAGGAGGCGACGCGGGGGTAGGGGGAAGGGAGGGGGGAGGAGAAGGGGAACCAGAGGGGGAAGGGGCTGGCGGCGATGGCGGGCTCCGGCCGCTGCGGTAGCGGCTCCGTGCGGGGGAGCCGGCGCCGGCGGCGGAAGAACCCTATGAGCAGGGAGCGGGATCACGCACACTCTCTTCTCACTGTCCGAATTGCGGAAGACCATTGCTGTCTCTCTTTTTTCATGTTTGGAGAAGGCATGCATGAAATATGGCGGAAGGCTGTGAAAGGTCATTGGGCGGAAGCCACTTTGTTTCACTTTTTTCTTCAAGTGCTTGACGGAAGCTGAATGCACCAGCTCATAGTGAGTTGACGGAAGCCTTCTTCAAGTGCTTGGCGAAAGCAACCAATCCATGGATTAGTAGCGTAGTTGAGTCACACATGTTTGGTGGAAGCCACTAAATCCAGTAAAATGTGACCGTTGCTACTAGCTACTACTCCCTCCATTTCTAAATGTAAGTCTTTGTAGAGATTCCACTATAAACTGCATACAGATGTATATAGATGCATTTTAAGTTTAGATTCATTCATTTTGCTCCGTAAATAGTCTATCTAGTGGAATCTCTACAAAGACTTATATTTAGGAACGGATGGAGTATTTGACAGAAGACTATTGCTGCTGCTATTTTTTCGTTAATATAGACGAAAATTTGAGGTATAAGGTCACTAGTGCAGAACCGAGCAATAGCACCGGTTCGTAAGGCCCTTTAGTGCCGGTTCCACAACCGGCACTAAAGTGTGGTCACTAAAGCCCCCCCCCCCTTAGTACCGGTTCAGCACAAACCGGTGCTAAAGGCCAACCACGTGGCACGAGGCAGCTCCGGGGGCAGGGAGCCCTTTAGTACCGGTTGGTAACACCAACCGGTACTAAATGTTTGTGGGTTTTTGTTTTATTTTTTATTTTTCAATTAAATTTATGTTATCAATTTAATTTAGGATTGTTTTACGTTATAATGAGTTGTAGTGGTCATCATCATCTTCATCATCATCGCATATTAATAAATAAATAAACTTTAGCTAGCTAAAAATCATCATAGTCGTCATTAGTTACCACTATTTAATCATCATAGTCATTACCGCTAGCTATCTAATCACCAACATAATCATCGAGTTCACTTTGTAACAGAAGCAAAGATATCATCGAGTTCAACATAATCATCACCAACATCGAAGTTCAGGACAATACGGACATGCATGAGAGAGGACAAGTACTAATTAATTAAGAGCATGAACTAGCTACTCCTGCTGCTCCCTCTCAGGTAGAATAGCATAGAACATGTATAGCTCTCCTGATTCATCATACTGGAGCATGCAGATGAATCTGTCTCCTAATCTTGGGTTGCGCCTCTCCTTGCTGCCCCCTAGTACTTCTCTGCGATCGTTTACAATTTTGCTCCAATCTTTCACTATTAAGCATTCTTCGCTTTCAGAAATCCTGAATGCACTCATGTGTAATGTAGGAAATCTTGGTCGTAAGCTAACCATTGACATGCGACCTTTTGTCTCGATCCACTGAGGCACAACTGTCATCGGAAGTCCCTGTTGATGAAAGAACATCGTATAGTAATTAATATACTAAGCAATGAAAGTTTAGCTTCAAAAATAATGTATGCAAAAGATGCACTAATTAAGGATAAATAGTTAAAATCTTACCATCTTTCGATTATAGATGTGACCGTAGTTCAATACGATCACCATTGGTCGCACGTTTTGAGTACTAACATTTCTAAGTTTAGGAAAACAATTTGTCTTGACAATATTAAGATCCTCAAGCCATGAAACATAATGACTTATTTCCTCGCAGTTTAATTGAGCCCCGGGGCAGTAGTAGGTCCTGTCTACCAAGCGCCGGACATGTTTGCTTGAACCGAAATAAGCTGACAATACAAATTAGTTGTCAACTATTTTTGTATAGTTTGTATCAAAGACATAAACATATGCATCCATAGTTGAGAAAAACTCACATAATGGTAGAACTGGAGGCGTTTGCACATCGACCCAGATGTCTATATTACCTTCAATATCATCTTCCGGACGAATATCAAAGGTGATAACCATATCAGGCTCAAATGCATAAGCCTTGCATAGTGCTTGCCAAGTTTTGCATTCAAAATGGGTGTATGTGTCTCCATTATATAATTTGACGTTGAAAGTATACCCATGCTCCGTCTTCAAGTAAACTCTCTTTACCTCCATATCATCTATAGCACTAAAACCTATCTTATCTAAGACAAAAATTCTTGCATGGCAGGGGATGCGCTAATAGATTAGTGAAAATTTAAAATTATAAGTTGAAGCAAATGAAGCATAAGTCATGCTTTAAAATTATAAGTTGAAGCAAATGAAGCATAAGTTTTGCATTCAAATAATAATTGCCGTTTTGACTTACCGTATCCACTTGAATGTCTCATTCAGCTTGATGTTTGCGCCTACCATCAACAGGAAATTTCTGTCGCACAGGCAGCTGGTCTTCACAGTGTTCGCACATAATGAAATCTTTTTCATCATCAGATGACATTTCCTATATGTTCATATAGGTGAAACATTAAACACTTATTACTATCTAACATTAATTAATATCTAGCCAATTCAAATATATATCTAACTATATATATTTATCTCTAACAATTGACATTACTATGTATTTAACTTTTCTATCTAATTCATCTAACATTGGACATTAATCTAACATTTATATAAACTCAAAATATATAAAACATTAAATAAACAGAAAAACTCATTAACCAATAATATTTTAATTAGATCATCAAATCTCATATCGACAATTTTCTTACTAAAATAAACTAGTTATATTAATTATTCAACTAGTTCAAATCTCAAATACCTAAAAATAAACTAGTTCGACAATTTTCTTACTAAAAATAAACTAGTTATATTAATTATTCAACTAGTTCAAATCTCACATACCTAGCTAATTAATATCTAATTAAATTTTCTAAAAACAGAAAATAGAAAATAAGTAAAAAAATATGTGTGTGTATGTGTGTGTGTGTGTGTATGTGTGTGTGTGTGTGTGTACATGTGTATGTGTGTGTACATATATGTGTGTGTGTGTGTACGTATCGCACAATGCGCTGGCGACGACGGCGCGGCGACGACGTGCGCATGGCGCAGAGCGATGGGCGGCGGGCGACGACGGACGATGGACGATGACGACGACGGGGCGACGACGGGCGACGACGCGATGGCGGCATGGGCGGCAAGGCGGCGGGGCGACGGGCGGCGGGCGACGCGAGGCTGAGAGAGGAGCGACACGAGAGAGTTGGAGAGACGCCAAGAAGTAGGAGATGTAACTGAAATTTTCGTAAGTGTTGTATATATAGAGAGGCCTTTAGTACCGGTTGGAGCCACCAACCGGTACTAAAGGCTAACTTTGGCCAGGCGAAGAGGCGGGAAGACGAGGCCTTTACACCAACCGGTACTAAAGGGTGGTCTTTAGTACCGGTTGGTTGTCTCAAAAAATAGTACTGGGTTGGTGGCTCCAACCGGCATTAAAGGCTCTCATGTGCCACCCCAAAGTTTAGTCCCACCTCGCCGGGCGAAGGGCAGCCGCACTGGTTTATAAAGCCAGCTGCGGCTACCCGTTCGAACTCCTCTATATAGCAGGCTTGTGGGCCTAAACTCTGCGCGCTGCCATGTGAGGCTGCTGGGCCTTTAAGGCCTGTAATTACACACCTGTGGCCTATCAGGCCCACAGGGCAGCGCCCCAATTTTTTTATAGTTTTTTTTTCTGCTTTATTTTCTTCTATTTATTTCTGCGTAGTTTTTTGTATAGTTTTTTCTTTTCTGTTATATTTATTTTCTTCTATTTATTTGTGAGTAGTTTTTCATCTAGTTTGCCAAAATTCAACATTTTCAGAGTTCATTTTGTAGTGTTTTTCAATTTCACGGTCATTTTGTAAACGATTGAAAAATAGCAAATATTTTTTTTCTTTTCTGCTTTATTTTTTCTTATATTTATTTCTGAGTAGTTTTTTCTTTTCTGCTATATTTATTTTCTTCTATTTATTTCTGAGTAGTTTTTTTATATAGTTTTTTTTCTTTTCAGCTATAGTTTTTCTTCTTTTCTGCTATTTTTTCTTTTCTGGCATTTTTTCTTTTCTGCAAAACTTGATGGTCAAAGTCTGGAGTTATAACTTAAAAAAAGAAATGTCGACGTGCAATTAGTTTTTGCCATAACAGAAGAAGTCCGGAGTTTAATAAGTTATTAAAAATAAAAAATAGGTGCAATGCTCGTTAATTTGCTTCAAGCCTTTCGGAATAGTGTAAACTGCACTGCGCATAGCTTCGTGCAGTCTACCGTATTCCTGAAGGCTTGAAGCTAACAACGTGAGCATTGAGCCTCTTCTTCATCGCCTCTCGCACTCGGGGCTTATAAACCGCTCCTAGTCCCTCTCACTTGAGGTGGGACTAAAAACAGCTTACATCTGGTTCATCCATAAACCGGTACTAAAGGTGTTCGTGGGGCCTGACCTTACGACACAACCTCATTAGTACCAGTTCGTGGCACGAACCGGTGCTAAAGGTTCGCCACGAACAGTACTAAAGAGCTCCTCCCGCCTAGCAGTTGGAACCGTACTAAAGAGCTCCTCCCACCTAGCAGTTGGAACCGGTACTTAAGAGCCTCCCGCCTAGCAGTTAAATGGTGCATACTGAATGCACAAAAGTCTGGACTTGTAATAAGTTTAAAAATGAAATGCCTTTGTAACAGATGAGTTTAATTTCGTCATAAACCCGAATACTTCGAAAGAGATTGTCCAGTTTGTAAACGAAGTGCATCAAGTTTTTGCCGTAACCCTCTCTACTTTTTTGAACATGATATGTAGGTAAAATGATGATACCATGCCAAGTTTCAACTTTTTCAGAGTTCATTTGTAGTGCTTTTCAATTTCCAGGTCATTTAGTTCTCAAAACAAATCATTAAATGCATGAAAAATAGCAAATGAAGGCATAAACGGTTGAAAGTTGATGGCGTCGCTTTGAATGGTGCATACTAAACGTAAAAAATATAAGAGTATTTGGATCATGATCTTATATTTCTTTACAGTCTAAATTGTCAATATGATCTTATAACATCAAAAATACTTTGATCATCAATGATCTTTGTGTGTACAATCTGAATTGTTAATATGAGTCATCAACGATTTATAAACCGATGAAGACTCATATTGCGGCCGCAAATTCCACACATAGAGTTCAATGAAGACCAAGTGCTTGTGATAGTTTGACAAATAACATATTTAAGGTGGTAAAAGGCTTGTTAGGGAGCGAGGTGGGACTAAAACAGCTTGCCATAACCTCATTAGTACCGGTTAAGTAGTACGAACCGCACTAAATGATGATGGTGGGGCCATAGCCTGACCGCGGGCTGACACAGCCTCTTTAGTACCGGTTCGTGGCATGAACCGGTACTAAATGTTCGCCACGAACCGGTGCTATTGATCGCCGCCACGAACCGGCACTAGTATACACATTAGTGCCGGCTGAAATTCCAACCGGCACTATTGTTGGATGGGGCTGTTTTCACTATTTGTTGAAAGCTTTAGCACAAAATAACCTCCCCAAAAATTTATTTCATGACCTGAACCTTTTGGTAACGCCAGGGTTGCTTGAAATGTGAACAGGTTGCTTGAAACACCACTAACAATGGTGTTTCATATTTGGGCAGCAACGCCACACATGATCGTGTTTCCAACAACGCCACACACGATGGCGTTTCTGCCCTGCCACATAGCGTTTCGATCAGGCCGGCAACGCAGGTGGTTTTGGCATTTTTAAATAGGGCATCAACGCCACAAGCCGTGGCGTTTCTGAAAAGGATCAGATTGTGAAATAATTTTGTGTGATGTTCATTTTGTGCAAAAGTTCTTTCACAAGGTCAGAACTGTAAAAAATGTCGTTGGATGGTCGGCTTCCGTACATGTGTCCGTGGGCGGGTTCGCGCTCATTTGTGGTATCCGTTTTAGGGGATTGCGTTGGAGATGTCCTAAGAGCTTCTACAGCCCGATATGCCAAATATGGCTCCTCAAATGCTTGCGGACGCGTTCGCGTCCTGTATTTATATTTTTAGTGAAACTAAAAAAAATTTTGCCAATTCAAAAAATCTTCATGAACGGGAAAATATCCTGAAAATTCAAAAAACCGTTTGTGACTTACAAAATAATTCATTCATTCATAAAATGTCTTCTTTGCAATTCTTAATTCATAAAATGTTCGCTAATCCAAAAAATTGTCATGCATTTCAAAATTGTTCGTTAATTTCAAAATTTGTTTCACCAATTTCAAAAACAATGTTTGTCCATTCTAGCAATGTTCGCCGATTCGAGAATTTTTTTAAAAAATGGTTACAATTTTAAAAAATGTTTGCAAATAGTATAAAATGTTTATGAATTTATGAAGTGTTCTTGATTTTAGAAAATGTTCCAAAATTTGTAAAAGTGTTCTTGAATTTGAAAAATGTTCACGATTTAAAAAAATACTCATGATTCCACGAAATTGAGGGTGATAGTGTATCTCGGTGATGCAGCAAAATATGATCATGACAATTGAAGATTATTAAAAAAAATCTCTCGTTGCAACACACGGGCTCTTTTGCAAGTATAATATAAAATTTGGAGGGACCTCTTAGTTGTTGCTGGTTGCGACATTCTGTCGGCCATGTGCACCCAGAGTCCCCCTGACTGGACCGACCCGTGTAGCAAGCGCACACTGTTTTTTCCGGTTTTCTACAAAATACATGATATATATTATGTGTATAAAGAGAATACTATTTAAAAATATTAATTTGTCTAGAAAAAGTGAACATTTAAAAAAAATTAAGAATATTGTATGAAAAATGAGTAGGAATCTCCACATTTTGGCATCAAATGTGTAGCCATAGGCTTTTTAATTTTCTGCATGTGCCATAGGGGACAAGCTAGAAAAACCCGCTCAATAAAATTTCAGGACAACCCAAAAAAGAAACACAAATTTAAGGACACCCTTGGGAAAAAATCAAGGACGTAATAGCGTCTCCAATACATGTGATACATTTATTTCATCAGGCAAAATTTTGTGGGTCTTCTCGAGTAGACTACCTAAATCTTCTATATTACTCCTGGGCTCCAAGAAATCTTCATGTTTCATCACATATTGATTCAAATATTTATGATCATGCATCATACTATTCCACACATAATATTTGAAATGCAAATTCAAACTTGAGCTTAAGATAGATGGATCTATACAACAAGGACATAACAAGTACCTAATAGCAAAATAGATAGGTCTAAACAACTCGACGATAATAACTACGGTAATCATTGTTTTCAGAGGAGGACGAGGAGGAAATCTCCACTTAGACCATACGCTTGACAATCTCAGCCTCTAGCATAGAGAAAGGCCATATTCCGTCGCCATAGGTCTCGCCCTGCTCGCAGCCGAGCGCCATGGCTGTTGTGGAACTGATCTACGACCCGTGTCGTGCGGTTAGTCCCCAGCTGCGCACCACATTCTGTGGATGCCCATGGCTTGACGCACGCGCTGGTCCAGTGCCCTCACTCATATTTCTTTGATGAGACATTGTGCGCTCGCAAACGGCGGCAATTGCAATAATGGCAGGAAGAGCTTAGATGAATTTTTTTTTTACAACAATGGACCTGTTGCAATTGCAATAAGGCTCTTGTTGCAGGATATTTCTACGACAAGATTCATGTTCAATTAGTGCGTTTGCAGCCTGGGCGGCTCGCGACCCTGCCGATCTTTGATCAGCCGGCCGACGAGGACCATAAGGTTCAAGATGTACCAATGGGTACTACTGCACGACGACGTGCCAGTCGCCGTTCAAGTTCGAGGCCGTGCCGTATCAATGGGAGTACGACGCCTTCGTGCCCGAGGAGGTGCAGGCTCCTCGTCCGCCGCCGGCGGCAGCGCGGTTCGGGGGAAGAGCGGCGTCGTGCAAAGGGAGCCGCAAGTTCAAGCACAACGAGATCAAGATGTACTACGTCGACGCGGCCGAGGATGTCGACGGGCGCCTCGATTATCTCCATGACTTTGATTCATGAAGCGCGCGGATGGACTTCTTATTTTAATTTTCTTCCCCTTTGTTTTGCTAAGTTTAGCAGGAGGAGATGTATCTTTGTCATGACTGTATCCAATGCTCACGCTGGTGCTTTTTGCAGTAAGATCATAAATGACAATTACATGGTGGTGATTTTTTTACTTTACCATCAATTCCTTTTTTCACTTCTCTCACACCCATGCTAGGTTGATATACATTTTCAGCAGTAATGTTGATGTAGCTCCAATCTCATGATACAATCATTGCATTTTTCTGCAGCCTGTCTCATGCACGTAGATGGGGAGATGCATTCATGAGATCGCCGCTATGCTTAACTATTCAACTTCTCCCGTGAGATCAAATTACTTTGATGTAATTCTCACAGCACTTTGTGCTCTTTCCTTCTTGCCGAACCAATGTTTCCTCATGAGGAACATGCTAAATGATGAGCAACATTGCTTGGGACACGCTGAAAATTCTTGAGGACACGAGTGGTGTCCCTTCAAATGCTTGTAGCTTTTAATATGTACTCCATCCGTCCCATAATATAAGAGCATTTTTTACACCAGTTCGTGTCAAAAATGCTCTTATATTATGGAACGGAGGGAGTATTATTTAACCTTAGTTATGGTATTTATAGCAGAGCTAAAATTTCAACAACTCTGCTGTAAGTGCATAGGCGGGTCTATTTATGGATGTGATCATTTAGCAACGGAAAAGTTGCTGTAAGAGGTCATTAAGAGTTGTTAATGCATTGAACTTTTTCTATCGTTGTGCATTTAATTTTGGTGGTAAAGATTTTGTGATCCAGCTCCATGACGCCTTGAGAAGGCTGAGAACTGCCATCGTGCTCTTCTCCGTTACCGGCGAGACCTTCCGATGCATCCGGTCACCTTTGTTCCCGGTATTATATTCAGGAAGAAGCTTTCCTTCACATTTTAGTTTGCCTGACCAGCCCTAGAAGCATCCAATCTCGCCTCCGTCGACTTTGCCGGAACACCTTCCACTGTCTGCATATGCTCCACACTTTGCCGGAACTGCGTCTACAGGTTTTCCAGAGTTAATTACACGATAGTACCACAATTGGGGCCGTGGTGGCGAATTGATACCACTTTTGAAAAATTTTACGTGTCAGTACCACGTTTCGACCGAACCGTTGCAAATCGGGCTAAACTTCGTATTTGTACGTATTGACGCTGGAACTGACCGCCCGGGCCCGCACGTCAGATGCCACGCTGGCGAATCGGCACGCGCCCACTCGTTCGATAGGTGCGGTCCGGCTCGAACCGGACCGGCCCGTGCTCCACTCTGTTCCTCCTCGCTCCTGCCTCCCTCCTTGCTCCTCTCTCGTCGCCCTCGTCACCGCCGGCAGCTTTGCCGGAGCGGAGCGCCGCCGCCCGCCATGGTTTTCAAGACGAAGCAGTGAGGACACGCCCACCTGCCGTACATGCACTCGACCTCATCCACGGACGGGCTTAACCAGGTGATTTTCCTTGAGCTAGGTCTAGGGTTAGGGATTCAGATTTGGGGCTTTTGATTTGGTTGATTTCACTGGGTTTTGATTTGGGCATTTTGATTGTACGAGCTTGGCAGGTCCTTTCAGCGTTGAAGATCCAGATTACTGGGGCTTGAGCTGGAAACGATGTCGCCATGTGAGAAGCACGGCAAGGCATCTGAGAGGCTTGTCGATTTGAAGGAATGCATAAAGGAGAAGGTTCCTAGCATGTGCGAGCCGGTATGAATTCTATGCTGATAGTGGGATATTATATATAGGTTGATAGTGTCATATTATTGTTGGTTTGATAGTGCCATATTGAACATGAGTGAACATGAGTACAAGGCCTGATTATTAAGGGCATATTCATTTTTTGCAACAACAGTAGCTTGTGTAGTTAAATGACAGTGGTACTGTTATTTTGCAGTGGCATTGTTCTTGCTATCATGTGAAATAATCAGTTAGGGGTTTCCACAGGTTTACTGTTGCTGTTGTGGCATTTTTATGTAGTAGAATGTAGTAGAATGTAGTAGAATGGAGTACTCAGTGAACTGTAATTTTTATGTTGGGATGGACCTGCTGTTATGTATCTAATTACTTGAAATATTCAGTTGAATGGATAGCATGTACTGCATATGCTTTGGTAGTTCACCAAGTTTGCAGTTTGAGAATGCTCTCTCTTGTTTTGTAGCTGATTAGCAAAATCTAGTTCAAAGCTGTAGCTGTGTGGTGCTGTAATTTGTCATGCTGTTATTTAGTGGGTAGGTACATCTCAATTACTAGTGTAGCTTAGTGGTGCTATTATTACCAATGTACAGTGTTATTGCTTTGCACTAGTTATTTAACTGTGCTTCTGAAGTAACATGTTTATTTTTTTATCTTTTTGCTTTTTTGCAGGAAGGGCAGAATTGTGGGTTTGTTGAATGGGTTGATCACCAGTGGCCCCCAACAATGCAAAATGCATTGTTGAAGCTGTGGGCCATGGTTGAAGATAGCAAGAGTGCTAGGGTGAATGATAATCTTGAAAGTTCTTTCACTATCCACCATCCGAAGAAGAGAACAATGTCGGAGGCCAACTATGACAAGTTAGTCCAAGATGTGCATCAACTTATGAGCTTCCGGAGGACAGGTGGTGGATTTCAGATATCTGCAGATAACCTTACATATCAGCAACAATGCAGAAGTGAACTAGTGGCTGATATGAAGGCACAAATGGCAAAGAAAGATGCAGAGTTTGAGAAGCTTAAGCAGAATTATGAAGTGCTACTGAACCTGACAAGAGCACAAGCAACAAAGGATCCGAACTTGAAGTTGAAGCATATTACAGAGAAGCAATTGCTTAGTGAAGATAAGATGAACTTGGAGTTGAAGAATGCAGAGCTCACAAAGTCTGAGGAGAAGCTCACCCAAGAGAAGCTAGAGTTGAAGTTTCAGTTTGCTGATTTGCTTAAGGGAAAGGAAAAGCATGGTGAAGAGAAGGGGCAGCTAGAGCTTCAGATTGCTGAGCTGATGAAGGCAGAGGAGAAGCTGAAGGAGAAGATCAAGGGGATCCAGGCCATCTTAGAGAAGTGAAGAAAATGAATATGAGACTAGTGGGTAATGCTGACCTTTTGGGCTTGATGGTTGTGTAGTGTATGGCTCTACTAATTGTGAACTATGTCTGTGTATGTATGTAGTAGATATGCTTTTCATCCTTTTGTGAGAAAAGGATGAACTATGCATTTAAACTCAAACTCCACTATGTATTTGTGATGGACCTGCTGTGTACCCTATAATATGTTGAACTCCAGTAAGTATTGTGTGTTATGTTGGCTACACTTGAAATGATGATATATCATGCATTAGAAGATGGATCAGATATTCTGTGCCATGAGATGTAGACTAAAAGTTATGATATCTCTTGCAATAGGTTTTATATTTTTATATTAGATAATTATGTTAGCACCGTAAACCATCATGGTTAGGTTAAGGTGGTTCCGTCGACCCCGAGCCACCGCAAACACTAATGGTTAGGTTAAGCTGGTTCCGTCGACACCGAGCCACCATAAACCTTAATGGTTAGATTAAGGTGGTTCCGTCGACCCCGAGCCACCGTAAACCATCATGGTTAGGTTAAGGTGGTTCCGTCGACCCCTAGCCACCATAAACCCTAATGGTTACATTACGGTGGTTCCGTCGACCCCGAGCCACCGTAAACCATCATGGTTAGGTTAAGGTGGTTCCGTCGACCCCTAGCCACCATAAACCCTAATGGTTAGATTAAGGTGGTTCCGTCGACCCCGAGCCACCGTAAACCATCATGGTTAGGTTAAGGTGGTTCCGTCGACCCCGAGCCACCATAAACCCTAATGGTTAGATTAAGGTGGTTCCGTCGACCCCGAGCCACCGTAAACCATCATGGTTAGGTTAAGGTGGTTCCGTCGACCCCGAGCCACCGTAAACACTAATGGTTAGGTTAAGTTGGTTCCGTCGACCCCTAGCCACCGTAAACCCTAATGGTTAGGTTAAGGTGGTTCCGTCGACCCCGAGCCACCGTAAACCATCATGGTTAGGTTAAGGTGGTTCCGTCGACCCCGAGCCACCGTAAACACTAATGGTTAGGTTAAGTTGGTTCCGTCGACCCCTAGCCACCATAAACCATAATTGTTAGATTAAGGTGGTTCCATCGACCCCGAGCCACCATAAACAATCATGGTTAGGTTAAGGTTGGTTCATCCAAGTGGCATCAATCCACCCAAGTGGACATAAACCATCAAGTTATCCACCCAAGTGGCATCAATCTATCAACCATCAAGTTATCCCCAACAGAACCATCAAGATATCCATTGGCAACAGCAAAAGTTGCTTTAGTGGCATCAAACCCAAAAGAAAACACATTGTAGTGGCATCAAACTCTAAATAGTACATCATTGTAGCAGCAGAATATTCTGCTGCAGTGGCATCAAACCAAAATAAATCACATTGTAGCAAAGAAGACAAGTTACTGCAGTGGCATCAAACCAAAATAAAGGACATTGTACCAGAACACAAGACATTGTAGTGGCATCAAACCAAAAGATAACATGCCACATTGTAGCAGTGCACATTGTAGAATCAACAAAGTTTGCATCACCTTCGCCACCTCTACTAGCATTGAACCAGTCCATCCATCCAGTGTGTGTGCCATCAGTTGGTGGAGGAGCACTAGAAGTTGAGGCACCATACTGCCTTGGGGCAGAGAAAGGCCTTGAAGAATTTGCACCTCTCCCAGCAGAAGATTGAGCACTAGAAGATGCTCTTCCAGATCCTCTTCCACCACCAGCCCTTCTTCCTGCACCTCTACCAGCACCACTTCCACCACCTCTACCAGCAGCAGTTCCAGTTCTTCCTCCTGGTGTTGGAGCAGGAGCCCTAGTTGTTGCAGGTGGAGCAATTCTTGGTGTTGGTGCAGGAGCTGTAGGTGTTGCTGCAGGAGCCCTAGTTGTAGGTGCAGGAGATCTAGCTGTTGCTGAAGCAGCTCTAGGTGTTGTTGCAGGAGTTGTAGGAGCAACACCTCTTGCTTGTGAATTCCTTCCAGCAGGCTTGGAAAACAATTCAAAGGAAACACATTTAATAATACTACAAATAAGAAAGGTAATCTACAGAAACATCAAAATGAAGAACTAGTACAAAGGGGTGAAAGATCGAGGATGTCGCCTAGAGGGGGGGGGGTGAATAGGCGCTTTAAAATAATTACGGTTTAGGCTTGAACAAATGTGGAATGAACCTAACGGTACTACCGAGGTAGTATAGTCGAAGCCCGCGAGCGGTACTACCGAGGTAGTATAGTCGAAGCCCGCGAGCGGTACTACCGCTCTGTGGAGCGGTACTACCGCTGGGAGCGGTACTACCGCTCTGTGGAGCGGTACTACCGCTTAGGGGCTTCAAGGTACTATCACTGTGAGGTCGCGGTACTACCACCGCACATGGCTAAAACAAAGAATATTCCAAGGAAAACCAGAACGCCATAACTTCTACAAATGAGCTCAATTGAGCAAACTCAAGATTGTTTGAAACAAGACAACGAGTAGCATCAAAACAGCGACTGGTTATAGTAAGAAGAGGCAGGGGAGGTATGCTTAGCAAACAAAGGAGTGAAACCTCCAACCGAGAAGAACCGCATACCCTCCAACATCGAAAACATCATAGAAGATGCATGAGAACTCCGCTGATGAACTCGAGCTTGTCATAAAATGACCATAAGCTCCAAATCTCACAAGGAGAAGAACCAAACAAGAACCAAGAAACATGATGCAAGGATGCAATGGTTTGAGCTCTCGACGAAACGATACGATCAAGCTACTCACTTGAGAGCCCCCTTGATAGTACGGCTATCGATCCTATAACCCGTCTTCCACAACTACCATGAGACCGTAAAATAGAAAACCTATCAAGGGCAAACCTTTGCCTTGCACATGGTCCACTTGAGCTAGATGATGACGATCTTGACTCCCTCAAGTTGGACCACCCTTCTTGATTGCGCTGGCTCAAGAAGACTAGTTGATTGCTCCCCATACTCCACTATGGGTGAGCCACTCTTCTGCACATCTTCACAAGTCCATTGTCGCCACACCGACGGCAAGCTTCAAGCATATGATCTCTTCGTGATGATTCAACTTGAGCTTGCACACCGCAACCTAACCCCACAAAGAACTCTCACGAAGACCATGGGTTAGTACACAAAGCGTAATGGACAATGCTTACCATACCATGGGATCACTTGATCCCTCTCAGTACATCTTCTACGCTTTGTGAGTTGATCAACTTGATTCACTCTTGACTTAGTCTTGATCAACCTTGAATCTTTCCAACTCTCTTCCTTTGGATGATGTCTTGAAGGTAAACATGAGTGATCACACAATCTTCTTCTTCAAGACATGCTTGCAATAAGCTCAACACTCACATGACCAATCTTTGGATAATTCCTTAATAGCACCTTGGTCAACACATAAACTCCTTGAAACCAACACATGGACTTCAAGAAATGCCTATGGACAAATCCTTCAAATATAACTCAATGCAACCATTAGTCCATAGAGAATGTCATCAATTACCAAAACCACACATGGGGGCACCGCATGTCCTTTCAAGGGGCTTACCACATGTTTGTTCTTTCTTAAGGCCAACTCAGGTTTCAACTGTTTAAGGCAGCTTGTGTATTTATGCCCTTGTAATCCACAATTGCTACAAGTTATTGTCCCCATTCTTGAGGTGGACTTTGGCTTTGGAACTTCAAATTTTCCCTTTATTCTCTTCTCTTTCCTTCTTCCTTTCTTCACTTTAAATGCTGGTGGTTCTATGTCTGGACCTGGGGTCTTTGTCCAGTCATGCTCACCAGGGACAGGATATATCATTGGTTCATATGCTGCCAAGTAATATGGTTTCTTGAAGAATTTGCTTACAAAGTCCTCTGGAAACCTTTTTGCCTTGTTGATTGCTGAGATGGCATGGTTACATGGTATGCCACTGAGGTCCCACTTTCTGCAACCACAGGTTTCAACTTCCAAATTGACAAAGATGTGTTTGCTCACCACTAGTTACTTGCCACAAGTTAACACCGCTTGAATGGGTTTGCGAACCTGGCCCTTTCCTTTTCAATCTCCAACTTCTCACCGTAATGTGGTGTGATCTCCCATCCGGCTTCCTTCCACTCTCTATTCCTGTGCCACCTAACCATCTGCTTATCCTTTATGCCATCACACATAGTTCTTATTGGTTTTTTCCTATGATCTAGGATGTACTTGTTAAACACCTCTGACAAATTGTTGACAACCAAGTCAGTCTTGCTATTTGTATCAAATGCATGCCTAGCCCATGTTTTCTTGGGTATTGCACTAAGCCACTGCCAAGCTTCCACACTCTCAGCTTTGAGATCATCCATTGCTATATTAAATTTGTGTTCATTATATGCATAACTGGCATTATCCATGCACTTCTTAAGGTCCTCCCCCCTAAAGCCAGCATTCTGGAAGTTTGCATATATGTGTCTTAAGCAGAATCTTTGATGACTGTTAGGAAAAACTCTATTCACTGCATACAATAGCCCCTGGTGCACACAATTTAAACAGCTAAGCTACTGTCTAATACACATGTAAACACATATTTAGCAGGCAATGCAAGGTGGATAAACATACCTTCTGTCTGTCTGACATTATAGTATATGGACCATACTGTCCAACTTCTCCTCCAAGACAAATCTTCAGTTGGTGTAGAAACCAACACCAGTTTGCTTTGTCCTCTTGTCCAACAATGCCAAATGCCGTGGGTATATGTTGTTATTGCCATCTCTACCAAGGCAGCAAGGATTTGTGCACCAAAGGTCACTTGATAAAACATCCATCAATACCTAAAACAGAAGTAAACATAACATGTCAAATGCATTTATATGTGCAACCTATTGAAACTAACAACATCAAAGTAGTGTACAAGCTAAAATGAACTAACCAATGAATGGTCTACAGCCCTGTAGAAATCCCTCCCTTGCTCCATTGATGCAAAGAAACATGGCATGGAATCTTGGTCCCGGATGTGGGATTTTTCATGGCTTTTGGAGTTACAGCAGTGACTATAACTCTACTCCTGGGGTTTGTATCCATAACAGTCTGAGCATAGTCTCTCAACCTTGGATATTGCTTCCTATGATCTCCCAACACAGCCTCAACAGCTAAGTTTTTTGCCCTATATGCCATAGCCTTGGGCACATCCACACCATACTTTTCCATGCAGGCATCAATAAGTGTATGTATGCTAGTCCTGACATCAGATCTGAATAGTGGCTCATATTGCTTTGCAAGCCACTTTGCACTTACCCTCGCTTGTTTCAAAGAGAACTAGGGCAGGTGTGTTGTATCCTCATCTTCTTAATTACAAAAGTGTTTTCCCCTTTTATAACAGCTGCCACAATGCAGAACTTGCAATGTTCATTCTTGCAATGCACAATGATCCTCTGATCTGAGTTCCTGTGATACTTGAAGTCTCTGCACTGAGTGATGTGCAAGCTCAACAGAGCATCTCTGAATTGATGTTGATCTTTGAAGCACATATGCAGTTTTAGTTGTTGGTGTGGTTGCTCCAAATCCTCATTGTACCATACTCTAGCTGGCCTCTTCTTTGCCCTACTCTTCCTTTTTTGAGGTAGCACAAATGCTAGTGGCTCAAACCCACCATCTTCACTGTCCTTCAATAAACTATTATCTTCTTCATCCGATGATGGTTTCCAATCAGGTTTCACTTCCTCTAAAACACTGGAATGTGACCTTGTTGTTGGTCCCCTCCTTACTTGCAACTTCTGCTTCTTCTTTGCTGGCATAGATATTTTTTCCTCCTCTTCTGGAACAATAGGGTCATCATCCTCCAACTCAAATAATTCCTCTACCTCTGTGTCACCCTCATAATGCACTTGTTCTTCATCCTCCGATTCTTCTTCCGATTCTTCATCCTCTGCTTCTTCCTCATGTTGCTCTTGTACTTCTTCCTCTCTCTGTCTATTTCCTCTTCCATCTCCCTGTCTTCAAAGATCATGCATTTCCTCATTATAGTTAGGCCTTAAATCCCCATGTCACTATCATATCGCCTTTAGATCCTTCAGATGAACATGCATAACTGCCATCATAGCCAACTTGTTCTTCTTCCACAACTTCTTTTAACTTGGGATTTAGAACACTCCTGCTCTCTTGTGTTAAAATAGCAGGGCCTACAGCTGCAATAGAACAGCTACTCGACCTTCATAGCAACACCTTGCTGATCCACAAGATAAACAGGAGGATCAGCAAGATCAAAAACAACAGCTCGTAATATTCAGTTATATCTAAATTTTGCTTCTGTACAAAACCCTTCAGTGGTACACTGACAGCTGGTGGACAAGCCCTAAATAGCAAATTAAGCACCAAACTCTCCTCATTCTGCCTCTTGATCAACTGTAGTTTAACATTACTATCAACCAATTCCAAGCCCTGCTCTCCTGGGGTCTCCATGTAAAACATCAGTGAATCATCAATACTAAAGCCTTGGGTTTCCATCAATGCAACCATATTCAGATATGTCACATCTGAACAGCTTAATTTCCTCTCTAACAGATCATTATTGTCAAAATGGATCCTAACATTCCATATGTCTTCATATAAACTACAATTCACATGCAATTTGCCTAATCAGTACACTATAACCCTAATTAGCAAATAAATGAGAAGAAAAAAAAGAGACAGAAACAGAAACTTACAGGACGCCGCCGAGCCCGTGGGTCAGCTCGTGGCTATTGCTAGGGTTCGCCACCCATTGCTTTGCCAGCCGTACCCGCTGCTCCATGGACAGTGTGGGCTCCATGAACTCGTCGTCGTCGCTGGAGTACTCAGAGCTCGAGTAGCCATCGCCGCCATCGATTGGAGATCTCCCCTCGATTCCTCCTGCCGCGCCGATGTCAAGACGGGAAGGTTTGTGCCGCCGCCATCGCCGTCGCCGCCACCGCCGCTGCCGCCACCACCGCCGGGCGCCGCCATCGCCAGACGCTGCAGGGAGCTAGGGTTCGTCGACGAACGAGACGGCGAGGAGGAACAGAGGAGCACGGGCGGTCCGGTTCGAGCCGACCGCACCTATCGAGCGAAGGGGCGCGTGCCGATTCGCCAGCGTGGCATCTGACGTGCGGGCCCGGGCGGTCAGTTCCAGCGTCAATACGTACAAATACTAAGTTTAGCCCGATTTGCAACGGTTCGGTCGAAACGTGGTACTGACACGTAATTTTTTTTAAAAGTGGTATCAATTCGCCACCACGGCCCCAATTATGGTACTATCGTGTAATTAACTCGGTTTTCCATTTGAGGTATGTTCTATAAAGCTAACCTTGCAAGAGGCATGCAAGAAAAGCATGATTTTCTACAGATTACCTGCATCTATAGTCAACCGCATTTATATCTTTTTCGTTTTTCTATCGCGGGTGAATCCATACAAGGATATAACTAATTTGAGGAAGCACCGATGTTGATTACAGATTTTTGCCTTGTGACACATTATCATGGTGATCAATTCCTTCTATGGATCGACTGAAATAACTGATTTTGATGTATTAATTCAAGATAGGTAATTTTCCTCAAGGTCGTAAAGATCGAGCCTAACATTCTTACAAAATATATAGCTTTCCAATTAACAAAATAGAGTTTTAGCCCCTCCATACTTTGCTTTTTGCGCCTCGACCCGCCCGACGCAGCAGTCAAGATCCGCCACTGGTCATGCCCCTAGACATTTTGGAATTTCTGCTATTGACACAATTGTCCCTACTAACATTGCGGATTGCATTGAGCATAGATTTGTTGTCTTGGATACAGTTAAGCAACATCTACTGCGTACTCAACAACGCATGAAGTCTCAAGCAGATAAGAAGAGAAATGAGCGCAACCTTGTTGTTGGAGATCAAGTTTTTCTGAAACTTCAGCCATATGTGCATTCGTCAGTTGTCAGGAGAGCCAATCATAAATTATCCTTCAAGTACTATGGACCCTATCTGATCACAGAAAAGATTGGCAACCTGGCTTACCGGTTGGATCTTCTAGCAAGCAGACGCATACATCCAGTACTCCATGTTTCTCAGCTCAAACAATGTGTTTTTCCTCCAGGCCAGGTTCAAAAAACTCTTCATGCTTCTGATGCTCTTCTGTTGGTACCTGTCCGAGTTTTGCAACAGCGGGTGCGGCACCGTGGCGATCGTACCATTCCACAGGTACTCATCGACTGGAGCGGCACGGATGTTTCAGCTGCTACCTGAGAGGACTTGGATTCTTTGCGATAATCTTAAAACCACAAGCATGTCTTAAAAAGATGGCAATTTGAAACAACAGCACATGCATGAGTTTGCAGAAGTTCAGAGGCTACAAGGTGTGCTCTGCCAGCCTCCCCCATTCAGGATACTCTGTTATAACGGTGCAAATGAACAAAACCTGGTTTCGAAGAGTAGGCCGACGCGGCTGACAAAGAACTTATAACACACTTGATACTGCATTGCATATGGATCGACGCATCACAAGGTATGATCCGTCATGCACCCAACATTTACAAATCCAATTAAATCAAATTGGAACAATTGCGTCCGGCCATGGCTATCTTTCATTCATGTGAAATGTAGCAAATATGTCTGTGGTGAACACTCATTGGAGGACTGTGCTGAAGACAAATTTAGTGTGATCATGCAGGTTGTTCAAAATATGTTGCTATGTGCTACTCATGCACTAGGTGGTACATCAAAAAACAGAGGGTTTTGCAGTCAGATAAGGTGAAAAAACTAACAGTCCAGATTAGAAATTCCAATTAGACACTTGTAACCGTATAATAAACAGCAGGGTCGTTTTTCCAACAGAAGACCAGCATGGCTAACGTATCGTGTCTTGACAGTTGATACTTGCATACAGATCAACATAAGGTATGATTGATCACACAGCAAAAATATTCAAATCAAGCGGTACATTTGCAGCCATGACTATCTTCCATTCATGCCAGATATAGTTCTACATATAGGTCTATTCTGAATATTCGTCACAGGACTATACTAATTTTAGTGTCATCATGCATGTTGTTCAAAATATGATACTGTACGCTGCTGATGCACTCGGTGATAGGTAACACTGGCCAGCAGGGCACATCAAAAGACAAGAGGTGTACGCTCCAGTTCCATGCCAGAGATGAGATGGAAACTACTCCAGGATTCGATTTCATTGCCGTACTATGATAAAGTTAAAAGTTTAGGCTGCAAGAGATCAATATATGCACAAGTTCCTGACCTGGTGACTTCTTACAGACCAAACTTCCTTCTTTGTTGCATTTCAGTGTGGACATTCCACTGCTGCAGTGACCTGAATTTCTGCTCTACATCTCTGTTGTTTTTGACATCAACTTCAATTGATGCCCAGTGGCACTTGTCCAGATTTCTAGGAGGTTAAATATTATCTTATAAACCACATGCATGTAGGAGCAAACTTCCATCTGAATTTCTGCACAAGGCAGGACGAAACTGCATGAAAGCAGATGAATGATTCTGCACAAGTTCAAAGGTTACAAGGTGCATTCTGCCGGCCTTCCAGGCTGATCATTCAGGATACTCTGTTAACTGTACAAGCGAACACAACTCTTTTTTAAACAGTACGCCTAAATGGCAGACAGAGAACTTATATTAACAGACTGTATCTTGGGAGTGCTGTGCTGAAGAAAAATTTGGTGTGATCATGCTGATTGTTCAAAATATGACTCTATCTGCTACTCGTGCACTCGGCAATACATCAAAAGACAGAGGGCTTTGCAAGCATATAAGATGAAAAAATTAACAATGCGGATTAAAAATTCTAGGTAGACACCTTTAACAGTATGAACAACAAAGCCATTTTTTAAAATAGGAGCCCAGCATGGCTAGCAAGATGTTATACGACACATCGTATCTTGACAGTTGATAGTCCTTGCATACGTATCAACATGTCACAAGGTATGATCGGTCATGCATCCAAATTTCAATAGTGGTAGATGAGAATGCAGCCATGGCTATCTTTCATTCATGAGAAATATAGGATTACAAATATGTCTATTTGTGAATATTTGTTGGAGGACTGTACTGAAGACAGTGTTAGTGTTATCATGCAGGTCATTCAAAATGTGATACTGTTATTCTAATGATGTGCTACGTAAGGCTAGCCAGCTGTGGACATAAAAAGGCAGAGGGCCTTGCAATCAGATAAGATGAAAAACTAACAATGCAGATTAAAGATTCCAAGTAGACACATTTAACAGTATGAACAACAAAGCCATTTTTCACAAGAGGAGACTCTTGACAGCTCACACTTAGCCCTTGAAAACAGATCGACATATCACAAGGTATGATCAATCACGCACCCAAAATTTTCAAATCAAGAGGTACATTTGCAGCCATGACTATTTTTCATTCATGTCATATATAGTTTTACATATATGTCTATTGTGAATGTTCGGCGCAGCACTGTACTGAAGACAGTTTTAGTGTTATCATGCAGGTTGTTCACAATATGATACTGTAAGCTACTCACGTGCTCGGTGATACATAACACTAGCCAACAAACCCAGCAGGGCACATCAAAAGACATAGAGGGCTTTGCAATCAGATAAGATGATAAAACTAACAATACAGATTAAGATTTCTATCAGCTAAATCTCAAAATAGCTCAGTTTACCACCGTTCCCGTTGTCTGCCATCAGGAAATACAGGAATAGACGAGTCGTCGTCGGCATCATTGGTTGTATTACTCTTTGCCTTTGGTGCCTCGACTTCTTGTGGACTTGAGTCATCACCATCTCCGAAGTCCGGAGGCGAGCCATCACTCTCGCCAACCCAGCCATCACCCCAGCGATAGCCGCTGTTGTCAGATTTGCCACCAAGTTCTCCAATCAAATCTTCCATGTCCGAAAAATCATCGTCTTCATCATCTTCCATGTCACTTCCTTCATTATACCCTTGCGCAGCGCCATTGGGTCCCTCTGTCTCCTCACCAGTCCTAGGCCCACCACGCCGAGGGAAGCGTGGAACCGCAACAAGAGCCCTCATCTTCTCCTTAAGCAACACCAGATGGCTCTTCTCGATCAGCTGCGAGTTCTTGTACGCCTCACGGAGGAACACCGAGTCCCTATCTCCCTTGAGTGACACATAGAACATGTCAGGGTGGCGAATGAGCATTCCCCGGAGAGACTGCGAGAACCGGAACTCCTCCCGGAAATGAGTCAGGTGGTCAACCAGCGTGCGCTTCTCAAGTGTCAGGCTTAGAATCTCATGAACCACCCCACAGGCATGCTTCTCCTTCTCAGGGGACCCCGACGGCAGGTGCGAGAAGTCGGCGTACGGCGAAATGTACGGCATTTCTCTGAATTTCTCGATCCTCCGCGCCTCTCCCCGCGACACCTTCAGCCCCTTGGGCAGCTTCACACGGTTGAACCTGAGCGGCCGGTCAATGATTAAATTCCTCTCCTCGGCCTCCCTGGCCCGATTCTCCTCCTCTGCCATCTCGGCGGCGGACACGGCCAGCTCGGGGTCCCATTCCGTGAGCTCCAGCGCGGGCCCTCTGTCCATCCTGACGACGCGGAAGTACTGCGGGTACCTGAGGCAGATGGTGTCGTGGAAGTTGGAGGGCAGGCCGAGGTCGTTCTTGAGGTGGGCGATCCGCTCGATGAGGATGCGGCGGTCGAGCGACATCATGAGCAGCTTGCGCAGCTTGGCGACGGCGAGGCCCTCGGACTCGTTGCGGAGGTAGAGCTCGTCGAGGTAGAGGCGCTCGGCGGCGGGGGTGAGGCGGAACCGCAGCGAGTAGACGCCCTCCTCCACGATCTCGAAGACGCCCGGGAAGCGCTTGAGGAGCGCGATGAGGCGGCGCTTGCGGGTGAGGCCCAGGTCGCGGCGGAAGCGGCCGAGGTCCCGCAGGCTCATGACCCGGTCCGGGTGGGAGACGAGGATGTTGCGCAGCTTGAGGACCAGCTTCAGCTTCTTGTCCCGCTGGATCACGTTGTCGAAAGGCACCTCCTTTCGGCGCTTCACGGCGGCCGCCTGCGCCACGACGGCCAGCCGGGGCCGGATGCGCGGCGGCGGGGCGGCGGCCAGCGGGTGGAGCGGGAGGGAGGCGCCGAGGAAGAGGGATTTGGGGGGCGGCGGGTGGTGGGGGGCGGCCGGCGGGGAGGGGAAGGAGAGGAGCAGCAGCTTGGCCTCCATTTTTGCGGCTCGGGTGAGCTCGCCGCGGCGGTGGGGAGAAGAGGGTGGGGATAAACCTCCCGTTCCGAGTGGATATTTTTTGGGGGTTATGGGCGGCGTGATGGGCTGGTATGTGGGCCTGGCTTCGTTGGGCTCCAATAAAGCCCAAATCTGGCTTGTACTGATGGGCTGTTCACTGTCCACTTCATCCTAGTCTCTCTCAACCAGCTCAAGTTTATTTCAGAAAGAAGAAAGTATAGTTTTCCCCCTCAAATCTCTCTAGTTGGATCAAATTCTCCCCAAAGTCTAAAACCGGTTAAATCACCCCCTCAACTCTGCAATACCGGAGCAATTAGCCCCTTGAGTGGTTTTGCAAAGGATTGTAGGTGGTTTTGACTAAAGGTTGTTGACTGGGGATATGATGCTGACATGGCAATGAACGAGCAAGACGCCGCCGTGCTGCCCGTACTGCCCCGCCGCGAACAGAGACAGCCGCGCGCCGTCTAGTAGTAGTACACGGCTGCCATGGCTGGGCTCGGCCAGCGCCCTCGTGTACCATGCACACGCAGCTCTCCTCGTGCTCGACCCGCTCGCCTCGCTGACCTACGCCACCCATGGCCGAGGCCATAGCCCAGAGCTTGGCCGGCCACGGCCTGAGACCACCCTGCAGCCGCGTCCCGTACTGCGAGCACGCCCCTAGCTGCATGCGCGTGTGTCACTACTAGGAAAAGGCATGCTAGTGGCGCACCAGTTTTGCCTTCTAATGGCGCACTACTGGTGCGCCACTAGCATCACGCCATTAGAATTAAATTCTAATGGCGCATCACCGCACCACGTAGTGCGCCATTAGTATAGGCCACGGTGCGCCATTGGTATTTTTGAATTTTGAAGGCGGGAAAAAAGTAGTGGCGCACCGTCTAACCCCCACCGTGCGCCATTGCTATTTTTGAATTTTGTATTTGGATCTGGATCGCGATTTTTTTGCCCATTTTTTCTCTTTTTTTTGCTCGTATTTTTGCACGATATTATTTCAATTTTTGTTCCCATTTTTGGATCTTGTACGTTCTTTTGCCGTGTTCTTTTGCCTGAGAGGAGTTCGCCGGAGAGGAGGAGGTGACCGGAGAGGCGTTCGCCTACATCGCCGGAGAGGAGGAGGAGGTCGCTGGAGAGGGGGAAGGAGAAACCATGAGGGGATGGGAGGAGAGGAGGGAGGAGGAGCTCACCGGAGAGGAGGGAGGAGGAGCTCATCGGAGATGAGGGAGGAGGAGCTCACCGGAGAGGAGGGAGGAGAAACCATGAGGGAAGGGGAGGGGAGGAGAGGAGGGAGGAGGAGGTCGCCGGAGTGGAGGAGGAGGTCGCCGGAGAGGAGGAGGAGGAGGTCGCCGGAGAGGAGGAGGGTAGTATGATGGAGGAGAGAAGGGAAGATGGAGTGGAGGAGAGGAGGAGATGGAGTGGAGGAGAGGTGGAGTGGAGGAGAAGAATGAAGAGGTAAGGAGGAGAGGACACGCCCAGCCATATATACGGCATAGTAATGGCGCACCGTGGGCAGGTGCGCCATTACTAATTTTTTTTATTTTTTAAATTTATTTTGAATTTTGAAGACGGGAAGATACTAATGGCGCACCATGGGCAGGTGCGCCATTAGTAAGTTTGATTTTTTTGATTTTTTTTGCGTCTCTAGATATTAAAAGTCCCGTATCTTTCTTTCCGTTAGGTTTTTGAGGATTTTGAAAATGTTTAACGAGTTCCCCCTGTTAAATTCGGATGTAACTTTTCGAGTAGATGATTTTTCATATAGAAAACTTTTTCATCCGAGTTCGTATGCAAAAGTTATGCCCATTTTTACAAATTCTCGAGAGATTTTGCAAAAAAGTCGAAAATTCATGTTTGTAAATTTTGCTGACAACTAGACCACATATCACATGGGAATCTTTTTTTTTTGACATTTCTATCATTTTCTGTTATTTTTTTAAAACTGAAAAGGCGGTCGGGGAGGGGGGGGGGAGGTGTGCATTCGTGGAGAATGTTTGGGCAAAATTACTAATGGGGCACCGTAGGAGTGGTGCGCCATTACTAGTTGAACTAGTAATGGTGCACCATCCCACGGTGCGCCATTAGTAGTTTTGAAAAAATTAAAAAAAATACTAATGGTGCACCGTGGATGTGGTGCGCCATTAGTATTTGCACACTAATGACGCACCAACACATGGTGCACCATTAGTATTTAGTAATGGCGCATCACATGTACAGTGCGCCATTAAAGTCCATATTGGCTAGAGCTGTTTTTGTAGTAGTGTGTGTCTGCACTCTGCAGATGCCCAGCTGCCCGCGCTTGTGCCCGGCGAGCTCCCTTGGCCCGCCATGGCCAAAAGGGCCAAGCTCCGATGCCATGTTTGCATTTTTGGGCTGAACCCCTTGCCTCACATGAACATCCAGCCACCCCGTCGCCATGTTTGCCGAGCACAGCACAACACAAGCACGAATGCGAACCATGCACGCGTAGCACACTCAAGGTCTGAGCACACTCGACCAACGGCTCGCTGGCCTCGGCGCGGCAGGCTCAGCGACCCGCGCCGACGCCGCCGGCGATCTCGACTTCTTTTTTGCGTCGCGGCCCCGCGCCCTCCGGCATCGTGGCCCTCATTGCCTCCCTCCCGCCGGTGCACGTGGCGGATGCGGCGAGGCAGCTCGAGGCGCGCGTCAGAGCTGGGCGGGAGCGACACCATCATCATCGTAAGGACGCACCTTGGGCACCTCCTGAGCCCTGGCGACCACGCTGAAAGGACCACGATGTCGCCTAGAGGGGGGTGAATAGGCGTTTTAAAATCTTTTATGGATTTGGCTATATCCAAATGCGGAAATAAACTAAGAAGATAATTTTTAAGCACAAATCCTAAATATACTAGGCTCACTAAGTGCACCAACAACTTAGCATAAACAAGATGAGAACAACGAGGATATGAGTAAGCACAAGTAAGTCACACAAACTTACTCAGTGTCTATCACGAGGTATGGAAATGAATAATACACACAACCACAAGTAAGCAATACAAGCTTACACAAATTGTATCACAATATATGGAATTGAATGATACAAGCAAACTCAAGTAAGTTACACAAACTTACTTGAGCAATATCACAATATATGGAAGTTTATAACACAAGTTAGCAATTCACATTAATCACAATGTATATCGATAGTAGCAAGTATGAATTGCGGAATATGAAGTGTAGGCCTAAATAATCTCTACAAGGAAATGGCCAACACAATATAATCAACCACCACAATATAATGAGGACAACAAGATATAGTGAATGCACGGTCAGATGACCAAAGTAAACCACAAGTAAGGAGTTAGGGTTAGGGATAACCAAAGTCACGGAGACGAGGATGTATCCCGATTTTCACTTCCTTGGAGGGAAGCTAGTCACCGTTAGAGAGGTGGATGTTACCACGAAGGCACACCAACGCCACGAAGGCTCACCCTATTCTCCTTGAGATATCACCACAAAGGCGATTCTCAACCACTAGTGGTAGACCTTGAGGCGGCCTCCAAACCTTCACAAACTTTCCGGGGGACAAATCACAAGTTGATTCCTCACCGGAGCACTCCCACCGCCTAGGAGTCTCCAACCTCCAAGAGTAACAAGAACAAAAGGGAAATGCTCAAGACTTGCTCAAATCACGAACTCCTTTGGTCAAGAGAGGGAGAGGGAGTGGATCTATCACTTGATTGGAAAATCTCTCAAGAACTCTCACGAATCTCTCCGGATCTAAGATTTGGTGTAGGAGAAGTGAGAGGAGCCTTTTTGTGTTCTAGGGTTCATATGAATGTGTTGCTCAACCCTCTACCGGATTAGTAGAGGGTATATATAGCAAGCCTAGAAAACTAGCCGCTTGTGAGTAAGTGGCTGTGTTGGGCGGACATCCGGGCAAGGGCGGACATCCGCGGCTGAGAAATGCACACACACGCATGTGAAAAACAGAGGCCAGAGTCAGGGGTCGGACATCCGCCAAAGCCCGACATCTGGACCAAGTTGGGGCCCCGGACATCTGCCCAAGTTGCGGACATCCGGAGGACACAACCAACATTTCAACACGGTTCGGACATCTACGGCCGGATTTCCGGCCAAGTCCGGATATCCGCCAACACAAAACTGTAGGCGCCCAAAAGTAAAACATCCATAACTTTCTCATCCGCACTCCGATTTTGATGATTTTGGGCTCGTTTTGAAGCTAGGAAAAGCTCCAGGTCCTCACATAGAGAACCACCCAAGATAAACCAAAATGGAGGGTGCAAAGTATGCAAAGGCTAGATCATATATTTTGGGGAACCTAGTTGGCTATGGATTTATTTGGTATATAGGATATGAGTGGAATTGTGTTGGATAGGAGTGAAATATGCCTATGTTGGAATATGATGTGAGGAAGTAGAAATAGAAGATGTTGACTTGAGAAAATCTAGCACTAACCCTTTGATCCCTCTTAATAGTGCGGGATCCCTATAACTCAAGAAACATAAAAGAGCTATACTACATAGCTATCGAGAACCATTCTTGAGTGTATATTTTTCTTCGGTGGTCATCTCTCCACAACACTAACGCCAAAGGAACTAATACCTTTGACTCAAGCCTTTAACTTGAGCTTGATGTTTATGTTTCTTCTTGGCTCAAGTTGAAGGCAAGACATTGGTGAAGTCTTCAAGTAGCTCCCACATATGGGAGGCCTTGCTTTGTATTCATCTTCACTTGCCCATCATGTGATCATCCACAAGCTTCAAGCATGTAATCCCTCGGGATGGTTATCTTGAACTTGCCCTTATCAACCATGATCACCAACACTTGATGTTATCCTCTCATAGACACTTGAAATCTCTCTCTCTCTCGATGCGAGCCCATGAGAATCACCTAACCCTCGAAAACATAGACAACACATAGTATGGGTTAGTACACAGAGTGCAATTGATAATTTCTTATCATACCACAAGATCTTATGTGGTCCATCATTTGCGCTCGTGTGTTGACCATTTAGAGTTCAATCTCCGAGCTTCAACTTGGTCAACCGATATCTCTACTCCATGTTTAATCTTGACGTCATGAAGGATATATTGAATTCTTCACTTGAATAGCTTGCTCAATCATGTCTCAACACATGAGTCCATTATGATCATATCTTTGAGCCACTCCTAGAATTCATCATTCAATCATCCTTTTAAGATCTTGATCCATTATGGCTCAAACCATAGCTCTAAGCATGGCAACCCTTAAGATACTCCAATGAACTCCATTTTGATCATCTCGATGTACTTGTTGCTTCAAAGGAGTTTTCTTCCATTATTCTTCAATCATTTTCCAATGGGACTAATCTTGAAATGTATATCTCAATGCAAACATTAGTCCATAAGGATTGTCATTAATTAATTACCAAAACCACACATGGGGACTACATGTACTTTCAATCTCCCCCATTTTGGTAATTGATGACAATCTCAACAAGAGGGTTTATATAATGAATTTTTAAACAATCATGCAATTTATCCGAGGATAAATTGTATACTTGGGATGGTTGTACTATCATCAAGACACTACATAAGCATTTGATGATAGTACACCCATAGTATATAGAGAAAATCCCCCACAATATATGCATGTGTGAATGAACTTTGAATGTCATTGCATATATTGGTTGACATAACCTAGGAGGAGATTTCTCTATATACAATACTCATTCATGCAATAAGAATATATAACAAGGGTAGATATGCATGAGTGACAACAAGAACTACAAAAGATATTTATCTTAAACCCTCTAAACTTCTCCCCCATTGGCACCAAATGCCAAAATGGAAGACAAAACATCTAGCAGACCAATATAGTATGAGTTCGTCCTTGATGTGTGCATATCACAACATGTGAGTGAAAACAAATGCACATATTCAATGATGAACAATTAAAGGAGCTCGGAATCTATAGAATGCAATCAGATACGAAGATATGAACTTTTTCATGTATAAAAATTTCTATGTGGCCAATAATAATCATGATATGTATCCATAAAGAAACTCGTATACACAAAAAGAAAGGTTGCAATTGATAAGAACATGATATCCACAAGTGAATCCACAATTATACAACTTGAGCCTAGTCATAATAGCAAGGTACATGGCACAAAGCTCATGGCACAAATTGATCTCATTTGCATAACACAAAGTGAAGCAAGCAATCAAAAGATCCGACGAGTCAAAAGGATAAAAGAATATTGCGATTTGGGTAAAGGAGTGTTCTAAGGAAAATAGAGAAGCTCCCCATGATTTGTGCACATTTTAGACTTTTTTTTGGTACAAGTGCACAAAATAGGATCATCACTCCCCCAAAATCAATAGGAACATAGAACAATTGCAAGCAAACATAGATAAGAAAAGAAGCCTAGCATTTGCAACAAACATACGGTTGAGCAACATGTACATGAGGCAACCTAAGAATAGGCACAACCAAAATGATGTGTGTGAGTCACGTCAAAGCACTTGAGAGGACTAGTATAAGGATGAGAATTAAGCATCAACATAGCCTTGAGTAAATGAGATACAAGGTGCAAGACATGTCCTTCCCACACACACGGGTTAAGAAGGTCACACATACATCAAGCAAATGGGTTCACAAGCTCACTAATAGCAAACTAAAAATCAAAGCTTGTGACAACCCATGATGAAGATAGGAAATAATAGGCTTGTCAAGACAAGCATGAGGACAACAATCTTCACCAAACATGAGTGCACTAAGATGCAAAGAGGTAAGACATGCACTCATTCAACAAATGCTTCCATGGAGCCACCAAAAGATATAAAAAGTGTATGAAATGGTGGACTTGAAAGAAAAGGGATATCAACTAGAGATGTAACTTCACTCACGTGTATAAGATACTAGGTAGATGATATCCACAAAGAAGGATGTACACATAAAATAGTTACAAAAGGAAGGAATAAGATATCCAAACGGAGTCATAAAATATACCAATGAGATCTTTGCTTGAAAGCATAGCACATGGCTTAATATAATCTTATTGTATATTAATGAACTCCAAACACACAACCATCAAAGACATCACAACTAGCAACAAGAGATCATTGTTGGGATGCTTTGAGAAAGGAAACAAGTATCACAGGAACGAGTCAAGAAATTCATGCCATGATGAAACCTACACAAGGCTGACTTCATTTCTATATATATGCATGAAGTAAATACTTGTTACCGAGATAGCATTGGTATGAAGTTGTAGATCAATAAAATGTCCAAGCTTGGCTCTAATTTCCTCATAGTGCCACCACCTTCATGAATAAGCCAAGCACCCAATGCTTCTCAAATGTACCTAAAACATTTTAAGTACAATATGGTCCCCAAACTTATTGGGTCCGAAGTAGTTAGCATAACTACAACACATAGGGTAAAACCACTTAAATATGTGCCTGTTGATATGAATTTGAATTTCATGCACATCATACTATTAAGAATTTGATGGATTTACCATATATATATTGGATCAAATAAGGCAAACAAGGCATGTGAATTTACACATAGTAAATATGCATGCACAAGCCTACCAAAATCCAGGGAGATACAAATTGGACAAATGACCACATAACCGTTAATACTTCCAATAACATCACTAGTCATTCATGTTGTCCAAAATGAATCAAAGTGACAAATCAACATATGATAGCACACAAAGTTCAACATATGAACCAAGGAAAAAAATGAGCATATAAGATATGCATTGCACACATACTCATAGGAATATCTCACTCAAGTAGATATAGGACACTATAAACAATGAGATAACAAACTCTCATATAGAGAAATAAGATGAGTTCGAACAAAATGGTATTTCGGGTTATCATTCAGTGTAGAAACCAAATAAGTACATGATCATCTATACTAACACAAGCATAACATGAGAGTTTAGAAATAACCACAATGCTTGGATAGCATAATATTAATATTCCAACTAGATAGATAATCATGTAAAGCAATAATTGGAATAGATTTAATCAAATGATTTTCCAAATATGATTTTAAAGATAACCATGGGCAAAACCGCACAAGAATGCCATACGTAAACAAGACATTGCATGCCACGGAGATATAAGATAATCTTAAATATAAATTCTAGGTGGCATCCCTCAATTGTTCATATTAACAAGGATTGTGATATGCACAAAGCATATCACTCCCCCATAATATGATGATCCATGTATTATCCACAAGAAGCAAATGAAACCCAACTAAGGATAATTAATAGATGAGAATTTGAGTTTCAAATGAGCTTTACATACCACATAGTACCTAGATAATATTGCACTAACAATACTAGGTGGTATCCCACATACATACACATTTAAGGTTTGTGATATCCGTAAAACATAGCACTCCCCCATAATGTGATGATCCAACCAAGGAAGATTCAACTAATGAAGCAATAAAGGCTTGAAACCACACACACACAAATATATGAAGTGCATTGTGACCTACACATGCTAGATAACACAAATCAAGCATACTAGGAAGCACAACTATAAAAGCACATGCTAGGTACAAAACCTAAACATGCAAGGGACATAGTAACTTTCAATGTAATCAATGCAAGTACAAGTTACATAAAGAGGAGCATTGGATTGATAGATATGATGATAATCCACTTGACTTGGCATTAACCATAACATATGGTGAAAATAGTTTTTCTTCATGAAGTAGCCAAGTCTCCAATGCCCTCCACACACCTATTGATCAAGTTTGAGCTTGATGGTCCCCAACCAAGTTGGGTCCTAAGAAGTTAGTAACAATAGGCTTGGCAACCCAAATGGTCTTATCCACTTTCAAACTTCTTTGGGAACCCACAAACTTGGCAAACACATTGCCACCAAGATCCTTCCTTAGCGAATAATGATTATTGACTATAGGAGGCTTAGATATGTTACTGTTGGGACAAGATGAAGCTATGTGTCCCTTCTTACGGCAAATATAGCAACATGTGCTCCCTTTCTCTTCTTCTTTACCTTTTCAACTTGGAGAGCATTATCTTGGTTAGGCATGGGAAGAGGCCTTTCATTATCTTGATATTGAACTTGAGGCCACTTCCTTGATGCTTCACATTTGAAGCCTTCTTCTTCAATGGACAAGATCTCACATGGTGTCCAACATTCTTGCACTTGAAGCAAGTAATGTTGGCCAATTCTTGACTTGATCTTGTCCCTTCTTATTGTTCTTGGACTTCTTCTTGTTGGAGATGAAATCAAGTCCTATTTTGTCATGAGGGTCCTTTTGCACACTCAAGATATTATCACAACATTTTTCCAAGTCTTTCTTCAAACTAGTGACTTGGGCCTTGAGCTCTTTATTTTCCTCTACAAGGTTAGTATTAACAAAAGAACTAGAGGAAGTAGAAGCTTCATTGTTAGAGCAACAAGGCATGGTGAGCAATTCATTACAAGATGTACCAATATCATGTAGAGAGGAATTGCAAGGACTATCACATGACAATAAGGCATTTCGAGTAGAAGATGTGCTAATATTCACATGAGACTCACATGATTTTACCTTGGTGACCATAGCCTCATGAGCTAACTTTAACTCATCATGAGAGATTAGAAGATCCTCATGAGTGCCTGAGAGCTTTTTATGACTTTCTCCCAATTTCCCACAATTGCTAGTTAGCAAATCAAGTTGAGTCCTTAGCTCAACATTTTCTTTTAATATCGATGCTTCACACAAGATAGAGTTAATAGCACAAGCATCATTATCAATATGAGAGTAGCATGTAGAAGCTATAGACTCAACATGAGTAGCTTGAAGTTCCTCATGAGACTTAGAGAGTTTGGTGAGCTCTCCTTTGACCTTCTTGTAGTCAAGGTCAAGATGCTCAAAATCCTCTTTAAGGTTACAATGAGTAACTTCAATCTCTTCTTTTAAAGACCTCAAGTCACTAAGACATTGATGAGCCATAGCAAGTTCATGTTCAAGTTGTTCACTTTTTGCTTGCTCGTAAAGAAATAAGTCATTACGTTTTTGAAAGCAAGCAAGAACATCTTGGAGCCTTTTATAAGTGTTATTTTTAGCTCTACGAAGAGTTTTCCCAATCTCATAGAGATTTTGAGTCAAGACTTCATCATCTTCCTCATTACAACTATCATCATTATCACTAAGAGAAGATGATACCTCGTCATTACCTCTTGCCATGAGGCACATGTGAACAAAAGGGGTTGATGATGATTATTTTGGAGAAGAGGGTTCTTCATCAATCAAGCATGCCTCATCTTTCTTGATTTCCTCTACATGGTTAGTCATAGAAAAACTAGAGGAAACCAAAACATTTCTATCATGGCAACATGGGAGATCAAGCATATCATCACAAATGAGCTTAACACCATCATTACAGGATATTTCTTCACTCACCATGTCATTACCTTGTGGTATGCCACATGTTGGTGAAGTGAAAGATGTTGAGGTATGCAAGTAATCGGAGGTGGAAGCAATAGAGAGCTCTTCATGATTTAAAATGTGGAGAACTCCTCCATTAACTCCCCAAAAAGAATATTGTCTTCATGAAGATTGGACCCACCATATATATCTTCAATTTTGGTCCAAGCATCATGAGCCAACGAACAAGACGAGATTGACTTGAACACCTCGAAGGTTATAGCTTGGTGAATGATACTTAAAGCTTCACTATCAAGATGCATATCACCAAGTGACGGAGATTGTCCATCCTTTAGATTTGAATTCCCTACAACCACAATCCGCAAAGCATTTGGACCCATGGCCCGAAAATGACAAAGCATGTGTAATCTCCACATAATGTAATTTGTGCCATTAAAAAAATATGTCATCGTGCACTAGTTCACTAGTCGACATCGTTACTCTCTAGGCTGTTAAGCCTAATAAGGAGAGACCTTGCTCTGATACCAATTGAAAGGACCACGATGTCGCCTAGAGGGGGGGGGGGTGATAGGCGTTTTAAAATCTTTTACGGATTTGGCTATATCCAAATGCAGAAATAAACTAAGCAGATACTTTTCAAGCACAAATCCTAAATGTACTAGGCTCACTAAGTGCACCAACAACTTAGCATAAACAAGATGAGAACAACGAGGATATGAGTAAGCACAAGTAAGTCACACAAACTTACTCAGTGTATATCACGAGGTATGGAAATGAATAATACACACAACCACAAGTAAGCAATACAAGCTTACACAAATTGTATCACAATATATGGAATTGAATGATACAAGCAAACTCAAGTAAGTTACACAAACTTACTTGAGCAATATCACAATATATGGAAGTTTATAACACAAGTTAGCAATTCACACTAATCACAATGTATATCGATAGTAGCAAGTATGAATTGCGGAATATGAAGTGTAGGCCTAAATAATCTCTACAAGGAAATGGCCAACACAATATAATCAACCACCACAATATAATGAGGACAACAAGATATAGTGAATGCACGGTCAAATGACCAAAGTAAACCACAAGTAAGGAGTTAGGGTTAGGGATAACCAAAGTCACGGAGACGAGGATGTATCCCGATGTTCACTTCCTTGGAGGGAAGCTAGTCACCGTTAGAGAGGTGGATGTTACCACGAAGGCACACCAACGCCACGAAGGCTCACCCTATTCTCCTTGAGATATCACCACAAAGGCGATTCTCAACCACTAGTGGTAAACCTTGAGGCGGCCTCCAAACCTTCACAAACTTTCCGGGGGACAAATCACAAGTTGATTCCTCACCGGAGCACTCCTACCGCCTACGAGTCTCCAACCTCCAAGAGTAACAAGAGCAAAGGGGAAATGCTCAAGACTTGCTCAAATCACGAATTCCTTTGGTCAAGAGAGGGAGAGGGAGTGGATCTATCACTTGATTGGAAAATCTCTCAAGAACTCTCACGAATCTCTCCGGGATCTAAGATTTGGTGTAGGAGAAGTGAGAGGGAGCCTTTTTGTGTTCTAGGGTTCATATGAATGTGTTGCTCAACCCTCTACCGGATTAGTAGAGGGGTATATATAGCAAGCCTAGAAAACTAGCCGTTTGTGAGTAAGTGGTTGTGTTGGGCCGGACATCCGGGCAAGGGCCGGACATCCGGCGGCTGAGAAATGCACACACACACATGTGAAAAGCAGAGGCCAGAGTACAGGGGCCGGACATCTGGCCAAAGCCCGGACATCTGGCCCAAGTTGGGGCCCCGGACATCTGGCCCAACTTGCCGGACATCCGGAGGACACAACCAACATTTCAACATGGTTCTGGACATCTACGGCCGGATTTCCGGGCCAAGTCCCGGATATCCGGCCAACACAAAAACTGCAGGCGCCCCAAAAGTAAAACATCCATAACTTTCTCATCCGGACTCCGATTTTGATGATTTTGGGCTCGTTTTGAAGCTATGGAAAAGCTCCAGGTCCTCACATAGAGAACCACCCAAGATAAACCAAAATGGAGGATGCAAAGTATGCAAAGGCTAGATCATATATTTTGGGGAACCTA
Organism: Aegilops longissima; assembly: GCA_021605205.1. NCBI lineage: Eukaryota > Viridiplantae > Streptophyta > Magnoliopsida > Poales > Poaceae > Aegilops > Aegilops longissima. The sequence goes on along the minus strand of CM038676.1, from coordinate 645,828,787 downwards.
GTTGGCTATGGATTTATTTGGTATATAGGATATGAGTGGAATTGTGTTGGATAGGAGTGAAATATGCCTATGTTGGAATATGATGTGAGGAAGTAGAAATAGAAGATGTTGACTTGAGCAAATCTAGCACTAACCCCTTTGATCCCCTCTTAATAGTGCGGGATCCCTATAACTCAAGAAACATAAAAGAGCTATACTACATAGCTATCGAGAACCATTCTTGAGTGTATATTTTTCTTCGGTGGTCATCTCTCCACAACACTAACGCCAAAGGAACTAATACCTTTGACTCAAGCCTTTAACTTGAGCTTGATGTTTATGTTTCTTCTTGGCTCAAGTTGCAGGCAAGACATTGGTGAAGTCTTCAAGTAGCTCCCACATATGGGAGGCCTTGCTTTGTATTCATCTTCACTTGCCCATCATGTGATCATCCACAAGCTTCAAGCATGTAATCCCTCGGGATGGTTATCTTGAACTTGCCCTTATCAACCATGATCACCAACACTTGATGTTATCCTCTCATAGACACTTGAAATCTCTCTCTCTCTCTCTCTCGATGCGAGCCCATGAGAATCACCTAACCCTCGAAAACATGGAAAACACATAGTATGGGTTAGTACACAGAGTGCAATTGATAATTTCTTATCATACCACAAGATCTTATGTGGTCCATCATTTGCGCTCGTGTGTTGACCATTTAGAGTTCAATCTCTGAGCTTCAACTTGGTCAACCGATATCTCTACTCCATGTTTAATCTTGACGTCATGAAGGATATATTGAATTCTTCACTTGAATAGCTTGCTCAATCATGTCTCAACACATGAGTCCATTATGATCATATCTTTGAGCCACTCCTAGAATTCATCATTCGAATCATCCTTTTTAAGATCTTGATCCATTATGGCTCAAACCATAGCTCTAAGCATGGCAACCCTTAAGATACTCCAATGAACTCCATTTTGATCATCTCGATGTACTTGTTGCTTCAAAGGAGTTTTCTTCCATTATTCTTCAATCATTTTCCAATGGGACTAATCTTCAAATGTATATCTCAATGCAAACATTAGTCCATAAGGATTGTCATTAATTAATTACCAAAACCACACATGGGGACTACATGTACTTTCACGCGCGCTCGGCTACAATTCTCACGGCACCAAAGCCAACAACCTCAGCCAGGATGAATGGTCAGAAACCACTACTTGCCCGGTGCGATGCTCGCTCGTCAAGAACATTGCGTCATTGGGCACAAGTTAAATGACAAGTCAACAACCTATAGTCAAAACCGGTTGCAATCCTTCCCAAAACCACTCGAGGGGCTTATTGATCTGGTATTGCAGAGTTTGGGGGTGATTTAACCGGTTTTAGACTTTGGGGGGAATTTGATCCACCTAGATGGATTTGAGGGGGAAAACTATACTTTCTTCTTTTTTGGGGGTTATGGGCTGAAGGAAATATGCCCTAGAGGCAATAATAAAGTTATTATTTATTTCCTTATATCATGATAAATGTTTATTATTCATGCTAGAATTGTATTAACCGGAAACATAATACATGTGTGAATACATGGACAAACAGAGTGTCACTAGTATGCCTCTACTTAACTAGCTCGTTAATCAAAGATGGTTATGTTTCCTAACCATAGACATGAGTTGTCATTTGATTAACGGGATCACATCATTAGGAGAATGATCTGATTGACATGACCCATTCCGTTAGCCTAGCACTTGATCGTTTAGTATGTTGCTATTGCTTTCTTCATGACTTATACATGTTCATGTAACTATGAGATTATGCAACTCCGTTTACGGAGGAACACTTTGGTACTACCAAACGTCACAACGCGTCGGGTGATTATAAAGGAGTACTATAGGTGTCTCCAAAGGTACATGTTGGGTTGGCGTATTTGAGATTAGGTTTTGTCACTCCGATTGTCGGAGAGGTATCTCTGGGCCTTCTCGGTAATACACATCATATAAGCCTTGCAAGCATTGCAACTAATAAGTTAGTTGCGAGATGATGTATTACGGAACGAGTAAAGAGACTTGCCGATAACGAGATTGAACTAGGTATTGGATACCGACGATCGAATCTCGGGCAAGTAACATACCGATGACAAAGGAACAAAGTATGTTGTTATGCGGTTTGACCGATAAAGATCTTCGTAGAATATGTAGGAGCCAATATGGGCATCCAGGTTCCGCTATTGGTTATTGACCAAGAATAGTTCTAGGTCATGTCTACATAGTTCTCGAACCCGTAGGGTCCGCACGCTTAAGGTTTCGATGATGTTATATTATGAGTTTATGAGTTTTGATGTACCGAAGGAGTTCGGAGTCCCGGATGAGATCGGGGACATGACGAGAGTCTCGAAATGGTCGAGACGTAAAGATCGATATATTGGACGACTATATTCGAGTTCGGAAAGGTTCGAATGATTGGTATTTTGAGTACCGGAGAGTTACGGAATTCGCCGGGAGAAGTATTGGGCCTTATTGGGCCTGCGGAAAGAGAGAGGGCTGCCTAGGGCAGGCCGCGCCCATGGCCTAGTCCGAATTGGACTAGGGGGAGGAGCCGCACCCTCCTTCCTTCCCTTCTCTTTTCCCCTTCCTAGTCTCCTACTCCTACTACTTGGAAGGACTCCTAGTTGGACTAGGAAAAGGGGAATCCTACTCCCGGTGGGAGTAGGACACCCCTAGGGCGCGCCTCTCTCCTTGGCCGGCCCCCTCCTCCTTGCTCCTTTATATACGGGGGCAGGGGGGCACCCCATAACACACAAGTTGATCTACGGATCGTTCCTTAGCCGTGTGCGGTGCCCCCTTCCACCATATTCCACTTCGGTCATATCGTCGCGGAGCTTAGGCGAAGCCCTGCGCCGGAGAAGTCATATCGTCGCGGAGCTTAGGCGAAGCCCTCGTCGGTGGAGCATCATCATCGCCACCACGCCGTCGTCTTGTGGAACTCATCCCGACACTTTGCTGGATCGGAGTCCGGGGATCGTCATCGAGCTGAGCGTGTGCAGAACTCGGAGGTGCCGTCGTTCGGTGCTTGGATCGGTCGGATCGTGAAGACGTCGACTACATCAACAGCGTTGTTATAACGCTTCCGCTTCGGTCTCACGAGGTTACGTGGACGGACACTCTCCCTCTCGTTGCTATGCCATCACCATGGTCTTGCGTGTGCGTGCGTGGAATTTTTAAAATTACTCGTTCCCCAACAATGGCATCCGAGCCTGGTTTTATGCGTTGATGTCATATGCACGAGTAGAACACAAGTGAGTTGTGGGCGATATAAGTCATACTGCTTACCAGCATGTCATACTTTGGTTCAGCGGTATTGTAAGATGAAGCGGCCCGGACCGACATTACGCGTACGCTTACGCGAGACTGGTTTCACCGCTCCGAGCACTCGTTGCTTAAAGGTGACCGGCGGGTGTCTGTCTCTCTCACTTTAGTTGAACCGAGTGTGGCTACGCCCGGTCCTTGCGAAGGTTAAAACAGCACCAACTTGACAAACTATCGTTGTGGTTTTGATGCGTAGGTAAGAATGGTTCTTGCTCGGCCCGTAGCAGCCACGTAAAACTTGCAACAACAAAGTAGATGACGTCTAACTTGTTTTTGCAGGGCATGTTGTGATGTGATATGGTCAAGACGTGATGCTATATTTTATTGTATGAGATGATCATGTTTTGTAACCGAAGTTATCGGCAACTAGCAGGAGCCATATGGTTGTCGCTTTATTGTATGAAATGCAAAAGCCATGTAATTGCTTTACTTTATCACTAAGCAGTAGCGATAGTCGTAGAAGCAATAGTTGGCGAGACGACAACGATGCTACGATGGAGATCAAGGTGTCGCGCCGGTGAAAATGGTGGTCATGACGGTGCTTCGGAGATGGAGATCACAAGCACAAGATGATGATGGCCATATCATATCACTTATATTGATTGCATGTGATGTTTATCCTTTATGCATCTTATCTTGCTTTGATTGACGGTAGCATTATAAGATGATCTCTCACTAAAATTATCAAGAAGTGTTCTCCTTGAGTATGCACCGTTATGAAAGTTCTTCGTCTTGAGACACCACGTGATGATCGGGTGTGATAGGCTCTACGTTCAAATACAACGGGTGCAAAACAGTTGCACACGCGAATACTCAGGTTAAACTTGACGAGCCTAGCATATAACCGATATGGCCTCGAACACGGAGACCGAAGGTCGAACGTGAATCATATAGTAGATATGATCAACATAGTGATGTTCACCATTGAAACTACTCCATCTCACGTGATGATCGGACATGGTTTAGTTGATTTGGATCACGTAATCACTTAGATGACTAGAGAGATGTCTATCTAAGTGGGAGTTCTTAAGTAATATGATTAATTGAACTTTAATTTATCATGAACTTAGTCCCGGTAGTATTTTGCAAATTATGTTGTAGATCAATAGCTCGCGTTGTTGTTTCCCTATGTTTGTTGCTTTCATATGTTTATTTTAATATGTTCCTAGAAAATTGTATTAAAAATGTTAGTAGCAATGATGCGGATTGGATCCGTGATCTGAGGTTTATCCTCATTGCTGCACGTAACAATTATGTCCTTAATGCACCGCTAGGTGACAGACCTATTGCGGGAGCGTATGCGAAGTTATGAGCGTTTGGCTAGCTCAATATGATGACTACTTGATAGTTTAGTGCACCATACTTAACGGCTTAGAATCGGGACTTCAAAGACGTTTTGAGCGTCATGGACCATATGAGATGTTCCAGGAATTGAAGTTAATATTTCAAGCAAATACCGAGTTGAGAGATATGAAGTCTCCAACAAGTTCTATAGCTAAAAGATGGAGGAGAATCGCTCAACTAGTGAGCATGTGCTCAGATTGCTGGGTACTTCAATCGCTTGAATCAAGTGGGAGTTAATCTTCCAGATAAGATAGTGATTGACATAATTCTCTAGTCACCATCACCAAGTTAGTAGAACTTCGTGATGAACTATAATATGCAAGGGATGACAAAAGTAATTCAAGCTCTTCGTGATGCTGAAATCGACGAAGGTAGAAATCAAGAAAAGAGCATCAAGTGTTGATGATTGACAAGACCACTAGTTTCAAGGAAAAGGGCAAAGGGAAGAAGGGAACTTCAAGAAGAACGGCAAGCAAGTTGTTGTTCGAGTGAAGAAGCCCAAGTCTGGACCTAAGCACGAGACTAAGTGCTTTTGCTGCAATGGAACTGGTCATTTGAAGCGGAACTACCCCAAGTATTTGGCGGATAAGAAGGATGGCAAATTGAACAAGAGTATATTTGATATACAGGTTATTGATGTGTGCCTTACTAGTGTTTATAGTAGCCCCGAGTATTTGATACTTGTTCGGTTGTTGAGATCAGAACTCAAACAGGAGTTCTGAGAATAAGCAGAGACTAGTTGAAGGGAAGTGACGATGAGTGTTGGAAGTAGTTCCAAGATTGATATGATCATCATCGCACACTCCCTATACTTTCGGGATTAGTGTTAAACCTAAATAAATGTTATTTAGTGTTTGCGTTGAGCATGAATATGATTTGATCATGTTTATTGCAAAACGGTTATTCATTTAAAGTCAAAGAATAATTGTTGTTCTGTTTAAATGAATAAAACCTTCGATGGTCATACACCCAATAAAAATAGTTTGTTGGATCTCGATCGTAGTGATACACATATTCATAATATTGATGCCAAAAGATGCAAAGTTAATAAGGATAGTGCAACTTATTTGTGGCTCTGCCGTTTAGGTCATATTGGTGTAAAGCGCATGAAGAAACTCCATGCTGATGGGATTTTGGAATCACTTGATTATGAATCACTTGATGCTTGCGAACCGTGCCGTTTGGGCAAGATGACTAAAACTCCGTTCTCCGGAACAATGGAACAAGCTACTGACTTATTGGAAATAATACATACCGATGTATGCGATCCAATGAGTGTTGATGCTCGTGGCAAGTATCGTTATTTTCTAACCTTCACATGATGATTTGAGCAGATATGGGTATATCTACTTGATGAAACATAAGTCTGAAATAGTTGAAAGGTTCAAAGAATTTCAGAGTGAAGTGGAAAAATCATCGTAACAAGAAAATAAAGTTTCTGCGATCTAATCGCGAAGACGAATAATTGAGTTACGAGTTTTGTCTTCAATTAAAATAATGTGGAATAGTTTCACAGCTCACGCCACCTGGAACACCACAATGTTATGGTGTGTCCGAACGTCGTAACCGCACTTTATTGGATATGATGCGATCTATGATGTCTCTTATCGGTTTACCACTATCATTTTGGGGTTATGCATTAGAGACAGCTGCATTCACGTTTAAAAGGGCACCATCTAAATACGTTGAGACGACACCGTATGAACTATGGTTTAGCAGTAAACCTAAGCTGTCGTTTCTTAAAGTTTGGAATTGTGATGCTTATGTGAAAAAGTTTTCACCTGATAAGCTCGAACCCAAATCGGAAAGGTGCATCTTCATAGAATACCCAAAGGTAACTATTGGGTACACCTTCTATCACAGATCCGAAGGCAAGTTTTTCGTTGCTAAGATGGATCCTTTCTAGAGAAGAAGTTTCTCTCGAAAGAAGTGAGTGGGAGAAAAGTAGAACTTGATGAGGTAACTGTACCTGTATCCTTATTGGAAAGTAGTTCATCACAGAAATCAGTTCCTGTGACAAATACACCAATTAGTGAGGAAGCTAATGATATTGATCATGAAACTTCAGATCAAGTTACTACAGAACCTCGTAGGTCTTCCAGAGTAAGATCCGCACCAGAGTGGTGTAGTAATCATGTTCTGGAAGTCATGTTACTAGACCATGATGAACTTACGAACTATGAGGAAGCGATGATGAGCCCAGATTCCGTGAAATGGCTCGAGGCCATAAAATCTGAGATATGATCCATGTAAGAGAACAAAGTATGGACTTTGATTGACTTGCTCGATGATCAGCAAGTCAAGTTAAATAAATGGATCTTCAAGAGGAAGACGGACACTGATAGTAGTGTTACTATCTACAAAGCTCGACTTGTTGCAAAAGGTTTTTCGACAAGTTCAAGGTGTTGACTACAATGAGATTTTCTCAACTGTAGCGATGCTTAAGTCTGTCTGAATCATGTTAGCAATTGCCACATTTTATGAAATCTGGCAAATGGATGTCAAAACTACATTCTTTATTGGATTTATTAAAGAAGAGTTGTATATGATGCAACCAGAAGGTTTTGTCAATCATAAAGGAGCTAACAAAATGTGCAAGCTTCAGCGATCCATCTATGGACTGGTGCGAGCATCTTGGAGTTGGAATAAACACTTTGATAAGTGTGATCAAAGCATATGGTTTTATACAGACTTTTAGAGAAGCCTGCATTTACAAGAAAGTGAGTGGGAGCACTACAACATTTCTGATAAGTATATGTGAATGCCATATTGTTGATCGGAAATAATGTAGAATTATTCTGCAAAGCATAAAGGAGTATTTGAAAAGAGTTTTTCAAAGAAAGATCTCAGTAAAACTACTTACATATTGAGCATCAAGATCTATTGAGATAGATCAAGACGCTTGATAAGTTTTTTCAATGAATACATACCTTGACAAGATTTTGAAGTAGTTCAAAATGGAACAGTCAAAGAAAGAGTTCTTGCCTGTGTTACAAGGTGTGAGATTGAGTAAGACTCAAAACCCGACCACGGCAGAAGATAGAAAGAGAATGAAAGTCATTCCTATGCATCAGCCATAGGTTCTATAATGTATGTCATGTTGTGTACCAGATCTATTGCATACCCTACCACTAAGCTTGGCAAGTGAGTGCAATAGTGATCTAGGAGTAGATCAATGGATGATGGGTCAAAATTATCCTTAGTAGAATAAGGATATGTTTCTCGATTATGGAAGTGAAAAAGGTTCGTCGTAAAGGGTTACGTCGATGCAAGTTTTAACACTAATCTAGATGACTCGAGTCTCAATCTGGATACATATTGAAAGTGGGAGCAATTAGCTAGAGTAGCTCCGTGCGAGCATTGTAGACATAGAAATTTGCAAAATACTTACGGCTCTGAATGTGACAGACCGTTGACTAAAATTATCTCACAAGCAAAACATGATCACACCTTAGTACTCTTTGGGTGTTAATCACATAGCGATGTGAACTAGATTACTGACTCTAGTAAACCCTTTGGGTGTTGGTCACATGTCGATGTGAACTATGGGTGTTAACCACATATAGATGTGAACTATTGATGTTAAATCACATGGCGATGTGAACTAGATTATTGACTCTAGTGCAAGTGGGAGACTGAAGGAAATATGCCCTAGAGGCAATAATAAAGTTATTATTTATTTCCTTATATCATGATAAATGTTTATTATTCATGCTAGAATTGTATTAACGGAAACATAATACATGTGTGAATACATGGACAAACAGTGTCACTAGTATGCCACTACTTAACTAGCTCGTTAATCAAAGATGGTTATGTTTCCTAACCATAGACATGAGTTGTCATTTGATTAACGGGATCACATCATTAGGAGAATGATCTGATTGACATGACCCATTCCGTTAGCCTAGCACTTGATCGTTTAGTATGTTGCTATTGCTTTCTTCATGACTTATACATGTTCCTGTAACTATGAGATTATGCAACTCCGTTTACGGAGGAACACTTTGGTACTACCAAACGTCACAACGTGATCGGGTGATTATAAAGGAGTACTACAGGTGTCTCCAAAGGTACATGTTGGGTTGGCGTATTTGAGATTAGGTTTTGTCACTCCGATTGTCGGAGAGGTATCTCTGGGCCTTCTCGGTAATACACATCATATAAGCCTTGCAAGCATTGCAACTAATAAGTTAGTTGCGAGATGATGTATTACGGAACGAGTAAAGAGACTTGCGATAACGAGATTGAACTAGGTATTGGATACCGACGATCGAATCTCGGGCAAGTAACATACCGATGACAAAGGGAACAAAGTATGTTGTTATGCGGTTTGACCGATAAAGATCTTCGTAGAATATGTAGGAGCCAATATGGGCATCCAGGTTCCGCTATTGGTTATTGACCAAGAATAGTTCTAGGTCATGTCTACATAGTTCTCGAACCCGTAGGGTCCGCACGCTTAAGGTTTCGATGATGCTTATATTATGAGTTTATGAGTTTTGATGTACGAAGGAGTTCGAGTCCGGATGAGATCGGGGACATGACGAGGAGTCTCGAAATGGTCGAGACGTAAAGATCGATATATTGGACGACTATATTCGGAGTTCGGAAAGGTTCGAATGATTGGGTATTTCTCGAGTACCGGAGAGTTACGGAATTCGCCGGGAGAAGTATTGGGCCTTATTGGGCCCTGCAGGAAAGAGAGAGGGCTGCCTAGGGCAGGCCGCGCCCCATGGCCTAGTCCGAATTGGACTAGGGGAGGAGCCGCACCCTCCTTCCTTCCCTTCTCTTTTCCCTTCCTAGTCTCCTACTCCTACTACTTGGAAGGACTCCTAGTTGGACTAGGAAGGGGAATCCTACTCCCGGTGGGAGTAGGACACCCCTAGGCGCGCCTCTCTCCTTGGCCGCCCCTCCTCCTTGCTCCTTTATATCGAGGGCGGGGGCACCCCATAACACACAAGTTGATCTACGGATCGTTCCTTAGCCGTGTGCGGTGCCCCTCCACCATATTCCACTTCGGTCATATCGTCGCGGAGCTTAGCGAAGCCTGCGCGGAGAAGTCATATCGTCGCGAGCTTAGGCGAAGCCCTGCGTCGGTGGAGCATCATCATCGTCACCACGCCGTCGTCGTCTTGTGGAACTCATCCCGACACTTTGCTGGATCGGAGTCCGGGATCGTCATCGAGCTGAGCGTGTGCGTAACTTCGGAGGTGCCGTCGTTCGGTGCTTGGATCGGTCGGATCGTGAAGGCGTCGACTACATCAACCGCGTTGTTATAACGCTTCCGCTTTCGGTCTACGAGGTTACGTGGACAGACACTCTCCCCTCTCGTTGCTATGCCATCACCATAGTCTTGCGTGTGCGTAGGAAATTTTTTGAAATTACTACGTTCCCCAACATGGGCGGCGTGATGGGCTGGTATGTGGGCCTGGCTTCGTTGGGCTCAAATAAAGCCCAAATCTGGCTTGTACTGATGGGCTGTTCACTGTCCACTTCATCCTAGTCTCTCTCAACCAGCTCAAGTTTATTTCAAAAAAAAAAAAAAAACAGCTCAAGTAAAATATACAAGACTTTCTAAAAAAATTACTCCCTCCATCCCAAAATAATTGTCTCAACTTTGTAATAACTTTCATACAAAGTTATACTAAAGTTGAGACACTTATTTTGAGACGGAGGGAGTAGAAAATACAGGAGGCAGCCGGCCAGTTATTTGAATGAAAATGTTGCTACTCCTTCCTACTCCTACCTTGAGCATTTCTTCACTCCCTAAAAATTTCTTTAAAATTAAGAAGAAGAACATTTCTTCATAATACAATTTAGAAAGTGTCTAAACCTCTGAAACCATCAAGCGTGCTCAGAGAAAATGTTCCCTTTTCAAAAACTAATACCCAAAAAATACTACATGCTAACGAATCAAATTTGTTTCAAATTTCATGAAAACCCCCTTTTTTTCTGAGTTGTGCAAAATAACAAACCAAAACACTATTCAAAAGAAAGGTTTGATATTTTGGCTCACCACTTTTGTTTTCTCACCCTTACAGCAAATGCAGGTATTTGTCCACAAAATTTTACAATCTCATGGCTCATTTGAATATCCACGGGCATATTTTTTATAAAAAAACTTCTCAAGTAAGTTTAAAATTTTCTAAAATGAGACCATGGCATATCCACGGACATAGGCAACTTTAGTATAAACACTATGGGAACTTCACTGTCAACATCATGGCAACTTTTTGCCCAAAAAATCGTCGAAATATATTAATATGGGATCTAGTTTCAAAGATCTCGTCGAGACAGATCTAATGATGAAAACAGATTTTTAATCAGATTTTTTATTTAGGAGAACAAAATATTTGCAAGTCTGATAAATTAAAAAGATTCCGCTGAAGCTATTTGTTTGACATGGCAGAATGGATGGGAATGGGGCATTTGGCCCATGTTGCTTCGTGCCACACGTGTGACACTTATTATTTGGGTATTTTTTAGGCTTTGGACGATATTGTTTGGGGGACGGCGTGGTGGGCTGGGCTCTCAGCCTTGCTTCATGTAGCCCAAAATTTTTGGACTTGCTTTTGTTTATGGGCTGTTCACTTCCCATTCAAAACACACACAGAAAAATAGAACTTCTTACTCCTACCTCGAGAGTTTCTTCACCCAAAAAATATTAAAACTGGATGTGTTTCTTAAAGAGACAATCTCTTCAGAGTACATTTTATAAAGCGTGTGGACACCACTTTATGGTACATGAAAAATACTATGCTACTGTATTTTTGAATTTTTTCCCTAAAACAATGAGCATATTAGTTTAATAAGTGTCTTATTAGGCAAAGTCACATGGGGGCACTGTGTGATCGTAGGCGAAGAAGAGTGAGCAAATAGCATGTCATCGATCGAGAAGACCGTGAAGGCAGCACCAGGGGGCCGGCTTCACCTCCACGGTTTCACCGTCGTGCGTCGTCGGTGCGTGCATGTATGGAGCATGGAGCACGGGAGAACGGAAACCACACACAACACAATAAAGTATTGTGGCTCTCCACTCTTTCACTTGAGGTTCCCTAGGCTGAGGATGGATTGTTTATTTACGTCCGAAAAGAGATCGCGACACGACACATGTACCTAGTCGCGCACTTCTCGTCGAATAGAACTATAGAAGTCCAGGCCATGTGGTGGCCGCACTCGTTCAAGAAAAAGATCTTGCACCGCTGGGAGAACGGCGTTTCGGTGCCCGGGTGCATCTGCACCCGGTCAAAAAAATTCATAAAAAATTTAGAAAAATTTAAAAAATTTCAAAAGAAATAGGTGGTAGACAATTTGGTGCGTAAGATACGCTCCAATTTTTAAAACATTTAGACTTACATGCATTTCTCGTGAAAAAGACAAATCGGTTCGTTTCATCCGATTTGTCTTTTTTGCTGAGAGCTGCACATAAGTCCAAATGTTTTAAAAATTGAAGCGTACCTCACGCATCAAATTGTCCACCACCCAATTATTTTTAGAATTTTTTATATTTTTAGTATTTATTTTAATTTTTTTTCATGAGCGCAGGTGCAGATGAGCTCGGGGTCAGATTTGAATTTCCCACCGCTCGCCGTTATTTTCACTCCCGCCTGCTGATCTTACTATAGCGCAGCACTGGCTCTGCTAGTATACGTTGTCCTGTTGCCACGACCGATATCCTCAAAGAAAAAAAGAACAGCGGGCCGATCGAAATGCGAGCTTGCTTGTACTCTAGCTAATGTAACGCCACAGTCCATCGCACCATGCCGACGCCGCATTGCTTCGTGCTGTTCTTTCTCCCATCGAAACGAGCAAAGGCTTCTTGCGAACCAACGCGTAGTTGGATGGTTAAGGGGCGTGCTCGCATTATTTTTCAATTTATTTTTGGATTTTCGGCGACGTGTTTTTAGTGGGAGGAGACCTTTCCGTCGACAACGCGGCGTCTGCGGTGACTTCGTAAATCTCAAGATGATATTGCGGCTCAGTATCTCGAAGGTGCTCATAGATAGAATATGCGTGTATGCGTATATAGGGGTGAGCGTATACGTGTATGTACGAGCGCTTGCATCTGTACAGCGTTAAAAAAACCAAGGCAAGAGGCTCTGCTCCGTCTTATGGAAAATAGAAACTGAGGGCCCCAATATCCGGACCTTTGGACCGGTTTGTACGAATACTTTTAGCCATCTAACACGGGTCATCAAAATTGGCCAAACTGATTTAGACATCCAGATCCCACAAATTAGGGGACCTCTGAGGAGTCTGGATGTCTGCCATGTCGGACTTCAACACCTCAGACACACCCTTAAAACCCTCTTCGCTCTGCTTGATTGGCCGGTTCTAGACGCATTCACACCGCTTGATTGGTCGTCCGCCTACCCTGCATTCATGTCGGCACACCGCCCGAGAGGCGTACTCTGGGTGCTCGCATTCAACTTTTGCCGTTTCTGCAGCCCAACTATTTAAAGTTAGTCCGGTACCCACCACAATAGCACCTCCAAGCCCATCCGAGCTCCCTAGTCAGTCCATCGTCCACCTTTCGAGCCCTAGTTCGCGTCCACTGTCTATCGTGATGGTCCACAAGAGGATCACTTGGTACAAGATGCTGACGCCATAGCGCCTCATCGAGCTCGCGACGGACGTATGCGGCGCACACGCCCGATGCGTGGCCCGCATTATGGTTGGCCAACCACTGAGCTCAAGTTGGGCCCAAAACCTGAAGCCCGAAACCGAAGTACCTGATCACTACATTGGGTAACAGTTTTGGAAACCCTAATTCTATTTGGAAAATTCGGGTAGGAAGCCATAGACCCTGAATATTTTGGTAGCCCAGTAAAAAATACATGACGGCGCACGCGTAGAGAAGGCCTAACCCAAAAGTAACATCTTTTGCCCCCGCAAAACCTAGGTCGCATTGTGTCCCAACTACCCAACACCCATCCCCCAAATCCCCATCGCCACAGCACCCGCCACCGGCCGTTCGACCTTCTTCTCAGTCCTTCAATTGTTTACCCCACAAGGACGAGTGCTCCATCTTTTTCTGCGTGTTGACGTTCTGCAGATACACATCCCCCAATCGCACAATATACTCATTTCCCTTCCATTTTTATGTACTGGGCAATTGGGAATTACGTGAACCCAAATTTTCAGGTACCCGAATTGCCGGGTATAAGTAAATCATACAAACCTCAAGTGTCATTTTTGAAAACCCAAATTTTGTATGATTCATTTATCTGTAGGGTTCCTGAAAAGTAAAAGGAAAAATAAAAGAGAATCTTAATTCCTTCTCTTGGTTTTTCCCCTAGTTTATTGTTGTTATTTTTTGCTTCTTGTTTGGACCTGCTTTGTTTTCTTTTCATATAGTAAGTTTGCTTCTATTAGTATTGGAAAAATGAGGCGTGTTTTCTGTAATATGAGAGGGTTCGGACAAGATGCTAAGAAAAGGTATGTGAGAGAGATGACCTTTGATCATAAGCTGGAGTTTGGTGGTTTGTTAGAAACTATTAAATGAAATTTTCTCTAAAATTGAATTGCACTCTTTAAGTTGTGGGAGAAATTTCGAGTGGCATTAGACCGACCCAAAGGTAGATCTGTTAGGATTCTGATAGGTACCAATTTTGATATAATTCAGGTTGAACATGGGGAATATTTCTTGAGGGTGCTGGTCTATGATTACTATGCTAAATTCAATTGGAATTTGGTTGTTGTATATGGTGATGCCCAAAATCAGGGGAAACCTAGTTTTCTAGCTGAATTAGCTAGATTGCATCAGGATAACCCTTGGCTTTGTCTGGCGGGGGGGACTTCAACATAATTAGAAACAAACCTGAAAAAATTAAACATATTAATCTTAATCAATGGAGTTTTGTCTTCAATGCCATCATTGAGAATGTTGGTTTAAGAAGTTGCCTTTGAATGGGAGAAAATATACATGGGCTAACTTTTTCATGACCCCACATGTGAAAAACTTGACAGAGTTCTTTTCTGCCTTGATTGGGCGGAAAAATGTCCTCTGTCAATTCTTCAGCCTTCACTAGAGAAATATCTGACCATACTCCTTTGTTCCTAGATATAGGGGAGTAGAGCAAAAGTGAACCCATCTTCCGATATGAAAATTCTTGGGCTTTGAGGGATGATTTTAAAGAATTTATATGTAAAACTTGGATGAAACTTATAATGGGGATAGTTTGGAACAATGGCAATTGAGGTTAGGAATTTGAGGAGAAAAATGAAAGGGTGGAACAAAACTGTGGATGCTTGGTATAGGAAAATTAAGCTAGAGATTGCCAATAAATTTGATGCCATATATCAAAATGCTGAAATATGGGCTCTCTGCTTTTGATAGAAATGAACAAAAAGAGATCAGAGATCAGTTGGGCAGACTGTTAAAACAAGAAGAGTTGAAATGGCTTCAAAGGTATAAAGAACAAAAAGATTAAAGATGGAGATGAGAATAGTAGGTATTATCATGCGAAAATAAACGGTCGAAGAAGAAAAACAGAATTATTTTTGTAGAGTAGGATGAAGGAGTGGTTGAAGGAGAAGAACAACTGATGATATATATCACCAATTTTTTGAAAATATTTTTGACATCTCGACGAGTCTGATATTGCATTAGCACATTAGGATATGCCAAAAATCATGTGGAAGCAGCTGAGGAACTAATTGAACCTTTTACTTTGAAGAAAATTCATGATGTGTTATTTAGGATGAAAAAAACAAGAGCCTAGGGCCTAATGGGTTTCCTGCAGGTTTCTACCAGGAATTTGTGGATTTAGTTAAATGGGATTTGAAAGCCTTAGTTGACGATTTTGCTAATGGGACTTTGGATATTTCTAGGCTGAATTATGGGATCATTACTCTGGTGCCTAAACCTGTTGAAGCTAAAGAAATTCAAAACTTAGGCCCTTTTTGCCTACTAAATGTTAGTTTCAAAATCATTACTAATGTTCTTACGAATAGACTTAGTAAAGTAGCTTCCCAAGTCATCTCCTCTAATCAAACCGCCTTTATCAAGGGAGGTACATCGTGGAAGTGGGGTTGGTGTGCTGTATGAAGCCCTCAATTCCATCCATGTGAGAATACAAAGTGGAATTCTGTTTAAAGTTGATTTTGGGAAGTCATATGACAAGATTAAGTGGCCTTTTGTCATAAAAATGCTGAATGAAGGGGTTCCCTAATAAATGGTGTGACTGGGTTATGATGGCCATGAGGGGAGGAAATTTTGGAGTTAGGGTTAATGATAAATTGGACCCTATTTTAAAACTCATAAAGTACTTAGGCAGGGAGATGCTCTATCCCCTCTGCTCTTTGACCTTGTTGGTGATGCTCTTGGTTTTTATTATGGACAATGCTAATATCAATGGCTTTGTGAAGGCAATGTTAGGGGAGAATTTAGATAAAAGTGTTAATATGTTGCAATATGTTGTTGATACTATCTTACTTTGAGAGGATGATGTTGATAGTGCAAAAAATCTTAAATTCATTATGTGTGCTTTTGAGTTAATGTATGGACTTAAGATCCATTTTCACAAAAGTGAGCCTTTCCTATTTGGGCGGGCCATAGGAAAGAGAGACACATAACATGAGATTTTTACTTGTAAAATGGCGGAATTGCCCATGGAGTATTTAGGAATGCATGTGTCTGATATTAGAATCAGAAATAAAACATTGGCGTTGTGGAGTTAGGGTTAATGATAAATTGGACCCTATTTTAAAACTCATAAAGTACTTAGGCAGGGAGATGCTCTATCCCCTCTGCTCTTTGACCTTGTTGGTGATGCTCTTGGTTTTTATTATGGACAATGCTAATATCAATGGCTTTGTGAAGGCAATGTTAGGGGAGAATTTAGATAAAAGTGTTAATATGTTGCAATATGTTGTTGATACTATCTTACTGCTTCAGGATGATGTTGATAGTGCAAAAAAATCTTAAATTCATTATGTGTGCTTTTGAGTTAATGTATGGACTTAAGATCCATTTTCACAAAAGTGAGCCTTTCCTATTTGGGCGGGCCATAGGAAAGAGAGACACATAACATGAGATTTTTACTTGTAAAATGGCGGAATTGCCCATGGAGTATTTAGGAATGCATGTGTCTGATATTAGAATCAGAAATAAAACATTGGCGTTGTGGTTGATAAGAATGAAAAAAGGTGTAGCTGTTGGAAGGGCAGACTGTTGGGTTCTATTGCTGGGACTTACTCTTTTTCTGGCCTTCTTGACTAACATATATACCTCTTTTTATGATGTCTTTTTATCCCATACCTGCTGGTTTTCTCAAAAAAGCTGATTCTTATAGAGCTAGACTTCTCTAACAGAAGGATGAAGATAAGAAGAAATATCATTTAGTAAATTGGGGACCTGTTGTGAACTCAAGGATTTTGGGGGCTTGGGGATTCTTAACTTGGATCTCATGAACAAGGCCCTGCTTGCTAAATAGTTTTGGAAACCAAAAAAATGAAACTAGAGTTTAGCAAAATGTGTTGTTGGGTATGTATGTACCTGATGGGTGCATTCTAGGGCCAAACCAAGAACATGTTATTCTTAGTTTTGGGCTAGCCTGTTGAAAGTCAAAGACTTATTTTACAAATTTTCAAAAAAGAAACTAGGAGATGGCCATAACACTAGATTTTTGGAGGACATATGGGCGGAGGATAAGCCACTTAGAGATGAATGTCCTGACTTTATTTACGATGTTTTGATCATAACATCACTGTAGCTAAAGCTTTGCAGAAAGGGTGGAGAGGGTTCAGTTTTAGGAGAACCTTGTATGGGGAAACTTTGGAACAATTTGAAAGCTAGATGTGAGGAGGAGGAAATGGGGGTTGGGAGGGAGAGTGATTGCACATGATTGTAAATTTCCATAGGGTTTAAAAAAATTAAAGTCCCTGCGAAAATTAAAGTTTTTATGTGGTTGGTTAATAAAAAAGTATTCTTACTAAGGACTCTCTACCTAAAAGGGGATGGAAAGGTGATAAACAGTGTGTTCTGTGGTAAAGATGAAACCATAGACCATCTACTTTTTGGGTGTTCTGCCGCTTCTTTGATGTGGAGTTTGATTAAATATGCATTTAGTTTGAAAAGTATTCCTGCCACTCTAAATGTTTGTCTTGGAAATTGGCTCGGGAGTTTCACTAAGAATGACAAAAAAAGCTGATCTGAGACAAACATTGGGGGGGCTATACCGTGTTCGGACATCCACTTGACCAACAAAAAAGCATCATGTGGTCCTCCTCTCTTTGCCTTCTCCAAACATGCATGGTCCCCTCTCCTCTCCCTCCTTCCAACCGGACAAATAAGGATTAATTTGTGAAAAAGGTTGGATGACTCTTTCTTGCATCATGTCCACAGACCACGTGCGGACATATACCGAAGCCATTTGCACGTCAGCTTTGGAGATGCCCTAAGACCATATGGTTTCTTTTTCTTTTGCAGAAAAATCTTCCGATCTATTCATACAAAGAACACTAGAATTAAAAATTATATCCAAGTCCACTGACCACCTAGCAACGACTACAAGCACTAGAGCGAGGCGAAGGCGTGCCTCTGTCATTGCCCCTTCATCACCGGAGCCGGGCAAACTTTATTGTACTAGACAGTTGGGAAGTCATCATGCTTAGGCCCAATAGGACCAGCGCGCCAGAAACACTAGCCGCCGCCGATGAAGATAAGCGTAAATTGAAAGAATCAGACCTGAAGACACACGAATCTTACGAACGAAGACCGGATCCAAGTCGATTCACCGAAGACAAACGCCGACCGAATCCCGCAAGATCCGTCGGAGACAAATCTCCACCCGCCCTCTGATGATGAGACCATATGGTTTCTATTAATGGAAATTGGAAGGGGTGGCCCTTCTTTTGTTCAAAAATATAAAGGTTGGCCATGTTGACCAAAATAATGTTTCAAAATTGTTTGATTTTTCATCATAAAACTAAAATGCGTCCCAAAAGACCGCGTCGCCTGCAAGCTAAATTTCGTGTTTTGACCCTTTTCCCAAACCTATTCAAGATCTGACCCTAGTTTAAGAAAATTTTAAGATCTGACCCTTTTGCTACCGTCAGGGATTATGGCGGTAGGGTATAACAGCCTACCGCCAAGGACCCTGGCGGTAGGGTTGCATGCCCTACCGCCAAAAATCTCTAAGTATTGAACACAGTGTGTGCTTGTGCCTACCGCTAAGCACCTTAGCGGTAGGGTTGTGCAGAACCGCCAGCCCGTTTAGCGGTAGCGATGTTTCTCATGAAAGTCCCTGCGGCGGTGGTGATATCTCTACCGCCATGGACTCTGGCGGTAGCAAAGGTCGATTTGAAAAAAAATTAAACTAGGGTTAGATCTTGAATAGGTTTCAGAAAAGGGTCAAAACACGAAATTTAGCCTCGCCTGCACTCCCCGTTGCTACTCATCATCATCAAGCAGGAGACAGGAGGGAGAAGGGCTATCGTGTCCGTACGCGCGGGCGGCAGGCATCCTCCTGCGCCCCCTGCCGCGCGTGCGCTGTCGCCGGCGTGGACCCGTACGCCGGACAGACATTAAGAATCCGGTGCCTCGTTCGACCGGCTCGGCTCGTCCCTGGCCTCACAAATATTCGAGTAAACCCGCGGCACGACTATTCCAACGAATCCAGATCACCCCGGGGCCGGGCGCGGCGCACACGTAGGCGCCAGCATACTTTAGCGCCCCAGCCCGCGGCGAGCCGCGCTCCACGTCGCCCGCCCGCGCGCGCGCGCACCGGCCTGGCATCCCGTCGTTGTTCGCGCGTGCACGCCATGGCCGAGAGCCGCCTGCCTGCCCGCGTGCGTGCCGCGTGCGTACGCGCGGGCCGCCGCTGACGGGCCGGAGACGCTCCCGATCGGCCGATGCTACGTACGTGCCCTTCGTGTCCGGCGAGCTTTGCTTGCTTGCCTGCCTGCGCTACTCGCCGACCGGAATGTACGGCGACCCGTCACGCCGGCAGGCAGGGCGGCGGTGGGCCCCACCGGTCAGTGACCCGAGAGGAGGTGTGTGTTTGTTCAGCTTTGCTTTGCTTGTGGGCCCGTCGATTGGCTACCCGTAACCGGACGACCCTTCTGTAATGAGAGCGTCGCCGAAATGGTACCGGACACTCTCTCTTCGTCTGACTGATATAGAAGGAAAAGAAGACTATGCTGATGAAACTATATTTTGCATGGCCAGGAGCGCTCGTGTCTGTTACGTCCGTCCGGCCGGCGTCCTTTTCCGTTGGCCAGAGGCCACGCAGGTTTGCAATTGGGGGCAAAAGTTGTTGCGCCCACTCCGAAAGCTTTGGACCGTCGACACTGCACCTAGCTATAGCTCAACCCACGCTAGGACCGCATGCATCCACGCCTAGAGGAGTGGAGGTGATTCGCAAAGGAATTTGGGAAGAGTAGAATTCGTAGGATTTCTTTTCTATGTTGTTGGTTGTTTGATTCATAGGATTGAATCATATAGTAATTTTTCTGAAGGATTTCTTTGTCTTACTTTTCATAGAATTTCTAGCATTCACCTAAACTTCTCTGAGAGAATTATTTATTTTTGCTATGATGCAATCAAACAACCCAAAAGTTTATAGAATTGAGATGACCCTAACGTTTCGATCCTGTGTTTTTTTCATTCCCGTGTTTTTAGAATCCTGCGAGAGGTGGAATGCAAGTTTTCCTTTGAAATGTAAACACGTAAATGCGTAGTCACTAGCGACAGTGCTAGAGAATAGATATGGGGCCGTAGAACGACAAGCATCATAGCTCACATAGGGGAGATAGCACTGTAAATATCGTTAAGGTCTAAATCGTCAACAAATGGCCGTTATGTTGCAAAAATAATAAATATTACACCTCTCTTAACTTAAAGTCAATTTTACGAAAACCACAATCATCAGACATTTGCTAGGTACTGATCAAACTCCCCCCCCCCGCGTCGTCCGCTCTCGGGTGACTCGGGGGCGAAACCTAATCGACCGCGGTTCCCGCTGCCCTTCTCCTCCCCGCCGCCGAAGCCGTCGCTTGCCTGCCACTGGCGATGGCGGCGGCGGCGGGCTTCCCGCGCCAAGATCGGCCTCCTGAGACCCTCCTCCCTACATCGATGCCGCCGCTTTGCTTCCTGCCGCCCTCTGCGGCGGCCGATGTCTAGTCGTCCCCTCGATCCGGTCGGGGGGCTCTGGATGGCTCCGCCCATCGATCGGCCGGCTCGGCCTGGATCGGGCGCTCCTCCGATCTGGCGGTGGTGGGTCGGGGCTCGCCGGATCCGCCCGGATCTGGCCGGCGTGGCCCTGCCTCGTCCTGCCCGGCCTGGGTCACGGTGTGGTGCTCCCTGGTGACGGCGGTGTGGGTCTTTCTCCATGCTTCGACGGGATGTGTGCGGTGGGTGGATCTTTGGGCAGCGGCCTCGGGTGGCGTGGGCGGCATTGCCTCTGCGGCGGCGACCGTGGGTGCTGGTGGTCGCGACTTGACGCTGCTGGCGGCGAGGTCTTGGTGGACGTCTACTACAGTGGGTCGGGGTGCCTCGTCACCCGGTGCCTGCATCGATGAAGTCGAACGCCTTCTCCGGCTGCGTGCGCTCCTCTGGCCAGGTCTTTGGCCGAGTGGATGGGATGGGGGCGGGACCAGGGGAACCCTTGGCCGTCGGCGGAGGTCACGACAATGGCGTCGCCTTTGCTGGGCGTCGGTTCCCTTCTTGGAGGCCTTGTCGAGGTCCTCTCCCATCTTTCACCGTGCTCTTCTTTTGGGCGAAAGCTCTAGTTCCCCTTGTGGGCGACGGCGTCGTACCCTCGGCGTGTTCCTTCTTAAAGGCGTCGCCTCGGGGTCCCGGAAGCACGGTGGGCGCTTTGCGGTGCGTGTGAGGTGTTTGGCGGTGGCAATGTGTGCAATGTTTCATCTATTCTACCGTCGGTCTTCATCTTGTGGTAGCGCTCCTTCGGCTTGGAGATGGACTGGCATAGTTGGTGGTCGTCGTTTGGCGTCAGTGGCGTCGATGGCGGAGGAACCTGCCAAGGTTGGTACCTCAATCTGCTCTGAAGATGGACCAGTGGAAGATGATGGCGACGACACATGTGAGTGCGTCCGACTGGATTGTGCCCCGGACCCGGTATGTGGCTCGGTCGGGGCTTCCGGCTTTAGATGTTAGGCCTTGGTGAGAGGTCTGGGTATATGGCACAGCTTGCACCCCTTCATCATTTGGATAGGAGTAGCGGCATATGTTGCGAAGATGGCGAGTTCAGGCATATTGTTGTATTACTTTGTAAGGTCCTTGAGAATAATCAATAAAAATGGCCGCATGCATCTCCCAGATGTAGAGGCCGGGGATCATCCTCCTTTTCTAAAACAAAAACAATCATCAGACATTTGACAACTTGAACCAATTGGCTTAAAAATAGTTCTCAATTAACCTATCCATCTTCATGTCTACACAAGCATAATTGGACAAAATATTTTCTATTTGTTACATACAATCGTAATTTCCATTTCTACAATTTAGAAAATAAATGTAAATTAAGTAAAGAATGAGCTATGCATCTCGGAATAAAGACTCGCCATAGGCGTCAGTGCGCTTAACTTGGAGGCGGGACTGTTAGACAAATTTGACGGCCGAAGATGGCTAGCCCGCTATGAGAATTTAATGTATGGATTTGTCGACCAGTCTAACAACATTGTACCACGACGTCGTGTGTCT
Organism: Aegilops longissima; assembly: GCA_021605205.1. NCBI lineage: Eukaryota > Viridiplantae > Streptophyta > Magnoliopsida > Poales > Poaceae > Aegilops > Aegilops longissima. Next base: position 645,806,430 of record CM038676.1, on the reverse strand, counting down.
CATCCTGTTCCGCAAACAAAACCCTCAATAACAGCATGTGTCTGACATTCTTCTCCAAGACCATCGCCAAACAACGCACGAGTCCCAGCCATTCCGAGCCTTCACAAAGATTTAAAATATGGACTCGGACTCTGGAGTTACCTTTTTGGTGAAATCATTAAGCTTCATGTGTAGTATCATATGATGCGTATGTAATTGAAGGATCCCACCTATGTGGCTTTTCATATGACTCAAATCCTCTATAACACGAAGCTCCCTAATTTTAAAGAGCCAACATTCAACTAAGGTCTCAAATTAGAATTTGGTCACCCGATTTTGACCGAGTCAACAATTTCTCAAAGCTCTCTCATTCAATTCTATACTATACAGTATGCTTCATAATTTTTAAGGCGTCACAATTAATTAAGGTATTAAATTTAGAATTGGGTCAACACTTTCTCAAGCTCTTCCACTCAATTATTTTAATTCAATATGTTCCCTAATTTTGAAACTCTTTCATTCACTTGAGGTATTCAATTTTGGATTTGGTTTATGATTTTGATCGAGCCAACGATTTTTCAAATCAATCAGTAGCAACCGGTCTATAAAAACACTGCAATCTTGCGCACCCTCCTACCACCTGGAAAAAAAGAAGCCCCGCCATGTGATATTGTACCACCAACACAGAAATTTCACCACATAAATATAGGTTGATTAGCGGATAACAAAGAATCACACCACAAAAGGTCCACCAAATCACTGCATTATAAATAAATTAAAACACACTCTATCATCTTCCCCACCCACCAAACTAAATATTCCATTAGTTCCAAAATAAAAGGGGTATTACATTAGTAGAAAGTCTAATTTCTTTAGTTTTGACCAAGCTCAGAGCAAAAATATCGACATCCAGAATATTAAACAAAAAAATATGGAAATTCATTTCATGATGAATTCAAAAATACCTACTTGATATTATGGATTTTGATATATTTCTCTAAAATTTGATCAAACATAAACGGTTTGACTTTTCAAAAAAGTAATACACCATATATTTTAAAACAGAGTGATTTTTTGAAAAAACCCGACAACAAAAATGGTGCAACAAAGCGCGCCCAACCCTTCTAGTAGATGATGAATGACATAAATTTTATTACGTCGCCACATTTGCCTTTTGATCGGGGCGGGGTATGTCTCACGCCCTACTTCCTTTCAACTATTGGGTAGTAATAACATGTTCAACACTTGCTAGACCATTGTCCCACTAGTCACTTGCCATGAATGCTAAAATCAGACCAGAGGCTTAAATTTCCTTCCACAAATGAATATCGGCAACTAATAAAGTCATTTTTTGAAAGAAAAAAATAGTCGTAGAATAGAATTTATCTCCAATTTCCTTATTGATGGAGTGAAATTTACAATTGATTAAAAAATATTTGCAATTGACCACTGCGAACAAATCACACAGTTCTTCCGACATCAATTGATCATTGCACAAACATGAATTCAACATAAAACAAGTAAGACCAGATTGGACGTGCGACTTATTCAGCACACAACTTCTCGAGCAATGGATAGTTAACTAATTACCAAATTTCACCATTATATCCAGTTGTGGGGACATGTATGTCGATCTATAAATCATATGGCATCAAACTGGGTGAAAGAAAAGGGGCATAAAGGGGAGAGGGGGTAGCGGCATATGCCCTCCTTGGCCCTAAGAGCATGCACATCGGATTTGGGTTGGCTAGTCCGTGACAAGGTCGAGTGAAGGCTTAGAAAAATCTCGACTAGCGTGAGGTGTCGGGGTTATGATCCTGACAATGAGTACTAGGGGTACGAATAAGGGGGTAGAGACTAGCTACGACACATGTGTAACATTCAGTGTTTAACGAGTTCAGGCCCCTCACCCAGTGAAGGTAAAAGCCTACGTCTCGTGCCCTAAGGCTTGCTTTAATTTCATGGGTACAATTACGATAACCCACAAGTATAGGGGATCGCAAACAGTTTTCGAGGGTAAAGTATTCAACCCAAATTTATAGATTCGACACAATGGGAGCCAAAGATTATTTGAAGGTATTAGCAGCTGAGTTATCAATTCAACCATACGTGGAGATTAATTATCTGCGGCAAAGTGATTAGTAGCACAGTAATATGATAGTTTTGATGATAGCAGCAGTAGCAGCGGTAACGGTAACAATGATAGCAGTGATTTTGTAGCAGTAACTATAGCAGTAGCAATAGTAGTAACTTAGCAAGAACAATATAAGATAAATTCATAGGCATTTGATCGGTGACTCGTTGGATGATATTCATCATGAGACAGTTATAACCTAGGGCGATACGGCACTAGCTCCAGTTCATAAATATAATGTAGGTATGCATCCGTAAATAGTCATACGTGCTTATGAAAAGAACTTGCATGACATCTTTTGTCCTACCCTCCCGTGGCAGTGGGGTCCTATTGGAAACTAAGGGATATTACCTCCTTTAAATAGAGAACCGAAACAAAGCATTAACACACGTGAATACATGAACTCCTCAAACTACGGTCATCGTCGGGAGTGGTCCCGACTATTGTCACTCCGGAGTTGCCGGATCATAACACGTAGTAGGCGACTACAACTTGCAAGATCGGATCTAGAACATGGATATAAAGGTGATAACATAAACGGTTCAGATCTAAAATCATGGCACCCAGGCCCAAAGTGACAAGCATTAAGCATGGCAAAGTCATAGCAACATCAATCTCATAACATAATGGATACTAGGGATCAGGCCCTAACAAAACTAACTCGATTACATGATGAATCTCATCTAACTCCTCACCGACCAGTGAGCCTACGAAGGAACTACTCACTCCCGGTGGGGAGCATCATGGAATTAACGATGGAGATGTGTTGGTGATGATGAAGATCGAAGATCCCCCTCTCCGGAGCCCCAAACGGACTCCAGATCTAGCCTCCCGATGAAGAACAGGAGACTGCAGCGGCTCCGTCTTGTGTAACGCGATAATTCTTTCTCTCTGATTTTTTCCTGGAATAATGTGATTTTATAGCGTTGGTTTAAGGGTCATCGGGGCCACCAGGTGGGGACAACCCACCTGGGTGCGCCTAGGGGACTCCCGTATGCGTGGATGGCAAGTATAGATGTCCGGATATCTTATTCATTTCTGTAAAACCGACTTTGTACAACTCTAAGCCCCTCCGGTGCCTATATAAACCGGAGGGTAGATTGGAGGCAGGATCACAACATTGCTAGGCTAGCTATCTAGGGTTAGCTGAATCGATCTCGAGGTAGATCAACTCTTGTAACCCCTATACCCTCGAATATAATCAAGCAGGAGTAGGGTTTTACCTCCATTAAGAGGGCCCGAACCTGGGTAAACACTGTGTCCTTTGATTCATAGTTACCATTGGTCCTCAGACGTACAGCTTGCCCCCCCTACCCGAGATCTGCCGGTTTTGACACCGACACCCACTTCACAAAAAATTGCCATCTTTATTCGCCCTCATTTTCGTTCGCCGTTTTCTCGTCAGATCTGTTTTTGAGTGCAAATCTTGTTGTGTAGTCACCATGACTCAAGAGAACACCAAGTTGTGTGATTTCTCAAACACCAACAACAATGATTTTATCAGCACTCTGATTGCTCCTCCCGCCACTAGTGCGGAGTCTTGTGATATTAATACTGCCTTGCTAAATCTTGTTATGAAAGATCAATTTTCCGGTACTCCTAATGAGGATGTCGCGTCCCATATTAACACATTCGTGGAACTATGCAATATGCAAAAGAAAAAAATATGTGGACAACGATTTTGTGAAGTTGAAATTATTTCCGTTTTCCTTGCGAGATCACACAAAAAATTGGTTTTCTTCTTTGCCTCGCAATAGTATTGATTCTTGGAATAAGTGCAAGGATGCTTTTATTACTAAGTATTTTCCGCCCGCAAAAATCATTTACCTCAGAACCCAGACCATGAATTTCAAGCAACTTAAACATGAGCATGTTGCACAATCTTGGGAAAGGATGAAATTGATGCTAAGGAATTGCCCAACTCATGGGTTAAATCTTTAGATGATCACAGGTTGAATTTTGTTTCTCGTAATCTTTTAGATTCCACCACGGGGGGTACTTTTATGGAAATTACTTTGGGTGAAGCTACTAAATTGCTAGACAATATTATGGCAAATTACTCACAATGGCATACCGAAAGAGCTCCTACTAGTAAAAAAGTCAACTCGGTAGAAGAAATAAATTCTTTGAGTGAAAAAGTTGATGCTCTTATGAAGTTGGTTGCTAATATAAGTGCTCCTATTGGTTTTAATGTTTTGCCTTTGTCTACTTTGATTGCGCAAAATAGTGATGCCATAGATGTGAATTTTAATCCTTATAGAGGTAATTTTAATCCTAGGCCTTTCCCTAGTAATTCCTTTAATAATTATGGTAATTCCTATGGTAATCCTTCTCGCAATAATAATAGGAACACCTCTGATCTTGAGAATAATATTAAAGAATTTATCAATACTCAAAAAGTTTTCAATGCTACGATAGAAGGAAAGCTGAATAAAGTTGATGATATGTCTAGAAGTATTGATAGAATTTCTCATGATGTAGAAACTCTCAAGATGAAAAATTGTGTGCCTAAGGTTGAAGAATCAATTAAAGCTCTTTATGTTTCTATGGATGAAAGTAAGAAAAGAACCGCTATGCTTAGAGATAAAAGAGAATTTTTAGAAAAAGCATTTGCTAGTGATTGCTTTCATGAAAGTGTTGAAGATCTTAAAATGATTGGTGTTTCTTCTATTGATTCTTTGTTTAGTAAATTTAAGATTGATGAAAAAGGGACTGGAGAAGAGTCAACTTTAGCTAGAAGCTGGCGTCCCGATAATTCGGAGGGTGAAAATCTTATTGAGAAAATTGATAAAAGTGGGTTTGAAGAAATTAAAACTTTAACTAGTGATGTCCCCACTATTTTGGATTACAAAGACTTTAATTATGATAGTTGCTCTTTGGTTGATTGTATTTCTTTTTTGCAATCCATGATAAATTCACCCCATGCTTATGAACAAAATAAAGCTTTTACTAAACATATTGTTGATGCTATGATGAAAGCTTTTGAAGAAAAAGTTGGAATTAGAAGTTTCAATTCCTAGAAAATTACATGATGAATGGGAACCTACCATCAAAGTCAAGATTAAAAATTATGAGTGTTTTGCTTTATGTGACTTGGGTGCTAGTGTTTCTACAATTCCGAAATCTTTATGTGATGTGCTTGGTCTTACCGATATTGAAGAATGCTCTTTAAATTTGCACTTGGAGGATTCTACTATTAAAAAGCCTATGGGAAGAATTAATGATGTTCTTATTCTTGCAAATAGGAATTACCTGCCCATAGATTTCATTGTTCTTGATATTGATTGCAATCCATCTTGTCCAATTATACTTGGTAGACCGTTTTTACGCACTATTGGTGTCGTTATTGATATGAAAGAAGGCAATATTAAAATTCAATTTCCACTAAGGAAGGGTATGGAACACTTCGCTGGAACAAAAATTAGGCCACCATATGAATCAATCATGAGGGCATCATATGGATCTAGAACTAAAGATGGCAACACTTAGATCCGTCGCATTATGCCTAGCTAAACGATAGTGCTCGTTGGGAGGCAACCCAACTTGTATCTTTTTGATTTTTGGTTTTCTTGCTGTTTTCAATAAAATACCCAATTATGCCTCTTATTATATGTGTTTTTGTGGTTTAAATTAGTGTTTGTGCCAAGCAATGCCTTTGGGATGATTTGGGCGAGAGTTGATTTGATCTTGCTGAAAAACAAAAACTTTTGTGCTCACAAAAATAATTCCCATTTTTAATAGAAGAGTGATTTTGAGTTGATTCTTTTTTGCATAATATTAATAAAAAAAATCTCACTTTGACCTAATTTTTCAGAATTTTTGGAGTTACAGAAGTATTTAAAGTTTCCAGATTGCTACACACTGTTCTGTTTTTGATAGATTCTGTTTTCTTTGCATTGTGTGCTTGTTTTGATGATTCTATGGTTTCCTTTGAAGAGTTTTTTCCATACAAAAGTTGTAATACAGTAGATATAATGCAAAAATAAAATATGAATGGTTTGCAACAATACTCATAGTAGTGGTTTGCTTTCTTATACCAACGGATCTCACGAAGGTTTTGTTGAGTTTTGTGTGATTGAAGTTTTCAAGTTTTGGGTGATATTACGATGGATGAAGGAATAAGGATTAGCAAAAGGCTAAGCTTGGGGATGCCCGAGGCACCCCAAGATAATATTCAAGAAGTATCAAGCAACTAAGCTTGGGGATGCCCCCGAGTGACATCCCCTCTTTCTTCTAACAACCATCGGTATTTTACTTGGAGCTATATTTTTATTCGTCGCATATTATGAGTTTTGCTTGGAGCGTCTTGTATGATATGAGTCTTTGCTTATTTTGCTTTGTGTTGTAAGTCTTGAATCCTTGCTGGACACACCTTTTTGAAAGAGCCAAAATTATGCTATGCTTTGCTCCTATGCTTCACTTAAATTTTTAGAGCCATGGAATTGCTCTAGTGCTTCACTTTTGTTATTTTTGAAGAAATGCTCTCATGCTTAACTTAGATTTATTTGGGAGTTAGTAAACTTTTTAAGAAATTCTCTCTTGCTTCAACTAAATTATTTTGATAAAAAGAAATATTATGCTCAAATTTTCACTTAAATTTGTTTGAGCTTATTAAAAGCAACATATGAAATTAGTCCCAAAGTGATAGATATCCAAGGAGGATATAATAAAAACTTTCATGAAGATCATTGACAAAATAAACTTGGTTCTTTGTAATGGTTTTGAGATATGACAATATGATATGTGAGTCATGTTGATGAGTAATTATGCTTTAGTAAGAATATTGGTGTTAAGGTTTGTGATTCCCTATGCAAGCACGAAAGTCAATAGTTATGCAATGAAATTACATCCTACTTGTGGTGCATTATTCAGTGTTAATTATGCTTAATGCTCGCTTACGAGATTTTCCGTTTCTTGGTTGGACGCTTCTTAATCTTTTTGCTAGCCTTCATTTGCACTAAGTATGATCACTTCTTGTGCATCCAAAACCCTTTAAACCAGTTTTGCCATATGAGTCCACTATACCTACCTATATGCGGTATTTCAGTGCCGTTCTAAGAAAATTTGCATGTGCCATCTCTAATTTTCAAAATAAATTTCTCTTTTGTGTGCTCGTACCGCTCGCGAGGCAGTGAGGGGTGGCCGATGATTTCCATGCTAGATGTGTTATTCTCACGATGAGTGTTTATTCACTTGTCATTGCACGAGAGTACAGCAAAGGTATTAAGGATGACCAGTCCCGAAATGAAAAATGAATTTACTTTATGTTGTCAAATAATAAATTCCATGGAAAGTGTTAGTATGGAGGGCACCCGTGGATACAGTTAGCCATGGAAAGTGAAAGTATGGTGGAAAAGGGAATAAACTTTATTTTCTATTTGGGAACCGCCTATGATACATCCAGCATGGAAAGTTTTGGGAACTCTAAGTCGTTTTAGTTGGTGGGAAAAGTATGCCTCCCAAAACGTTTTTATCTCTCAATTTTTGCTTTGAGCTCTAGCACCTCTAGAAATCCCTACTTCCCTCTGCGAAGGGCCTTTATTTTACTTTATGCAAAAAATAATTTGAGTCACCATCCTCTCTTATAAAGCACCAACTAAGGGGCACTATGGTCGTACTTGAGCACTGGGTATAGCTAGTATTTAAGTGTGTTTCATGAATGGATCAATGATTGAGCATAATGGGCTAGGGATAACTTGCTTTAGTGTTGATATTTTGAAAGACATGGTTGCTTAATGATATGCTTGAGTATTAAAGTCTTCATGTCAAAACTAGACTATTGCTTTGAACCATATAAAAGTCCAAATGTCCATGCTACAAAGAAAAGATATGTGGTGAACATGTTAGGCAGCATTGCACATCAAAAATTCTATTTTTATCATTTACCTACTCGAGGACGAGCAGGAATTAAGCTAGGGGATGCGGATACGTCTCCAACTTATCTATAATTTTTGATTGTTCCATGTTGTTATATTATCATTCTTGGATGTTTTACAATCATTTTATATCATTTTTGGTACTAACCTATTGACATAGTGCCCAGTGCAAGTTGCTGCTTTCTGCTCGTTTTTTACATCCCAGGAAATCGATACCAAACGGAGTCCAAACGCAACGAAACTTTTTGCGGATTTTTTCTGGACCAGAAGACAGAAGATGGGCCGAAGAAGTACGAGAGGGGTGCCCCGAGGGGGGCACATCCCACCAGGGAGCGCCTGGGGGCCCACCTCGGTGGCCTCCCGCACCGCCTCTTTGCTCTATAAATACCCCAATATTCCAGAAACCCTAGGGGAGTCGACGAAAATCAATTCCAGCTGCCGCAAGTTCGAGAACCACCAGATCCAATCTAGACACCATCATGGAGGGGTTCATCATGCCCATTGGTGCCTCTCCGATGATGCGCGAGTAGTTCATTGTAGACCTACGTGTCCGTAGTTAGTAGCTAGATGGCTTCTCTCTCTCTCTCTCTCTCTCTCTCTCTCTCTCTCTCTCTCTCTCTCTCTCTCTCCCTCTCTTGATTCTCAGTACAATGGTCTCTTGGAGATCCATATGATGTAACTATTTTTGCGGTGTGTTTGTTGGGATCCGATGAACTTTGAGTTTATGATCAGATCTATGTTTTATCCATGAAAGTTATTTGAGTCTTATTTTGATCTCTTATATGCATGATTCATTGTAGCCTCGTATTTCTTCTCCGATATTTGGGTTTTGTTTGGCCAACTTGATCTATTTATCTTGCAATGGGAAGAGGTGCTTTGTGATGGGTTCGATCTTACAGTGCTTGATCCCAGTGACAGAAGGGGAAACACCACATATGTATCGTTGCAATTAAGGATAACAAGATGGGGCCTATTTCTACATAAATAGATCTTGTCTACATAATGCCATCATTCTTATTGCATTACTTCGTTTTCCATGAACTTAATACACTAGATGCATGCTGGATAGCAGTCGATGTGTTGGAGTAATAGTAGTAGATGCAGGCAGGAGTCGGTCTACTAATCTTGGACATGATGCCTATATAATGATCATTGCCTGGATATCGTCATGAGTATTTGAAGTTCTATCAATTGCCCAAAAGTAACTGTTTTCCCACCGTTTGCTATTTCCCTCGAGAGAAGCCACTAGTGAAACCTACGGCCCCCGGGTCTCTTCTATTAGTGCGAAGAAAATAAGCTTTATACGAACTTGTGATAGGAAAGAAATAAAAGCGACGGACTGCATAATATAGGTCTTTATCACAAGCGGCAATATAAAGTGGCGTTCTTTTGCATTAAGATTTTGTGCATCCAACCATAAAATCGCATGAAAACCTCTGCTTCCCTCTGCGAAGGGCCTATCTTTTACTTTTATCTTCTACCCTTATACAAGAGTCATGGTGATCATCACCTTTCCTTTTTACACTTTTTTGCCTTTGGCCAGCACTTTGTGTTGGAGCGATCCGGGTATATATATCCACTTGGATGTAGGTTTTCATAAAGTATTATTGTTGACATTACCCTTGAGGTAAAAGGTTGGGAGGCGAAACTATAAGCCCATATCTTTCTCTGTATCCGATTAAAACTTTGAAACCATAAATATCACGTGAGTGTTAGCAATTGTGAAAGATTAAATGATAGTTGAGTATGTGGAGTTTGTTGAACCAAAGCTCTTACATAGACCCTTCCCGAAAATAAGATGGATTGCAATTATTTGATGACTAACAACATGGTTTGTTAGTTTTCAAGGAAGTTTATGATCTATACTTTAACATGTGAATAGCTTGATCATCAGAAGTTTTATGAGTTGAGCTATTGTTATGATATATAATGATGCTAGAAAAGGTGATTGAAATTATCATTGATCAAACTTGTGCACCTTCTAGCATTCACACTTCATAAATTATTTCTTTTATCATTTACCTACTCGAGGACGACGAGGAATTAAGCTTGGGGATGCTTGATACGTCTTCAATGTATCTATAATTTATGAAGTATTCATGCTATTATATTATCACTCTTAGATGTTTTATATGCATTTATATGCTATTTTATATGATTTTTGGGACTAACCTATTAACCTAGAGCCCAGTGCCAGTTTCTGTTTTTTCCTTGTTTTTGAGTTTTTACAGAAAAGGAATACCAAACGGAGTCCAATTGATGTGCCAATTTTTTTATGATTTTTTATGAACCAGAAGAAGCTCACGGAGCATCGGAGATGGACCAGAAGAGTCCCGAGCCGTCCACGAGATGGGGGCGCGCCTACCTGGGACGCGCCCCCTATCTCGTGGACCACTCGGAGACCCGCCTGACGTGAAACCGACGCCAAAATTTCCTATAAATACAGAAACCCCCAGAAAGAAACTGAGATCGGAAGTTCCGCCGCTGCAAGCCACTGTAGCCACGAGAAATCAATCTAGGCCCTCTCTGGCACCCTGCCGGAGGGGGCCATCATCACCAGAGGCCATGGGGAAGGATCTCGGAGGGGCCATCATCGCCATGAAGGCCAAGGACCAGAGGGGGGAACCTCTCCCCATCCAAGGGGGAGGCCATGGAGGAGGAAGCACAAGGGGGAGAACCTCTCCTCCTCTCTCTCGGTGGCGCCGGAGTGCCATCGGGAGGGGAATCATCGCCGCGGTGATCGTCTTCATCAACATCACCATCATCATCACCATCCTCATCTCTTTTACGTGGTCCACTCTCCCGCACCCCGCTGTAATCCCTACTTGAACATGGTGCTTTATGCCACATATTATGATCCAATGATGTGTTGCCATCCTATGATGTTTTGAGTAGATATCCTTTGTCTTTGGGTTGATTGATGATCTAGATTGGTATGAGTTGTATGTTTTATTTTGGTGATGTCCTATGGTGCCCTCCTTGTCGCGCAAGCGTGAGGGATTCCCTCTGTAGGTTGTTGCAATACGTTCATGATTCTCTTATAGTGGGTTGCTTGAGTGACAGAAGCATAAACCCGAGTAAGGGGGTTGTTGCGTATGGGATAAAGGGGACTTGATATGTTAATGCTATGGTTTGGTTTTACCTTAATGATCTTTAGTAGTTGGAGATGCTTGCTAGAGTTTCAATCATAAGTGCATATGATCCAAGAAGAGAAAGTATGTTAGCTTATGCCTCTCCCTCATATGAAATTGCAATGACGACCACCGGTCTTGTTAACAATTGCCTAGGATAATTCCGCACATCGACCCATCATTATTCCACACTCGCTATTTATAACATTTGTTAATATATTCTAAGTTTATGATAACGGCACCTACTTTTATATTTTAGCTCTTCGATATCATGCAAAGTTATCTTCTTCATACCCACAACATAGTTCTATTTCTCGTTTCTAGTTGGAAGCAAACGTTCGGTGTACGTAGAGTCGTATCAGTGGTAGATAGGACTCGAGAGAATATTGATCTTACCTTTAGGTCCTTGTGGGTTCGACACTCCATACTTATCACTTCCATCTTTAGGAATTGCTACGATGATTCCCTGCACTTGGGGATTATCAAGCTCTTTTCTAGCGCCGTTGCCGGGGAGCAATAGCGTGGGGTTGATATTTTCGTGTATGATTGTTTGCTTTCTTCACTAAGTAGTTTTTGTCTTCCCTTTTTAGTTTTGCTTAGTTGTGGGTGAAACATACAAAAAAAATAAAAAAATGAAAATACAAAAAGATGTACTTGCCTCATATGCCTAAAAAGTTTTTCAAAAATAGAAGTGATTGGAAAGTTATGCATTGGAGAAGTGAGGGTCGACCTTGAGCACTTGTGTTCATGCTCATGGAAACAATGTAGAATTTTTCATGGAAGTTTATCTGTAAATAATTATGCCCTTGTATATATCCATTGTATTATAAAAATAATGTGCCAAGCTTTGGTTTTAGGATGATTAGATTGCTTGTTTACTATGTGCAGTACAAAAACAGAAACTTTGGTTGTAGCGCGTGAATTTACATTTTTTACTAAAACTCAAATGGGTCTGAAACTTTTTGAACATTACTTCTGTAAATTTTTTTAAATTTTAATATTTTATTTAGAATTTTTGGAGTTACAGAATTTTACTAAATTTCCAGATTACTACAAACTGTCCTGTTTTTGGCAGATTCTGTTTTCTATGTGTTGTTCGCTTATTTTGATGAATCCATGGGTAGTATCGGGGGGTATGAACCATGGTGAAGTTGGAATACTGTAGATAAAGTGCTAATATAAATTGGAATGAGTTTACAACAGTACCTAAAGGTAGTGATTTGCTTTATTATACTAACGGATCTCACAAAGTTTTTGTTAAGTTTTGTGTGGATGAAGTGTTCGAAGAACGAGGAGTTACCGATGTGAGAAGAATAAAGAGAGGCAATAGTTAAAGCTTGGGGATGCCCAAGGCACCCTAAGTAAATATTTCAAGGATACTCAAGCATCTAAGCTTGGGGATGCCCTAGTTGGCATCCCATCTTTCTTCTTCAACAATTATCGGTATACCTCGGTTTTTGTTTTGTTCGCTTGATTTGTGTCCTTTGTGTTTTTATTTTTCTTTAGGAACCATGCTAGTATGAGATAGCCCTTAATGATATTATAGAATGCTCTTTGTGCTTCACTTATATCTTTTGAGTATGGTTTTATAGAATGCTTCGTGTGCTTCACTTATATATTTTGAGCTTGGATATTGGTTAGTATATATTAATTGTAGAATGCCCCATTAACTTCACTTATATCTTTTGGAGTATGAATAATACTTTCATCGAAAGTGGGTTTGGAAGAGTGTCAACTTTAGGAATTAGTGATCCCAATATTTTTGAGGGTGTTTAATCTTAGTGTGATATTTATGAAAGTGGATTTGGAGAGGCCTTGACTTTAGTTAGTAATGATTCCACTATTTCGGAAGAGGTTCCAATTGATTATGAGAACAAAGTTGCTATCTACGATGATTATTGTGATGACGAGTATGATATAAAGAACAATGTTAACCATGAAACTTGTCATCATGATTTTAATTTTCAATTGGATTATGCCTCACATGATAGTTATTTTGTTGAGTTTGCTCCCATTATTCCGAATGAGAAGAATTTTGTTTATGTGGAGAGTAGAAAAATTTCTATGCTTGTAGATCGTGAAAATAATGCTTTATGTGATGGTTATATTGTTGAACTCATTCATGATGCTACTGAAAATTATTATGAGGGAGGAATACATGCTTGTAGGATTTGCAATAATATCAATTTTCCTCTCTATGTGCTTAAATTTTTGAAGTTGTACTTGTTTTTCCTTCCTATGCTAGTTGATTCTTGTTCCTATAAATTGTCTTCTCACAAAATACCTAGGCATAGGAATTCGGTTAGATTTAAATGTGCTAGTCATATTCTTCATTATGCTCTCTTTATGTTTCAATTCTTATCTTTTATGTGAGCATCATTGAAATCAGCATGCCTAGCTAAAAGGCATTAAAGAAAAGCGCTTGTTGGGAGACAACCTAATATTTACCCTTACTGTTTTTGCGTGTTCACATGATTAAGCTACTGTAGTAATAATGTTCTATAGCTTTTGTTTCAATAAAGTGCCAAGTAAGACCTTTGGGAAGACTTGGGTGAAAGTTAATGTGATCCTGCTGTAAAAAACAGAAACTTTGCGCTCCTGTCATTTTTTACAGAAGAGTGCTTTTGAGTTGATTCATTTTGCAGAAGATTAATAGACAAATTCCTCACGTCCACCAATTTATATCATAATTTCTGGAGTAGCAGAAGTATGGTTGTTGTTTAGATCATTACAGACTGTTCTGTGTCTGACATATTCTGTTTTCATTGCATAGTTTACTTGTTTTCTAGTTTCTATGGCTTATATTGCTCAATATAAACTGTAGAAATGATATGGTACAGTAGGCATTGTGTGAGAACAATTATGAATCTTGTCTTTGACAGTACCGAAGTGAATGATTTACTCTTTATCATACTAACCCATCTCACGAAGTTCCGTTAAGTTTTGTGCGATTGCAGTTTTCAAGTTTTGAGTGAGATATTGATATGAGGAGAATAAGGAGTGGAAAGACCCTAAGCTTGGGGATGCCCAAGGCACCCCAAGGTAATATTCAAAGATTACTCAAGCGCCCAAGCTTGGGGATGCCCCGGAATGCATCCCCTCTTTCATCTTCAAAACTATCGGTATACCTTACTCGGAGCTATATTTTTATTCGTCACATGATATGTGTTTTGCTTGGAGCGTATTTTCAATTTTACTTGCAGTTTGAATAAAATCATTGGATCTAAAATCTTGAATGAAAAATAATCCTCCCATGGCTAGTTAATTATTTGACTACTCAGTATTCTTCACTTATATCTTTTGGAGTAGTTTGTCATTTACTCACGTGCTTCACGTATATCCTATGAGTAAATGGTTGAACTAATTGAATAACATAAATCTGAATTTATATATATGTTTCATATGCTTATAACATGGGGAGCAATGACTTCACACATAATAAGTATATGTAGTAAACTTATTGAAAATTAGCAAACACAGAATTGGTCACTTGAACAATTCATGAAAGAATATTAAAGAAAGAGAGATTTCACATATAAATATTCTATCTTGGACATATTTTGTAATTGTGAGCACTCATTAAAATATGACATGCTAAAAGGTTGATGTTGGACAAGGAAGACAACTTAATGGGTTATGTTTTCCTATATCCGAAACGTTATATTGTCTTGGATCATCCAACATGTTGAGCTTGCCTTTCCCTCTCATGCTAGCCAAATTTTTTGCACCAAGTAGAGATACTACTTGTGCTTCCAAACATCCCTTAAACCAGTTTTGCCATGAGAGTCCACCATACCTACCTATGGATTGAGTAAGATCCTTCAAGTAAGTTGTCATCGTGCATGCAATAAAAATTGCTCCTTAAATATGTATGATCTATTAGTGCGAAGAAAATAAGCTTTATACGAACTTGTGACAGGGAAGAAATAAAAGCGACAGACTGCATAATAAAGGTCTTTATCACAAGCGGCAATATAAAGTGACGTTCTTTTGCATTAAGATTTTGTGCATCCAACCATAAAAGCGCATGACAACCTCTGCTTCCCTTTGCGAAGGGCCTATCTTTTACTTTTATCTTCTACACTTATACAAGAGTCATGGTGATCATCACATTTCCTTTTACACTTTATTCTTTGGCAAGCACCTTGTGTTGGAGCGATCGGATATATATATATATATATATATATATATATATATATATATATATATATATATATATATATATATATATATATATATCCACTTGGATGTAGGTTTCATAAATTATTATTGTTGACATTATCCTTGAGGTAAATGGTTGGGAGGCGAAACTATAAGCCCCTATCTTTCTCTGTGTCCGGTTAAAACTTTGAACCCATAAATATCATGTGAGTGTTAGCAATTGTGAAAGAACTAATGATGGTTGACTGTGTGGAGTTTGCTAATTCAAAGCTCTTACATAGACCCTTCCTGAAAATAAGATGAATTGCAGTTGTTTGATGACTAAGAGCATAGTTTATTAGTTTTCAAGAAAGTTTATGATCTATACTTTAACATGTGAATAGCTTGTTACTTGATCATGAGAAGTTCTATAAATTGAGCTACTGTTATGATATATAATGATGCTAGAAAAAGTGATTGGAACTATTGAAAGGATCGATATGGTTGACTAGAGGGGGGTGAATAGGCAACTAACAATTTTTAAGCTTTTCTTTACCAATTTAAACTTTGCAAAAATAAAGGTTGTCTAGATGTGCAACTAGGTGAACAACCTATATGATGCAATCAACACAAGCACATGAGCAAGCAAAGATAGAAACACAAATAAGCTTGCACAAGTAAAGGGATAGGATAACCAAGAGTGGAGCCGGTGGAGACGAGGATGTGTTACTGAAGTTCCTTCCTTTTGAGGGGAAGTACGTCTCCATTAGAGCGGTGTGGAGGCACAATGCTCCCCAAGAAGCCACTAGGGCCACCGTAATCTCCTCACGCCCTCACACAATGCAAGATGCCGTGATTCCACTATTGGTGCCCTTGAAGGCGGCAACCGAACCTTTACAAACAAGGTTGGGGCAATCTCCACAACTTAATTGGAGGCTCCCAAAGACACCACGAAGCTTCACCACAATGGAATATGGCTCCGCGGTGACCTCAACCGTCTAGGGTGCTCAAACACCCAAGAGTAACAAGATCCGCAAGGGATAAGTGGGAGGAATCAAATATCTCTTGGTGGAAGTGTAGATCGGGCCCTTGTCACCCAATCCCGAGCAAATCAACAAGTTTGATTGGCTAGGGAGAGAGATCGGGCCAAAATGGAGCTTGGAGCAACAATGGAACTTAGAGATGGAAGAGGTGGTCAACTAGAGGTAGGAGATACACCTTTTATAGTCGTGGAAAAGATCCAACCGTTATCCTCAAGTTCAGCCCGCGAAAAGCGGTAATACCGCTCGGCGCGGTACTACCATTGTGACCGCCGGTACTACCGTGGAGGACCACGGTACTACCGCGGCAGCAGCAGAGGCCGGGACTAGCCTGACTAAGCGCAGTACTACCGCTCGCGCGGTACTACCTCTCCCACTTGCGGTACTACCGCAAGGCAGGTAACCCACAGCCTACGAAGAGCGCGGATGAAATAAACTACATCCGTGCCTACTTCCGCTGAAAAAGAAATAGTGCAAAAACCCGACGCGGTACTACCGCGCACGAGGTGCGGTACTACCATTGAGGCGCGGATGTAAAAAATTACATCCGCTCCTACTACCGCGGCGCAACGGTACTGGGCATGAGGGCCACGGTACTACGGCTCCAAGAGAGCGGTACTACCGTGGCCCCCGCGGTACTACCGCGCATGACGTGCGGTACTACCGTGAGGGCGCGGATGTAAAAAGTTACATCCGCTCCTACTACCGTACCGGAGCAGCACTAGGCCTGGGAGTTGCGGTACTAAGGCTCCAGGGGAGCGGTACTACCGTGACCCCCAGCGGTACTACCGCAGGTGCTTGCGGTACTACCGCTCACTAGAGCAGTATTACCGCAAGTACAGCAGTAGCCGTCGGATTGTGCACAACTATGATAACAGAAAGACGCTCCAAAGTGCAAGGAAAGGTAGGACAAGTGTACGTGTTGATTCCACCCAAACCTTTCCGACGCGGACCCCCTCTTAATAGTACGGCTCTCCTACGACTCAAATCCACCAAAGAGAAACGTAGAACAACGCCGTCTTCAATAGTCTCCGAGGGGCACCGAATCGTCTCGTGCCTCGTGATGAAGCATATGAGAAACTCAAGGCACACGATTAGTCCGCAAAAGCATCGTCATCAATCACCAAAACACCTAAGGGATAAATATGCCCTTACAATCTCCCCCTTTTTGGTGGATTGATGACAATACGGGATTTGCACATAGATAAGATAATATTGAGCAAGGGCAAACCCCTCCTCTCCAAAATATAGACGGGCTCCCCCTAGATGTGTGCACCCTGGATGAATGCTTTGGACTGCATAGCACACATACTAGGATCACCACTCCCCCTATATTTTAGAGACAAAGGCACGATAATTAACATCTAAGCAAAACATAGCACAATATAACACAAGCTCGCTAAGATAGATAGAGTGCATATGTCTTACACCATATGAAGGAAAAGCAACTAAACCGAGGTTCAAACGAAGTTCAACCGAGAAAGCAATAAACACACCAAACACGAATACGACACACGACTCGCAAATCCCTACACTCTCTCCCCCTTTGGCATCGAGACGCCAAAAAGGCAGAGAGGACACCTACACACAAGTGGTGGCTCAAGCAGCAGGGAACTCATCCCAACCCTCTCCGTCGGACTCCTCGGCAGCAGGAATGGACTCCTCGACGTCCTCCTCAGAATCAGTCCACCAGTAGCCTTGCTTCTCCATCCACTCGGCCTCTGAGTGATGCGCTCCTCGACCATGGACACATCCTCACCATAGAGCTGCAAGATCTTCCTGTCCCGGCGACGACTCTCCTTGGACGCCACGTGAGTCTTGTACTGCCCCTTGGCTTGCATGCAGAAAAGAGTCTTCATCTTGTCCTTCAGCTTCTTGGCCCATGAAGGCATAGAGGAGCTCTGGGAAGGCCTAGAAGCATGGCCCTCAGCAACATTCTCGGCGCCAGCATCCTCCTCATCAACAGCAGCCCTAGCAGCAGACGCCTCGGCACGAGTAGTAGTGTTGGCCCAGTTGGGTTTGACACGCAGACAGATGGGATCATGGCGAATCCAGTCAGGGGCAAGGAACTCCTCACCAGGGAACATCTTCTCCCAAGTCTTCGAGATCAGCAGAAACAGATAGGGCCCATAGATAGGCACTTTGCGGTTGAACACCACAAACCGAAGCTCACACCACATGATGTGTGAGACATCAAGTGGCTGAGTCTGAGACAAACGAGCCTCCTCATAGATGAGCATCGTATCCACCATATAGGCATGAACCTTGTCCTTGTCACCAATGCGAGGGAACAAGGAGTTGCGGAAGATGCGATACATGATATCCAGAAAAGAGTTGAGCACCAACCCTATCTTGCCACTTGGGAGCGTCTTCTCAACATAGTATGGTGCAAGCTTGTCCTTGTTGGCAGAATCAGAGTTGGCATGGGGGCGAACACCCACGGGAGTGTCGAGCCCGTCATCAGGTACCTGGAGCAAATCCATGAACTCCTTCCGTAGCAATCGACTTCGGCCATTGGACATCCAGGTCATCCTCCTCTCCTCATCAGAGTGAAAGTATACTGAGGCAAAGAACTGACAGATAAGCTCAGGGTCATAGTCAAGGTGAAAGGATATCACATGCTCAATACCAAACTGCTCCACCAAGTCCAGAGCCTCTCCAAAGTAGGCACGGAACGTGTCCTTCCTCAAGTGATGCATGTCAATCCATTTCACATCCACGTAGGTATTCTACTTGTTCTTGATGACATCCAAATAGATGTTGGTTTGTTGCTTGTTCCAAAACAGCTCACAACCTCTGACAGAGGAACGAGGGGTCACGTACGGGTGAAGCTGCCTGAGACGGACATACTCAGATTGTGGCATCTCATCCATGCCCTTGGCGGGCTCCTTGTACTTGCTAGCTGATGTCTTGACATTGCGCTTGGGGGCAGAGGAGCCCTCTGGTGCGTCACCTGGGTTGCGCAGACGCTTGGAGCCAGTGTCACGACTGGGATTGGAACGGCGAGAGCCACCACCTGAGACACACACGCAAAACACCAACGAACGCGAAGAGGATCAATGCAAAGACCACGACAAAGCACAAGAAACACATAGGAAATATACGTGAAGGTTGGCAAGCGATAGATGTGAGCCACGGTAGTACTGCCAGTGCCTGCGGTACTAAAATATTAGTACTGCTCCAAGTCGCGGTAGTACCGTGCGAGGTCACGGTAGTACCGTGGTTGGAGCGGTAGTAAAATTTTAGTGCCGCAGTGTGCGCGGTAGTACCGCGCCCGACGGGCGGTAGTACCGCATCGCGTCAGATCCAAACGTCAGTTCGAATCTGAAAAGAACCGCGAAACAACGGCAGTGCTATGGTGATCAAATCTATCGCAAGACAACAATTCAAGTATAATCCCTACGCAAAGCTACTCTCCTTCATCCTATTCTTGCAAAGAGAAAGCCTACGAATCTCTAGAACACACAAGTCTCCCCCAACAACCTAGAGGCAAAGAACTCAATAACACGAGGAAAGATTGGGAAAAACCTGGGTCCATAGCAAGAGCACGTGGTGGGGAAGGATCCCACCAGACGGAATCACGGGAGGGCAGCCGGAGGAGGAGATCCGGCGACGAACGCCGGCTCCGATCTTGAGCGTGGGAGAGAGAGAGAGAGACGACGTGGGGGAACTGCGAATGGGTATGGGGGAGTTAGAACTCCCCCTGCCCGTCCTTATCCCCACGCGCCTAAGTCGGCGCGGTAGTACCGCATGTCATCGCGGTAGTACCGCTCGGGCGGAAGTACCGCACCGAAGCGGTAGTACCGCTCACCCAGGCGGCAGTAAAAAATTACTGCCGCGTGGGGGCAGTAGTACCGTGCTCCCACATGCGGTAGTACCGTGGTTGGCCGCGGTAGTACCGTGAGCTCAAGACACCGCCGGTTTCAACACAAGAGGAAGGTCTTTGCACGGAAACTTTTCACACAAAAGAAACCACAAGCACACGCACAAACCAGAGGCAGAAAGACAACAAGAGAACACCAAGCGACACAACCTCTCAAAAGGAGAGGGCGGTGGCCGAAGCCACCTATGTTTGAGTTAGATGGTATGGCACCGCAAAGAATTATCCTTGGGCCCATGACCAAAACTCGTCTTTGAAGCACAAGTACCATCAAAAATGGCTAATGTGAAAGAGTTGATCTATTTGTGCATGATGGGGGGAGGGAGAGTTCATTGAGAGAACAACACTCCCCCTATGTCCATGCCTACACCTAAACTAGACAACAAGTTTAGTGTGGTGGGGGGTGCACGGGTTCAAGTCACATTGCTCAAATCAATGATATTTAGCTCATGCCTTAACTCGCGAAATCTTGCTTCATCCAAGGGCTTCGTGAAAATATCTGCAAGGTTATCATGAGTGTTGACATACTTGAGCTCGATCTCCCCTCGTCTAATGTGATCCCGGATGAAGTGATACCGAATCTCAATGTGCTTCGTCTTGAAATGTTGCACCGGGTTGAGAGAAATCTTGATGGCACTTTCATTATCACACCAAAGAGGCACTTTGTCACAAATGACACCGTACTCCTTTAAGTTTGCCTCATCCATAGGAGTTGAGCACAACAACTACCGGCCGCCACATATTCCGCTTCGGTGGACTAGAGAGACACACAACTTTGCTTCTTGGAAGACCAACTTACCAAAGAGCAACCAAGAAATTGGCACCCTCCGGAGGTGGACTTCCTATCCACTTTGTCTCCCGCCCAATCGGAATCAGTAAATCCTTCAAGCTTGAAGTTTGCCCTATTGGGTACCATAAGCCAAAGTTTGGGGAATGAGCCAAATATCGAAGATTAAACTTGACCACCACATAGTGGCTTTCCTTGATGCGGCTTGAAACCATGCACACATTCCCACACTCAACATGATATCCGGTCTAGATGCACAAAGGTAAAGCAAGGAGCCAATCATGGAGCGATATACCTTTTGATCCACCGCTTTACCATTGGGATCAATGTCAAGTTGGCACTTGGTAGGCATTGGTGTAGTAGCCGCTTGACATCACTTAGCTTGAATCTTTTGAGCATGTCTTGAGTGTATTTGGCTTGGTTGATGAAGGTTCCTTCTCTTCTTTGTTTGATATCAAAACCAAGGAAGAACTTCAACTCTCCCATAGAAGACATCTTGAACTTGGAGGTCATGAGGCGGCAAATTCCTCATTGAAAGCTTTGTTAGGGAACCAAAAATAATATCATCAACATATAGTTGGCATACAAACAACTCCCCATTGACCTTCTTAGTAAAAAGAGTGGGATCGATTTGCCCCACCTCAAATCCACGATCTTGTAACAACTTCGGTAAGGTGGTCATACCACGCATACGTGGGGCTTGTTTAAGGCCATAGAGTGCCTTATCGATTTGATACACATGATCCGGGAAGTAGGGGTCCTCGAACCGGGGGTTGCTTGACATAGACCAACTCATTAATAGGACCATTAAGAAAAGCACTTCACATCCATTTGTTGCAACTTAAAGTTGTGATGGGCAGCATAAGCAATCAACAAGCGAATGGATTCAAAGGCGAAAGCAGCGGAGCAAAGGTTTCACCATAGTCGATACCCTCGACTTGGGAGTAGCCTTGTGCTACCAATATTGCCTTGTTGTGAATTATGTTCCCATGAGCATCTTGCTTGTTCTTGAATATCCACTTGGTTCCAATGACGTTGTGGTTCCCCGATGGCCTTGGCACCAATCTCCACACCTTGTTGTACTCAAAATTGTTGAGTTCTTCATGCATGGCATTGAGCCAATCCGAGTCTTCGAGCGCCTCATAGACCTTTTGGGGTTCAACACAAGAGACAAATGCGTGATGTTCACAATAGTTTGCCAATTGTCTACTTACCCCTTTTATTAGGCTTCCAACCACATTCTCCATGAGATGGCCTTTGGTGGTAAGCTTGGATGCAATCTTGGCGGCACGACGCTCTAATTCTTCCTCGGAGGTGAGATGAGGAGGGGTCACTTGATCATCTTGAGCGCCGTCTTGAGCATGTTCTTGAACTTGAGCATGCTCGGGGAAGATAACTTGACCTTGGGCATCATTTGGTGTGTCACCATCGTCTTGAGCATGATCTTGCCCTTGGTCTTGTTCATGAGGTCGAGGGCCTTCACTTTGTTCTTCGGAAGCGTGTGGGCCTTGAGTTGGTGATGGCTCCACTTGAGTGGAGCATTGTCCTTCTCCTTCGGCCACAAGGGGTTCCTCAATGGGTAGGATAAAACCAACACCCATTCTTCTTATGGCTTGAGGAGGAATTTCATCACCTAAATCACAAGTGCCACTTTGCTCCACTTGGGAGCCGTTATTCTCATCAAACTCCACGTTACATGTCTCCTCAATAAGTCCCGTGGATTTATTGAGGACACGGTAAGCATGAGAGTTTGTAGCATAACCAACAAATATGCCCTCATGAGCTCTAGCTTCAAATTTAGACAAACGAACACCTTTCTTGAGAATGAAACACTTACACCCGAGCACCCGGAAGTACTTGAGATTGGGCTTGTTGCCGGTGAGTATCTCATATGGAGTCTTGTTCAAGCCTTTGCGGAGATAGAGCCGATTGGATGCATGACATGCGGTGTTGATGGCTTCAGCCCAAAAGTTGTATGGAGACTTGAACTCCGCCATCATGGTCCTTGCCGCATCCATCAACGTCCGGTTCTTCCTCTCTGCAACACCATTTTGTTGAGGGGTATATGGTGCCGAATATTGATGCTTGATACCCTCATCACTAAGAAACTCATCCAAGGTGTAGTTCTTGAACCCGGTGCCGTTGTCACTTCTTATTGTCAAGATCTTTGCATTATGTTGACGTTGAGCTTCATTTGCAAAGTCGATGACAGATTGTTGAGTCTCACTCTTCCTATTGAAGAAGTATACCCAAGTGTATCTTGAGTAATCATCCACAATCACCAAGCAATACTTTCTACCCCCAAGACTATCAAAGGATGGAGGTCCAAAGAGGTCCATGTGCAGGAGCTCCAAGGGTCTCTTCGA
Source organism: Aegilops longissima (assembly GCA_021605205.1). NCBI lineage: Eukaryota > Viridiplantae > Streptophyta > Magnoliopsida > Poales > Poaceae > Aegilops > Aegilops longissima. The sequence goes on along the minus strand of CM038676.1, from coordinate 645,783,097 downwards.
GTAGATGATAGTCGTGGGAGGGTGAGCCGTTTCATGAAGCTTTCCTTTGATACAAGCACTGCAAGCACGATCTTTGGCAAAACTAACATTTGTTAGTCCACGGACATGGTCCCCCTTGAGAAGACTTTGCAAAGATCACATATTGACGCGGGCTAAACGGCGATGCCAAAGCCATCCCACGTCAACTTTAGCCATTAGGCATGTCGCGGTCTTAGTGGGTCGCTCCGAAAAGTTTATCACATAAAGACCATTCTCGACATGCCCAACAAAGGCTACTTTAAGAGTCTTGCTCCACAAGAGGGCCACGATATCAATGTCAAAGAAGGTGGCAAAGCCCATGAGTGCAAGTTGACGAACGGAAAGCAAATTGTATGCAAGGGACTCAACAAGCATGACTTTCTCGATCGTTAGATCATGAGAAACGACAACCTTGCCAAGACCCAATACCTTAGAATGTGAGGCATCACCCCACTCGACATTGGTGGGCATAGATGGGATCCTTTGCACATCCACCACCAAGTCCTTGCTCCTGGTCATATGATTTGTTGCTCCACTATCGAGCAACCATGATCCCCCACCGGAAGCAAACACCTACAAGAGATCAATGCTTGGTTTTAGGTACCCATTTAGTAATGGGTCCTTTGATGTTAATAACGAGGGTCTTAGGAACCCAAATAGACCATTCAATGTACTCATAAGAAGAACCAACAAATTTAGCATAGACATGCCCATCACTAGCACGGCACAACACATAAGAGGGGTTAAAGTCATGGCTATGTTCGGAGGGTGGCGTTGGCCTTCTTGGCATTGCCACCCTTTGCATGGTTCTTCTTCTTCTTGAAGCACCCTCTCCTCCCTCACAAAAGTTTGCTTGAGAGGAGGAGGTTGTGATCTTGTCATTCTTCTTCTTGCTCTTGGTCTTGGGCGAACCCAATCCCTCCTTGGCCACAACTTCCTTTTGATTACTCAAAAGGTCGTTAAGGTTCTTCTCACCTTGTATGCATGTGACAAGGCCTTTTTCAAGTTGCTCCTTCAACTTAGCATTCTCCTCAACAAGATGCACATGCTCACAACAAGGGTTAGTAGCATTTGCATTATCAATCAATACCATATGAGGAAAGGTGGCTTTCTCCTTGGTTAGCTTCACTTGGAGTTGATCTTGAGACTCTTTGAGACTAGCATGAGCACCCTTCAAGACTTTGTGAGCCTTGTCGAGTATGTCAAACTCCTCATTGAGTCTAGCAAGATCAACTCCAAGATTTGCCTTCTCGGAGCTTAGCACACGAGACACAACAAGAGCATGATCAAGATCCTTTTTTAATTTAGCATGATCATCGTTGTATGACTCCTCAAGAGCCAAACGAAGACCACACTCTTCCTCAAGACCATTGGAAAGATCCGGTATCTCATCGGCATGGTCACGACTATGCCCTTCCATCTTAGAGATGGTTTCTTCATGAGCCTCGATCATGTCATTGGCTTCACCAAGTTGTTCCAAGAGAGCAACGAAGTGCGTCTTGGATTTGCCCTTGAGTTTACCCATAAAGGTCTCAAACTCATTCTCCTCCACATTAGTCCCCTCATGTTCATCAACGCAATCCGTCAAAGAAGAATGATCGATGATGGTAGTTTTGATGTTGGGGGTTACCTTGTTGGTGGCTTTAGCCATGAGGCACTTGGCGGTGATGCTTTCATTGGGTGAATTGAAGAGAGACACCCGAGGAGTCGTCGCAATGGCAACGGAGGCCATGGCAGCTGACTCACCATCTTCATCATCATCATCATCCTCATTGTACTCTTCTTGAACCACCAAAGATTTGTGAGGAGCCTTCTTGGTGAAGTTGCTCTTGTTGGGGAAAGACTTGGCCTTGTCCTTACGGATGAGCTTCCCACCATTGTCTTCCCTCTTCTCATATGGGCACTCCGCAACAAAGTGACTTACATTGCCACAATTGAAGCAAGTCCTCACTCGTTGCTTGCCCTTTGCGCCACTTGAGTTGCTCTTGTTGAAGTTGGGCCTTGAGTTCTTCTTGCTCCAAAATTTCCTTGAAGCAAGGGCCATGTGTTCATGATAGTCATACTTCGTATCTTCGAGGTTGCTCTCTTCTTCTTCCTCCTCTCCATCTTCTTCGACACAAACCTTGGCCTTCAAAGCGAGGTTGGGCTTCCTTGCTCTTTGGGAGCGAAGCACCGCATTATCAGCGGTATTGTCCAATATGCTCATAGCCACAAACTCATCCAACACATCACTTGAGGACAGGGTGTGGAAGTCCAGCCTTTGACGGATGACGGAGGACATGGCTTTGTGGTAGGGCATCATTGCCTTGAGGAATTTGCGCTTGATCCAGTTGTCATCCGTGTCCTTACTTCCATGATCCCGGAGGGAGACCGCGAGCTTGGTAACTCTCCGATAGAGCTCACGAGGTTCTTCATCTTCTTTCATTGTAAACTCATCGGCTTCATCTTGCACCACTTCATAGTTGGAGCGTTGAATGCTTGCGCTTCCTCGATAAAGGAAACCACCTTGAGCCAAGCATCTTTGGCAAGGAGTAGGGCGGAGATGAGGGAGGTCTTCGGGAAGGATTGCTTCTTGGATGATGAAGAGAGCATTCTCATTGAATTGATGGTCCACGACTTCTCTAGGAGAGAAGTTGCTCGGATCATGCGGATAGAAACCTTCTTCAATGATTCTCCAAAGGTTAGTGTTCACATGATTTAAATGACGCTTAAAACGATAAACCCAAGAATCAAAATCCTCCTTTTTATCAATCTTAGGAGGTGGACCGGCATGATTCAAATGAGTGGAAGGAATCGGTCCACCATAAACGGGAGGAGGTTGCACATGGGCGAAGATGCCGGTGCCATTATTACCACTAGACGATGGGGCTTTCTCACTAGTAGCTTACCCCTTATCGGAGTTAGCATCCGCTCCCGTGTCGGCGGGATCACCCACTTTCACGGGTGCGGTGGAAAGTTTAAGCCCTTCTAGGAATTCCTTAAACATGTCCTTGACCTCGGTCGTCATGGAGGTTTTCAATGTGTCCAACGCCACATTGAATTCCTCATGAGAGATCGAGGTACCCCCATCTCCGATAGATGATATCGGATTCGCACCGGAGTGCTCCCCCACATCATCTACGACGTCAACCATACTCTTCGGAAGGTAAAGTCCTTAAAAAGAGACGAGGCTCTGATACCAATTGAAAGGATCGATATGGTTGACTAGAGGGGGGGTGAATAGGCAACTAACAATTTTTAAGCTTTTCTTTACCAATTTAAACTTTGCAAAAATAAAGGTTGTCTAAATGTGCAACTAGGTGAAAAACCTATATGATGCAATCAACACAAGCACATGAGCAAGCAAAGATAGAAACACAAATAAGCTTGCACAAGTAAAGGGATAGGATAACCAAGAGTGGAGCCGGTGGAGACGAGGATGTGTTACCGAAGTTCCTTCCTTTTGAGGGAAGTACGTCTCCGTTAGGCGGTGTGGAGGCACAATGCTCCCAAGAAGCCACTAGGGCCACCGTAATCTCCTCACGCCCTCGCACAATGCAAGATGTCGTGATTCCACTATTGGTGCCCTTGAAGGCGGCAACCGAACCTTTACAAACAAGGTTGGGGCAATCTCCACAACTTAATTGGAGGCTCCCAACGACACCACGAAGCTTCACCACAATGGAATATGGCTCCACGGTGACCTCAACTGTCTAGGGTGCTCAAACACCCAAGAGTAACAAGATCCGCAAGGGATAAGTGGGGGGAATCAAATGTCGTTGTTGGAAGTGTAGATCGGGCCCTTGTCACCCAATCCCGAGCAAATCAACAAGTTTGATTGGCTAGGGAGAGAGATCGGGCCAAAATGGAGCTTGGAGCAACAATGGAGCTTAGAGATGGAAGAGGTGGTCAACTAGAGGTAGGAGACACACCTTTTATAGTCGTGGAAAAGATCCAACCGTTATCCTCAAGTTCAGCCTGCGACACGCGGTACTACCGCTCCGGAAGCGCGGTACTACCACAGCGACCACGCAGACTACCGTGGAGGACCACGGCACTACACGGGCAGCAGCAGAGGCCGGACTAGCTGTTGACCGAAGCAGATACTACCGCTCATGGTACTATCACTCCCACTTGAGGTACTACCGCAAGGCAGGTAAGCCACAACCTACGAAGAGCGCGGATGAAATAAACTACATCCATGCCTACTTCACTGAAAAAGAAACAAGGCAAAAACCCGACGCGGTACTACCACAAGACGAGGTCTTGATACTACCGTTGAGGCGCGGATGTAAAATTACATCCGCTCCTACTACTGTGACTGCACACAACGGTACTGGGCATGAGGGCCACGGTACTACGGCTCCAAGAGAGCGGTACTACCGTGGCCCCCGCGGTACTACCGCGCATGACGTGCGGTACTACCGTGAGGGCGCGGATGTAAAAAGTTACATCTGCTCCTACTACCGCATCGAGCAGCACTAGGCACAGGAGTTGTGGTACTAAGGCTCGGGGGAGCGGTACTACCGTGACCCCAGTAGTACTATCAGGTGCTTGCGTACTACCGCTCCTAGAGCATACTACCGCAAGTACAGCAGAGCCGTCGGATTGTGCACAACTATGATAACGGAAAGACGCTCCAAAGTGCAAGGAAAGGTAGGATAAGTGTACGTGTTGATTCCACCCAAACCTTTCCGACGCGGACCCCCTCTTAATAGTACGGCTCTCCTACGACTCAAATCCACCAAAGAGAAACGTAGAACAACGCCGTCTTCAATAGTCTCCGAGGGGCACCGAATCGTCTCGTGCCTCGTGATGAAGCATCTGAGAAACTCAAGGCACACGATTAGTCCGCAAAAGCATCGTCATCAATCACCAAAACACCTAAGGGATAAATATGCCCTTACAACTATCATTGATCAAACTTACGCACTTGCTAGCATTCACACTTCATAAATTATTTCTTTTATCATTTACCTACTCGAGGACGAGCAGGAATTAAGCTTGAGGATGCTAATACGTCTCCAACGTATCTATAATTTATGAAGTATTCATGCCATGTTTACAATAGTTTTATATGATTTTGGTATGATTTGATTAGAACTAACCCGGACTGACGCTGTTTTCAGCAGAACTACCGTGGTGTTGTTTTTGTGCAGAAATAAAAGTTCTCAGAATGCGCAGAAAATCAACGGAAAATATTTCTGGAAAATATAAGAAATACTGGAACAAACAGTTACGGGAGGGGAGTCCCGTGGGCCCCACGAGGGTGGGGGCGCGCCCTGTGCCTCGTGGACTACCCATGGGGCCCCTGACTTGTTCTCGATGCCAACCTCTCCTATAAATGCTCAAACCTCCAGAAAATAACCTAGATCAGAAGTTCTGCCGCCGCAAGCCTCTGTAGCCACGAGAAATCAATCTAGGCCCTCTCTGGCACCCTGCCGGAGGGGGCCATCATCACCGGAGGCCATGGAGAAGGATCTCGGAGGGGCCATCATCGCCATGAAGGCCAAGGACCAGAGGGATAACCTGTCCCCATCTAGGGGGAGGCCATGGAGGAGGAACCATAAGGGGGAGAACCTCTCCTCTCTCTCGATGGCGCCGGAGTGCCATCGGGAGGGGAATCATCGCCACGGTGATCGTCTTCATCAACATCACCATCATCATCACCATCTTCATCTCTTTTACGTGGTCCACTCTCCCGCACCCCACTGTAATCCCTACTTGAACATGTGCTTTATGCCACATATTATGATCTAATGATGTGTTGCCATCCTATGATATTTTGAGTAGATATCCTTTGTCTTTGGGTTGATTGATGATCTAGATTGGTATGAGTTGTATGTTTTATTTTGGTGCTATCTGCTACATCTTGAGCTTGCGTTGGTTTTCCCCGAAGAGGAGAGGATGATGCAGCACAGTAGCATAAGTATTTCCTCAGTTTTTGAGAACCAAGGTATCAATCCAGTAGGAGGCCACGCACAAGTCCCTCGTACCTGCACAAAACGATAGCTACTCGCAACCAACGCGATTAGGGGTTGTCAATCCCTTCACGGTCACTTACGAGTGAGATCGATAGAGATAATATTTTGGTATTTTTGGTATATAGATGCAAAGTGAAAAGTAAAAAGCAAAGTAAAAACAAAGCAAGTATAAAAGTGATGGAGATTGATATGATGAGAATAGACCCGGGGCCATAGGTTTCACTAGTGGCTTCTCTCAAAAGCATAAGTATTCTACGGTTGGTGAACAAATTACTGTTGAGCAATTGATGAATTGAGCATAGTTATGAGTATATCTAGGTATGATCATGTATATAGGCATCACGTCCGAGACAAGTAGACCGAAACGATTCTGCATCTACTACTATTACTCCACTCATCGACCGCTATCCAAATGCATCTAGAGTATTAAGTTAAAAACAGAGTAACGCCTTAAGCAAGATGACATGATGTAGAGGAATAAATTCATGCAATATGATAAATACCCCATCTTGTTATCCTCGATGGCAACAATACAATACGTGCCTTGCAACCCTTTACATCCTTTGGGTAAGGACACCGCAAGATTGAACCCAAAGCCATGCACTTCTCCCATTGCAAGAACTACCAATCTAGTTGGCCAAACCAAGCGGATAATTGAAGAGACTTGCAAAGATAACTCAATCATACATAAAAGAATTCAGAGAAGATTCAAATATTATTCATAGATAAGCTGGATCATAAACCCACAATTCATCGGTCTTAACAAACACACCGCAAAAAGAAGATTACATCGAATAGATCTCCACGAAGAGGGGAGAACATTGTATTGAGATCCAAAAAGAGAGAAGAAGCCATCTAGCTACTAGCTATGGACCCGAAGGTCTGAAGTAAACTACTCACACTTCATCGGAGAGGCTATGGTGTTGATGTAGAAGCCCTCCGTGGTGGATGCCCCCTCCGTGAGCTCGGAACAGGCCCCAAGATGGAATCTCGTGGATACAGGAAGTTGCGGCGGTGGAATTAGGTTTTGGCTCCTGTTCGATCGTTTGGGGTGCGTGGGTATATATAGGAGGAAGGAATGCGTCGGTGGAGCAACAGGGGCCCACGAGGCAGCATACAGGGGGGCGCCCCCACCTCGTGACCGCCTCTCTGGTTCCTTGGCGTAGGGTCCAAGTCTCCTGGATCACGTTCGGTGATAAAATCACGTTTCCGAAGGTTTCATTCTGTTTGGACTCCGTTTGATATTCTGTTTCTTCGAAACACTGAAAAAGGCAAAAAACAGCAATTCTGGGTTGGGCCTCCGGTTAATAGGTTAGTCCCAAAAATAATATAAAAGTGAAAAATAAAGCCCAATATAGTCCAAAACAATAGATAAAGTAGCATGGAGCAATAAAAAATTATAGATTCGTTGGAGACGTATCAGGCATCCTCAAGCTTAATTCCTGCTCGTCCTTGAGTAGGTAAATGATAGAAAGAGAATTTTTGATGCGGAGTGATACTTTGGCTTAATTTCAATGTAAATCTTCTTAATCATGGTATGAATATTCAGATCCGAAAGATTCAAGACAAAATTCATATTGACATGAAAATAATAATACTTCAAGCATACTAACTAAGCAATTATGTCTTCTCAAAATAACATGGCCAAAGAAAGTTATCCCTACAAAATCATATAGTCTGGCTATGCTCCATCTTCCCCACACAAAATATTTAAATCATGCACAACCCCGATGACAAGCCAAGCAATTGTTTCATACTTTAAAATTTTCAAAACTTTTTCAATCTTCACGCAATACATGAGCGTGAGCCATGGATATAGCACTATATGTGGAATAGAATGGTGGTTGTGAAGAAGACAAAAAGAGGGAAGATAGTCTCACATCAACTAGGCGTATCAACGGGCTATGGAGATGCCCATCAATAGATATCAATGTGAGTGAGTAGGGATTGCCATGCAACGGATGCACTAGAGCTATAATTATATGAAAGCTCAACAAAAGAAACTAAGTGGGTGTGCATCCAACTCGCTTGCTCACGAAGACCTAGGGCATTTGAGGAAGCCCATCATTGGAATATACAAGCCAAGTCCTAAAATGAAAAATTCCCACTAGTATATGAAAGTGACAAAATGAGAGACTCTCTATCATGAAGATCAAGGTGCTAATTTGAAGCAAAAGTGTGGTAAAAGGATAGTAACATCGTCCCTTCTCTCTTTTTCTCTCATTTTTTTTATTTGGGCATTTTCTCTCTTTTTATGGCCTCTTATTTATTTATTTTATTTTTTGTCCGGAGTCTCATCCGGACTTGTGGGGGAATCATAGTCTCCATCATCCTTTCCTCACTTGGGACAATGCTCTAATAATGATGATCATCACACTTTTATTTTTCTTACAACTCAACAATTACAACTCGATACTTAGAACAAAATATGACTCTATATGAATGCCTCCGGCGGTGTACCGGGATATGCAATGAAACATGAGTGACATGTATGACAGAATTATGAATGGTGGCTTTGCCACAAATACGATGTCAACTACATGATCATGCTAGCAATATGACAATGATGGAGCGTGTCATAATAAACGGAACGGTGGAAAGTTGCATGGCAATATATCTCGGAATGGATATGGAAATGCCATGATAGGTAGGTATGGTGGCTGTTTTGAGGAAGGTATATGGTGGGTGTATGATACCGGCGAAAAGTGCGCGGTATTAGAGAGGCTAGCAATGGTGAAAGGATGGGAAAAGTGCATATAATCCATGGACTCAACATTAGTCATAAAGAACTCATATACTTATTGCAAAAATCTAGAAGTTATCAAAGCAAAGTATTACATGCATGCTCCTAGGGGGATAGATTGGTAGGTAAAGACCATCGCTCGCACCCGACCGCCACTCATAAGGAAGACAATCAATAAATAAATCATGCTTCGAGTTCATCACATAACGGTTCACCATACGTGCATGCTACGTGAATCACAAACTTCAACATAAGTATTCTTTAAATTCACAACCACTCAACTAGCATGACTCTAATATTATCACCTCCATATCTCAAAACAATTATCAAGCATCAAACTTATCTTAGTATTCAACGCACTCAAAAGAAAGTTTCACATATCTTGAATACCAAGTATGTTAATATTAAGCAAATTACCATGCTACTAACGACTCTCAAAATAATCTAAGTGAAGCATGAGAGATCAATAGTTTCTTTAAAACAAATCCACCACCATGCTCTAAAATATCTAAGTGAAGCACTAGAGCAAAAATTATCACGCTCAAAAGATATAAGTGAAGCAATATGAGCAAAACTATCAAGCTCAAAAGATTTAAGTGAAGCACATAGAGTATTCTATCAAATTCCAATTCATGTATGGCTCTCTCAAAACGTGTGTAAAGAAGGATGATTGTGGTAAACTAACAAGCAAATACGCAAATAATACAAGACGCTCCAAGCAAAACACATATCATGTGGTGAATAAAAATATAGCTCCAAGTAAATTACCGATGGAAGTGGACGAAAGAGGGGATGCCTTCCAGGGCATCCCCAAGCTTTGACTTTTTGGTGTCCTTGGATTATCTTGGGGGTTCCATGGGCATCCCCAAGCTTAGGATCTTGCCACTCCTTCTTCCATAATCCATCAAAAGAATTCACCCAAAACTTGAAAACTTCACAACACAAAACTCAATAGAAATCTCGTGAGCTCCATTAGAGAAAAAAACAAAAGACTACTTTAAGGTACTGTAATGAACTCATTCTTTATTTATATTGGTGTTAAACCTACGGTATTCCAACTTCTCTATGGATCATAAACTATTTTACTAGCCATAGATTCATCAAAATAAGCAAACAACACACACAAAACAGAATCTGTCAAAAACAGAACAATCTGTAGTAATCTGTACCTAACGCAAACTTCTGGAACTCAAAAAATTCTACCAAAAATAGTCGACCTGGAAAATTTGTTTATTGATCCGCAGAAATTTTAATCACTATTTTATCACGTTCTGGTGATTTTTAACAATTCGGGCACTGAGCGCAAAGTTTCTGGAAATTACAGCAAGATCAAATAACTATCATCCAAGAAGATCCAATAGGTTTCACTTGGCACAAACACTAATTAAAAGATAAAACCACATCTAAACAGAGGCTAGATGGATTATTTATTCCTAAACAGAAGCAAAAACTAAAAACTAAAAATAAAATTGGGTTGCCTCCCAACAAGCGCTATCGTTTAACGCCCCTAGCTAAGCATAAAAGCAAGGATAGATCTAAGTATTGCCATCTTTGGTAGGCAATTATTCAATGAGGCATCTATCTTTTTCATAGATTTCTTTCTCTCTAGTAATTATCAAACTTTTAGGCATAAGATCAAAAAATTTATTTGTAGCAAATGGTTCCTTAATGATAGTAAAAAGATCGGGATGAATACTTATAGATTTAAGATCCGCAGTTTCCTTGCTAGATGATTCACCCTTATTTTTAGGAACATACATAAGCTTGGCAATTTTAGTGGGAGGACTAGGAGTATTCTTTACGGAAGAAAAAGCGGTTCCCAAGTTGGTAATGATACCCTCAAGTTTATCGATTCGAGTGGAATCTAGATTTATTTTCTCGTTAACCATAGGTTCCTTCTCCTTAATATTTTTCAAAGTCATTCCTACCTTAGATCCATATTGAGTAATTTGATTATGGATCTTTTTATCTAGATTTTCAATGGATTCAATGGTAGAAACTTTGTTTTCAATAATTTCAAGCCTTTGCATAACATGCTCCGAAGTTAACATAGTTCCATTAACCAAAAGAGGTGGTGAGCCAAATAAATCTATTAAAGCATTATAAGAATCAAAAGTATGGCTACCCAAGAAATTCCCTCCGGTAATGGTATCAAGGATATATCTATACCAAGGATTAGCACCTACGTAAAAATTACGAAGAAGAACCGAAGTAGATTGCTCCTGGTAGATCTATTTTGAGCATTGCAAATTCTATACCAAGCGTCTTTTGAATTTTCTCCCTCCTTTTTCTTAAAATTTAGAACTTCATTCTCGGGAGATAACGGAGAAGATATGAGACTAGTCACGACGGCAAGCAAGCAAACTAACACATGAGCAAACAAAAGGCAAAGGGAAAAAGAGGAGGAGATTGGGAAAGAGAGGGTGTCGGTGTCAAAACCGGCGGATCTCGGGTAGGGGGTCCCGAACTGTGCGTCTAGGCGGATGGTAACAGGAGACAAGGGACACGATGTTTTTACCCAGGTTCGGGCCCTCTCGATGGAGGTAAAACCCTACTCCTGCTTGATTAATATTGATGATATGGGTAGTACAAGAGTGGATCTACCATGAGATCAGAGAGGCTAAACCCTAGAAGCTAGCCTATGGTATGATTGTTGTTCGTCCTACGGACTAAAACCCTCCGGTTTATATAGACACCAGATAGGGTTAGGGTTACACAGATTCGGTTACAATGGTAGGATATCTACATATCTGTATCGCCAAGCTTGCCTTCCACGCCAAGGAAAGTCCCATCCGGACACGGGACGCAGTCTTCAATCTTGTATCTTCATAGTCCAGGAGTCCGGCCAACGGTGATAGTTCGGCTATCCGGACACCCCCTAATCCAGGATTCCCTCAGTAGCCCCTGAACCAGGCTTCAATGACGATGAATCCGGCGCGCATATTGTCTTCGGCATTGCAAGGCGGGTTTCTCCTCTGAATACTTCACAGAAGATTTTGAACACAAGGATAGTGTCCGGCTCTGCAAAACAAGTTCCACATACTACCGTAGAGAGAATAACCTTTGCACAGATCTGCTGCGTATTCCGCGGGCGTGACATCACACCACGGCCGGGCCTTTATACGAATCGTTTTACTGTCCCACCTCAAATAGCGTTTAGCGAGGCGGTTTCTTCGGCACGTCTTATCAGAGCGGAGATCGTGCCACCTTATTCTGGGATCATCATCAATACGGGCGTGGGTAACCCAGTCGTGCCCGTTGGCACGCCTCCTCCATCGAAGGCGAGTCCCGAACGGTCACGGGGAGGGCTCTTGGTGTTGGGGAACGTAGTAATTTCAAAAAATTTCCTACGATCACGCAAGACCATGGTGATGGCATAGCAACGAGAGGGAGAGTGTCCGCCCACGCACCCTCGTGAGACCGAAAGCGAAGCGTTATAACAACGCTGTTGATGTAGTCGACGTCTTCACGATCCGACCGATCCAAGCACCGAACGTCGGCACCTCCGAGTTCTCGCACACGTTCAGCTCGATGACGATCCCGGACTCGATCCAGCAAAGTGTCGGGATGAGTTCCACAAGACGACGACGGCGTGGTGACGATGTTGATGCTCCACCGACGCAGGGCTTCGCCTAAGCTCCGCGACGATATGACTTCTCCGGCGCAGGCTTCGCCTAAGCTCATGACGATATGACCAAGTGGAATATGGTGGAAGGGGCACCGCACACGGCTAAGGAAAGATCCGTAGATCAACTTGTGTGTCATGGGGTGCCCCTGCCCCGTATATAAAGGAGCCAAGGGGAGGTGGCGGCCCAAGGGGAGGCGCGCAAGGAGTCCTACTCCTCCGGGAGTAGGATTCCCCTCCAATCCTAGTTGGATTAGGATTCGGAGGGGGAAAGAGAGAGGGGGGCGCCCACCTTCCTAGTCCTAATAGGACTAGGGAAGAAGCGCCACCCTAGGGCTGGCCCTTTCTCCTTTCCTCCAAGGCCCACTATGGCCCATGTAGTTCCCGGGGTTCCGGTAACCTCCGGTACTCGATAAATTCCGATTTCACTCGGAACACTTCCGATGTCCAAATGTAGGCTTCAATATATCAATCTTTATGTCTCGACCATTTCGAGACTCCTCGTCATGTCCGTGATCACATCCGGACTCGAACAACCTTCGTGCATCAATACTTATAAACTCATAATGAACTCATCGAAGCGTTAAGCGTGCGGACCCTACGGGTTCGAGAACTATGTAGACATGACCTAGAACCATTCTCGGTCAATAACCAATAGCGGAACCTGGATGCCCATATTGGTTCCTACATATTCTACGAAGATCTTTATCGGTCAAACCGCATAACGACATACGTTGTTCCCTTTGTCATCGGTATGTTACTTACCCGAGATTCGATCGTCGGTATCCAATACCTAGTTCAATCTCGCTACCGTAAGTCTCTTTACTCGTTCCGTAATACATCATCTTACAACTAACTCATTAGTTGTAATGCTTGCAAGGCTTAAGTGATGTGTATCACCGAGAAGGCCTAGAGATACCTCTCCGACAATCGGAGTGACAAAACTAATCTCAAATACGCCAACCCAACAAGTACCTTTGGAGACACCTGTAGTACTCCTTTATAATCACCCGATTCGTTGTGACGTTTGGTAGTACCAAAGTGTTCCTCCGTAAACGGAGTTGCATAATCTCATAGTTACAGGAACATGTATGGGTCATGAAGAAAGCATTAACAACATACTAAACGATCAAGTGTTAAGCTAACGGAATGGGTCATGTCAATCGATCATTCTCCTAATGATGTGATCCCGTTAATCAAATGACAACTCATGTCTATGGTTAGGAAACATAACCATCTTTGATTAACGAGCTAGTCAAGTAGAGGCATACTAGTGACACTGCTTTGTCTATGTATTCACACATGTATTATGTTTCCGGTTAATACAATTCTAGCATGAATAATAAACATTTATCATGATATAAGGAAATAAATAATAACTTTATTATTGCCTCTAGGGCATATTTCCTTCAGCCTCCCACTTGCACTAGAGTCAATAATCTAGATTACAAAGTAATGATCCTCACACCCATGGAGTCTTGGTGCTGATCATGTTTTGCTCGTGGAAGAGGCTTAGTTAACGGTCTGCAACATTCAGATCCGTATGTATTTTGCAAATCTCTATGTCTCCCACTTGGACTTGGTCCCAATGGAATTGAAGCGTCTCTTGATATGCTTGGTCCTCTTGTGAAATCTGGATTCCTTTGCCAAGGCAATTGCACCAGATTGTCAGAAGATCTTCATTGGTCCCGATGCACTAGGTATGACACCTAGATCGGAAATGAACTCTTTCATCCGACTCCTTCATTTGCTGCTTCAAGCAGCTATGTACTCCGCTTCACATGTAGATCCCGCCACGACGCTTTGTTTAGAGCTGCACCAACCGACAGCTCCACCGCTTAATAAAAACACGATCCGGTTTGCGATTTAGAATCGTCCGGATCGGTGTCAAAGCTTGCATCGACGTAACCATTTACGACTAGCTCTTTGTCACCTCCATATACGAGAAACATATCCTTAGTCCTTTTCGGTATTTCAGGATGTTCTTGACCGCTGTCCAATGATCCATTCTGGATTACTTTGGTACCTTCCTGCCAAGCTTACAGCTAAGCATACGCCGGTCCGTACACAACATTGCATACATGATAGAGCCTATGGCTGAAGCATAGGAACATCTTTCATTTTCTCTCTATCTTCTGCTGTGGTCGGGCATTGAGTCGACTCAATCTTACACCTTGTAATACAGGTAAAAACCTTTCTTTGCTGATCCATTTTGAACTTTTTCAAAACTTTATCAAGGTATGTGCTTTGTGAAAGTCCAATCAAGCGTCTTGATCTATCTCTATAGATCTTGATGCCCAATATGTAAGCAGCTTCACCGAGGTCTTTCATTGAAAACTTTTATTCAAGTATCCTTTTATGCTATCCAGAAATTCTATATCATTTCCAATCAATAATATGTCGTCCACATATAATATTAGAAATGCTCTGAGCTCCCACTCACTTTCTTGTAAATACAGGCTTCTCCAAAAGTCTCAGATAAACCCATATGCTTTGATCACACTATCAAAGCGTTTATTCCAACTCCGAGAGGCTTGCACTGACCATAAATTGATCGCTGGAGCTTGCACACTTTGTTAGTACCCTTTGGATCGACAAAACCTTCTGGTTGCATCATATACAACTCTTCTTCTAGAAATCCATTCAAGAATGCAGTTTTACATCCATTTGCCAAATTTCATAATCATAAAATGCGGCAATTGCTAACATGATTCGGACAGACTTAAGCATCGCTACGGGTGAGAAAGTCTCATCGTAGTCAACCCCTTGAACTTGTCGAAAACCTTTCGCAACAAGTCGAGCTTTGTAGACAGTTATATTACCATCGGCGTCGGTCTTCTTCTTAAAGATCCATTTATTTTCAATGGCTTGCCGATCATCGGGCAAGTCAACCAAAGTCCATACTTTGTTCTCATACATGGATCCCATCTCAGATTTCATGGCTTCCAGCCATTTTGCGAATCTGGGCTCACCATCGCTTCTTCATAGTTTGTAGGTTCGCCATGGTCAAGTAACATGACTTCCGAATAAGATTACCGTACCACTCAGTGCGTATTTTACTCTGGTTGACCTCTGAAGTTCAAGAGTAACTTGATCTGAAGCTTCATGATCATCATCATTAGTTTCCTCACTAATTGGTGTAGTTGTCACAGAACCATTTCTTGTGATGAACTACTTTCCAATAAGGGAGCAGATACTGATTATCTCATCAAGTTCTACTTTCCTCCCACTCACTTCTTTCGAGAGAAACTCCTTCTCTAGAAAGGATCCGAATTTAGCAACGAAAATCTTGCCTTCAGATTTGTGATAGAAGGTGTACCCAACAGTCTCCTTTGGGTATCCTATGAAGACACATTTTCCGATTTGGGTTCGAGCTTATCTGTTGAAGTTTCTTTACATAAGCATCGCAGCCCCAAACTTTAAGAAACGACAACTTTGGTTTCTTGCCAAACCACAGTTCATAAGGCGTCGTCTCAACGGATTTTGACGGTGTCCTATTTAACGTGAATGCGGCCGTCTCTAAAGCATAACCCCAAAACGATAGCGGTAAATCGGAAATAGACATCATAGATCGCACCATATCTAGTAAAATACGATTCGACGTTCGGACACACCATTTCTCCGTGGTGTTCCGGTGGCGTGAGTTGCTAAACTATTCCACATTGTTTCAAATGTAAACCAAACTCGTAACTCAAATATTCTCCTCCACGATCAGATCGTAGAAATTTTATTTTCTTGTTACGATGATTTTCCACTTCACTCTGAAATTCTTTGAACTTTTCAAATGTTTCAGATTTGTGTTTCATTAAGTAGATATACCCATATCTGCTCAAATCATCTGTGAAGGTGAGAAAATAACGATACCCGCCACGTGCCTCAACATTCATTGGACCACAAACATCGGTATGTATGATTTCCAACAAATCAGTTGCTCGCTCCATAGTTCCGAGAACGGCGTTTTGGTCATCTTGCCCATGAGGCACGGTTCGCAAAGTACCAAGTGATTCATAATCAAGTGATTCCGAAGCCCATCGGTATGGAGTTTCTTCATGCGTTTTACACCGATATGACCTAAACGGCGAGTGCCACAAATAAGTTGCACTATCATTATCAACTCTGCATCTTTTGGCTTCAACATTATGAATATGTGTATCACTACTGTCGAGATTCAACAAGAATAGACCATTCTTCAAGGGTGCATGACCATAAAAGATATTACTCATATAAATAGAACAACCATTATTCTCTGATTTAAATGAATAACCGTCTCGCATTAAACAAGATCCAGATATAATGTTCATGCTCAACGCGGCACCAAATAACAATTATTTAGGTCTAAAACTAATCCCAAGGTAGATGTAGAGGTAGCGTGCCGACCGCGATCACATTGACTTTGGAACCATTTCCCACGCGCATCGTCACCTCGTCCTTTGCGGTGCTCGTCTATTCCGTAGTCCCTGCTTTGAGTTGCAAATATTAGCAATGAACCAGTATCAAATACCAGTGCTACTACGAGCTCTAGTAAGGTACACATCAATAACATGTATATCACATATACCTTTGTTCACCTTGCCATCCTTTTATCCGCCAAATACTTGGGGCAGTTCCGCTTCAAAGGTCGATCGCTTGCGGTAAAACACTCGGTTTCAGGCTTAGGTCCAGACTTGGGTTTCTTCTCTTGATCAGCAACTTTCTTGCTGTTCTTTTGAAGTTTCCTTCTTCTTCCCTTTGCCCTTTTCTTGAAACTAGTGGTCTTGTTGACCATCAACACTTGATGCTCTTTCTTGATTTCTACCTCCGCTGCTTTTAGCATCGCGAAGAGCTCGAGAATTGTCTTAGTCATCCCTTGCATATTATAGTTCATCACGAAGCTCTTGTAGCTTGGTGGCGTGATTGGAGAATTCATCAATGACACTATCATCCGGAAGATTAACTCCCAGCTGAATTAAGTGATTGTTATACCCGGACATTTTGAGTATGTGCTCACCGATGTAACTATTCTCCTCCATCTTGCAGCTATAGAACTTATTGGAGACTTCATATCTCTCAATCCGGGCATTTGCTTGAAATATTAACTTCAACTCCTGGAACATCTCATATGCTCCATGACGTTCAAAACGTCGTTGAAGACCCGGTTCTAAGCCGTAAAGCATGGCACACTGAACTATTGAGTAGTCATCAGCTTTGCTTTGCCGACGTTCACAACTTCGCTCAAGATCTGCAGAGAGTTGTCACCCAGCGGTGCTTCCAGGGCGTAATTTTTCGTGCAGCAATGAGGATAATCCTCAAATTCGGACCCAGTCCGTAATTGCTACCATCATCTTTCAACTTTGCTTTCTCAAGGAACGCATTAAAATTCAACGGAACAACAAAGACGAGCCATCTATCTACAAAGAAACATAGACAAGCAAAATACTATCGGTACTAAGTTCATGATAAATTTAAGTTCAATTAATCATTTTAATAAACTCCCACTTAGACAGACATCTCTCTAGTCATCTAAGTGATCACGTGATCCAAATCAACTAAACCATGTCCGATCATCACGTGAGACGGAGTAGTTTCAATGGTGAACATCACTATGTTGATCATATCTACTATATGATTCACGTTCGACCTTTCGGTCTCCGTGTTCCGAGGCCATATCTGTTATATGCTAGGCTCGTCAAGTTTAACTTTGAGTATTCAGCGCGTGCAACTGTTTTGCACCCGTTGTAGATGGACGTAGAACTTATCACACCCGATCATCACGTGGTGTCTGGGTACTACGAACTTTGGCAACGGTGCATACTCAGGGAGAACACTTCTTGATAATTTTTAGTGAGAGATCATCTTATAATGCTACCGTCAATCAAAGCAAGATAAGATGCATAAAGGATAAACATCACATGCAATCAATATAAGTGATATGATATGGTCATCATCATCTTGTGCTTGTGATCTCCATCGCCAAGCACCGTCATGATCACCATCGTCACCGGTAGCGACACCTTGATCTCCATCGTAGCATCGTTGTCGTCTCGCCAACTATTGCTTCTCGACTATCGCTACTCCTTAGTGATAAAGTAAAGCAATTACATGGCGTTGCATTTCATACAATAAGCGACAACCATATGGCTCCTGCCGATTGCCGATAACTCGGTTACAAAACATGATCATCTCATACAATAAAATATAGCATCACGTCTTGACCATATCACATCACAACATGCCCTGCAAAAACAAGTTAGGCGTCCTCTACTTTGTTGTTGCAAGTTTTACGTGGCTGCTACGGGCTGAGCAAGAACCGTTCTTACCTACGCATCAAAACCACAACGATAGTTTGTCAAATAGACTCCGTTTAACCTTCTCAAGGACCGGGCGTAGTCATACTCGGTTCAACTAAAGTGAGAGAGACAGACACCCGCCGGTCACCTTTAAGCAACGAGTGCTCGGGCGGTGAAACCAGTCTCGCGTAAGCGTCTGGCGTAATGTCGGTCCGGGCCGCTTCATCTCACAATACCGCTGAACCAAAGTATGACATGCTGGTAGGCAGTATGACTTGTATCGTCCACAACTCACTTGTGTTCTACTCGTGCACATGACATCAACGCATAAAACCAGGCTCGGAACTGTTGGGGAACGTAGTAATTTCAAAAAATTTCCTACGATCACGCAAGACCATGGTGATGGCATAGCAACGAGAGGGGAGAGTGTCCGTCCACGTACCCTCGTGAGACCGAAAGCGAAGCGTTATAACAACGCTGTTGATGTAGTCGTGCGTCTTCACGATCCGACCGATCCAAGCACCGAGCGTCACGGCACCTCCGAGTTACGCACACGTTCAGCTCGATGGCGATCCCGGACTCCGATCCAGCAAAGTGTCGGGGATGAGTTCCGTCAGCACGACGGCGTGGTGACGATGTTGATGCTCCACCGACGCAGGGCTTCGCCTAAGCTCCGCGACGATATGACTTCTCCGGCGCAGGGCTTCGCCTAAGCTCCGCGACGATATGACCGAAGTGGAATATGGTGGAAGGGGCACCGCACACGGCTAAGGAAAGATCCGTAGATCAACTTGTGTGTCATGGGGTGCCCCTGCCCCGATATAAAGGAGCCAAGGGGAGGTGGCGGTCCAAGGGGAGGCGCACCAGGAGTCCTACTCCTCGGGAGTAGGATTCCCCTCAATCCTAGTTGGATTAGGATTCGGAGGGGAAAGAGAGAGGGGGGGCCCACCTTTCCTAGTCCTAATAGGACTAGGGAAGAAGCGCGCGCCCCCTAGGGCTGGCCCTTTCTCCTTTCCTCCAAGGCCCACTATGGCCCATGTAGTTCCCGGGGGGTTCCGGTAACCTCCCGGTACTCCGGTAAATTCCCGATTTCACTCGGAACACTTCCGATGTCCAAATGTAGGCTTCCAATATATCAATCTTTATGTCTCGACCATTTCGAGACTCCTCGTCATGTCCGTGATCACATCCGGGACTCGAACAACCTTCGTGCATCAATACTTATAAACTCATAATGAACTGTCATCAAGCGTTAAGCGTGCGGACCCTACGGGTTCGAGAACTATGTAGACATGACCTAGAACCATTCTCGGTCAATAACCAATAGCGGAACCTGGATGCCCATATTGGTTCCTACATATTCTACGAAGATCTTTATCGGTCAAACCGCATAACGACATCGTTGTTCCTTTGTCATCGGTATGTTACTTACCCGAGATTCGATCGTAGGTATCCAATACCTAGTTCAATCTCGTTACGGTAAGTCTCTTTACTCGTTCCGTAATACATCATCTTACAACTAACTCATTAGTTGTAATGCTTGCAAGGCTTAAGTGATGTGTATCACCGAGAAGGCCTAGAGATACCTCTCCGACAATCGGAGTGACAAAACCTAATCTCGAAATATGCCAACCCAACAAGTACCTTTGGAGACACCTGTAGTACTCCTTTATAATCACCCGATTCGTTGTGACGTTTGGTAGTACCAAAGTGTTCCTCCGTAAACGGAGTTGCATAATCTCATAGTTACAGGAACATGTATGGGTCATGAAGAAAGCATTAACAACATACTAAACGATCAAGTGTTAAGCTAACGGAATGGGTCATGTCAATCAGATCATTCTCCTAATGATGTGATCCCGTTAATCAAAATGACAACTCATGTCTATGGTTAGGAAACATAACCATCTTTGATTAACGAGCTAGTCAAGTAGAGGCATACTAGTGACACTCTGTTTGTCTATGTATTCACACATGTATTATGTTTCCGGTTAATACAATTCTAGCATGAATAATAAACATTTATCATGATATAAGGAAATAAATAATAACTTTATTATTGCCTCTAGGGCATATTTCCTTCACTTGGTATTCAACCTCTTTATAACGAGACCAAGGCCCGCTCCTTTCTTTCAATCTCAATCGAATCCGCCCCTCGCCTCGAGTTCCAACACCCAAAGCTCCAGATTTAGGCGCTTCGGACCTTCAACGATGTCCGGCTCTGACCTGCCCGCCGGTGGATGTCTTCCTCCGTCACGGAAGAAGATGTGCTAAAGCTGAGAGACGCCAGGTATCTAACCGGCGAAATTTCGCATAGGCTGCCTGCCCAAGGGCAGGTTATTCCCACTCCCGAGCCTGGTGAGAGCGTGGTATTCGTGTCTCACTTCCTTCGTGGTTTAGGCTTCCCAACGGACCCCTTTGTGAGGGGGCTCATGTTTTATTATGGGCTGGAATTTCATGACTTGGATCCGGAGTCCATCCTCCACATCTCGTCGTTCATTGTCGTATGTGAAGCCTTCCTCCGCATTACCCCTCACTTGGATTGTGGCTCAAGACCTTCAAAGTGGAGCCAAGATGATCAAGGGGCATCGGCAGAGTCGGAGGGGCTGTTATAAGCAAGAATCACGGATGCTCCATGGCCCGAGGGCTCTTTTCAAGAGGACCTCAATTTATGGCAACAGAGGTGGTTTTATATCACCGCTCCTGGGGCACCAAATGGGCGGCGCCACCTGCCTTCCGCTCGGGTCCTCCACTGCGGCGGGCGTCATGGGTCAATAAAGGGCTCGACTGGGGACCGTCCAGGGACGTACCTCTGTTGCAGGGCCGTATTCGAGACCTCCTAGAGAGAGAGATCAATCTGGTCGTAGTAGCGCAGGTCATGCTGATTCGCCGCACCTTGCCCTGCAAACATCGCCCCCTCCGCCTGTGGGAGTTTAATCCGGAGGACCACGAGCTCTCCAACATTTTATGGGCGTGCGCCTGTGGAGATGTACCAACTGTTCTTCTTGGATCACAAGCAATGTGTCCGGACTTAACCGAGGACGCAGGTCTGAGCTGCAATTGCCGAATACTCAAGTAAGTAGTCCAGACGGACATGCTATCCGCATATTTATCATAAACTTGCCCTTAAAAGAGCTATCCTTTAAACATGAGTGGATAGCAAAAGCAAAACTGATCAGGTGTCCGGCCCCCCTCCCAGAGACCACGCCGGATCCTGTATTAACCAAGATGCTAGAGGTTGTGCCTTTTGAAGAAGGCGAAGGGGGGAACAAGGGAACTACTACCTCCATGAAGGAGGCTATCAAGAAAGGGGGGATCGAGAATCCCTCCCTCCAAGGGGAGAAGAGGACCGCTCTGAAGATCCGGAGACCAAAGCCTCGAAGCGGGGGAAGAAATCTTCACCAGAGGGTCCTGTGGCGGGAGATGCCCCGGCCGCACTATTTCCCCAAGGAGATCGGCCCTCCAGCGAGCCGTAAGTAAAGGGGGGGCGTTTTTTTAAAAGAGAGACATCCCGTTTTATTTCTCAAGGTAACGAAAGTTTACCTTGTAGTTCGGATCTCAGCCCTTCACGAAAGAGCTCGTCTTGAGGATCTTGGCCCGAGATGATGGAGAGCGAAACGCCTCCGCTGCCGTACCATTATGCGAGGTGGGCGACCACGAGGTGTCGCCACGGAGGCTTCTCCGAATCCGGCGGGGCGAGAAGGCAGCCGTATGTCCCTCAAAGCCCTCCGTGTCCGGCCCTCGAAAAGGCCACGGACAAGTCCGGCACCAGCGGATGTACGGTCGGAGGAGCTGAAGGATCTGCTCGGGCGAGCATCTATCTCGGAAGATCACCGTACGTTAATGGGTACGGTGATTGAAAGGATTTCATCCGCTGAGAGTGGATTGCATGAAGCCGTCGTAAGTTTACTGACGGGTTTTGAGGTATGCAAAATGATGTACCTTCTGACGCTTTTGCATATAAAATGTGCCTGATAGATAGTAGCCCCGAGACTTGGTGCGGTGTCAAAAATGACGGCGCGCCGAGGATCATAACCCAGTATAACATGCGCTCTTCCTATGTAGGTGGCGGCGTCCGGTGGCTAGCCGGGCTGATGAATTTGCCGAATCAAGCAACTTGACGTGGCGGATCGTACATCACGCTTGTTAATAAGCGGCTTGACGAGTCACAAGGTATGCAACTTCTCCGCGGACACCGGTAAGGGAGCTTGACGCCCATGCCTTACAACATGTATGCTTAATGCAGATGGTGCCGCTGCTATGGAGAACCTTGGTGAGCTCGCCCGAGCCAAGGAGCAAGCCAGAAAAAGTGATGCGGCTGCCTTAAAAGGCGCCACGAGCTAAAAGTCGAACAGGCTGCTTCTCGCCAAGCAAGAAAGAAATGGCCGAGATGGCCGTGAAATTGAAGAATGCTATCGACCGTTATGAGCTTCTTGAAAAGAAGATCGAGCGAAACAAGAAGACCTGAAAAAGGCCGCCACCGAGGCCAAGGATACTCGCTCTGCGATGAGAGCTATGAGGGAGGAGCTACGACAGGCCGGAGATATTGCGGCTGGAAAGCCCTTTCTGATGCGGAGGAAATTCAAGGATCCTAAGTACGCTCAATTGGACCGGCTGTGGCGTGCGAAGGATGCTTATCTGGACTTGGCGGCGAGTGCCGCAGACGCGGCCGAACACTTCCAAGGTCAAAAGGATCATGGAATGGAAGAGCTTTTTTGGTCGCATTTCCATAGTCAGGAGTGTCCACTTTCATTAACCAATCGTTTGGCCGAATGGGCTGAGCTGAATAGGTTGTCCGGACTTGCCATGAAGGCTGTCGTGACTCATTTGTGGCCGAAAAGGCCCAAGCCGAAGAGTTATTTTGGCTTGGTGCAACAGTTCCTTGGTGCGGTGCCGCATATCGATGCAATGAAGCGGTCAGCATGCATAGAGGGTGCGCAGATGGCTCTTGCCCGTGTCAAGACATACTGGGCGGAGATGAAGGCCACCGACGTTGCATCCCAAGATTCGGACAGAAGCCGAGTACCGCCGAGCACTATTTTGAGGAAGTCTGCGCAGGCGCTCGTTTAATAGAGACGCAGTGCTCGAAGGATATTATGTTTTAATGACATGTATGATTTGTGAAAACAATGTTTCAATATAATATAAGAGCTTTTTATACTTGTGCGTTCAAGTATTAAAACACCTCCTGTGCGGCCGTTGATGTATATGTGTATCTAACCTGAAAGATGGTAGTCTTCGGCTTCAGCCCCCACGCACATAGTGCGGGGGTGTTTGCAAAAAGGCGCATTTTCACACTTAATCCAATGTCTTGGTCCTGTAAAGGAGGTGATAGCGTAGCAAACTAGGCAATCGGACTATAATGATTTATCACTTTCACTTAGCCATAGGAATTCGATGGTGGGGCTACTATATAGCCCCTAGGGGCACAGCGCTCTCCCGAATTCGGGGCGCGTATGTGCCTGACCGGGAAACGGTCCTTCGTTAATGCGGGGGAATTCTAAACATTCCGATGGGTCATCGAGTGGTTGACCAGTCTCACGCTATATCATGACAGTCGTTTTGGCTTTCTCTCGAGGTGCTCACCGGCGAACCGGGCACAATCACAAGAGTTCTCCGGTGCCGCGTTAGCCGATAGAATGGAACGTAAGGCGGCAAAACACAGGAGTCGGGCAAACCCAACATTTGACCAAAGACATGATTCAGAACTGATGCATATAAGGCCTAACTCGAGACGCCAAACACTCCCTAAGGTATTCGGTCTTTATGAAAACGCAGAATAATGCCCTAAGCCCCGGTGTCCGTGCACGCAAAAATTCTGGTGCGGCCGATGCCAAAACGCCAGCAAGAAACCGGGGGATGTGTATCAACAAGAGACAGTAAAAAAGGTTTACGCAGGGTCTTAATCTGAAAAGAATCATTGCAACGGGTCCCTACTGCACGTCTGCTTTGTGTCTCCGTTGTGCCGTATCTCGGGCGGGTGTAGCACGGTGTTCATCTGTAAAGAGAAGAACTTAGTTGAAAGGAAAAAAGATCGTGCGAAAAATGTACTTTATATTAAATAAACAGAGTACGGTTCAAAAGTGAATAAAATTGAGCTTTATTGTCTCTTGTTGTACATGTGCAGCCCTTATACGGGGTATGCCGCTAGTAGGCGTTATATGTTTACGCGGACTCGTCTAGCCATGTCCGGGTTCAATGACCTATTCAGTGCTTTGATTAGCGGAGCGGATTAGTGTGGGGCTGTCAAGGCAGTCTCACGTTCTTCCGTTCTCGAGTAACACTTGATACTCCCTTTTAATGAGATGATGCCGCGTGGACCGGGCATTTTAAGTGTAAGAGATGCATAACGCGGTATTGCGTTTAAGCGGGCGAAAGCTTCACGTCCCAGTAGTGCTTGATAGCTACTTTTGAATGGGGCGACGTGGAAGGTTAACTTTTCGCGGCGGAAGTTGTCGGATGAGCCGAACACAACTTCTAGCAGTAGGGAGCCCGTACAATGGGCATATAGGCCTGGCATTACCCCTTTGAAGGAGGTGTTGCTATGGCGAATTTTGGTTGGGTCTATCCCCATTTTGCGGATTGTGTCCTGATATAGCAGGTTTAGATCGCTACCTCCGTCCATTAGGACTTGTGTAAATTGGAATCCGTCGATTATAGGATCTAATATCAAGGCAGTCCATCCTGCATTCCGGATACTTCTGGAATAGTACTGATGATCAAAGGTGATTGGTTTTGACAACCATCGTTGGGACTCTGCTGGGATAGACCGTGCGGCGCGTGTTTCTATGGGCGCCACTCTGTTTTTCCCTTTTGTCACTTGAAGTGAGTTCACTGTTTTGACTTTTTGTGGGAAATTCTTTTGTTTTCCGATACTCTGCTTGTCGGGTTCGTCATCATCCTCGCTTGGTGTGTCGAGCCCCTTGTGTTCGGCATTGAGTTTGCCGGACTGCTTGAAGACCCAACAATCTCTATGGGTATGGCTTGCAGGCTTCCCGGGAGTATTGTGGATTTGGCATATTTTGTCCAAGATGTTGTTTAGGTTGGATAGCTCGTCGCTGTTGTCCTTGAGGGGCAGTTTTTTATGATTCTGCCGGGAGCTTCTGAATCCGGCATTGGTATCGTCGTGTTGTTCGGCTATTTCCTTTGTCCGATGCTGGTCCTTGCTGCGTCGTGGTTTTCCATTTCCATCCCCGACTTGGACGTACTTGGGTCATCGGTATCGCATCTTGCCGCATAACTATCCTCTCCCGCATAAGCGGGTCATGAGTCTTGTTAACGCAGCCATTGTTCTCGGCTTCTCCCGGCGAGGTGCTCAAGCGAGCCATTCGTCTCGAGCGTTGTGTTTGAAAGCTGCTAAGGCTTGGCGTCCGGACAATCGACTATTTGGTTCTTTTGATGGGGAACATGTTCCGAATTTGCAGGCTGACTCTCCGGGTTGTTGAGTTATGTAACTTAAATCGTGCGCATCCGGAGGACGGACATAAGTCCCTTGAAAATTTGCGAAAAGCATCCTCGAGCTCTTCCCAACTTCCAATGGTATTTTCGGGAGGCTTTTGAGCCAATGCCGGCTGGCCCTTTGAGCTTGAGGGTAAGTATTTTATGGCGTGGAGATCATCTCCTCTAGCCATGTGTATGTGGAGGATGTAATCCTCAATCCGCACTCGTGGTCTGTTGTTCCGTCGTATGCCTCTATGTTTACGGGTTTGAATCCGCTGGGAATTCGTGATCCAAAGACCTCATCGGTGAAACACAGGGGGTGTGCGGCACCCCTATATTTGGGTGTGCCGTGATGTTCGGATATTTGGCGTGTTGCATTGCTTGGAAGAGCTTGCTTTCTTGGCCCATAGATGGACCTAACTAGGCCATCCTTTTGATGTGAATCCTTATGCGGATCGCGTGCCGGCTTGTGTGCGACGCCGCTTGCCGCTCCATGTTTGCCATGTGGTCGTCTATCCGACCGGGCGGCCTCTTTGTTCTTTGATTGCGGGGCTCTCGGCCTTCTCATCAATTCAGCAGTAATTTGCGCTCGGTAGCTCTTTGTTTGGCGGTCGTCGCCCCATTTCTCTGCGGTGTTGAGTACTTTGCTCCATCTGATTCTGAGTGCATCTTCCGCTGTTTTGAGCTTCCGCTTCTGCTTTTTCAGGCTACGCGCAGTGGCGACGAGCCATTTGTGGAGGTTCTTCTGCTCCAACAATTTGTCCGGCGTGAGATCGTCCGGACTGTTATCTTCGCCGGGGACGGGTTGTTTATCCAAGTTGTCCTGTTCGGACGGTTGCTCGATAGCATATTCGTCGTCCACCGGTTCGCCCTGCTCTATGGCTGGGTCTATGTGGCTGCCGTCTTTGTCGAGGCGGGACTTGGTGTGGCGTTTGCGTTGCCGTTTTGACTGCTTTTCGAGGGATTTATCCTTCGTAGTGTCCCGTTGTTCCTCGTCGTCACTACCTTTAGGTGTATCCACCATGTATACATCGTGGGATGAGGTGACTGTCCATTATCCTATATGTGCTGGTTCATGGTTGTCTCCTACATCGTCGTCCATACTGTCGATGTCTTCGGAGTCGAAATCGAGCACGTCGTTTAAGCTTTCGACAGTGGCTACAAAGTGGGCGGTGGGTGGGCGTCGAATTTCTTCGTCGTCCGCAGCCCAACCTTCCTGACCGTAGTCCGGCCAGGGCTCTCCTGATAAAGAGAGAGACTTTAGTGAATTCAGGATGTCGCCAAAGGGCGAGTGCTGAAAGATGTCCGCGGCAGTGAACTCCATAACCGGCGCCCAATTGGATTCGATTGGCAGGGGCACGGAGGGTTCGGAGTCCGAAGAGGAGTCCGGCACCTTGAAGTCACGGTCTTCGCAAAGGACAGGGATGGAGTTCGGCTCAATCACCGTAGAGATCGTATCCCCCGAGGCGGTGTCCAACCACTCGTCCTCGATCGGTGGAGTCGGCTCCGAGCTAAGGGTCGGAGCGGACGCTGGTGCGCCTCGAGGCACTTTGTTCGCGGCAGAGCTAGATCGTGCCCATCGAGACAAGTCTGGCGTGCTTGGCTGTGGCTCGAATCCGTCGAAGATCAAGTCTCCGCGGATGTCGGCCGTAGTTCAAACTCCCAAATCTGACTGATGGCCGGGGCGTAGCTTCGATCTGCTCCAAATGGCCAAATGAATTGCCCGCAGGCAAAGCCGCCAATACGAAGATCTGTCTGGGAGAAAAGTCTCACCACGGACCGCGTCGTTATTGATGATCGAAGGAGCCATCGGGCCTAAGGATGACGACACGAGGAACTCTCAATGAAAGCACCAATGTCCGTGTCAAAACCGTGGATCTCGGTAGGGGTCCCGAACTGTGTGTCTAGGCGGATGGTAACAGGAGACAAGGGACACGATGTTTTTACCAGGTTCGGGCCCTCTCGATGGAGGTAAAACCCTACTCATGCTTGATTAATATTGATGATATGGGTAGTACAAGAGTGGATCTACCACGAGATCGGAGAGGCTAAACCCTAGAAGCTAGCCTATGGTATGATTGTTGTTCGTCCCACGGACTAAAACCCTCCGTTTATATAGACACCAGATAGGGTTAGGGTTACACAGTAGTCGGTTACAATGGTAGGAGATCTACATATCCAGACGCCAAGCTTGCCTTCCACGCCAAGGAAAGTCCCATCCGGACACGGGGCGAAGTCTTCAATCTTGTACTTCATAGTCCAGAGTCCGCCAACGGTGATAGTTCGCTATCCGGACACCCCCTAATCCAGGACTCCCTCAGAGGGCGAATAAAACGGCAAGGGTGAAGTGGGGGAGAGGAAAACGAGAGGCAAATGGCAAATAATGTAATGCGAGTGATAGGGATTGTGATGGGTACTTGGTATGTTGACTTTTATGAGACTCCCGACAACGGCGCCAGAAATCCTTCTTGCTACGCCTTGAGCTTGCGTTGGTTTTCCCGAAGAGGAGAGGATGATGCAGCATCAGAAGCGTAAGTATTTCCCTCGTTTTTGAGAACCAAGGTATCAATCCAAGAGGAGGCCACGACAAGTCCCTCGTACATGCACAAAACGATAGCTACTCGCAACCAACACGATTAGGGGTTGTCAATCCCTTCACGGTCACTTACGAGAGTGAGATCTGATAGAGATAATATTTTTGGTATTTTTGGTATATAGATGCAAAGTGAAAAGTAAAAAGCAAAGTAAAAACAAAGCAAGTATAAAAGTGATGGAGATTGATATGATGAGAATAGACCCGGGGGCCATAGGTTTCACTAGTGGCTTCTCTTAAGAGCATAAGTATTCTACGGTTGGGCTTAACAAATTATTGTTGAGCAATTGATGAATTGAGCATAGTTATGAGTATATCTAGGTATGATCATGTATATAGGCATCACGTCCGAGACAAGTAGACCAAACGATTCTGCATCTACTACTATTACTCCACTCATCGACCGCTATCCAAAGATGCATCTAGAGTATTAAGTTAAAAAAGAGTAACGCCTTAAGCAAGATGACATGATGTAGAGGAATAAATTCATGCAATATGATAAATACCCCATCTTGTTATCCTCGATGGCAACAATACAATACGTGCCTTGCAACCCTTTACACACTTTGGTAAGGACACCGCAAGATTGAACCCAAAGCCATGCAC
Source organism: Aegilops longissima (assembly GCA_021605205.1). Lineage (NCBI taxonomy): Eukaryota > Viridiplantae > Streptophyta > Magnoliopsida > Poales > Poaceae > Aegilops > Aegilops longissima. The sequence goes on along the minus strand of CM038676.1, from coordinate 645,753,843 downwards.
TTCCTCCATTGCAAGAACTACCAATCTAGTTGGCCAAACCAAATGGATAATTCGAAGAGACTTGCAAAGATAACTCAATCATACATAAAAGAATTCAGAGAAGATTCAAATATTATTCATAGATAAGCTGGATCATAAACCCACAATTCATCGGTCTCAACAAACACACCGCAAAAAGAAGATTACATCGAATAGATCTCCACGAGAGAGGGGAGAACATTGTATTGAGATCCAAAAAGAGAGAAGAAGCCATCTAGCTGCTAGCTATGGACCCGAAGGTCTGAAGTAAACTACTCACACTTCATCGGAGAGGCTATGGTGTTGATGTAGAAGCCCTCCGTGGTGGATGCCCCTCCGTGAGCTCCTAACAGGCCCCAAGATGGGATCTCGTGGATCTGAGGAAGTTGCGGCGGTGGAATTAGGTTTTGGCTCTGTTCGATCGTTTGGGGTGCGTAGGTATATATAGGAGGAAGGAGTACGTCGGTGGAGCAACAGGGGCCCACGAGGCAGGGCGCGCCTAGGGGGCGCCCCACCTCGTGACCGCCTCTCTGGTTCCTTGGCATAGGGTCCAAGTCTCTGGATCACGTTCGTGAGAAAATCACATTCAAGGTTTCATTCCGTTTGGACTCGTTTGATATTCATTTCTTGAAACACTAAAAAGGCAAAAACATCAATTCTGGGCTGGGCCTCCGGTTAATAGGTTAGTCCCAAAAATAATATAAAAGTGAAAAATAAAGCCCAATATAGTCCAAAACAATAGATAAAGTAGCATGGAGCAATCAAAAATTATAGATACGTTGGAGACGTATCACTATCCTATTGTGCCCTCCGTGTCGCGCAAGCGTGAGGGATTCCTGTTGTAGGGTGTTGCAATATGTCCATGGTTTACTTATTATCTGTGTTGCTTGAGTGACAAAAGCATAAACACGGATAAGTGGGTTGCCTCCCAACTAGCGCTATTGTTTAACGCCCCTAACTAGGCATAAAAGCGAATATAGATCTAAGTAGTGCCATCTTTGGCACTAAATTCATAAGTAGCCCGCATGATGGATTCATAAGGTAATTTGACTTTCTTTCTTGGAAAGTGCTCCATGCCTTTCTTTAATGAAATTGGAATCTAATATTCCCTTCCTTCATATCAATGATCGCGCCAATCGTTTTAAGGAAAGGTCTACCAAGAATAATAGGGCAAGAAAGATTGCAATCTATGTCAAGAACGATAAAATCTACTGGCACCAATTTTCTATTTGCAACAATGAGGACATCATTGATCCTTCCCATTGGCTTTTTAATGGTGGAATCCGCAAGGTGCAAATTTAAAGAGCAATCATCAAGATCATGGAAACCCAGAATATCACATAAAGTTTTCGGAATCGTGGAAACACTAGCACCCAAATCACACAAAGCAAAACACTCATAATCTTTAATTCTAATCTTTATAGTAGGTTCCACTCATCATTAAGTTTTCTAGGTATAGAAACTTCCAAATCAAGTTTTTCATCATAAGATTGCATCAAGGCATCAACAATATGTTTGGTAAAAGCTTTATTTTGACTATAAGCATGAGGAGAATTAACAACGGATTGCAACAAGGAAATACAACCTTCTAAAGAACAATTATCATAATCAAATTCCTTGAAATCCGAGATAGTGGGTTCTATACTATTTAAAGTCATGACCTCTCCAATCCCACTTTTACCAAATTTAGCATCAAGATCTAAAAACTCCGAATTCTTGGGACGCCTTCTAGGTAAAGTTGAATCATCTCCAGTCCCATCATTATCAAGATTCATATTGCAAAACAAAGATCTAATAGGAGACACATTAATAACTTTGAGATCTTCATCATTATTTTCATTGAAACTAGAAGAACACGCCTTTACAAAGCAATCTTTCTTAGCACGCAATCTAGCAGTTCTTTCCTTGCACTCATCAATGGAAATTCTCATTGCTTTGAGAGGCTCACTGATATCATGCTTAGGAGGAGAAGATCTAAGTTTAAGAGAATCAACATCAAGTGAAAGTCTATCAACGTTCCTAGCCAAATCAAAAACTTTGAGCAATTTTTCTTCAAGCAAAGCATTAAAATTATTTTTAGAAATCATAAATTCTTTCACACTATTCTCAAAATCAGAGGGCATATTTTTAAAATTACCATAGGAATTATTGTAGGAATTTTCCATAATTATTAGAGGAATTACTAGGGAACGGTCTAGAAATAAAGTTTCCTCTATAAGCGTTGTTTCCAAAACTATTCCTACCAACAAAATTCACATCCATAGATTCATTATTATTCTTAATCAGTAGACAAAGGAATATCATTGGGATCAAGAGGAGTATTTTTAGTAGCAAACAACTTCATAAGTTCATCCATCTTTCCACTCAAAACATTGATTTCTTCTATAGCATGCACTTTTTTACTAGAAGATCTTTCGGTGTGCCATTGAGAATAATTAGCCATAATATTATCAAGAAGTTTTGTAGCATCTCCTCACGTGATTTCCATAAACGTGCCTCCCGCGACCGAATCTAAAAGGTTTCTAGAAGCAAAGTTCAAACCGGCATAAAATTTTTGTATGATCATCCATAAATTCAAACCATGAGTAGGGCAATTGCGAATCATCAATTTCATTCCTTCCCAAGATTGGGCAACATGCTCATGATCAAGTTGTTTAAAATTCATAATATTGTTCCTAAGAGTGATAATCTTAGCGGGAGGAAAATACTTAGAGATAAAAGCATCTTTGCACTTGTTCCAAGAGTCAATACTATTTTTAGGCAAAGACGAAAACCAAACTTTAGCACGATCTCTAAGTGAAAATGGAAATAACTTCAATTTAACAATATTGTTATCCGCATCTTTCTTCTTTTGCATATCACACAAACAAAGTTGTTTAGATGAGTAGCGGCAACTTCACTAGGAAGGCCGACGAATTGATCTTTCATAACAAGATTCAGCAAAGCAGTATTGATTTCACAAGACTCAACATCATTAAGAGGAGCAATCGGAGTACTAAGGAAATCATTATTATTGGTATTCGAGAAATCACACAATTTGGTATTATCTTGCGCCATGGCAACAAGTAATCCAACACACAAGCAAACAGAAAAGGGCAAGTGAAAAAGAGCGGAGGAGATTGGGAAAGAGAGGGCGAATAAAATGGCAAAGGTGAAGTGGGGGAGAGGAAAACGATAGGCAAATGGCAAATAATGTAAATGCGAGGGAGATGAGTTTGTGATGGGTACTTGGTATGTCTTGACTTGAGCGAAGACCTCCCCGGCAACGGCGCCAGAAATCCTTCTTGCTACGTCTTGAGCTTGCGTTGGTTTTTCTTGAAGAGGAAAGGGTGATGCAGCAATAGTAGCGTAAGTATTCCCTCAGTTTTTGAGAACCAAGGTATCAATCCAGTAGGAGGCTCCTCAAAAGTCCCACGCACCTACAGAAACAAACAAAGAACTTGCAACCAACGCAATAAAGGGGTTGTCAATCCCTTCACGGCCACTTGCAAAAGTGAGATCTGATAGAGATAGTAAGATAAGATAAATATTTTTTTGGTATTTTATAGTATAGATGCAAAAAGTAAAGATGCAAATAAAAGTAGATTGAAAGCTTATATGACAAAAGATAGACCCGGGGGCCATAGGTTTCACTAGTGGCTTCTCTCAAGATAGCATAAGTATTACGGTGGGTGAACAAATTACTGTCGAGCAATTGATAGAAAAGTGAATAATTATGAGATTATCTAGGCATGATCATGTATATAGGCATCACGTCCACAACAAGTAGACCGACTCCTGCCTGCATCTACTACTATTACTCCACACATCGACCGACTCCTGCGTGCATCTAGAGTATTAAGTTCATAAAGAACAGAGTAACGCATTAAGCAAGATGACATGATGTAGAGGGATAAACTCAAGCAATATGATATAAACCCCATCTTTTTATCCTCGATGACAACAATACAATACGTGCCTTGCTGCCCTCGCATCACCGGGAAAGGACACCGCAAGATTGAACCTAAAGCTAAGCACTTCTCCCATGGCAAGAAAGATCAATCTAGTAGGCCAAACCAAACTGATAATTCGAAGAGACTTGCAAAGATAGCTCAATCATACATAAAAGAATTCAGAGAATATTCAAATATTATTCATAGATAAACTTGATCATAAACCCACAATTCATCAGATCTCGACAAACACACCGCAAAAAGAGTTTACATCGAATAGATCTCCACAAGAGAGGGGGAGAACATTGTATTGAGATCCAAAAAGAGAGAAGAAGCCATCTAGCTAATAACTATGGACCCGAAGGTCTGTGGTAAACTACTCACAACTCATCGGAGGGGATATGGTGTTGATGTAGAAGCCCTCCGTGGTCGATTCCCCCTCCGGCGGAGAGCCGACGAAGGCTCCAATATGGGATCTCGCAGATACAGAAGGTTACGGCGGTGGAAATTGTGTTTCGTTGGATCCCTGGATGTTTTTGGGGTACGTAGGCATATATAGGAGGAAGAAGTACGTCGGTGGCCGCCCGAGGGGCCCACGAGACAGGGGGCGCGCCCCCACCCTCGTGGCCGCCTCGGCTGCTTCTTGACTTGCACTCCAAGTCCTCTGGATCACGTTCGTTCCAAAAATCACGCTCCCGAAGGTTTCATTCCATTTGGACTCCGTTTGATATTCCTTTTCTTTGAAATACTGAAATAGGCAAAAAAACAGCAATAAGGGTTGGGCCTCCGGTTAGTAGGTTAGTCCCAAAAATGATATAAATGTGTAAAATAAAGCCCATAAACATCCAAAAGAGGTAATATAATAGCATGGAACAATAAAAAATTATAGATACGTTGGAGACGTATCAATTCCTTCCTCACCTCCTCATCCACAAAAGCAAACAAGTCATTCAGCATCATTCTCTTGCGTTTACCATGGCCAGATTGAGTTCCCGGTCGAGAGATTACCACCACGGAGAGGCAAGCATCAATGCGGAAGCACGAGAGATGTCCCGCTTAGCCGCGAAAGCAGCCGACATGTCCCGCCGCGCCGCCGAAGCAACACAGAGGTCTCGCCGCGCGGCTGAAGCATCACAGAGGTCCCGCCGCGCCGTTGATGCAGCAGACTGGTCCGGTCGCGCCGCGGAAGCAACAAAGATGTCCTGCCGCACCGCGAATGCAGCAGAGATGTCCTCCCGCGCCGCGGCGGCCTGGGAAAATCTCTCGCGGGCAGGCGAGGACTCTTACAGGCGCATGCATGTGATCGTCCATAGCCAGATGGATTAGATCTCCGGCTGGATGAAGCTACATGACGAGTTGATTGCCTCATTGAACAACTCCGGGCCGACCGTCACCTGCTGAGGGCGAAGATCGCCGGAAGGGCGGAGCAGGCGGAGGAGACCACTGCCTTGTTGAAGAGGACGGGCGTCATCGTCAAGAAACTTATGGACGATAATGACATGCTCCGGATCGAGCGCGAAAGGCTGGTGGAGGAATCCGTGGTTGCTTCCGAGCAGCGTATTAAGGACATGAAACTGATGAAAGAGATCATCGCCTCTCGCGGCGAGAACTAGTCTCCGCGACCTGCAGCGCATCAAGAAAGTAGAGACCAGCGAGCCAGATCGTCGTATGCGTCTTCCTTCTTCTTTTGCCCTTGTGTATTTCGGGCATAGCCGCATGTGGGTTTTTTAGTTATCTTCCTAGATATGTAAGACAATTATTATCCACTATCATTGTCCTTATATTCATCATGCTCTCTATAAGTCGTAGTCGATGCTATATAGGTCCGTCGGATATTGATGTAAGATCCGTGCAAAACTATCTTTTTAGATTTTCACTTTTCTCACTTAAATCTCAGTCCAGTGAGACATAACCACGTCGTGAAATAGGGGCTCGGGTGCCATTAATGGAGACGTTCGGAGGGAGGTGCGCGACGGATAGAGTTCAAAGGGCTCTCCTCCAGATGAGCACGCGCAGGGGTCTGATTGCACGCCTCCCGTACTCAAATAGCTACCCTGCATGGCACCTCCTAGCCAATAAAAAAGGGATGCAAGGCAGCACGTAATTGGTAAGTAGAATGCCCACGGTTTCAATAATAGTTGTGTTTCTGATTTGTAACGTGACAACACTTGTTCCAAAATGACTTTGTTGATTTTTAATGTGTGCGCCTTCGCAAATCGGACAAAAAAATTACCACAACATGTTGGTGCCAATGTCATGACACCATGCCAAGTTTCATGATTTTCAGGCGTGTTTTGGATTTACAGGAATTAAAAAACAAAGTTTCTCAATCTTTTCGGCCGAGCCACGACGCCCAGATGTTTGAATTTCATTCTCATTTCTTGCATGATACCTAGAAATTAAACCAAGGACACACATGTGATTTTTCAACCAACTTTGGTGCACTGGAGCATGTGCTTGTAGTTCAAATTTGAATTATGCACATTAAATGCCCAGAAATTCAATTAATGTACAAAAATGGCCAAACGAACCCGGAATAATTCCAAAATTTAGCACGATACTTCTATTTGGTCTAATCTACCTGTGTAAACAAATTAAGGCGGGAGAAGGCAGTACGTGTACGTATGTCATTTCACACATGGAGGTGACACGTTCCCTCTCGGAACCACGAGCCTTCTTGAGAGAAGCTCCGGTTTGCAAGCAGCTTATACCAAAGCTTGTCCCAATTCGGCCAAAAAAATTACCGCAACATGTTGGTGCCATGTCATGCCACCATGCCAAGTTTCATGATTTTCAGGCGTGTTTTCGATTTACATGAATTAAAAAACCAAGTTTCTCAATCTTTCCGGCCGAGCCACGACGCCCAAATGTTTAATTTCATTCCCATTTCTTGCATGGGACCTAGAAATTCACCCAAGGACACACATGTGATTTTTCAACCAACTATGGTGCACTAGAGCATGTGCTTGTAGTTCAAATTTAAATTATGCACATTAAATGCCTAGAAATTCAAATAATGTATAAAAAAGGCTAAACAAACCCGGAATTAATGTATACAAAAATGAAATACATGCTTGGAAAACATGACGCCCGGCGTGGTGCCATGGTTTGGCCTCACCGTGCCCCGGTAAAAATTTGAGAATGTTTTCCTTATGTCGTCATGCACGCCTTTCATAAATCGAACCATCACCGAGGAAGTTCCATGGCTTTGAGGGGGAAATCACCAAGATTGAAGCTGGATCCAAATTTCCTTTGTCCGTTGTCCATGAGTTTTTTCTATGGTAAACATACACCCTACAAATCACCACGTTCAAAGTTGACACTTTCTCGTGTTCATTTACCATATTTAGGGGATTATTTGCATTCTCTAGGCATTAATGCACACAATTCAAATTCGAACAATCGGTGCATGAAAAGGTGCACAAGAACGGTCTGGAAAACCATCCTCGTGCCATTTAGTAAATTCTCATGCCTTTTACAAGGAATGGACAGAAATTTCGAGGAAATGTGTGGCAATATATATGTTGGGGAACACAGTAATTTCAAAAAAATTCCTACGATCATGCAAGATCTATCTAGGTGATGCATATCAACGAGAGGGGAGAGTGTTGTCTACGTACCCTCGTAGAACGAAAGCGGAAGCATTAAGAAAACACGGTTGATGTAGTCGTAAGTCTTCACGATCCGACCGATCCTAGCACCGAAGGTACGACACCTCCGCGATCTGCACACGTTCAACTCGGTGACGTTCCATGAACTCTAGATCCAGCTAAGGTCGAGGGAGAGTTTCGTCAGCACGACGGCGTGTTGACGGTGATGATGAAGTTACCGGCGCAGGGCTTCGCCTAAGCACTACGACGATATGACCAAGGTGGAAATCTATGGAGGGGGCCACCGCACACGGCTAAAAGATCAACTTGATCAACTTATGTGTCTATGGGGCGCCCCCTCCCCCGTATATAAAAAGAGTGGAGGAGGGGGGCGACCAGCCTCAAGGGGTGCGCCCCAAGGGGGGAATCCTACTCCAAGTAGGAGTAGGTTCCCCCTTTCCTAGTCCAACTAGGAGGGGAAGGAAGGAGGGGAAGGAGAGAAGGAAAGGAGGGCCGCCCCCCTAGTCCAATTCGGTTTGGGCTAGGGGGGGGGGGCGCTCCCCACCTTGGCTTGCCTCCTCTCTTCGACCACTTGGCCCATGAGGCCCAATAACCCCCGGGGGGTTCCGGTAACCCTCCGATGCTCCGGTTTTATCCGAAACTTCTCCTGAACACTTCCACTTCCGGTGTCCGAACATAGCCGTCCAATATATGTCTTGACCATTTTGAGACTCCTCGTCATGTTCGCGATCACATCCAGGACTCCGAATAACCTTTGGTACATCATATCACATAAACTCATAATACCAATCGTCATCAAACGTTAAGCGTGCGGACCCTACGGGTTCGAGAACTATGCAGACATGACTGAGACACGTCTCCGGTCAATAACCAATAGTGGAACCTGGATGCTCATATTGGTTCCTACATATTCTACGAAGATCTTTATCGATCAAACCGCGTAACAACATACGTTGTTCCCTTTGTCATCAGTATGTTACTTGCCCGAGATTCGATCATCGGTACCATCATACCTAGTTCAATCTCATTACCGGCAAGTCTCTTTATTCGTTCTGTAATACTTCATCTCGCAACTAACTCATTAGTTACAATGCTTGCAAGGCTTATAGTGATGAGTATTACCGAGAGGGCCCAGAGATACCTCTCCGAAACATGGAGTGAAAAATCCTAATCTCGATTTATGCCAACCCAACAAACACCTTCGGAGACACCTGTAGAGCACCTTTATAATCACCCATTTACATTGTGATGTTTGGTAGCACATAAAGTTTTCCTCTGGTATTCGGGAGTTGCATAATCTCATAGTCCGAGGAACTTGTATAAATCATGAATAAAGCAGTAGCAAAGAAACTGTTACGATCATAATACTAAGCTAACGGATGGGTCATGTCCATCACATCATTCTCCTAATGATGTGATCCCGTTCATCAAATGACAACACATGTCTATGGTTAGGAAACATAACCATCTTTGATTAACGAGCTAGTCAAGTAGAGGCATACTAGGGACTATATGTTTTGTCTATGTATTCACACATGTACTAAGTTTCCGGTTAATACAATTCTAGCATGAATAATAAACATTTATCATGAATTAAGGAAATAAATAATAACTTTATTATTGCCTCTAGGGCATATTTCCTTCAGTCTCCCACTTGCACTAGAGTCAATAATCTAGATTACATAGTAATGATTCTAACACCCATGGAGTCTTGGTGTTGATCATGTTTTGCTCATGGAAGAGGCTTAGTCAATGGGTCTGCAACATTCAGACCCGTGTGTATCTTGCAAATCTCTATGTCCCCTTCCGACACTTGATGACGGATGGAATTGAAGCGTCTCTTGATGTGATTGGTTCTCTTGTGAAATCTGGATTCCTTTGCCAAGGAAATTGCACCAGTATTCTCACAAAAGATTTTCATTGGACCTGATGCACTAGGTATGACACCTAGATCGGATATGAACTCCTTCATCCAAACTCCTTCATTTGCTACTTCCGAAGCAGCAATGTACTCCGCTTCACATGTAGATCCCGCCACGACGCTCTGCTTGAAACTGCACCAACTGACAGCTCCTCCATTCAATAAAAATACGTATCCGGTTTGCGACTTAGAGTCATTCGGATCAGTGTCAAAGCTTGCATCGACGTAACCGTTTACGACGAGCTCTTTTTCACCTCTATAAACGAGAAACATATCCTTAGTCCTTTTCAGGTATTTCAGGATGTTCTTGACCGCTGTCCAGTGCTGCACTCTAGGATTACTTTGGTACCTCCCTGCTATGCTTATAGCAAGGCACACATCAGGTCTGGTACACAGCATTGCATACATGATAGAACCTATGGCTGAAGCATAGGGAATGACTTTCATTTTCTATCTATCTTCTGTAGTGGTCGGGCATTGAGTCTGACTCAACTTCACACCTTGTAACACAGGCAAGAATCCTTTCTTTGACTGGTCCATTTTGAACTTCTTCAAAACTTTATCAAGGTATGTGCTTTGTGAAAGTCCAATTAAGCGTCTTGATCTATCTCTATAGATCTTGATGCCCAATATGTAAGCAGCTTCTCCGAGGTCTTTCATAGAAAAACTCTTATTCAGGTATCCCTTTATGCTATCCAGAAATTCTATATCATTTCCAATCAACAATATGTCATCCACATATAATATCAGAAATGCTACAGAGCTCCCACTCACTTTCTTGTAAATATAGGCTTCTCCAAAAGTCTGTATAAAACCATATGCTTTGATCACACTATCAAAGCGTTTATTCCAACTCCGAGAGGCTTGTACCAGTTCATAAATGGATCGCTGGAGCTTGCACACTTTGTTAGAACCCTTTGGATTGACAAAACCTTCTGGTTGCATCATATAAAACTCTTCTTCTAGAAATCCGTTCAGGAATGCAGTTTTGACATCCATTTGCCAAATGTCATAATCATAAAATGCAGCAATTGCTAACATGATTTGGATAGACTTAAGCATCGCTACGGGTGAGAAAGTCTCATCATAGTCAACTCCTTGAACTTGTCGAAAACCTTTTGCAACAAGTCGAGCTTTGTAAACAGTAACATTACCGTCTGCGTTAGTCTTCTTCTTAAAGATCCATTTATTTTCTATGGCTTGCCAATCATCGGGCAAGTCCACCAAAGTCCACACTTTGTTCTCATACATGGATCCCATCTCAGATTTCATGGCTTCAAGCCATTTCGCGGAATCTGGGCTCATCATCGCTTCCTCATAGTTCGTAGGTTCATCATGGTCGAGTAACATGACTTCCAGAACAAGATAACCGTACCACTCTGGTGCGGATCTTACTCTGGAAGACCTATGAGGTTCGGTAGTAACTTGATCTGAAGCTTCATGATCATCATCATTAGCTTCCTCACTAATTGGTGTAGGAATCACATGAATTGATTTCTGTGATGAACTACAACTACCTCATCAAGTTCTACTTTCCTCCCACTCACTTCTTTCGAGAGAAATTTCTTCTCTAGAAAGGATACATTCTTAGCAACAAAGACTTTGCCTTTGGATCTGTGATAGAAGGTGTAGCCAACAGTTTCCTTTGGGTATCCTATGATGACGCACTTCTCCGATTTGGGTTTGAGCTTATCAGGTTGAAGTTTTTTCACATAAGCATGGCAACCTCAAACTTTAAGAAATAACAACTTTGGTTTCTTGCCAAACCACGGTTCATAAGGCGTCGTCTCAACGGATTTTGATGGTGCCCTATTTAAAGTGAATGCAGCCGTCTCTAAAGCATAATCCCAAAAAGATAGCGGTAAATCAGTAAGAGACATCATAGGTCGCACCATATCCAATTAAGTATGATTATAACGTTCGGACACACCATTTCGCTGTGGTGTTCCAGGTGGCGCTAATTGTGAAATTATCCCGTGCTGTTTCAAATGAAGACCAAACTCGTAACTCAAATATTCCCCTCCACGATCAGATCGTAGAAATTTTGTTTTCTTGTTATGATGATTTTCCGCTTCACATTGAAATTCTTTGAACTTTTCAAATGTTTCAGACTTATGCTTCATTAAGTAGATATAACCATATCTGCTCAAATCATCTATGAAGGTAAGAAAGTAACGATACCCACCATGAGCCTCAATACTCATTGGACCGCATACATCGGTATGTATTATTTCCAACAAGTCAGTAGCTCGTTCAATTGTTCCGGAGAACGGAGTTTTAGTCATCTTGCCCATAAGGCACGGTTCGCAAGCACCAAGTGATTCATAATCAAGTGATTCCAAAAGTCCATCAGCATGGAGTTTCTTCATGCGCTTTACACCGATATGACCCAAACAGCAGTGCCACAAATAAGTTACACTATCATTATTAACTTTGCATCTTTTGGCTTCAATACTATGAATATGTGTATCATCACTATCGAGATTCAACAAAAACAGACCACTCAACAAGGGTGCATGACCATAAAAGGTATTACTCATATAAATAGAACAACCATTATTCTCTGATTTAAATGAATAACCGTCTCGCATCAAACAAGATCCAGATATAATATTCATGCTCAACGCTGGCACCAAATAACAATTATTCAGGTCTAAAACTAATCCCGAAGGTAGATGTAGAGGTAGCGTGCCGACTGCGATCACGTCGACTTTGGAACCATTTCCTACGCGCATCGTCACCTCGTCCTTAGCCAATCTTCGCTTAATCCGTAGCCCCTATTTTGAGTTGCAAATATGAGCAATGTAACCAGATCAAATACCCAGCGCCATCATGAGCATTAGTTAAGTACACATCAATAACATGTATATCAAATATACCTTTCACTTTGCCATCCTTCTTATCCGCCAAATACTTGGGAGTGAGTAATTCCTTCGTAGGCTTGTTATACGGTGATGGGTTGGATGAGATTTATCATGTGGTCGAGTTAGTTTTGTTAGGGCTTGATCCCTAGTATCCACTATGTTTTGAGATTGATGTTGCTATGATTTTGTTATGCTTAATGCTTGTCACTAGGGCCCGAGTGCCATGATTTCAAATCTGAACCCTTTATGTTTTCATAAATATATTTGTGTTCTTGATTCGATCTTGCAAGTTGTACGCACCGATCCGCATATCCCAAGGTGACAATAAGTAGGATTCTTTTCGGTGATTACCATAGTTTGAGGAGTTCATGTATTCACTATGTGTTAATGCTTTGTTCCGGTTCTCTATTAAAAGGAGGCCTTGATATCCCTTAGTTTGCTTATGGACCCCGCTGCCACGGGAGGGCAGGACAAAAGATGTCATGCAAGTTTTTATCATGAGCACGTATGACTATATACAAAATATATGCCTACATTACATTGATGCATTGGAGCTAGTTCTTTGTCGCCCTAGGTTATAAATATTACATGATGAATGTTATCCGACATAATTATCCATTTACCGATCCAATACCTACGAGCTTTTTCACATATTAATCTTTGTTAAGTTACTACTGCTGCTGCTGTCACAATTTCTACAAAACTATTGCTAGTATTATTACTGTTGGTACTATTACCACTGCTATCAAACTACCATATTATCGTGCTACTGATCACTCTGTTGTAGATATTTAGTCTCCATGTATGGTTAAATTGACAACTCAACTGCTAATACTCGCAAATATTCTTGGGCTTCACTTGTGTCGAATCAAATATTTTGGGTTGAATACTCTATCCTTAAAAACTGTTGCGATCCCTTATACTTGTGGGTTATCAATCGCTCCTACAGATCCATCACCAAAAGAAAAGGGGGTGTACGCCAGGAGGGGGGAGGGCTACGTCCTTCTTGGTCCTAAGAGCATGCACATCATCTACTTCAAATTTGGGTCGGCTAGTCTAACACAAGAATCGACGAAGGCTGGAAAAAAACCTTGACTAGCGTGAGGTCCCCTTCCATTGAACCTATGCCAGGTGTTTCTTGCCACCATCAGTTGGGTGACCGGATTATAAGTAGCCTTTGCCCCCCCCCCCCCCTCTCAGATGTAGCTTTGATTTTTTGTTTCGACAATATTCTAGCATCCAACTACACAATCAACTAACTCAAGCCCTTTTTTGTTTTGATAGTACTCTAGCATCCAACTACACAAATCAACTAACTCAAGCTCACGAGAAAAAGAGAATGACACCATATTTTCTGGTGTTAAATGTTGGGGAAAGAGACTCTATAAAATGGAATGGAATTTATTTTCATCCCACGCCTGGGTGGAGCCGATTCGTTTTGAAATTGTGTTCGTATATATAATGGCTTGAAATGAGCGAAAAAAGGGAAGAAAGAAGAAAAAGCAAAGTAATAAGAAGGAAGGAAGAGTAGGTCCTATCCATGATCTAAGAGATAAATAGGCCAGAGCTTAAATTGAATTGCATGCTTCCTCTTAATTGTATGACCAAGCAGATCGAGTTTTTGCCCAAAGATTGCCTAAAGATCATGTTGTTTCTTATCTTACTATCCAAATAGCCCAAGCAGCAGGGATAATTGTATCCATGAAGAAAAGAAAGAAAAAGGAGGGGGGGGGGGGGGAAGGATGGCGGCAAACATTTAAAAGAAGGATACGACAAGGGCAAAGGAGAGAAATGACAAGGAGAGATCCCCCACTTGTACTTTCACCTCAAATCGAACTCTTCAAAGGTAAGTTGTGCCGTATACCGGAAAAGTGAAACTAAACAACCATGCAAAGCATGCCCATATATTTTGTCGATAGCATACCATTTCTTGGACGGGAGCAGAAGAGCGGCATAAAATTCTCCAGACAACCCCCGAGCCGCCAAAGTCACCGACAAAACTAACAACTGTGCCGTGCTTTTATTATGTAAGTTGTAAATAAAACGGTGGCTTTTTTTGACTCAACGGAAATTCGGTTTGCACGTCCGGTTCGAGCGGCAGATTTTAGGGATGAGATCACCTGGTTTTGACATTCACTCAAGTCTGCCCGCAAAAAGGAAAAAAAAAGGCGTTCACTCACTCAAGTCTAAGCGTTTGACCTTTCTAATCCTGAGAAATGGAGTCGTCTCGGTACATTTGGTCGGTTAAGTATCTCAGGGAGGAGGCTTTGGGCAAGGAAAACGCACCGCGTCAGCGCCGGCTCGCACGTACGCTGACTCTTGGCCGACTCGACCAAGCGAGCGAGCTCTGCCCAAAGCTGGGCAGAGCCACACGCGCGAGGCGAATCTGGCCGCACGAATGATCTGCCCCCCCGCCCGAACAAGAGGCCAGCGTTGCACCGCGGACCCCGAAGGCGTGACCCGCGGATGCAAACGGAGCGCAGAAACAAGTGGGTACGGTGGGATGGGACGGGTCGGGAGGATAAAGCAGCAGCAGCGGCACGCCCCTTGCGATTTTCTTTCTTTCCTTCCCTTTGTTTAGCCCCCCACCGCTTCTTCTTCCTCGTCCCCTCGCCCCCCCTTGCGCCCAAGTAGTACTGCTACCCCCTCTCTCTCGTCTCCACCCGTCCCTCTCTCTCTCTCTCTCCCTCTTCCGCACGCCCGCGGCCCGGCACGGAAATTAGGGAACCTACGCGCCTTTCCCTTTCGGGAAAACTCCTCCTCTCCCGCGGCGGCGGCGCGCGCGTGAGGCGGCGGCGGCGGCGGCGGCCTTCCGTTTCCCCTCTCTCCCCGCGGTCAGTTCCGGTGGCCGTGATTTGGTGCGGGCGGGTGTGCTGTTCCGCTGCCTGGGCCGGCGAATCCTGACGTCTCTGCTCTGTTTCTGGCTTGCAGGTAGCCCGCGCGGGACAGTGGTCCCACCTCTCGGGCCGGATTCGTGGCGCCGAGGCGGCCGCTGCGAGCGCGTGACTGTGTGGTGCCGGCCGCTGAATCGGGCGGGCTGAGTAGGAGGAGGAGGGGGATGCTGCGGTGGGCCGTTATCTTATCCCAAGCGCGTGGCTAGGTTTCGGGCGGGGATGGAAGGTGCGAGGGCGGCCGAGGCGGCCGGCGGCGGCGGCGGGGATGTGCAGATTAAGGGCGGCAAGGAGGGCGGCCAGGCCGCGCAGCAGCAGCAGCTGCCCACGGGCAGCGAGGCGGTCGAGATGCCCGCCACGCCGCTGCCGCACGCCCGCGAAATCGAGTGGTCCGAGCATTTCTCCTTCTTCAACTCCATGGGCACCGGCACCGGCACCGGCACGGACGGCGTGATGGGGCCGGCCAGCGTCGGGATGTCGCGCTCCGAGTCGTCCAGGCCCGACAGCGTCACCCAGCAGCACCGCAGCAACGCCGACGAGAGGGTGGAGGAGCTCACCGTGAGGAACTGCATCAGCTCTGAGGCTCACCAGCCTGCTGCCTCTGCCGGTGGGAGCACCGGCGGCACTGGGGACAGGCCTGCCGTTATGAGGGGCCTCTGGGGTAACTTCACGCGCATGGCGTGGAGGACCGCCGATGCCGCTAGCAGGGAAGCCTCGGCGGTCAGCCTTGGCAACGCCATGGGGTCTCACAACATTGATGCTTCTGGCAAGGGAATGCCATTTGGCCGCGGCGAAAATGGTAATACCGAGTTCAATATGTCATTTGGTAATCAGCAGCAGCAGCAGCAGCATATCTTGTCTTCACGGCTGAATCAGAGCGAGCAGCATGTCTTGTCTTCATGGCAGAATCAAAGTGAGCACCATATCTTGTCTTCACGGCTGAATCAGAGCGAGCAGCATGTCCTGTCTTCACGGCAGAATCTGAGCGAGCAGCATATCATGTCTTCATGGCCGAATCAAAGTGAGCTGCATATCCCATCTTCACGGCCGAACCAAAGCGGCCAGCATGTCCTGTCTTCACTGCCAAATCAGAGCGAGCAGCATGTCCTGTCTTCACGGCCGAACCAAAGCGGTCAGCATGTCCTGTCTTCACTGCCAAATCAGAGCGAGCAGCATGTCCTGTCTTCACGGCCGAACCAAAGCAGCCAGCATGTCCTGTATTCACGGCCGAATCAGAGCGAGCAGCATGTCCTGTCTTCACTGCCGAATCAGAGCGAGCAGCATGTCCTGTCTTCACGGCCGAATCAGAGCGAGCAACATCTCCCGTCTTCACGGCCGGATCAAAGCGAGCAGCATATCCCGTCTTCACGGCCGGATCAAAGCGAGCAGCATATCTTGTCTTCACGGCAGAATCAAAGTGAGCAGCATATCATGTCTTCACGGCTGAATCAAAGTGAGCAGCATATCCCGTCTTCACGGCCGAATCAGAGTGAGCTGCATATCCCGTCTTCACGGCCGAATCAGACCGAGCAGCATATCCCGTCTTCACGGACGAATCAAAGCGAGCAGCATATCCTGTCTTCACGGCCGAATCAAAGCGAGCAGCATGTCCTGTCTTCACGGCCGAATCAAAGCGAGCAGCATATCCTGTCTTCACGGCCGAATCAAAATGAGCAGCGGTCTGAAAGGGATAATGGTCTGAAAGTGAGTAGCTTCTCAAATAGAATTATTGACCAGATGAGGAGTAAGACTTTGACACCTTCATCTGGGCTTCAGGGTTCCCCCTTTAAGCCTGTATTGAAGGGTAAAAGGGTTACCTACCAAGGTCCACACGAGGAGATCCAAGTTCAAGCTAATGCAAGACCCAGAGCCCCTATGGATAAGATCCCTAAGATTCCTAGCTCGACACACGATTCTGTGGCCAGATTGGATGGTACACTTTTCAGCAGTGGTGGAAATGTTTCCGAATCTCAGTATGAGGGAACAAGCCTGAGGGAACTAATTAAGCCCGCGCGCCAAGCGATGAGCAAGTTTGAGAAAATGCAGTTGTTTAAGCAGATCCTTGATCATGTAGACAAATCCCATGCACAGGGTGTAACCTTACAGCATTTGCGCCCGTCGTATTTTATAATATCATCCCCAAACCAAGTAAGATATACCGGTTCTTACACTAAACAAGATTTATCAACCCCAGCCAAACCGGATATGGCTGCAGATGGTGTTTTTAACAGAAAACGATGCTTCGATCAGAAAACTTTGCACCAAGAGTGTAATGGCAATGGACATTCAATCCTGAAGTATCAGAAGGTTGGTGAACAAGGTTCTGTTGCCGTCAGGCGACCGATACATCCCTTCCGGACTGACCACAAAGGGGCCAACCAAAGTGAAGGTGCTGATCTAGGTGCTTTAGGACAGGGAAATTCTAGTTGCACCGTCGGAGGTCGTTCTAAGTTTGGCGAACCTTACTATGGTGGTAATGCATCTTATGGCCAACGTTTTCCTAATTATGGCAACCAAGAATCAGTACTTGAATTGAGGATGCTAGAAGATAGCTGGTACAGAAGCCCGGAAGAGCTGAATCAATTGAAAGGAACATCCCCATCCAACATCTACAGCCTTGGGGTTCTTTTATTTGAGGTACGTTAATTACTTTCATGACATGTCCTGAAATAGATTTGTAATGGGTTCTCTAAAGTCTAAGCACTTTGAATGCTCATAGAGGTGAGGTGAATACTATTTGGTTGCACCTCAAGAAGTCATTTTGTGGACGGTTTTACTATATCAATCTAAGTCATGTGGTTCTAATTATGCAATCTACTTATGAGATATCAACCTTTTCACACTTGTATATCATAGTGTTTCCTGCTTAATAAAAAACAGAACCGACTGGCCTGCTATTTTATTTTGTTCAACAGCAGTCTGATTGCTGAAAGCGTCTGTTGCTATATTAGTATAATCTAATTGAGTAGTGCAATTTATGTCTGAGATCATGGAATAATCTTGTTGCTTGACATGGTATTTTGGTATTACCTGCTTATCTTAGGCTGTATGAAAAGGCAGATGACTATCCTTTTTAGCCTTGCTCACCTTATATACTCAGTGTTACAGCATATTCCTCTAGGAGCTAACACATGCATCATAAACAACTGGATCCGCCTTTTACTGGAAATCTCATTTGAGTTCAGTAGCTTTTCTTGTTTACATGTAATTCTACAGATTCTATTTTCAGATGGTTAAGGTATTGAACAAGTTTATTTTTTTTACCAGCTCTTTTGCTGTTGTGAAACATGGGAGCTGCATTGTGCTGCAATGTCAGATCTTCGCCACCGGATCCTGCCTCCATTTTTTCTTTCAGAAAGTCCCAAGGAGGCTGGCTTCTGCCTTTGGCTATTGCATCCGGATCCTTTTTCTCGACCAAAAGCAAGGTGGGCATACTCAATCTCTCCTCAGCTCAAAAAGGCATTGTCTTACTGATTAGTTGGAAAAAATCAGACGTTCATTTAGTTCTATTCCGATGAATGATTGTAGTTACATTTGAGTTAAAGGAAGAGCTCCCACGGCATGGTTATTTCAATGTGTAATGAGAACTGATTATTCCCTGACATGTCCATTACCTTTGTTTGCTTCTGGTGATCTGGTCCCATATATGTACCTGTAGGACAACTATTTCTCTAATTCTACTTTCTAGAGATCTGTTCATATAATTATAGAGTGAATTTGTGGGTTTTTTTAATGTTAAGTTATTGCTTTCATGAAGGAACAACTACATGTAGATGCGTTGTTCTGATATATCAGGAATCCTTTTATCTGTAGATCGCACACAAAGATTTAGCAGTAATTCCTTTTGTATGTGTAAGATGACAAGTCTTTGCCACCTGCAAACTGGGGAAAATAGTTCCACGTCAATTTATACCTAACAGCATTTTTTCTTTTTGTCAGAGACATTCTAGAATGTGACTTGATAAATGAGGGTCGGGATTTATCGGTGTTAGATAAGGCACCAGCTGCTATCAATGAGGAGGACACAGAGTCTGGTTTGTTACTGAATTTTCTGTCTCAACTGAAAGAAGAAAAGGAGATGCATGCTGCCAAGTTATCAGCAGATCTTGCAAGCTTGCAGACTGATATTGTAGAGGCTGAGAGAAGACACTCGTTTAGGATGGGGTTCAGTTTAGAGGACATGGATGTACCAGCAAGTTCTAATGATGTGCCAGGTACTTCATCAAATGCCCTGAGAGGGGCATCGTTGTCAGGTTTGCTAACACCACCAGGCAGGTCAGGCATATACGAGGAGAGGGTGATGAAGAATTTGCAGCAGCTTGAAAATGCATATTACTCCACAAGGTCCACCATTGACACATCTGAGACTAATGTAATTAAGCGTTCCGATAATGATGCTTTGAGGGTTCGTGAAAACTTTAACCACAGTGATGCTGATGCTATGAATGGGCCAACAGACCGCCTTGGATGCTTTTTTGATGGTCTATGCAAATATGCCCGGCATAGTAGGTTTGAAGTACGAGGGATTTTGAAGAATGCTGATATACTTAACTCTCCAAATGTGATCTGTTCTTTAAGTTTTGACCGTGATGAAGAATATTTTGCTGCTGCTGGGGTTTCAAAGAAAATTAAAATATTCGAATTCGATGCTCTTTTAAATGATCGTGTTGATATTCATTATCCTATAGTAGAGATGCCTAGCAAGTCCAAGCTTAGTTGTGTCTGTTGGAATAACTATATAAAGAACTACTTGGCATCAACAGACTATGATGGCACTGTTCAGGTACGTATCTAATGGATGTGCTGTGCCATTATATGTTTCCCAAGATACTCACCACATGTTTTTTTTCCTTATCTGTAAGTATAACTTATCTGCTATGATCAAGTTGGCATACTTCCTTCCTTCATTCGTTGCATTTCTTTTACCTACCTTTGTTGTAGTGGCATCATTTATCTGATTCTGAGCTTTATATGCATATCTTGGATAATTTGATTATCTGATTCTGAGCTTTATATGCATATCTTGGATAATTTGGTGTTTTGTTATTATTTAAGTACCAACTGCTTACTTCTGGATCTAGCATAGTACTGATTGGTATGTAATGTTCTATTGATTTGGGCACCATATCCTGATAGTAGTTTCAGTTGTGGGACAAGACAATTTGTTGTCTGCCGTGCCCAAATTTTATGTTTGGGATTGTTTCTTTGTTAGCATTATGATTATGAGTTGGGAGGGACAGCACAAACTATCCCGTTATTGAAGCAAAGTACTTAAGGCTGAATCAGTGAGCTTCGCCTGGAAACAGTAAAGTGAATTGCTGTTTGAGGATAAGCATCATTTCCTTGTTGAGTTTTACCCGAAAAGCTTTAGCTGTTTAGAAAGCATGGACAATCTATACTTCAACTAGTTGTATCTGCATTCATATCCTGAAAAACTTAGTAGTGTTGGTTTTGCATCAACATTCAATAGTGCGTACACGTTTCGGTATAAAAAGCACTTGTGCCCGTCAAAATATTTTCCACTTAACTGCTAATATTTTCTCACAGTTGTCATTGCTCATTTGTTTCTTTCGGCACTGTGGCGATTCATTCCTTCTTTTATGCTTTACCTGGAAATGCACCACACATTATTACGTTACTTTTGCCATTGGTTTAATTTTCACCGTGGAATGCAGCTATGGGATGCAAGCACTGGCCAAGGATTCACACAGTTTACAGAGCATCGGAAAAGAGCTTGGTCTGTGAGTTTCTCAGAAGTGGATCCAACTAAATTGGCAAGTGGGAGTGATGATTGTTGTGTGAAAGTTTGGAATATTAACCAGGTATGTTATTTAACTCCATAACTTGTTCTGCTCCAATTTCAACAGGATAGTCTTAATTAGAGTCTGGTATTTCAAACATTCTGCTATGTTACCCTATGCTTATAGCGATCTGGAGTTAAGTATGCCACATAAAAAAGGGCTGCAGATGAAGAAATATCAAGCTCTTAAGTTGTTCATATGTGGATTGGTCTCGCGTCCCTATCTGAAATACCATAGTAGTAGTCCAGACCTTACTGGGCTGGGTTTAGGGATGCAGAATGGCGCCCGATCCGCTCCCCTCTGTAGTCAAAATAGACCGGGTTAGTTGTAGCATTTTCTTTTTGGCGATTTAGTTTAGTTCAAGTTAAGTCCCTGCTTTTGCGGGCTTATGCGGGATACCTCTCTGTATCCCTAGCTGGGCTGGCTAAAAGCTCATAAATGCAAGTTGGGCTAAGCTGTGCCCAATCCAAGACTCATTCAGTTTCCCCCTAACAACGATTGATGGCCCTGCCTTTCAGAAGAACCAGCCAAATTAACTTTGAACACTCGAGCAAGTGCAATTAACTTCTGTTCTTTTGACCATTGCTAAGAAGCAACAGTCAGCATGCCTTCAGTTACAAACTTTGGTCTTGCTTTTTGATTTACGCTTTCCCATATTCTGAATACATTTTCATGTTCCTGATACCAATTTCTCTAATTAAAGTTATGTCTTGTTGCTGATACCAGAAAAATAGCGTGGACACAATCAGAAATGTGGCCAACGTATGCTGTGTACAGTTCTCGCCATACTCCTCTCGTATGTTAGCCTTTGGCTCAGCTGATTACAAGACATACTGTTATGATCTGAGGCATACAAGGATCCCCTGGTGTACCATTTCTGGACACGGGAAAGCTGTCAGCTATGTAAGATTCTTGGATGCAGAAACGCTTATATCTGCCTCAACTGACAATACCTTGAAGATATGGGATCTCAACCGGACTAATCCTAATGGATTATCTACTAATGCTTGCAGTCTGACTTTGAGTGGTCATACCAACGAGAAGGTATAAACGGCTTACTGTATTATTTTCTTTCTCCCTTTTGGTAACCATTTTTGGAATTGGTGTGTAATCAACCTCATTTTCTCATGCAGAATTTTGTAGGCTTATCCGTTCACGATGGATACATAACGTGCGGTTCTGAAAACAATGAAGTGAGCATTATATTTAATGCATATATTTGGCTTGTCATGCTGGCACTGCACTTTGTTTAATCAAGGCACTGTTAAGCATATTGAGTTCTCTTGGGTGGAAACACTTCTTTGGAGCAGCCAATGTTATGCAAATTGATGCCCTGAGGAAAATATAATTTTCCATTATTGTGACAGTTCTCATGTACCTTGTTCCCACACACAAAAAAAGGATCTCACCCTCCCCTTGGCCCTGCTAACTTCATACATTTATAGCCTCATTCCTCCGACCTAATTAGTTAACCACCAAACCTCTAGTGTCAATGCTATTACACTTACTCTGCAACACCTCAATTTAGGTGATATATTTGTTGTTCAGGATGATTAGGTTAGATTATGCTACCTTGATGGTAACTTATTAGGAACCATTAATCATGAAAAATTCAGAATCCGAACTCATTTCACAACTTCATATTTCTGGCGGGTGAATTGTGAAGTGTGCTATTAATAAACTTTTTAGTGGAAGATCTCATTACTTGTTGGTTTGCAGGTATATTCTTACTATAAAAGCTTTCCCATGCCAATAACTTCTCACAAGTTTGGTTCAATTGATCCAATAACCGGACAAGAGACCAATGATGATAATCAGCAGTTTGTGTCGAGCGTTTGCTGGAGAGGAAGGTCGAATATGGTGGTGGCCGCCAACTCTAGTGGAAGCATCAAAGTCCTTGAGCTTGTTTGAATGATCTGTTGAGCAAGTTACAGGATGAGAATATCTGAATGGCCGTGATTGCCATGTTTCTTTGGTGACCATATGTTTCCTCAAGCGTTCTTCCTTGCCAACAAACAACTATGCATCAACACATATCGAGGCTGGGCAACAAAGCGGTGGAAACACACCTGTGCACTTGAAGCAACATACAACCCTGGCCGTTGATGTTTGCTTGAAACTCCCAATGAAGTGTGCAACTGGAGGGAGTGAAAGGCCTCGGCTACTCTGAAAGGTAAACTTTGTAAGGCGCTTTGACATAGTACTAGTCAGCATCTCGGCGAGGGCCTAGGGCTAGGTTTCTGTACAGATTTATGTATGGGCTTCAAGGGCCGTGTATTTACTTTTGAGCTAGAGCCTTACATGCTATGTTGGCCCGATCCGATCCGCATCTCACGGGAATCGACGCAGTTTTGATGTGCAACGACTAACAGTCTAGTATGAAGGTCAAAGCAAAGCTGCGGAAGGTGACATTGTTGTTTGAAGGAGTTGATCACGCATCCTGATGTGTGCGAGTGATGCAACGAGGGTTTGTCTATGCCTATTATTTTTTGTAGTCCCCTTTATTTGAATGAATAGAGTAATATACATATGAATATATGTGATTACTGTATATAACAATATACCTTCCCGAGTTCAGAAATTCCCGCGTCGAAGGGAAGAAAAGCGAATGAACGATTTGGGCAGGGAATGCAATAGTCTATGTATGAGTTTTGGTTGTTGCTGATAGTTGTGTAAGTAACGCTTCTGTCTCCCGGGACCGACAAAAACCTATTTGTGTCATGTATGTCGTGATTTCCTTTGATAACTGTATCTTAATGTAAGAATAGGCTCTACTGACTTGGTTCCAGTGGGAGAGTCGATCATATGGCCAATTCATTAGTTTGTTCTGCGGAGAAGCATAATGATGATGTCGGTTTCAAACGGCGGCGAATGCTGCAATCGTTTCTGAAATCAAATGAGACTAGTATGGATTAATAAGGCCATACATTTGTCGCCGACACAACCTAAGAGCAAAACAGAAACGAGGTTCAGGTCAAGTACCCTCTTGGTGTAGTTTTCAGAGAGCAGTACTGTATTTTTTTAGAAGTTGCGGGACTCCGATTCGCTAAAAAGGTAAAAGAGAGTCTAAAAAGAGACTTGGATAACCACGAGGCCCACACATGCTCGCCAATGTCATCACTTTTTCTCAGGCAAGCGACTTCAGAAACCTGTTCTTGATCTGGATAAATTGCGGTACTCATAGAAGGAGTAATATCATACTGTACTAGTATATTCTAGTAGTACTACAATGCGTCGCCCTATTCTTCGTCCTCAGTTTTTCCTCCGTCTTCTCTTATATATATATATATATATATATATATATATATATATATATATATATATATATATGTTGCCTTCTGAAAGAAAAATGCTGCAGCAATTTACAGCATTAAAATGAAAATAAAAGCGATAAGAACACTATTCACAGGAATAAGAGACAAATAACAACGTGAACAAATGACATTCCAACTATACCTGTCTCCTTTAGAACCCCCGGGCTATCCAAACATAGCACAAGCACATGGGTACACCCAATTTTTTCGTGTTGCTACAAAAGCTATGCATAAGCACTTGCCAATATTAGGGAAGAGTGACAGGAACCGGTAACAAAAATAGGCAGCTGCCCATGGATAGATTCAAGTGTGTCTTCCCCACGAGGCCTCCTAGCTAGCCACCACCATTGCAATCTTTTCCTCCACGCAGGGGAGGAAGAAGAAGCAGCTGAATTTAACCGGACCAACCAAGGAAGAAAGAGCCGTCGAGAGCGATGGCGAGCAAGGCCCACCTCTCCTTCCTGCTCCTCGCGGTCGTCGCGGCCTCCCTCGCCGGCCCGTCCGCCGGCATTTTCCACATCGTCGGCGCCGGCAAGGGGTGGCGCATCGCCCCCAACCAGACCTACTACGCCGACTGGGCCCGCACCAGGGACATCCACGTCGGCGACAAGCTCAGTAAGTTTGCTCGCTAGCTAGTATACGTAGTTCGTTGTTCGCTCCCCTTCTTCTCCTCGCCGCCGGCCGGCCGGCCGGACGTTCTTGACGTGGCCGCCGGCGTGGGTGCACGCAGTGTTCCTGTACCGGAGCGGGGTGTACGACATCGTGCAGGTGCCGACCAAGGAGCTGTTCGACGCGTGCAGCATGGACAACGTCACCATGCGGTACCAGCTCGGCCCCACCATCATCAAGCTCGACACGCCCGGCCCGCGCTACTACTTCTGCGGCGTCGGCGAGCACTGCGAGGGGGGCCAGAAGGTCGCCGTCAACGTCTCCGGCGACGCCGCCGCCCCGCCACCGCCACCGCCACCGCCACCGCCACCGCCACCGCCACAGCCGCCGCGGCCCCGAGGCGCCCGCCGCAGCAGCGCTGCCGCCGGCGTCGTCGGTAGCGCAGGGGGAGGCCGCGCTGGCGTCGTCCATGGCGCAGGCGGAGGCCGAGCAGGCGTCGTTGACGGCGCAGGACGAGGCCGCTCAGGCGTCGTCGACGGCGCAGGCGGAGGCCGCTCAGCCGTCGTCGATGGAGCAGGTGGAGCCCACGCAGGCGTCGTCGACGGCGCAGGAGGAGCTCGCGCAGGCGTCGACGATGGAGGTGGACCCCGCGAAGCTTGTGGACGCCAAGAAGAAACTATAGGGAACATGTATGGCATGCGTATACTATGTATTTACCCAGTATATGTATTTTTGCCGCACAAGTACAATAGCCCTCGATCTGGGCTTGGATCGATGTATTTTCATTTTTCATTTTTGGGGTCGATGTATTTACGCTCATACTAAGCCACGGCGCAATTGGATCGTATGTATGTACATCGGTTTGGTGTAGGTACGTACATACAAGGCGGCCGTGTACAGTAGTTTTTTTTTTTGAATGATTTGAAATATGGCCGCAGTATGTATCATTTCGGTTCACCGTATCACCTATACTACTACTCCTAGATGTGTGTGTTTCCACATTTCTTGAGGTCTGTTAATTTTCGGGAGATTGTGATTCTTTTTCAAGGAAATGAGATTGTAAGTTTTTTTTTATCCTCGTCTTGTTCCGACATTCTATGAGAGTATCACAACGAGAAAAAGAAGTTCTTCACCGGAAAAAGAGAGGCCGAGATTGCAATCTGTGAAGAGTTCCCGTGAAAAGTGTCTAGTACTTTTTTCCGGGAAAAGTGTCCACTTCTTGATCTATGGCCGAGATGAAAACCTGAAATCTATCACTCTCTCTATCTCCTGCTTACCCAAAGTGAAAATCTTCTTCAGTATATATGTTTGATGGGTTTGGAAAACTTGGATTGATAATGACATACATTAATTGCACCGATGTCGTCACACCATAAAAATGAAAAGGGTGTCTTTGACTGAAATATTCCAAGGTCCTACCGCACATAATGCAATTAAACTAAATCACTTCAACCTGGGCTTTGCACTTCTGTCAGCAACCTTACATCTGGCTTCTGCGCTTGAGCAAGATATGGTTGGTTGTTTTCTCGGATGGTTCAGTATCACATTCGAGCCAACAAAAAAAGGTTGCAAAGCCCCTGTCCTCAGCCGTCTAATTATTGCATTTGTAATGCCAAGGATAAGGCGCAATTCATTTTCATGAGAACTCTAACACACTTCCTCCACGAAAGAGATACTACCTCCGTTCCCAAATAATTGTCTTTCTAGCCATCTCAAATAGACCACAACATACGGATGTATGTAGACATGTTTTAGAGCGTAGATTCACTCATTTTGTTCCGTATGTAGTCATTTGTTAAAATCTCTAGAAAGACAATTATTTAGGAACGGAGGGAGTACATGGCTTGCATTGCATGAAATTGTGACGATAATGCCATCAACTTAAACCAACGTAGTCCGCTTCAGTGCCAGAAAGTCCATTCAAATGCCCATGCCAAACAATTAATCTTGTATGGTTTTGGATTTTATGAACACATATTGGTTAGCATGAACTATGGATATAAATTGTTATGCATTTCAAAGGCAGGCTGACCAGAGATATTGTCATGTAATAAGATATGAACTGGAATTGTCGATATTTGCAATTAGAGCAATAAAAGCAGTATTGATACTCTCAATGTCAATTGCCATCATAGAAATAACTACATAGCCGGCCTGGAGCTTTTCACATGGCATCTCTGTTTTCGAGTCGAGCGACTAGTCGCGACTAGTCGTCGACTAGTCGACGAGTCGCAAGAGCAGGGGCGACTCGGGCTGGCGACTCGACTCCTCGCATGAGTCGAGCGACTAGTCTCGACTAGTCACGACTAGTCGCCATAAGTGAGTCGAACGACTCAGTTTTTTTAGGCCCCCAACAGTTTTTTGTATTGCTTGGCCCATCAGCCCATGCCAGCCCTGGAAACATATAGATCGATCCATCCCCCCTCACCCTGACCTAACCCTCTCCCTGGCGGCTGCCTTCCCTTCTCCCCTGGTTGCTGCTGGTGGTGTGCTCCTCCCCTCCTTCTCTGGTTGTTGCTGCTGCTGTGCTCCTCCACTCCTCCCCTGGTTGATGCTGCTGCTGTTGTGCTCCTCCACTCCTCCTGTAGCGACCAGATCTCAAACAGTCTGATCTCTGTGCTCAGTGTCATCCCTGGATCAGTAATGCTGACACCACACAGTACTCGAAGGATTTATAACAGAGTAGCAATCACACACTTATTACAATCGAGTGTCTCAAGAGAGAACTTAATAAAATAAATATGGATTAAGGCCATCTAATACGGTAACGGCGGAAGGCTTGGAAGAAAAAGCGAGTCCATCAACTCCAACGGCATCACTGAGTATAGAACCACGACCTATGCACCTTAATCGTCGTCTGAAAAGTCTGCAACATGAAACGTTGCAGCCCGAAAACGGGTCAGCACATGGAATATGCTGGCAATGTAACACATAGAGAATAATGGAATGAATAGCCTATACTACATGCATATATGGCTGGTGGAAAGCTCTATGGTTACAGTTTTGCATAAAGCCAATTTTTCCCTACTGCAAAGGAATACATTTATTTAACTATCATGGTGGTTGTGAAACATTGAGAATGGTTGACAGCATTCTCAATCCCAATTAAAAAGTACTCATTAAACCCAACAATGTTAATTAGAAGTAACATGATGAGATTCACATGATATCCAGGTACTAGATACTCAAGATTGTCCATAACCGGGGACACGGCTAACCATGATTAGTTTATACACTCTGCAGAGGTTTGCGCACTTTTCCCCACAAGACTCGATCGCCTCCGTTGGATTTCTCGCACTACATGATGTTTGAGAAACGGATGACCGAGACATAGTCTTTCAGAAGCACTAGCACCTTACATGTGGGTAGACCGGTACACCTACTTTCCCCTACATCTGCTAGTCTACTCGTAAGAGTTCGCACAACTTAATCAACTATGCCAGAGCCCATAATGGCTTGTGGCTGCACACGGAAGTTTCTAGTATGAATAATCTCATGATCCCTTTGAGCCCGGGTGGCGGTCCAAGAAATACAGCAAGTCTGATAGAAACCAGTGCCTCAATCCACCCAGGATGTGTGTTTAAGTTGCCACCTTAAATAAACCATTAAATAACAATCTCACATCTGTCATGGATACACTCACCCAATCCACGTCTACTAGCATAGCATAGCATAATAAGCAAACGTAGAAGTAACTCCCAAGGGTTTATAATAAAACAGGTAATAGGTACTACCTCAACTACTTCCCATAACCCACAATTTAATTAGATCCTAATCATGCAAGTGTTTGAGGATAGATCTAATGCATAAAAACTGGGTATGAGAAAAGGTATGATCAAAGTGTTACTTGCCTTGCTGATGATCCGCGAAACCTAGAGACCCGAAGTAACAGGCGGCGCACTCCGGGTAATATATCGCAGACAAACAAACAAGCATACAATAAGTACTCATCTAATGCACAGGTAAAACTCAAATAGATCTAACCAGATAGTTCAACTTAAGAACTCCGGTTTGCAAAAAGAATCAAATCAAACGAAGCAACAAAAGTCAAACGGCGAAAGAAAACAGCTTCGTTTTACTATTCTGGATCTAAGTCAAATTTTACAGTAGCAAAAACTTGTTTAAGTAGATTATTCGGAAAGAGGGTTTCGAGACGAAACTCCAGGCGCTTGAATCGCCTGATTCCGATAAACGAGAGAAAAGTTATACTAAAACAAAAATCGGATCTGAAATCGCGATCAGAAAAATCGCGGATTAAATCCGAGAAAAAGAAAAAAACGACGAACAGATTCGAACGGAAAAAAAATTAAAAAAACCAAAAAAAACCGATCGGTTTTTTTTAAAAACCGGCACGGAAATCGAGGCGGCGGCGAACCTCGGGCGGCGTGCGGCGACTCATCAATGCATGCGGCATGCAAGGCGGCAATGGTCAAGGCTAGGGTTTCGCTCAAGTGGGCTCGGGTGGGCTGAGGCGCCGGGCGGCTTTATACAGCGCCCGAGCGGAGTCCCGCTGGTCGCCCAGTAAAGCGGTGTGTTTTTTTTAATAAAACACTACGAGCAGAAAAAAAATCAAAAGAAGTACTAAACGGACTCCAAAAATCCCGAAATAAATTTTCCCCGGCTTCTAAAATCAAGCCGGATTTAATGAACATTTAGTTGGGGCCTAAATGCAATTTTGAAAAACACGTATTTTTCCTAAATTCAAATAAAAAGGCGAAAAACTCCAAAATAAAATCTTATTTGATTTTATTATTAAATCTTCATTACTTCTTTATTTTGGGAAAGTCATTTTATTCCCTCTCTCATATTTTTGTAATAGAAATAATTGAAGATAAAATAAATAAAACCAAAGGATCCTATTTTCAAAATTTGAGAAAACTCAAATTTGAAAATAACGAAAATCCCCAACTCTCCCCGTGGGTCCTTGAGTTGTGTAGAATTTTCTAGGATCGAGCAAAAATGCAATGAAAAATATGATATGCAATGATGCTCTATGTATAACATTCCAAATTGAAAATTTGGGATGTTACAAACCTACCCCCTTAAGATGAATCTCGCCCTCGAGATTCGGGTTGGCTAGAAAATAGGTGAGGTGGTCCTTAAGCAAATCTTCCTCTCGCTCCCGGTGGCTTCATCCTCGGTGTGGTGGCTCCACCGAACTTTGCAAAACTTAATGACCTTGTCAAGGGTGACTCTGCTGGCATACTCCAGAATCTTAACCGGTTTCTCCTCATAGGTCAAATCATCATTCAACTGAATCGCTTCTAGTGGCACGGTATCTCTCAATGGTATTTCAGCCATCTCTGCGTGACACTTCTTCAACTGAGAAACATGAAACACATCATGGACTCCTGACAATCCTTCGGGTAATTCTAACTTGTACGCAACTTCTCCCATGCGTTCCAAAACACGATAAGGTCCTACAAATCGGAGCGCTAACTTTCCCTTAACTCCAAAACGCTTAACTCCTCGAAGTGGCGATACACGAAGATAAACTCTGTCTCCGACTTCGTATTCCGTCTCCTTGCGTTTTGAATCCGCATAGCTTTTCTGTCTTGACTGGGCTACCTTGAGCCTATCGCGAATCAACTTTACCTTCTGTTCAGACTCCTTAATCAGATCCGGTCCAAACAACTGGCGGTCTCCAACTTCATCCCACAACAACGGGGTCCTGCACCTTCTTTCGTACAAGGCTTCGAAAGGTGCCATCTTCAGACTGGTTTGGTAACTGTTGTTGTAAGAAAACTCTGCATACGGCAAATTATCATCCCAACTTGATCCATAATCCAAAGCACAAGCTCTAAGCATATCCTCCAAAATCTGGTTGACTCTCTCGGTTTGTCCATCTGTGCATCAGGATGGAAAGTCGTGCTAAACTCCACCGGTTCCCAAAGTTTCGTGCAACCGCTTCGTAACTTTGAGGTAAATTGGGTTCCTCTATCAGATACGATACTCCTTGGAACTCCATGCAAGCATACAATCCTGGTCATGTATATCTTAGCCAATTTGGCACTGCTGTAAGTAGTCTTTACTGGAATGAAATGAGCTACCTTCGTCAAACGATCGACTACAACCCAAATTGAGTCATCGCCTGAACGAGTCCTGGCCAATCCCGTGATGAAATCCATACCTAGTTTATCCCACTTCCATTCGGGTATAGGCAATGGCTGTAACAATCCTGCTGGCTTCTGATGTTCTGCCTTCACTTTCTGACATACATCACAAACTGCTACGTACTCTGCAATATCCTTCTTCATTCCGGTCCACCAGAAAGTATTCTTCAAATCCAAATACATCTTGGTATTTCCTGGGTGAATCGAATATGGTGAATTATGTGCCTCTTGTAGAATCAGCTTCCTGATCTCCGGGTCATTGGGCACATAAACACGGTCCACAAACCATAGAGTATCGTGCTCATCCTCACGAAATCCCTTAGCCTTTCCTTCGCTCATTTTCTCCTTTATAGAGGCAATCTCCTTGTCAGTCTTCTGAGCTTCCCTGATCTTGTCCATCAATGTTGACTGAATCTCCAATGCTGCTACATAGCCTCTCGGAACTATTTCCAAACATAGCTCTCGAAGATCTTCGGCTAACTCCTTTGGTATTACTCCCGTCATTATTGTGTTGACGTGACTCTTACGGCTTAACGCGTCTGCTACAACGTTAGCCTTTCCGGGGTGATAATGCAATCTCATATCATAATCTTTGATGAGTTCCAACCATCTCCTCTGCCTGAGATTTAGCTCCTTCTGCGTGAAGATGTACTTCAAACTCTTGTGATCCGTATACACCTCACAATGATTTCCAATGAGGAAATGTCTCCATGTTTTCAACGCATGCACTACGGCTGCTAACTCCAAATCATGCGTAGCATAATTTAGCTCATGAGGCTTAAGCTGTCGTGAAGCATACGAAACAACTCTTCCCTCCTGCATAAGCACTGCTCCAAGTCCTCGACGTGAAGCATTGCAATATACCTCAGAATCCTTGGTCTGATCTGGCAGAATTAACACTGGTGAGGTAACCAAACGTTTCTTCAACTCTTGGAAACTAGATTCACACTCCTCGGTCCAAATGAACTTGGTATCCTTCTTTAATAATTCTGTCATAGGCTTCGCAATCCTTGAGAAATTCTCTATGAATCTCCGGTAGTATCCTGCTAGTCCAAGGAAACTCCGGATCTCTCCAACTGTTGTTGGCGCTTCCCAGTTTGTTACGGTGACAACTTTAGTGGGGTCTACTGCTATACCTTCTCCGGATATAACATGTCCAAGAAATCCAACTTCCTTCAACCAAAACTCACACTTGTTGAACTTGGCATATAACTGATGTTCTCTGAGCTTCTCGAGTACCAAACGCAAATGCTCCTTATGTTCCTCTTCATTCTTCGAGTAAACCAAAATATCATCAATGAACACCACGATGAACTTATCCAAAACTCCATAAACACTTTGTTCATCATGTTCATAAAATAGGCAGGTGCGTTAGTCACACCAAATGACATAACGGTGTACTCATGCAGCCCGTACCTGGTGGTAAAAGCCGTCTTAGGTATATCCTGCTCTCGAATCTTCAACTGATGGTACCCTGATCACAAATTGATCTTTGAAAACACCTTAGCTCCTTGCAACTGGTCAAACAAGTCATTGATCATCGGTAACGGGTATTTGTTCTTAATGGTCACTTCATTCAATCCTCGATAATCAACAACCATTCTTAATGATCCATCCTTCTTCTCCACTAGAAGTACTGGTGATCCCCAAGGCGAAGAACTTGGGCGAATAAAACCAGTAACTCCTTAATCTGCTTCTTAATTTCCTCCAAATCTTGGGCTGGCATCCTATACGGTCTCTTAGATATCGGCCCGGTGCCTGGCAGTAGTTCAATCAGAAACTCAATGTCCCTATCCGTGGCATGCACGCAACTCTTCCGGAAACACGTCCGGGTAATCCCTTACCACTGGTACTTCCTCCTGCACAACTCCTGATAAGGAATTTACATGTGCTCTCCTCGGCTCATGCCGTGATACATACTTGATTCTCCTTCCTTCTGGTGTGGTAAGCAAAATTGACTTACTGGCGCAATCTATGTTCCCTCCATACTTCGATAACCAATCCATGCCTAATATAACATCCAATCCTTGGGATTCCAATATGATTAAATCCGTTGGGAAAACATGCCTCCCTATACTTAATGGCACTTGAAAACATCCTTGACTTGCCATATACTCCGTTCCCGGCGAGCTTACTAACATGGGTGTCTTAAGGGTTTTAGTGGGCAGGCTAAACTTATCCGCAAATCCCCTTGATATGAATGAATGCGATGCACCAGTATCAAAAAGAACAACTGCAGTAAATGACTTAACCAAAAACTTACCTATTACTGCATCTGGCTGAGCTTCAACCTCCTCCATGGTAACGTGGTTCACTTGTCCTTTGTTGAACGGGTTCGTCTTCTTTCCTGAGCTTCCATTGCCATTTCCATTCTGGCCTTCTGGACACTCGTTTGCATAATGCCCAGTCTTGAGGCACTTAAAGCAAGTAACGTGGCTCAGGTCTACCTTGGATGGTGTTGACGGGTTGGTGCGGTTCTGTCCATTGCTTCCTCCATTCCCGTTCCCATTCTTGGTGCCATTATGATTGTGAGAGCTACTTCCTCCATGGGTATGCTGAAACTGTCCTCCTGGCTTCGGGGTAAAGCGAAGTTTCACGAGCTCCGAGTTATTCTTCCCCTGTCCATACTTCCTCTTGCGATTTTCAATCTGCTACTGCTTTCCTTCTATCATAAGCGCACGATCTACCAACTCCTGGTAGTTATTGAAGGTGGCTACCATCAACTGCATGCTCAGCTCATCATTCAGTCCTTCTAGAAACTTCTCCTGCTTAGCTGCGTCCGTAACAACGTCATCTGGGGCATAACGTGCTCGCTTACTAAAATCATCTACATACTGGCCAACTGTCCGTCCTCCTTGGCGCAAGTTGCAAAACTCACGCTTCTTCATGGCCATAGCTCCTGCTGAAATATGGGCAATACGGAAAGCTTGTCAAATCGATCCCATGTGACGGTGTCTCTGTGGTAAGTGGTCAGTAAATTCTCCCACCATGTTGCCGCGGGTCCTTCAAGCTGGTGTGTGGCAAACTCCACCCTTTCTCCATCTGTACATCCTGCAGTGGTCAACTCCCTCCCTATCTTACGGAGCCAATCATCTGCAACAATCGGCTCGGTGCTACTGGAAAACACCGGCGGATTCAGCCTTAAGAAACGGGTCAAATGGTCAACAGGTGGTGGTGGCGGTGGGTTGTTGTTGTTGTTGTTGTTGTTGTTGTTGCCTTGGTTCTGTACCAATGTTTGAATCAAGGCATTCTGCTGCTGAATCAACTGAGTGATCTCCGGCAGGAAAACAAATCCGGGGTCGCGTCTCGGAGGCATCTGAGGGGTTTAAAGAAAAGACGAGAATTTAGAATAGAATGAGGTCTAGAGAGAAACACTACCCATATGCACATGAGAAAAAGCACACAATATCACTCCAATCAATTCAAACAAGGGCATACAACGGTCTATCTATCGTTACAAAGTGCTGAACTAAAACTACTATAACATGGGGGTAATCTACTACTGTTATGGTGGTCAACTAGAAAAACTGCTCTGAAGAAGACTCCATGATATCTGCTCCAGCTTCATCTTCGTAATCATCATCACTAGGGTCGGAATCGGTGTCGTCGATGATGATGTAGTTCTCTGGACAAGTGCTATCTTCATCTCCTCCTCCGGGTGCTGAATTTCCCATGAGTTCTTAAATCTTCTCCTTAAGATCGCCGTTTTGTCCCACTAGAGCTACAATCTCCTCCATGTAGTCCTTGCGAGTGGCTTTCAGTTCTCCTTCTAGTTCGATAATCTTGGCTTTTGCTGTCTTCAACTCCATCATGTCTGCGCACATCTGGTTCTCCTGGCGTCGAATGTGCTGGTTTAACTGCTGGATGAAAGCCGCAATGGATCGATCCTTCTTAGTGCCAACTATCTCCCATTGTTCATATCGGCGCCCGCAAATCTGGTAGATAGTATCCTTGAGGTCTTCTTTGTAAATTTCTCCAATGCGCCCCATGGTTATATGGGCTGCCATACTCTTTCCCAGACTACAAGTTGGTGCATTGAAAACACTCTCTATGGGCTCCGTGATTGGCGCAAACGTCCTTCCGGGAACATGAGCTTGAATCTTCCAGCGCTCTTCTTCGGGTAAAGTGGAATTGTAGGTCCCGGTGAAGCTTGGTAATCCGATGTTAAGGTACTTAGTGACTTCCTTCGTGTCGTCCAAAGGGTGTATCCTGATCCGGTGAGTGAACTTGATCCTCGCTTAGTCATCCTAAAGAGTAGAAAAGATGAGGAGTCGAAATGAGAAGAGAGAGTAGTGATCTAGGGCTTTAGCTTAATGGTCGTGTCCTACAATCGGCGTGCTCGATACCATCTTTGTAGCGACCAGATCTCAAATAAGATGATCTCGTGCTCGATGTCATCCTGGATCAAGAATGCCGACACCACACAAGACTCGAAGGATTTATAACAGAGTAGCAATCATACACTTATTACAATCGAATGTCTCAAGAGAGAACTTAATAAAATAAATATGGCTTAAGGCCATCTAATACGATAACAATGAAGGCTTGGAAGAAAAGCGAGTCCATCAACTCCAACGGCATCACCGAGTATAGAACCACGACCTATGCACCTTAATCATCGTTTGAAAAGTCTGCAACATGAAACGTTGCAGCCAAAACGGTCAAGACATGGAATATGCCGACAATGTAACACATAGAGAATAATGGAATGAATAGCCTATACTACATGCATATATGGCTGGTGGAAAGCTCTATGGTTACAGCTTTTGCATAAAGCCAATTTTTCCCTACTGCAAAGGAATAAATTTATTTAACTATCATGGTGGTTGTGAAACATTGAGAATGGTTGACAGCATTCTCAATCCCAATTAAAATGTACTCATTAAACCAAACAATGTTAATTAGAAGTAACATTATGAGATTCACATGATATCCAGGTACTAGATACTCAAGATTGTCCATAACCGGGGACACGGCTAACCATGATTAGTTTATACACTCTGCAGAGGTTTGCGCACTTTTCCCCACAAGACTCGATCGCCTCCGTTGGATTTCTCGCACTACATGATGTTTGAGAAACGGATGACCGAGACATGGTCTTTCAGAAGCACTAGCACCTTACATGTGCGTAGACCGGTACACCTACTTTCCCCTACATCTGCTAGTCTACCCGTAAGAGTTCGCACAACTTAATCAACTATGCCAGAGCCCATAATGGCTTGTGGCTGCACACGGAAGTTTCTAGTATGAATAATCTCATGATCCCTTTGAGCACGGGTGGCGGTCCAAAGAAATACAGAGCAAGTCCTCGATAGAAACCAGTGCCTCAATCCACCCGGATGTGTGTTTAAGTTGCCACCTTAAATAAACCATTAAATAACAATCTCACATCTGTCATGGATACACTCACCCAATCCACGCCTACTAGCAT
The DNA here is from genome assembly GCA_021605205.1 of Aegilops longissima. Classification (NCBI taxonomy): domain Eukaryota; kingdom Viridiplantae; phylum Streptophyta; class Magnoliopsida; order Poales; family Poaceae; genus Aegilops; species Aegilops longissima. Next base: position 645,717,338 of record CM038676.1, on the reverse strand, counting down.
AGCATAGCATAATAAGCAAACGAGAAGTAACTCCCAAGGGTTTATAATAAAACAGTAATAGGTACTACCTCAACTACTTCCCATAACCCACAATTTAATTAGATCCTAATCATGCAAGTGTTTGAGGATAGATCTAATGCATAAAAACTGGGTATGAGAAAAGGTATGATCAAAGTGTTACTTGCCTTGTCGATGATCCGAAACCTAGAGACTCAAGTAACAAAGCGCGCACTCGGGTAATCTATCACGCACAAACAAACAAGCATACAATAAGTACTCATCTAATGCACAGGTAAAACTCAAATAGATCTAACCAGATAGTTCAACTTAAAAACCCCGGTTTGCAAAAAGAATCAAATCAAACGAAGCAACGAAAGTCAAACGGCGGAAGAAAACAGCTTCATTTTACTAATCTAGATCTAAGTCACATTTTACAGAAGCAAAAACTTGTTTAAGTAGATTATTCGGAAAGAGGGTTTCGAGACGAAACTCCAGGCGCTTGAATCGCCTGATTCTGATAGACGAGTGAAAAGTTATACTAAAACGAAAATCGGATCTGGAATCGCGATCAGAAAAATCGCGGATTAAATTCAAGAAAAAGAAAAAAAAACGACGAACAGATTCGAATGGAAAAAAATAAAAAATAAAAAAATAAAAAAAACCGAAGAAAACCGATCGGTTTTAAAAAAAGGCACAAAAATCGAGGCGGCGGCGAACCTCGGGCGGCGTCTTGGCGACTCTGGCCTTGGTGGCAAGGCAAGGTCATGGCTAGGGTTTCGCTCAGGCGGGCTCGGGTGGGCTGAGGCGCCGGGCGGCTTTATATAGCCCGGCGGAGTCCCGCTGGCACGGCCGTAAGGCGGTGCACGTTTTTTAATAAAACATTACGCTAGAAAAAATTCAAAAGAAGTAATGAACGGACTCCAAAAATCCCGAATAAATTTTCCCGCTTCTAAAATCAAGCCGGATTTAATGAACATTTATTTGGGGCCTAAATGCAATTTGAAAACGCGATTTTCCTAAATTCAAATAAAAGGCGAAAAACTCCGAAATAAAATCTTATTTGATTTTATTATTAAATCTTCATTATTTCTTTATTTTGGGAAATTCATTTTATTCCCTCTCTCATATTTTTGTAATAGAAATAATTGAAGATAAAATAAATAAAATCAAAGGATCCTATTTTCAAAATTTGAGAAAACTCAAATATGAAAATAACGAAAATCCCCAACTCTCCCCGTGGGTCCTTGAGTTGTGTAGAATTTTCTAGGATCGAGCAAAAATGCAATGAAAAATATGATATGCAATTATGCTCTATGTATAACATTCCAAATTGAAAATTTGGGATGTTACACCTCCCCTGGTTAATGCTGCTGCTCTTGTGCTCCTCCACTCCTCCCCTGGTTGCTGTTGCTGCTGTGTGCTCCTCCCCTGGTAAGTACTATCCTGTTGGACCTCTAGTGTTTCTGGTTGTTAGCTTAGGGCTTGATTTGGTGAGGAAAACAACTAAGTGGAGTTATCTTTCCTTCTATCATAGATTCACAAAGAAGCACCATGTCCTCCCACCAGAGATATCCCAAGTTGTTCGATCAGCTCAAGTCTGCGAAGAAGAAGTCGATGAGCACTATGATCCATTCAAAGATCCTAAGAGGAGGCCAACAAAGAGCAAGGATCCAGCATGGAAATATGCATTCTGGCCAGATCTTAACAAGAGATTGTTGCTGCAATGTAATTTGTGTGGCAAGCAAATTACCTCTGGACCTTGTAGGATGAAGAAAACCTTGCTGGGGGGGTTTACAATTGTGAGTATGTGCACCAAAACAACCCCTAAAATTCGAAAGGAGATGCACGACTACTTGAGGACTCACTCATTCCGTTTCAAAAATCTTGATGAAGATGAAGGTGGTGAAGAAGATGGTGAAGAAGGTGCTGAACAAGAGAAGTGTGCAGAAGTTCAAGAGCTTCCAACTCCAACTCCAATGCCTCCACCAAAAGGAAATCGAGGGGACTACTCATTTGGCAACGACGGTGGCAAAGAAGCAAGGAAAGTCCATTGCGATCAGATTCGGAAGACACCTAAGAGGTGGTTGCTGAGAGACATATGTTAAAGGGCACTCAAAAGACCATGAAGGATTACAGCAAAAAAGACAAAGGAGCAAAAGATGAAGTAGATGGTCATGTAGCTGACTTTTTGTATGAGAATTGCCTTCCACTCAATATTGTTAATTCAAGGAGTTGGGAGATTCTATTGGAGTCTATAGGGCAGCATGGCTCGATTATATATCTCCTACTTATCATCAAGTGAGGGAACCATTGCTTGAGAAGGCAAAGATCAAGACCGACAACTTGAAAGGGAAGCATGAAGTTGCATGGAAAGAATATGGTTGCTCACTCATGTCGATGGTCGGACGGACATGACCGGGTGGCACTTGATCAACTTCCTTGTCAATAGTCCGAAGGTACCTTCTTCTTAGGGACAGCCAATGTTTCTTCTGAAACAGTTGATGCAAATCTGGTGGCAAAGCTGTTGAGCGAACAAATTGATGCAATTGGCCCTGAATTGGTAGTCCAAGTAGTTAGCGATAATGGGTCTAACTACAAGGCAACCGGTAGACTTCTAATGGAAAAGTATCCTACAATGTATTGGACACCTTGTGCTGCCCACTGTTTGGATCTTATGCTAGAGGACATTGGGAAGATCAAAGAGTTCAGCCGTTGCATTGCTAAAGCAAAGAGAACAACGAGATTTATTTATGCCCATGGAAAGGTTTTTGATTTAATGAGAAGCTTGAATGGTAAGCAAGAAATTGTGAGGCCTGGAGCAACTCGTTTTGCTACGTCATTCCTTACTTTGGCAAGCATGTGGAAGCAAAGGCAAACATTGAAAACTCTCTTTGTTAGCCCACAATGGTATGCAAACAGATTAAAGGACATCGAAGGAGGGAAGGCGGGTGAAGCAACTATGATCTCCGTGTCATTTTGGCAATCGGTGGAGCATTGCATGAGAGCTTCACAACCACTTCTTAGAGCTTTGAGGATCGCTGATGGTGATGAGACTCCGGCTATGGCAGAAATGTGGGCAGCCATGGATTTTGCAAAGACACACATAAAGGAAGCTTTGGCACATAAGCCAAACCTCCTAGGTCAAGTGGTAGCTATTGTTGATAAGAGGTGGGACAATCAGATGGAACAAAAGCTACATGGGGCTGCTTTGTTCTTGAACCCAAATAAGTTCTTTGCCATTAAGGAGTCCAACAGAAGACAAGCTGCCCGTCTCCGTTCAACGTTCAATGATGTGCTATGGAAGATGGTGCCCGATGATGAGCAGCAAACAACTATTAGTAGGGAAGCTGACGACTATGAGCTGGAGAGTGAATGTTTCTCGAAGCCATTGTCAATTAAAGACCGTGACAAAAAAAGCCCTCGTAAGTATAAATTTTATGGCAGCTTGTGTCTTCTTGTTCAGCTCAATTACTCCACTAATTGCTGGTTATTATGGCCTTCTCTTTAATGTGGGACTTCTTGGTTTTGTAGTTCTTTGGTGGAATGCTTATGGTGGCCTTACTTTTGACCTCCAAACTCTTGCAAAGCGAATCATTAGTCTATGTTGTTTAGCATCCGGCTGCGAGCGCAATTGGAGTGTATTTGCTCATGTAAGTAGCCATTAGTCGGCTGGTTTGATAGGCTAATTGCAGCAGCTTCTCACATATTTGTGTGCTTGCAGATCCACACCAAAGGGAGAAACCGTCTAGAGTACAAGAGATTGAACAAACTATCATATGTCTCGTACAACCGGAAAATGGAAGCTAGGTTTCAGAATCTGCGTGAGCAAGGCTCCAAAGCAAAGAAATCTAGTCCACTTGTCCTAGAAGAATTTGAATGGGATAATGAATGGGTTGATATCAATGCTGAAATGGTACATGAAGATCAAGCTCAAGTCATGGACGGTGAAACACCACTACTTTGGTCTCAAAGTTGATGAAGCCATGGGTGCGCCAACTTCTCTAGCAGGCATAACTATCCTAGGAGAGCTCGTGGTGATCCTAGCGAGCCTATTGCACGCACCCATAGGCCCTTATATCACCTACACTCGGAACAACGCAAGAACAAGCTGGTTGTGCATGATGAAGAGTTGAGGGCTGAATTAGAAGCAGCAGAATATGACAAAGACATGGAGAGCAACGATGAAGAAGATGCTGAATCACCAGATGATGAAGACACTGATTTTCAGCTTGAAGACATGGAGCTTGAGGCTTGATTGCTTGAAGATTTGAAGTGTTGAACTTATTTCCTTGCATTTTAATCTGCCATTCATGTTTTGGTGTTGAAGACTTGAAGTGTTGAACTTATTTCCTTGCATTTGAATCTGGTTGCATTTACTTAATGTACCTACTACCTACTGCCCTACTACCTACTCGTCGACTCGAAAACATTGCATGGCATACACACAACAACATCCTCAATTTCCTTTTCAATGATTGGGGGTTCAGGTCACCAAGGTCATGAGATGGCACAGAAGCAGAAAGGTTGAACCTCATAGATGAGAATTCAAAAGTACCAAGCCTATCCTTATAGGAGTTTCATAGTGCATCAACCTTAAGATCATTATCAGTGATGCTTCTATCCTCTTCAGATCATATGCTAGCAATACAGTTAAATTTGAATAATTTAGTAGGAATAACACAAAAAATTGTATTCTCATCACCAAGTCTGGCCATCTTATCTTAGCTCTAGACTATACCTGGCCATCTGTCGGGCCGGACCGGGCCTACCAAAGCCCGATGCAAAAAATCCAGGCCCGAGCCCGGCCGTCGGGCCTAAAAATCGGGCCCGAGCCCGGCCCATCACGCTAAAAGCTCACCGGGCCTCTTCCTTAAACGACGAATACGACGGGCCTGAGCCTGGCCCGGCCTGGCTGTCGGGCCTAAAAATCGGGCCCGAGCCTGACCCATCACGCTAAAAGCTCGTCGGGCCTCAGGCCTTGGGCTGGGCCTCTTCCTTAAATGACGAATACGACGGGTGTAAGGGCATATTTATCCCTAAGGTGTTTTGGTGATTGATGACAATGCTTTTGCGGAATAATCGTTTGCCTTGAGTTTTTCAGACGTTTCGTCACTAGGCACAAGACGGTTTGGTGCCCATCGAAGACTATTGAAGACGGCGTTTTTCTACGTTTCTTTTCGGTGGATTTGAGTCGTAGGAAAGCCGTACTATTAAGAGAGGGTCTGCGTTGGAAAGGTTCGGGTGGAATCATCACGTACGTTTTCTCCCTCTGCACCGCCTTTCCCTTTGCGCTTTGGAGCATCCTCCGTTTTCTTCATATATATGCAAAAGAGAAGGATTCCTAGTGTTGCTGTTCTGGGGCATGCGGTAGTACTGCTCCTGGGAGCGGTAGTACCACAGGCCCCTGTGGTAGTACCGCACGATGTTGCGGTAGTACCGTAGGTGTCCACGGTAGTACCGCTCATGCGGAGCTGTAGTACCGTGGCCTCAGACCAGACTCAGCCGCTCATGCGGCTGTAGGGGCGGATGTAATTTTTTACATCCGCGCCCTACGCGGTAGTACCACCCCATGTGCGCGGTAGTACCGTGAGTCCTGGTTTGGCACGGCAACATGAGCGGAAGTAGGGGTGGATGTAATTTTTTACATCCGCTCCCTGCGCGGTAGTACCGCATGCCGTGTGCGGTAGTACCGTGTCGGACTTTTGCATTGTTTATTTTTCAGCGGAAGTTGGCACGGATGTATTTTTATTATCCGCGCCCTTCCCAGGCTAGTCCAATCCTGCCTTGCGGTAGTACCGCATGGGGGAGAGGTAGTACCGCGCCAGCGGCAGTACCGCCCCCAGCCTTTGCGCTTCAGGCCTGGGCTAGCTCCTGCCTAGCAGCGGTAGTACCGCGGTCCACCGCGGTAGTACCGTGATCCCTTGCGGTAGTACCGCTTGTCTGGGACGGTAGTACCGCAGGTCGCAGGCTGGTTTAGTTGATAATGGTTGGATTTGTCTCTCCACTATATAAGGGGTGTCTTCTTCCTCTAGTTGACCACCTCTTCCAACCCTAAGCTCCATTTTTGCCCGATCTCTCTCCCTAGCCAATCAAACTTGTTGATTTGCTCGGGATTGGGTGAGAAGGCCCCGCTCTACACTTCCACCAAGAGAAATTTGATTCCACCCACTAATCCCTAGTGGATCTTGTTACTCTTGGGTGTTTGAGCACCCTAGACGGTTGAGGTCACCGCGGAGCCATAGTCCATTTTGCTGAAGCTTCGTGGTGTCATTGGGAGCCTCCAATTAAATTGTGGAGATTGCCCCAACCTTGTTTGTAAAGGTTCAGTCGCCGCCTTCAAGGGCACCAATAGTGGAATCACAACATCTCGCATTGTGTGAGGGCGCGAGGAGAATACGGTGGCACTAGTGGCTTCTTGGGGAGCATTGTGCCTCCACACCGCTCCAACGGAGACGTACTTCCCCTCAAAAGGAAGGAACTTCGGTAACACATCCTCGTCTTCACCGGCTCCACTCTTGGTTATCTCGTGCCTTACTTATGCAAGCTTATTTGTGTTGTATCCCTTGCTTGCTTGTGGGCTTGTTGTTGTTGCATCATATAGGTTGCTCACCTAGTTGCATATCTAGACAACCTACTTTGATGCAAAGTTTAATTTCGTAAAGAAAAGCTATAGTTGCCTATTCACCCCCCCTCTAGTCAACTATATTGATCCTTTCAATTGGTATCAGAGCCTCGTCTCTTTATTAAGGACTTTGCCGTCCGAAGAGTATGGTTGACACCATAGGTGGTGGGGAGGAGCACTCCAGTGTGAATCCGAGCTCGTCTACGGCCGATGGGGGGACCGCGGTTTCTCGTGAGGAATTCAATGTGGCTTTAGTCACATTGAAAACCTCCATGACGACCGAGGTTGAAAGCATGTTTAATAAATTCTTAGAAGGGCTTAAATTTTCCACCGCACCGTTGAAAGTGGGTGATCCCACTAACAAGGTGGCGGATGCTAACTCCGACAAGGGGGAAGCTACTAGTGAAAAGGCTCCTTCTTCTAGTGGTAAAAATGGCACCGACATCTTTGCCCATGTGGAACCTCCACTTGTTTATGGTGGACCGATTCCTTCCACCCATTTGAATCATGCCAGTCCTCCCCCTAAGATTGTGAAAAATGAGGACTTTGATTCTTGGGTTTATCGCTTCAAGCGTCATTTAAATCATGTGAATACTAATCTTTGGAGAATCATTGAAGAAGGTTTCTATCCACATGACCGAAGCAACTTCACCCCTAGAGAAGCCGCAGATAATCAATTCAATGAGAATGCTCTCTTCATCATCCAAGATGCAATTCCACCCGAAGATCTCCCTCATCTTCGACCCTTCACCATGGCCAAAGATGCATGGCATTGTGTTGTTTCCCTCTACAAGGGAAGCGCAAGCATACAGCGCTCCAACTATCAAGGGGTGCAAGATGAAGCCGATGAGTTTACAATGAAAGAAGATGAAGAACGCCGTGAGCTCTTTCGGAGAGTAACCAAACTCACGGTCTCACTCCGAGATCATGGGAGCAAGGACACAGATGAAAATTGGATCAAGCGCAAGTTCCTCAAGGCAATGATGCCTTATCACAAGGCCATGTCCTCAGTCATTCGTCAAAGGCCGGACTTCCACACCCTGTCCTCAAGTGAAGTGTTGGATGAGTTTTTCACTATGAGCATCTTGGACAAGACCGCCGACAATGCGGTGATTCGCTCTCAAAGAGCAAAGAAGCCCAACCTTGCCTTGAAGGCCAAGGTCAGTGTGGAAGAAGAAGATGATGAGGAAGAAGATGAGAGCAATCCCGAAGATACCAAGTATGATTATCATGAACACATGGCTCTTGCTTCAAGGCAATTTTGGAGCAAGAAGAATTCAAGGCCAAGCTTCAACAAGAATAACTCAAGTAGCTTCAAGGGCAAGCAACGTGTGATAACGTGTTACAACTGTGGCAATGTGAGCCATTTGTTGCGGAGTGCCCTTATGAGAAAAGGGAAGACAATGGTGGCAAGCTCATCCGAAAGGACAAAGCCAAGTCTTTCCCCAACAAGAACAACCTCACCAAGAAGACTCCAACTAGGGGGTTGGTTGTTCAAGAAGAATACCATGAGGATGATGATGGTGAAGAAGATAGTGAAGCCATGGCCATGGCCTCCGTTGCCATTGCCACAACTCCACGGGTGTCCCTCTTCGACTCACCCAACGAGAACATCACCGCCAAGTGCCTCATGGCTAAAGCCACCAACAAGGTAACCCCCAACATCAAAACCACCATAATCACTAACCCCTCCTTGATGGATTGCATTGATGAAAGTGAGGGGTCTAATAAGGAAGTAAATGAATTTGAGTCTTTTATGAGTAAGATCAAGGGCAAATCCAAGAAGCACTTCGTTGCTCTCTTGGAACAACTTGGTGAAGCCAATGACATGATCGAGGCTCATGAAGAAACCATCTCTAAGATGGAAGGTCATAGTCGTGACTATGCCGATGAGATATCGGATATCTCTAATGCTCTTGAGGAAGAGCGTGGGCATCGTTTGGCTCTTGAGGAGTCACACAACGATGACCATGCTAAGTTAAAGAAAGATCTTGATCATGCTCTTGTTGTATCTCGTGTGCTAACTTCCGAGAAGGCTAAACTTGGCGTTGACCATGCTAGACTCAAGGAGGAGTTTGATATACTCGACAAGGCCCACAAGGTCTTGAAGGTGCTCATGCTAGCCTCAAGGAGTCTCATGATCAACTCCAAGTGAAGCTAACCAAATAAAAAGCCACCTTTCCTCATATGGTATTAATTGATAATGCAAATGCCACTAACCCGTGTTGTGAGCATGTGCATCTTGTGGAGGAGAATGACAAGTTGAAGGAGCAACTTGAGAAAGGCCTTGTGACGTGCATACAAGGTGAGAAGAACCTCAATGACCTTTTGAGCAATCAAAAAGAAGTTGTGGCCAAGGAGGGAGTTGTCCAAGAACAAGAAGAAGAACGACAAGGCCAAACGACCTCCTCCTCTCAAGCAAACTTTTGTGAAGGAGGGAGAGGGTGCTCCTAAGGAGAAGAAGAACAATGTGAAGGGTGGTGATGTCAAAAAGGGCAATGCCACCCCTTCCAACAAAGCCGGCGACTTTAACCCTTCTTATGTGTTGTGTCGTGCTAGTGATGGGCATGTTTATGCTAAATTTGTTGGTTCTCCTTATGAGTAAATTGAATGGTCTATTTGGGTTCCTAAGACCCTTGTTACTAACATCAAAGGACCCATTACAAAATGGGTACCTAAAACCAGGCAATGATCTCTTGTAGGTGTTTGCTTCCGGTGGGGGATCATGGTTGCTCAATAGTGGAGCAACAAATCATATGACCGGAAGCAAGGACTTGGTGGTGGACGTGCACAAGATCCCTTCTATGCCCACCAACATCGAGTGGGGTGATGCCTCGTCTTCTAAGGTATTGGGTCTTGGCAAGGTTGTCATTTCTCATGATCTAACGATCGAGAAAGTCATGCTTGTTGAGTCCCTTGCTTACAATCTACTTTCGGTTCGTCAACTTGCACTCATGGGCTTTGCCACTTTCTTTGATATTGATACCGTGGCCCTCTTGTGGAGCAAGACTCTTAAAGTAGCCTTTGTTGGGCATGTCGAGAACGGTCTTTATGTGATTAACTTTTCGGAGCGACCCACTAAGACCGCGACATGCCTAATGGCTAAAGTTGATGTGGGATGGCTTTGGCATCGCCGTTTAGCCCATGTAAATATGAGATCTTTGCAAAGTCTTCTCAAGGGGGACCATGTCCGTGGACTAACAAATGTTAGTTTTGCCAAAGATCGTGCTTGCAGTGCTTGTATCGAAGGAAAGCTACATGAGAAGGCTCACCCACGACTATCATCTACTCGAAGAGACCCTTGGAGCTCCTTCACATGGATCTCTTTGGGCCTCCATCCTTTGATAGTCTTGGAGATAGAAAGTATTGCTTGGTGATTGTGGATGATTATTCAAGATACACTTGGGTATATTTCTTCAAGAGAAAGAGTGAGACTCAACAAACTGTTATCGACTTTGCAAATGAAGCTCAACATCAACATGATGCAAAGATCTTGACAATAAGGAGTGACAACGACACCGAGTTCAAGAACTACACCTTGGATGAGTTTCTTAGTGATGAGGGGATCAAGCATCAATATTCTGCACCTTATACCCCTCAACAAAATGGTGTCGCGGAGAGTAAGAATGGACGCTGATGGATGCAGCAAGGACCATGATGGCGGAGTTCAAGTCTCCATACAACTTTTGGGCCGAAGCCATCAACACTGCGTGTCATGCGTCCAATCGGCTCTACCTCCGCAAGGGCTTGAACAAGACTCCATATGAGATACTCACCGGTAACAAGCCCAACCTCAAGTACTTTCGGGTGTTCGGGTGTAAGTGTTTCATTCTCAAGAAAGGTGTTTGGTTGTCTTGTAGCGACCAGACCTCAAACAGTCTGATCTCTGTGCTTTAGTGTCATCCCTGGATCAGTAATGCTGACACGCACAGTACTTGAAGGATTTATAACAGAGTAGAAATCACACACTTATTACATCAAATGTCTCAAGAGAGAACTTATTACAATAAATATGGCTTAAGGCCATCTAGTAACGATAACAGCGGAAGGCTTGGAAGATAAGCGAGTCCATCAACTCCAACGGCATCACTGAGTATAAGACCACGACCTAAGGCACCTTACTCGTCGTCTGAAAAGTTTGCAACATGAACGTTGCAGCCCAAAAACGGGTCAGCACATGGAATATGCTGGCAATGTAACACATAGAGAGTAATGAACAGAATAATGCTATACTACATGCATATATGGCTGGTGGAAAGCTCTATGGTTACGGTTTTGCATAAAGCCAATATTTCCCTACTTCAAAGGAATAAATTTTATTTAACTATCATGGTGGTTGTTAAACATTGAGAAGGTAAACCCCCTCTCAATCCCAATTAAAATTATCATTAAGCCCAACAAAATTAATTAAAGTAACATGTTGAGATTCACATGATAATCCAAGTACTAGATACTCAAAACGTCCATAACCGGGGACACGACTAACCATGATTAGTTTATACACTCTGCAGAGGTTTGCGCACATTTCCCCACAAGACTCGATCTCCTCCGTTGGAATTCTCGCACTACATGGTGTTTGAGAAATGGATGACCGAGACATAGCCTTTCAGAAATGTTTGCACCTTATGATCGGGTAGACAGTTACACCTACTTTCCCCTACATCTGCTAGTCTACCACTTTAAGAGTTCACACAACTTAATCAACTATGCTAGAGCCCATAGTAGCTTGTGGCTACACACGGAAGTTTCTAGCATGAATAATCTCATGATCCCTTTGAGCCTGGGTGGCGGTCCATAAAGAAAAACATGCAATCACTAGAATCCCAGGTGCCTCAATCCACCCAAATGTGTATTAAAGTTGCCACCTTAAATAAACCATTAGTTAACAATCTCACATCTATCGTGGATACACTCAAACCCAATCCACGTCTGCGAGCATAGCATGGCAATATAAGCAAACGTAGAAGTAACTCCCAAGGTTTGATAATAAACAGGTAATAGGTTCTACCTCAACTACTTCCCAAAACCCACATGTTAATCAGATCCTAATCATGCAATTGTTTGAGAATTGATCTAATGCAATAAAACTGGGTAGTAAAGAGGTATGATCAAAGTGTTACTTGCCTTGCTGATGATCCGTGAAACCTAGAGATTCGAAGTAGCAAGCGGCGCACTCTGTGTACTCTATCGCAAACAAACAAGCATACAATAAGAACTCATCTAATGCACAGGTAAAACTCAAATAAGAGAACTAACCAGAAAGTTCAACTTAAGAACTCCGGTTTGCAAAAAGAATCAAATCAAACGAAGCAACGAAAGTCAAATGGCGAAAGAAACAAGCTTCGTTTACTAATCTGGACCTAAGTCAAAATTTTACAGTAGCAAAAACTTGTTTGAGTTGGTTAAACGGAAAGAGGGTTTCGAGACGAAACTGTAGGCGCTTGAATAGCCTGATTCCGATAAACGAGCGGAAAGATAAACTAAAACGAAAATCGGATCAGAAATCGCGATCGGAAATAATCGCGGAAAATCCGAGAAAAAGGAAAACGGATGAACAGACTAACGAACGAACGTTCGCTGTCTGCGGCTAAACGACGAAAACCGTTCGTTAAAACGAACGTACGGATGAACGTCCGTTAAATAGGTAAACCGAGAAAACTGGTGAGCCGATCTAAAAAACAAACTAGGGTTTCTAAAAAAACCGAATCGGTTTTCTAAAAAAAACCGGCAGCGGCGAACGGCGGCTACCTCGCTGCTCGGCGGGCTCGGGCTCAGCTGGGCTGCATGGGTTGCGTGGGGCGGCTGCGACAGGCGTCGGCGGGCCGGACGGGCCGAGGCGGCGGGGTTTGGGGGGTATTTAAGAGGGAGGCGGCTTGGAGGAGGCAAGGCGGCGGGAGGTGGAGTCCGGCTCGGACTCCGGTCCGAGTCGGCGGCGGCAGCACGCGGTCTCCAGAGGAGAGACGGCGGGAGGTGGGGGCTGCTCACTGGGCCTCGGCCTAGTCGAGTATGGAAGTTTTTTAATAAATTCACTAAACTAAAAAAATTCTAGAAAATAAAATAAAATTCTAAAATGCCAAAATAAATTTTCACCGTCTAAATAAAATATTTAGAACAAGATGAACATTTTCTTGGCCCTAAAATGCAATTTTTAAAAACGTGCAATTTTCCTAAATTCAAATAAAAAGGCGAAAAACAGCGAAATAAAATCGTATTTGATTTTATCATTAAATCCTCAATATTTCTTTATTTTGGGTAAGTCATTTTATTCCCTCTCTCTTATTGAAATAAATGAAGATAAAATAAATAAAATCAAATGATCCTATTTTCAAAATTTGAGAAAACCCAAATATGAAAATAACGAAATTCCCAACTCTCTCCGTGGGTCCTTGAGTTGCAAAACATTTCTAGGTCGAGCCAAAATGCAATAAAATATGATATGCAATGATGATCTAATGTATAACATTCCAATTGAAAATTTGGGATGTTACAAACCTACCCCCCTTAAGATGAATCTCGCCCTCGAGATTCGGGTTGGCTAGAAAATAGGTGAGGGTAGTCCTTCAGCAGATCTTCCTCTCGCTCCCAGGTGGCTTCATCCTCGGTGTGGTGGCTCCACTGAACTTTGCAAAACTTGATAACCTTGTTGCGGGTGACTCGGCTGGCATACTCAAGAATTTTGACTGGTTTCTCCTCGTAAGTTAAATCACTATCCAACTGAATCGCTTCCAGCGGCACTGTATCCCTCAGCGGTATATCAACCATCTCTGCGTGGCACTTCTTCAACTGGGAAACATGGAACACGTCATGAACTCCTGATAATTCTTCGGGCAATTCCAACTTGTAAGGAACTTCTCCCATATGCTCCAAAACTTTGTATGGTCCCACAAAACGTGGCGCTAACTTTCCCTTAACTCCAAAGCGCTTAACTCCTCGAAGTGGAGATACACGAAGATAAACTCTGTCTCCAACTTCGTAAGCTGTCTCCTTGTGTTTTGAATCTGCATAGCTCTTTTGCCTGGACTGGGCTACCTTGAGCCTATCGCGAATCAACTTCACCTTCTGCTCAGACTCCTTAATGAAATCTGGTCCAAACAACTGGCGATCTCCAACTTCATCGCACAACAGCGGGGTTCTGCACCTCCTTCCGTACAAGGCTTCGAAAGGGGCCATCTTCAAACTGGATTGATAACTGTTGTTGTAGGAGAACTCTGCATATGGCAAATTGTCGTCCCAACTAGATCCATAATCTAGTGCACAAGCTCTCAGCATATCCTCCAAAATCTGATTGACTCTCTCGGTCTGTCCATCTGTCTGCGGATGAAAGGCTGTACTAAACTCTAGCCTGGTACCCAATGTTTCGTGTAACTGATTCCAAAACTTTGAGGTAAACTGGGTTCCTCTATCTAATACAATGATCCTCGGAACTCCATGTAGACATATGATCCTGGTCATGTAAATCTTAGCCAACTTAGCACTGGTGTAAGTGGTCTTCACAGGGATGAAATGAGCTACCTTCGTCAAACGGTCAACTACAACCCATATCGAGTCATAGCCTGAACGAGTCCTGGGCAATCTCGTGATAAAATCCATGCCTAGCTTATCCCACTTCCATTCGGGTATCGGCAATGGCTGTAGCAATCCTGTTGGCTTCTGATGCTCTGCCTTTACTCTCTGACATACATCACATACTGGTACGTACTCCGCAATATCCTTCTTCATTCCGGTCCACCAGAAAGTGTCCTTCAAATCCAGATACATCTTGGTATTTCCTGGGTGAATCAAGTATGGCGAATCATGGGCCTCCTACAGAATTAACTTCCTGATCTCCGGGTCATTAGGCACATAAACGCGGTCCTCAAACCATAAGGTATCGTGCTCATCCTCACGAAATCCCTTAGCTTTTCCTTTGCTCATCTTCTCCTTTATCCCGGCAATCTCCTTGTCGGTCTTCTGAGCTTCTGTGATCTTATCCATCAAAGTAGACTGAATCTCCAATGCTGCTACATAGCCTCTCGGAACTATCTCCAAACATAGCTCGCGAAGATCCTCGGCTAACTCCTTGGGTAACTCTCCGGTCATGAGTGTATTGACATGACTCTTGCGGCTCAATGCATCGGCTACTACGTTAGCCTTTCCTGGATGATAATGCAATCTCATATCGTAATCCTTAATGAGCTCCAACCATCTCCTTTGCCTGAGATTCAACTCCTTCTGTGTGAAGATGTACTTCAAACTCTTGTGATCCGTGTACACCTCACAATGGTTTCTCATGAGAAAATTTCTCCATGTCACTACGGCTGCTAACTCCAAATCATGGGTAGCATAATTCAACTCATGGGGCTTAAGTTGTCGTGAGGCATATGAAACAACTCTTCCCTCCTGCATAAGCACCGCTCCAAGTCCTCGACGAGAAGCGTCGCAATATACTTCATAATCCTTGCGCTGATCAGGCAGAATCAATACTGGTGAGGTAACCAAACGTTTCTTCAGCTCCTGGAAACTGGCCTCACATTCCTCAGTCCACTTGAACTTGGTATCCTTCTTCAACAACTCCGTCATGGGCTTAGCAATCTTCGAGAAATTCTCAATGAATCTCCGGTAGTATCCTGCGAGTCCAAGAAAACTCCGGATCTCTCCAACTGTTGTTGGTGCTTCCCAATTTGTCACAGTGACAACTTTGGTGGGGTCTACTGCTATTCCTTCTCCGGATATAACATGTCCGAGAAATCCAACTTCCTTCAACCAAAACTCACATTTGCTGAACTTGGCATATAACTGATGTTTTCTGAGCTTCCCAAGTACCAAACGCAATTGCTCCTTATGCTCCTCTTCGTTCTTCGAGTAGACCAAAATATCATCAATGAACACCACGACGAACTTATCCAGAAACTCCATAAACACCTTGTTCATCATGTTCATGAAATAGGCAGGTGCGTTAGTCGACCCAAATGACATAACGGTATACTCATACAGCACGTACCTAGTGGTAAAAGTTGTCTTAGGTATATCCTGCTCTTGAATCTTCAACTGGTGGTATCCTGATCGCAGATCGATCTTGGAAAATACCTTAGCTCCTTGCAACTGGTCAAACAAATCGTTGTTCATCGGCAACGGGTACTTGTTCTTGATTGTCACTTCATTCAATCCTCGATAATCAACAACCATCCTCAATGATCCATCCTTCTTCTCCACTAGAAGCACTGGCGATCCCCAAGGTGATGAACTTGGGCGAATATAACCTTTATCCAGCAACTCCTTAATCTGCTTCTTAATTTCCTCCAAATCTTGTGCGGGCATCCTGTACGGTCTCTTAGATATCGGCTCTGTGCTTGGCAAAAGCTCAATCAAAAACTCAATGTCTCTATCCGGTGGCATGCCTGGCAACTCTTCTGGAAATACATCAGGGAAATCCTTCACCATTGGTTCTTCCTCCTGTACAACTCCTGATAAGGAATTTACTTGGGTCCTCTTCAGCTCATGCCGTGATACATACTTAATCCTTCTTCCTTCTGGGGTGGTAAGCAAAATTGACTTGCTGGCGCAATCGATGTTTCCTCCATACATCGATAGCCAATCCATACCCAGAATCACATCCAAACCTTGCGATTCCAGAATGATTAAATCCGAGGGGAAAACATGCCTACCTATACTCAATGGCACTTGAAAACATCCTCGACTGGCCATGTACTCCGCTCCTGGTGAGCTCACTAGCATAGGTGTTCTAAGAACCTTGGTGGGCATTTTATACTTATCCACAAATCCCCTTGATATGTATGAATGCGATGCACCAGTATCAAAAAGAATGATTGCAGTAAATGACTTAACCAAAAACTTACCTATTACTGCATCTGGCTGGGCTTCAACCTCCTCCACATTAACGTGGTTCACCTGTCCCCTGTTGAAAGGGTTCGGCTTCTTCCCAGAGCTTCCATTGCCATTTCCATTCTTAGCTTCAGGACATTCATTGGCATAATGTCCAGTCTTCTGACACTTGTAGCAAGTGACTTGGCTCAGATCCCTCTTGGCTGGGGTAGATGGGTTGGTACGGTTCTGGCCGTTGCTTCCTCCATTCCCATTACCATTCTTGGGGCCACTATGATTATGTGAGCTCCCTCCTCCATGGGTATGCTGAAAATGTTCTCCCGAATTCAGGGTAAAACGAGGCTTCTGCTGAGCTCCAGAATTGTACTTCCCTTGTCCATACTTCCTCTTGCGGTTATCAATCTGCTGCTGCTTCCCTTCAATCATGAGAGCACGATCTACCAACTCCTGGTAGTTGTTGGAAATTGCTACCATCAACTGCATGCTCAGCTCATCATTCAGTCCTTCCAGAAACTTCTCCTGCTTAGCTGCATCCGTAGCAACGTCATCTGAGGCATAACGTGCTAGCTTACTAAAGTCATCCACGTGCTGGCCAACAGTACGTCCTCCTTGGCGCAAGTTGCGAAACTCACGCTTCTTCATGGCCATATCTCCTGCTGAAACATGGGCAGTACGGAAAGCCTGCTGAAACTGGTCCCATGTGACAGTGTCGATAGGATAAGTGGCTGTGAAATTCTCCCACCATGATGCTGCGGGTCCATCAAGCTGATGTGCGGTAAAACGCACCTTTTCCGCGTCTGTGCATCTTGGAGTGGTCAAATCCCTTCCTGTCTTGCGGAGGCGATCATCTGCAACTATCGGCTTGGTGCTACTGGAGAACACCAGCGGATTCAGTCTAAGGAAACGGGTTAAGTGATCAACAGGTGGTGGTGGTGGTGGGTTGTTTTGTTGTTGTTGTTGTTGTTGTTGTTGTTGTTGTTGTTGTTGTTGTTGTTGTTGTTGTTGTTGTTGTTGTTGTTGTTGTTGTTGTTGTTGTTGTTGTTGTTGTTCGTCTTGTTCTTTATTCTTTATCGCTTTCGCTTTATTCTGTTCGCTATTCTTTATTCTTTATTCTTTATTCTTTGTTGTTGTTGTTGTTGTTGTTGTTGTTGTTGTTGTTGTTGTTGTTGTTGTTGTTGTTGTTGTTGTTGTTGTTGTTGTTGTTGTTGTTGTTGTTGTTGTTGTTGCTGTTGTTGTTGTTGTTGCTGTTGCTGTTGCTGTTGCTGTTGTTGTTGTTGTTGTTGTTGTTGTTGTTGTTGTTTGTTGTTGTTGTTGTTGTTGTTGTTGTTGTTGTTGTTGTTGTGTCGCTGTTCGCTGTTCTGTTGTTGTTGTTGTTGTTGTTGTTGTTGTTGTTGTTGTTGTTGTTGTTGTTGTTCTTCTTGTTCTTTATTCTTTATTCTTTATTCTTTATTCTTTGTTATTCTTTCTTGTTTATTTATTTTTTTCTTTATTCTGTCGCTTTCGTCTTTATTCTTTATCGCTGTTCGTTGTTGTTGTTGTTGTTGTTGTTGTTGTTGTTGTTGTTGTTGTTGTTGTTGTTGTTGTTGTTGTTGTTGTTGTTGTTGTTGTTGTTGTTGTTGTTGTTGTTGTTGTTGTTGTTGTTGTTGTTGTTGTTGTTGTTGTTGTTGTTGTTGTTGTTGTTGTTGTTGTTGTTGTTGTTGTTGTTGTTGTTGTTGTTGTTGTTGTTGTTGTTGTTGTTTGTTCGTTGCTGTCTTTGTTGTTGTTGTTGTTGTTGTTGTTGTTGTTGTTGTTGTTGTCTTTGTTGTTGCTTCTTGTTCTTTGTTCTTGTTCTTGTTGTCTTTATTCTTTATTCTTGTTGTTCTTTATTCTTTATTCTTTGTTATTCTTCTTTATTCTTTATTCTTTATTCGTTGTTCTTTATTCTTGTTCTTTATTCTTGTTCTTGTTGTTGTTGTTGTTGTTGTTGTTGTTGTTGTTGTTGTTGTTGTTGTTGTTGTTGTTGTTGTTGTTGTTGTTGTTGTTGTTGTTGTTGTTGTTGTTGTTGTTGTTGTTGTTGTTGTTGTTGTTGTTGTTCCCCGATTCTGATTCGGACTACAAGTTGCATCAATGCATTCTCGCCATCGGATCAACCGAGTGAGCTCCGGTGGGAAAGCAAATCCATTGTCACGTCTCAGAGGCATCTGAGGGTTTAGAAAAGATCAGAATACATAATAGAATGAGGTCTAGAGAGAAAACACTACCCATATGCACATGAGACAAAATCAAACAATATCACTTCATACAATTCAAACAAGGGCATACAACGGTCTAACTATCGTTACAAAAGTGCTCGGACTATACTAGATTCATGGGGTAATACTACTACTGTTATGGTGGTCGACTAGAAAAACTGCTCCGTTGAAGACTCCATGATATCTGCTCCAGCTTCGTCAACATAGTCATCATCGCTATCGTCCGGGTCCGAGTCGGTGTCGTCGATGATGATGTAGTTCTCTGGACAAGTGCAATCATCGTCTTCTCCTCCAGTCGCGGGAAATCCCATGAATACTTTTAGCTTCTTCTTCAGATCATCATTCTTCTCCACGAGTGTCGCTATTTCCTCCTCATATCCATCACGTGTAGACTTGAGTTCTTCCTCCGGTTCCATGATCTTGGTCATAGCCTTCTTCAGATCTATCATGCCTGCGCACATTTGGTTCTCCTGGCAATGAATGTGCTGGTTTAACTCCTGGATGTAAGCTGCAGTTGACCTATCCTTCCTGGTGCTGATCATCTCCCATTGCTCATCTCGGCGCCCACAAATCTGGTAGATAGTATCCTTAAGATCCTTGTGGTAAACTTCTCCAATGCGTCCCATGGTAATGTGGGCTGCCATGCTCTTTCCTAGACTCCAGGTTGGTGCATCGAAGGAAAACTCTATGGGCTCAGTGACGGGCATGAATGTCCTTCCTGGAACTTGAACTTGAATCATCCAGCGCTCCTCTTCAGGTAAAGTGGCGACGTAGGTCCCGGTGAAGCTTGGTACTACTATGTTCAGGTACTTAGTGACTTCCTTCAAGTGGCATCCAAAGGGTGTATCTTCATCCGGTTGCGTGAACTTGTTCCTTGCATCCGCCATCCTAAAGAGTAGAAAAGATGATGAGTCAGAAATGAGAAGAGTGAGTGGTGATCTAGGGCTTTTAGCTTAGTGGTCGTGTCCTACAGTCAGTGTGTGCTATGCTACCATCTTGTAGCAATCAGACCTCAAACAGTCTGATCTCTGTGCTTTAGTGTCATCCTTGGATCAGTAATGCTGACACGCACAGTACTTGAAGGATTTATAATAGAGTAGCAATCACACACTTATTACATCAAATGTCTCAAGAGAGAACTTATTACAATAAATATGGCTTAAGGCCATCTAGTAACAATAACAGCGGAAGGCTTGGAAGATAAGCGAGTCCATCAACTCCAACGGCATCACTGAGTATAACACCACGACCTAAGGCACCTTACTCGTCGTCTGAAAAGTCTGCAACATGAACGTTGCAGCCCGAAAACGGGTCAGCACATGGAATATGCTGGCAATGCAACACATAGAGAGTAATGAACAGAATAATGCTATACTACATGCATATATGGCTGGTGGAAAGCTCTATGGTTACAGTTTTGCATAAAGCCAATTTTTCCCTACTGCAAAGGAATAAATTTTATTTAACTATCATGGTGGTTGTTAAACATTGAGAAGGTAAACCCCCTCTCAATCCCAATTAAAATAATCATTAAGCCCAAAAAAATTAATTAAAGTAACATGTTGAGATTCACATGATAATCCAAGTACTAGATACTCAAAACGTCCATAACCGGGGACACGGCTAACCGTGATTTGTTTATACACTCTGCAGAGGTTTCCGCACTTTTCCACACAAGACTCGATCTCCTCCGTTGGAATTCACGCACTACATGGTGTTTGAGAAACGGATGACCGAGACATAGTCTTTCAGAAATGTTTGCACCTTACGATCGGGTAGACAGTTGCACCTACTTTCCCCTACATCTGCTAGTCTACCACTGTAAGAGTTCCCACAACTTAATCAACTATGCTAGAGTCCATAGTAGCTTGTGGCTGCACATAGAAGTTTCTAGCATGAATAATCTCATGATCCCTTTGAGCCTGGGTGGCGGTCCGTAAAGAAAAACAGGCAATCACTGGAATCCCATGTGCCACAATCCACCCAGATGTGTATTAAAGTTGCCACCTTAAATAAACCATTAATTAACAATCTCACATCTTCATGGATACACTCAAACCCAATCCACGTCTACGAGCATAGCATGGCAAACGTAGAAGTAACTCCCGAGGTTTGATAATAAACAGGTAATAGGTTCTAGCTCAACTACTTCCCAAAACCCACATGTTAATCAGATCCTAATCATGCAATTGTTTGAGGATTGATCTAATGCAATAAAACTGGGTAGTAAAGAGGTATGATCAAAGTGTTACTTGCCTTGTTGATGATCCGTGAAACCTAGAGATTCGAAGTAGCAAGCGGCGCACTCCGGGTACTCTATCGCAAACAAACAAGCATACAATAAGAACTCATCTAATGCACAGGTAAAACTCAAATAAGGGAACTAACCAGAAAGTTCAACTTAAGAACTCCGGTTTGCAAAAAGAATCAAATCAAACGAAAGTCAAACGGCGAAAGTAACAAGCTTCGTTTACTAATCTGTACCTAAGTCAAATTTTAACAGTAGCAAAAACTTGTTTGAGTTGGTTAAACGGAAAGAGGGTTTCGAGGCGAAACTGTAGGCGCTTGAATAGCCTGATTCCGATAAACGAGCGAAAAGATAAACTAAAACGAAAATCGGATCAGAAATCACGATAGGAAATAATCGCGGAAAATCCGAGAAAAAAGAAAAACGGACGAACAGACTAACGAACGAACGTTCGCTGTCTGCGGCTAAACGACAAAAACCGTTCGTTAAAACGAACGTATGGACAAACATCCATTAAATAGGTAAACCGAGAAAACTGGTGAACTGATCTAAAAAAGCGAAAAAGGGTTTCTAAAAAACCGAATCGGTTTTCTAAAAAAACTGGCGGCGGCGAACGGCAGCTACCTCGTCGGGTCCGGTGGGGCTCGGTGCTCGGCGGGGCGGCGTGGTGGCGTGGGCGGGCGGCGACAAGGTCGGCGGTGTGGCGGGACGGTGTGGTGCGGGGGTTTGGGGATATTTAAGAGGGGGAGGGGGCAGCTTGGAGGAGGGGGCAAGGCGGCGGGGAGGTGGAGTCCGGCTCGGACTCCGGTCTGAGTCGGCGGTGGCGGCGCGCGGTCTCCAGGAGGGAGACGACGGTGCTGGGAGGTGGGCCGGCCCACTCGGGCGCTGGAAGTTTTTTTTAATAAATTCCGCCGAAACTTAGAAAAATTCTAGAAAATAAAATAAAATTCCAAAAATGCCAAAATAATTTCTCATCGTCTAAATAAAATATTTAGAACAAGATGAACATTTTCTTGGCCCTAAAATGCAATTTTGGAAAACATGCAATTTTCCTAAATTCAAATAAAAAGGCGAAAAACACCGAAATAAAATCTTATTTGATTTTATCATTAAATCCTCAATATTTCTTTATTTTTGGAAAGTCATTTTATTCCCTCTCTCTTATTGAAATAAATGAAGATAAAATAAATAAAATCAAATGATCCTATTTTCAAAATTTGAGAAAACCCAAATATGAAAATAACGAAATTCCCAACTCTCTCCGTGGGTCCTTGAGTTGCGAAAAATTTCTAGGATCGAGCCAAAATGCAATAAAATATGATATGCAATGATGATCTAATGTATAACATTCCAAATTGAAATTTTGGGATGTTACATGTCTAAATTTGAGGCTAGAGCTTACGAGGGCATATTTGTTGGTTATGCTACAAACTCTCATGCTTACCGTGTACTCAATAAGTCCACGCGACTTATTGAGGAGACGTGTAACGTGGAGTTTGATGAGAATAACGTCTCCCAAGTGGAGCAAAGTGGCACTTGTGATGTAGGTGATGAAATTCCTCCCCAAGCCATAAGAAGAATGGGAGTGGGTTTTATCCTACCCATTGAGGAACCCCTTGTGGCCGAAGGGGAAGGACAATGCTCCACTCAAGTGGAGCCATCACCAATGCAAGGCCCACATGCTTCCAAAGAACAAAGTGAAGGCCCTCAACCTCATGAACAAGACCAAGGGCAAGACCGATCCCAAGATGGTGTGAAACATCAAGTGATGCCCAAGGTCAGGTTCTCTCCTCCGAGCACGTTCAAGATCAAGAGCTTCTTCGAGATCAAGAACAAGCTCAAGACGATGCTCAAGATGATCAAGTGACCGCTCCTCGACTCACCCCCGAGGAGGAATTGGAGCGTCGTGCCGCTAAGATTGCATCCAAGCTCTCCAATAAGGGTCATCTCATAAAGAATGTGCTTGGAAGCATTCAAAAGGGCGTAAGCACTCGTAGACAATTGGCAAACTATTGTGAACATCACGCGTTTGTCTCTTGTGTTGAACCCCAAAAGGTCTATGAGGCACTCGAAGATCCGCATTGGCTCAATGCCATGCATGAAGAACTCAACAACTTCGAGTACAACAAGGTGTGGAGATTGGTGCCAAGGCCAACGAGGAACCACAATGTCATTGGAACCAAGTGTATATTGAAGAACAAGCAAGATGCTCATGGGACCATTGTTCGCAACAAGGCAAGATTGGTAGCACAAGGCTACTCCCAAGTCGAGGGTATCGACTATGGTGAAACCTTTGCTCCCTTTGCTCGCCTTGTATCCATTCGTTTGTTGATTGCTTATGCTTCCCATCACAACTTTAAGTTACAACAAATGGATGTGAAGAGTGCTTTTCTTAATGGTCCTATTAATGAGTTGGTTTATGTCAAGCAACCCCCCGGGTTCGAGGATCCCTACTTCCCCGATCATGTGTATCAACTCGATAAGGCACTCTATGGCCTTAAGCAAGCCCCACGTGCGTGGTATGACCACCTTACCGAGTTGTTGCAAGATCGTGGATTTGAAGTTGGGCAAATCGATCCCACTCTTTTTACTAAGAAGGTCAAAGGGGAGTTGTTTGTGTGCCAACTATATGTTGATGATATTATATTTGGTTCCCCTAACAAAGCTTTCAATGAGGAATTTGCCGCTCTCATGACCTCTAAGTTCAAGATGTCGTCGATGGGAGAGTTGAAGTTCTTCCTCGGTTTCAAAGTCAAACAAAGAAGAGAAGTTACCTTCATCAACCAAGCCAAATACACTGAACACATGCTAAAGAGATTCAAGCTAAGTGATGTCAAGCCGGCTTCCACCCCAATGCCCACCAAGTGCCAACTTGACATTGATCCAAATGGTAAAGTGGTGGATCAAAAGGTATATCGCTCCACGATTGGCTCCTTGCTTTACCTTTGTGCATCTAGACCAGATATCATGTTGAGTGTGGGAATTTGTGCACGGTTTCAAGCCGCACCGAAGGAAAGCTACTTTGTGGCGGTCAAGCGAACCTTTCGATATTTGGCTCATACCCCAAACTTTGGCTTATGGTACCCAAGAGGAGCAAATTTCAAGCTTGTAGGATATTCAGTTTCCGATTGGGTGGGAGACAAAGTGGATAGGAAGTCCACTTCTGGAGGGTGCCAATTTCTTGGTTGCTCTTTGGTGAGTTGGTCTTCCAAGAAGCAAAGTTGTGTGTCTCTCTCGTCCACCGAAGCGGAGTATGTGGCGGCCGGTAGTTGTTGTGCACAACTCTTATGGATGAGGTAAACTTTAAAGGATTACGGTGTCATTTGTGACAAAGTGCCTCTTTGGTGTGACAATTAAAGTGCCATCAAGATTTTTCTCAACCCGGTGCAACACTTCAAGACGAAGCATATTGAGATTCGGTATCACTTCATCCGGGATCATATTAGGCAAGGGGAGATCAAGCTCAACTATGTCAACACTCATTATAACCTTGCAGATATTTTCACGAAGCCCTTGGATGAAGCAAGATTTCACGAGTTAAGGCATGAGCTAAATATCATTGATTCGAGCAATGTGACTTGAACCCTTGCACACCCCACCACACTCAACTTGTTGTCTAGTTTAGGTGTAGGCATGTACATAGGGGGAGTGTTGTTCTCTCAATGAACTCTCCCTCCCCATATTATGCATAAATTGATCAACTCTTTCACATTAGCCATTTTTATGGTACTTGTGCTTCAAAGACGATTTTAGGTCATGGGCCCAGGGATAATTCTTCGCGGTGCCATACCAATCGACTCAAACATAGGTGGCTCCGACCACCGCCCTCTCCTTGGTGAGGTTGTGTCTCGTTTTTGGTCCTTGTTGTCTCTTGCTTTTCTTTCTTCGTGCCGAGCTTGTGCTTATGGTGTCTCGTTTGTTAGCTCGTTGGTGTGTTCGTTCGCTTGAAGGTTCCGTGCAAAGGTGTTTCTTCCATTTGTTTGAAACTACATTTTCTTGGGTTCACGGTACTACTGTGGCCTGCCAAGGTACTACCGCAACCAGCACGGCAGTAATTTTTTTACTGCCGTTGGTGGAGCAGTACTACCGCCCACGGCACGATACTTCCGCCTGGGCGGTACTACCGCAAGGACGCGCGGTACTACCGCGCAGTAGCGAGCGCGTGGGGGTTAAGAGCGGGCGGGCGGAGTTCCAACTCCCCCATACCCATTCACTCTTTCTCCCAACGCTGCCTCTCTCTCTGCTGCCCAAGAACGGCGCCGGAGGTCCTCGTCGTATCTCCTTCTCCGGCCGCTCTCCTTGGATTCCGACCGGTGGGATCATTCCCCACCACTTCCCCTTGCCATGGAACAAGGTTTCCCCCCAATTCCCTCCCTTTTTGGTTCGTTCTTTTGCTTCTAGGTTTTTGGGGAGATGCATGTTGTTCTTGAGATTTTAGGCTAAATCTTTGCAAGAGTAGGATGTAGGAGAGTAGTAATGCATAGAGATGGTACTTTCTATGTTGCCCTGTGATGGATTTGATCAACTGTAGTACCGTGTTGTTGTCACGGCTATGCACAGATCAAGTTGTGGTTTCGGATCTGCAACTGTGCGGTACTACCGCATCTCCGGTGCGGTACTACCGCTCGTCCGGTACTACCGCTCCTCAGGAGCGGTACTACCGTGCGAGGCACGACACTAAAATTTTACTGTCGCACCTAGACACGGTACTACCGTGCCTCCCTGGCGCAGTGCTACCGTGGCTCGGAGCCGCACTAAAATTTTAGTACCGCACATCACTGCGATACTACCGTTGTCTCAAATCCCTCATGTGGCAATTATCACGTGCTACTTCTCTTTGTTTCACCTGCTTTGTTGTGTTCTTTGCATGGATCCTTCTCGCTTTTCGTGCGTGTTTTGTGTTTTGTGTCTTAGGTGGTGGCTCTGATGCCCCTGCTCGCCATTCCAATCACAGTCGTGACCTAGCTCCAAGTGTTTGCGCAACCAAGACGAAGCTCCAGAGGGCTCCAGTGCCCCCAAGCGAATTGTCAAGACCACTGCTCGCAAGTACAAGGATCCCGCAAAGGGCATGGATGAGATACCCCTTACTGAGTTTATCTCTCGAAGGCAGATCAACCCGTATGTGAATCCCTGTGCCAACTTCAGAGGGAATGACTTGTTTTGGACCAAGCAGGAGGCTCTCATTTATCTGAATGTGATCAAGGCCAAGCAGAACACCTATGTGGATGTGCAATGGATTGACATGCATCACATGAGGCAGGACAAGCACGGTAATTACTTTGGTGAGGCTCTAGATCTGGTTGAGCAGTTTGGCATTGAGCATGTGATCTCCTTCCACCTGGACTATGATCCTGAGATTATTGCACAGTTCTTTGCTTCGGTTCACTTTCACACTGGGGAGGAACAAAAGATGACCTGGATGACTAATGGATGTCAGTTGTCTGCTACCTGGAAGGACTTCATGGATTTGCTCCACGTACCTGATGAGGGGCTCAATACGCCCGTTGGTGTTCGCCCTCATGCCAACCCCAAGTCAGCTAACAAGAACAAGCTTCAGCAGTATCATGTTGAGAAGTTGCTTCCCAGCGGCAAGAAGGCGTGGGTGCTGAACCCCTTTCTGGACATCATGTATCGCATCTTCCGCAACTCCCTCTTTCCTCGCATTGGTGACGAGGACAAGGTGCATGCCTATCTGGTGGATATGATGCTCCTGTGTGAGGATGCGCGTGTATCTCAGTCTCAACCACTTGATGTCTCACATATCATGTGGTGTGAGCTTCGGTTCGCGGTGTTCAACCGCAAGGTACCCATCTATGGACCGTACCTGTTTCTTTTGATCTCAAAGACTTGGGAGAAGCTGTTTCCCGGTGATGAGTTCCTTGCTCCGGACTGGATTCGTCATGAGTCCATCAGGCTCCGTGTCAAGCCCCAGTGGGCCAACACTACTATTCGCGCTGAGGCTGAGGCTGCTAAGATGAATGTTGATGAGGAGGAGATTGCGGAGGAGGATGCAGATGAGGATCGCTCTGCTGGGTTTGCCCCTCCCTCTACTGAGCCCTTATGGGCTAAGAAGCTGACGGACAAGATGAAGGCCTTGTTCTGCATGCAGACAAAGGGGCAGTACAGGACTCACGTTGCCTCCAAGAGAGTCACTGCCGCGACAAGAAGATTATGAGGCTTTTTGGAGAGGATGTTTCTGGCGGTTCTGAGGAGCACATCACTCCAGAGGCTGAGTGGATGGCAAAACAAGGCTTCAAGTGGACTGGTTCTGAGGAGGACAACAAGGAGACCGTTCCCGCTGCCGATTCTGACGAGGAGCGTGCGAGTGATTACTCCGCTTGAGCCACCACTTGTGTTTCAGGTGTCCTTGAGGGAGTCCTGGATTAGGGGGTATCCGGACAGCCGGACTATATACTTTGGCCGTACTGTTGGACCGTGAAGATACAAGACTCAAGACTTCGTCTCGTGTCCGGATGGGACTCTCCTTTGCGTGGAAGACAAGCTTGGCGATCCGGATATTAGATCTCCTTCTTTGTAACTGACTCTGTGTAACCCTAGCCTCCTCCGGTGTCTATATAAACCAGAGGGTTTAGTCCGTAGGACAGGATCAATCATAATCATCATAGGCTAGCTTCTAGGGTTTAGCCTCTACAATCTCGTGGTAGATCAACTCTTGTAATACTCATATCATCAAGATCAATCAAGCAGGAAGTAGGGTTTTACCTCCATCGAGAGGGCCCCAACCTGGGTAAAACATCGTGTCCCCTGCCTCCTGTTACCATTAGCCTTAGACGCACAGATCGGGACCCCCTACCCGAGATCCGCCGGTTTTGACACCGACATTGGTGCTTTCAATGAGAGTTCCTATGTGTCGTCGCTGCAAGGCTCGATGGCTCATCTCGTTGTCAAGGACAACATCACCTCTGGGGGAGCACTGGCGGTAGGCCAAACTCTCCGACTAGGCGGCTTCGTCATGACCGCCCGATCGGCTGTCGCGCCGACGATGACCTCTCGGGTCATCAAAAACAGCGTCCACGTCAATTCGGAACTCGTCGAACATATGGATCCAATGGAGCTCTCCTCCCTTAATAAGCTCTTGGATCGCATCTCCGCTCTGGGAGTCGCTACAGACTATGATCGGATTGGGTTTAAACCCGACCAAAGGGATATCAAATCCCCACCGGTCACCCATGAGGTAGCGGTAGTGGAAGAGCCACACATGGATTATCCCTCTACCTTGAGGACGAACTATGTCCGGATTACCGAGCTCTCTGAGCCAGATACCCGCTTGCGGGAGGACATGACCCAGACCCCAGACTTAGAATCGGGTAACGGGCCAGAAAAATTGGGCAACATCCCGGAGTCCCAGCTGCCGAGCCCAGAAGCTCCTCTGCCCCTGGATGTCAAATTAGGTCAGAAATCGGACTTAACTACGCCCACCGACCCAGACTTATGCCGTCTTTCCCATATCAGACAAGAGCCCCAAGAGACAGTACATCGCTACTGGGCCAGATTCCTCCTTGTGCTAAACAGGGTCAAGGACTGTCGTGAGGAGGATGCTGATACGTCTTCAACGTATCTATAATTTTTTATTGTTCCATGCTATTATATTACCCCTTTTGGATGTTTATGGGCTTTATTTTACACATTTATATCATTTTTGGGACTAACCTACTAACCGAAGGCCCAGCCCATATTGCTGTTTTTTTGCCTATTTCAGTATTTCAAAGAAAAAGGAATATAAAACGGAGTCCAAACGGAATGAAACCTTCGGGAGCGTGATTTTTGGAACGAACGTGATCCAGAGGACTTGGAGTGCAAGTCAAGAAGCAACCGAGGCGGCCACGAGAGGGTAGGGCGCGCCCCCTGTCTCGTGGGCCCCTCGGGCGGCCACCGACGTACTTCTTCCTCCTATATAAGCCTACGTACCCCGAAAACATCCAAGGAGCCAATGAAACACAATTTCCACCGCCGTAACCTTTTGTATCCGCGAGATCCCATCTTGGAGCCTTCGTCGGCGTTCTGCCGGAGGGGGAATCGACCACGGAGGGCTTCTACATCAACACCCTAGCCCCTCCGATGAGTTGTGAGTAGTTTACCACAGACCTACGGGTCCATGGTTATTAGCTAGATGGCTTCTTCTCTCTTTTTGGATCTCAATACAATGTTCTCCCCCTCTCTTATGGAGATCTATTCGATGTAAACTCTTTTTGCGGTGTGTTTGTCGAGATTCGATGAATTCTGAGTTTATGATCAAGTTTATCTATGAATAATATTTGAATCTTCTGTGAATTCTTTTATGTATGATTGAGTTATCTTTGCAAGTCTCTTCGAATTATCAGTTTGGTTTGGCCTACTAGATTGATCTTTCTTGCCATGGGAGAAGTGTTTAGCTTTGGGTTCAATCTTGCGGTGTCCTTACCCAAAGGATGTAAAGGGTTGCGAGGCACGATTGTATTGTTGCCATCGAGGATAAAAGATGGGTGATGGTGTCTGGACTAGGGGTACTCACCACGCCGTCTCCCGATCAGTTGATTGGGACGAGGATCCCCATGGTCAGATACTCATGGGCCAGTCCGGACGGTTGCCGATACAAGGAAGATTCCACAAGACTTGGCGATCAAGACAAGGACTCCTCCCCCACCGGCGTATTTGGCTAGGACTCTTGTTATCCTAGGCCTCTGGTGCATTATATAAACCGAGGCCAGGCTAGTCGATAGAGGAACAACAATCATACCATAGGCTAGCTTCTAGGGTTTAGCCTCCTTGATCTCGTGGTAGATCTACTCTTGTACTACCCATATCATCAATATTAATCAAGCAGGAGTAGGGTATTACCTCCATCGAGAGGGCCCGAACCTGGGTAAAAACATCGTGTCCCTTGTCTCCTGTTACCATCCGCCTAGACGCACAGTTCAGGACCCCCTACCCGAGATCCGCCGGTTTTGACACCGACATTGGTGCTTTCATTGAGAGTTCCGCTGTGTGTTCGGCAAAAGGTTGATGGCTCGCCTGCAGATCAATTGCGACTTCGGCATCTTCGTCAACAGCTTGACTGGTCACCTTGGTTCGACCAAGGACTGCGCCCTACCTCCGATCGTCATGTTTGGATGAGGTCCTTCATCAACATCAACTCCGATCTCTATCAAGATCATGGAGGAATCATCCATGGAGCCCGGGGGCTCAACGTCAACATTGCCCTCGGGCGACCGTACTGTTTTTCTGGACAACGCACTTGTGTCCGCCGCCACCGCCTCCCCAGGTGTCGTTTTAACGATTGCTTCGAATTGTGCGGAATTGAGTCTACAACAACCCTGGAAAATTTCGCGAGTTCCGATGGAGGAATCTCGGCAATCTCCGTATACCGGAGCCGCATTGAGTCCGGACGAGAATCCGGACGAGTTTAGGGCGTGGTGTCCAGCTTCTAGCTCGGATTTTTTGGAAGATCCAACCGCTGATCGGCTGCGGAATTACTATATCTACCACCCTCAAAATTTCAGCTCGATTCGACCGTCCCAAACTCCGGAACCTTCCTATTAGTGCATCACTTTTCGGATCTGTTTTCATGCGAAACGAATCCGACCCGAGTTCGCTTTTTTATGAACGGGATTTGGACATCCTTTTGAAGGAAGTTTTGTATGGGGTATTGTGTTTTGCTTCCAACATATCCCACTAACTTTAAGATCTTTTGAACATGATCTTCAACATCATGCTGGTGTCAAACCAGTCCGCAATATTGCTCCATGGCTACCGACACATGCTAGACATCGTCGCCATTTGTTGAGCCGAGCTCAACTTCTTCGGATCATCATCTCGGCAAGCCGAACAAGAGTCCGGCATCGCGAAGGATAAATCATCACCAACATCGCCGCCCCACGGATTACACGGAGCGGGCATACCGGCATCGCCGCATGGTCGCTTCATCAAGACGGCATCGACCACGTCACGACCTGCACCGGCAGGGCCGCACTAGTGCTTCTTCAAGCTGGTGTCCATCACGCCGGCCTACTTCGACATCTCGGCTGGACCGGGGGCTTCACCATCTCTTCATCAACCTACTCCGGACACTTCGGCGTCACTAGCCGCCAAGGCAATGGGTGCGCGGATCGAGTCCCAATTTTGGGAATCACCTTCCTTCGGATTGCTACAACAAATAAACCAGGTGCTATTAATCCTAGTATTTCTGTTTGCTTGTTTGTGTTAATTTTTCCTAAGGAATTATTACTCTGGTTTGTCCATCATAAGTACACAGGTCTATCAAATGGTGGCCGCATTATCGACGGTCGCATGACGGTTCGGTCAGTTTTCGTACATAGTCCGGCGAACGCCGCATCCGGAACTCGGACCGACCTGTGAATCCAGGCTTTGCCACGCCTTTATTGCATTACACTGACGACATGCATCGACATCGACTTCGGCGCCAGGCCATATTTCTTTTATTACTCACTTTGCATAAATTATTTATTATGCAACAATTTTTTAATTCTTATTATTACTATTATCCCCGGTCTGCACTATTTTTTGTGCACAAGAAAATGATCCAGCCGGACTATATCCTTTGACGTCACCTCGGTTGGACGGGGGGCTTCGTCAACACTTCATTACCCCATGCCGGGGACTTCGGCATCACTCTGCCGTCCTGCATTGACCGTGCTATGTCACCACTTCGGAGGGCTGAGCTCTTTGCTCCGCCACCTCGGGACCGGCTTGGGGGATGGAACCTTGTCCTGCATCAAGCTCGAAACGCGTCGTCAATACCGAACACATTAACCAGCTAAGTTGCCTTCATGCTCAAAGTTTTAAATTTTTAACTTTTGTTCGGCTCGACCAAGCATTATACTTTTTTGGAAAAAAGTCGCTTGTAAAATTTTTCCTTGTCCAAACTTTGTTCGCATACACTTGACGCGCTACCTGCGCTCATTATACCTGGGGGCTTCTTTAACAGAAGCTTATTAATACGGGTTTTATGCCCAACACATGTGTCACACTTCCGCATGTACCTTTTATTCACCATTATATGCATCGATATGACTTTAGTTTTGGCCAAGCTGGGTTGCTTCGCTCTGTGCTTACCCCTCGCTCCCGATTGTTCGGCTAGGTGGTAAAGGAGCACCTCTGCGATTGTTATCGTCGGTCACCGGATGTGTACCTCGACCGGGTGAAGCCGAAAGCTAGCGTTCTTAAGGGAATACTCGGTCGGTGAACTAAAAGATGATTTCTTACCTATTCATTTACCTGCCCCAGATGTTTTTCTGCGCTTTTAGTCCGGACATGCACTTTAGGGAATGCCTCCTGTGGAAAGGAACCCTAACGGAACTATTCTCCCTGGAAGATGTTTCTTACTAACCATGTAATATAACATAACTAGTTGGGCACTTGTCTGATAAAGCACTAATGACCCCTACGCCTGGTCTCCACACATGCCTCGGTTTTTATAACTGCGAGGGTATTCGGACACACTCCAGACTATTGGGTCCAGAGGTTGAAGCGAAAAGGTCCGCTATGACAAACGATCTACAATTCGGCTAGAAGAAATTTTACATGTCACCTTACATCATATAGTCAACTTTTACCCAAGTCAGTTGGGGGCTCTTATGTTTATTTGAGCCGTTTTATACTAAGTGTTTTTCTTCTTAGTCGTTGCAAAGTGTTTATTATTTATCACTCCTTTTTTCGACACGAGTGTGCGGTCAATAGCCGGGGAGCCTAATTTCTCTCTCAAAACCGCTAGGGTTTAGTTTTCTAAACTGGCCTAATGAGAAGTACTCCGCCTTCGGGATGGGAGACTGAAGCCGAAGGCTGACCCGCTTGAAGTCTTGAGATAGGATGTGTCATGTTAAAGCACGGCAGAAGCACCTTTTTTTCTCTAAAGTCCAATTTTCGGATTGGCACTGAACACTTGATCTTGTTCGGACGTCATGTTTTTACTGACTTTTTTTGGTTTTCCAAGCTTTTGGCACTTTTAAACTATTTGTGTGTTTTCAGCACAAGTCTCGCATTGCAACGCCGGACTCCTTTAGAGATTCGGCAAAAAACATTCTCTGATATTGCTATATATGTAACGGTTTTGAATTGTGTCTTCGGTCAATAGTTGGGTTTCCCGGCTCCTGCGCTTGCCTCCTACGTTCCGCTTTGTTCGGCTAGGTGTGCAAAGGGAGAACCACTGTGATTGTGCTCCCATCTCGCATGGTCAAGCACCTCAGTGGAGAAAGCCGAAAACTGACTGTCCCAATAGGTGTAAACTGGTCAGTGATCCGATGACTATATTAAATGACGGGCCGTTCATAACATTGGCCGAAGTGTTTATGGCTTGACCTCGACTGTCGCCAAACACTACCGGCGGCTAGTAACTGGCCTCCCAAACTAAATCCTCAATATTTTGCTCTTACATTGGAGCTGAGGTTTCATGATCATGCTTAGCATGACAACCCAAAGAAAGGAACCGATAGCGGGACTATTTTCTTTGGAAGACATTTCTTCTGTTAAACAGTAATATAACATATCTCTTTGCGTACCTTTGTTTATAAAACCGTATGGCCAGATTGCCTTGTTTGTTGTAAATATTTGCCCTCATAAAGGCTTTATAAAGTAGGACAAACACTCCTCGGCTATTGGTCGAGGAGGTGGAAGCCGATGGTCGGTCAACAAAGTTTTGTACAATGCGGATCCGAGCATTAATGACGTAAAGTACTTGGATACATAATTCGTGATTTTACTATGGATATCGATCCTTAATTGGGCTACCCGTGCCCGCATTAAGGCTCGGGGGCTACTGGGCTTCGGGCTTATTATTTACAAATATTAAAGGGGCACATCAATCCCCTGATCTGGTGTTGCCACCCGACCAGTGTCTCGGGGCTACCGCATTGCTGTTCTATGCGTAAAATTTTAAGTGCAATACAGCTTCCAAGGAGATTTTGATCCTCGGGTTGGTCGGCCGCACCCAACCCGAGTCTCGAGGACTGAGCACGCCGCTTTTGTGTCCCAAGTATTCTGCCGAGTTAGGACTTGATCCTCGGACCGATTTTGCAAATCAACTCGAGTCTCAAGAGCTACGGGATCAGCGGTCTTATGTCATCCTTCATGTGCATCTCGGTTTTAGACCGATACCCACCTTGAGGGCTACTGCTATGTATCTCGGTAGAGAATAAATTGCACCAATCAAAATAATCGACAAAAATCGCCCACATTCGGGTGGTGCACCAGCTCGAAGCAGTCCGCATAAAGATCGGGCGCTAGTGGCTGGCTCCATAGAGGGCATTTCCGCATTAAGCTCGGCTAAACTCCTTCAAACTTCTTTGAACCAAGGTGATATACGACACCTCGGATACAATCCGGCGTTGGAGCTCGGATACATAGTCCGGCGTTGGAGCTCGGATACAGTCCGGCGTTGGAGCTCAGATATATAGTCCGGCGTTAGAGCTGGGAAGCAGTCCGGCATTGGTGCTCGGCTGCAAAGATACTCAATGCAGTCCGGCGTTGGAGCTCGGACGAAGAGGACGCTGCCGCCGGGAACAACTTCAAACCCGAGGTGCGGCATAAAATAACAAGGCATTGATAAAGGCCGAAACATAAAGGGCTCCTCGGATACCCGACGTAAACTCGTCGAATGCATTTTGGCGATCCTCAAGATCAAGATGAGAAGATTTGTTGAACCAGTTTTCAAGACCGACGATCAAGATGAAGAACAGTTCGAAGAATCGAGGAGCGCCCCAACTTGAAGACCGGTTCAGGGGCTATCGACGGTGTCCTGGACTAGGGGTACTCACCACGCCGCCTCCCGATCAGTTGATTGGGACGAGGATCCCCATGGTCAGATACTCATGGGCCATCCCGACAGCTTGTCGATACAAGGAAGATTCCACAAGACTTGGCGATCAAGACAAGGACTCTCCCCACCGGGCGATTCGGCTAGGACTCTTGTTATCCTAGGCCTCTGGTGCATTATATAAACCGAGGCCAGGCTAGTCGATAGAGGAACAACAATCATACCATAGGCTAGCTTCTAGGGTTTAGCCTCCTTGATCTCATGGTAGATCTACTCTTGTACTACCCATATCATCAATATTAATCAAGCAGGAGTAGGGTATGACCTCCATCGAGAGGGCCCAAACCTGGGTAAAAACATCGTGTCCCTTGTCTCCTGTTACCATCCGCCTAGACGCACAGTTCGGGACCCCCTACCCGAGATCCGCCGGTTTTGACACCAACAATGGGGTTTATATCATATTACATGAGTTTATCCCTCTACATCATGTCATCTTGCTTAATGCGTTACTCTGTTCTTTGTGAACTTCATACTCTACATGCAGGCAGGAGTCGGTCGATGTGTGGAGTAATAGTAGTA
The DNA here is from genome assembly GCA_021605205.1 of Aegilops longissima. Lineage (NCBI taxonomy): Eukaryota > Viridiplantae > Streptophyta > Magnoliopsida > Poales > Poaceae > Aegilops > Aegilops longissima. The sequence goes on along the minus strand of CM038676.1, from coordinate 645,682,068 downwards.
GATGCAGGTAGGAGTCGGTCTACTTGTTGCGGACGTGATGCCTATATACATGATCATGCCTAGATAATCTCATAATTATTCGCTTTTCTATCAATTGCTCGACAGTAATTTGTTCACCCACCGTAATACTTATGCTATCTTGAGAGAAGCCACTAATGAAACCTATGGCCCCCGGGTCTATCTCTTATCATATTTGCTCCCAATCTACTTTTAATTGCATCTTTACTTTTTGCATCTATAATATAAAATACCAAAATATATTTATCTTATCATACTATCTATATTAGATCTCACTTTCGCAAGTGGTCGTGAAGGGATTGACAACCCCTTTATTGCGTTGGTTGCGAGTTCTTTGTTTGTTTGTGTAGGTGCGTGGGACTTTTGAGGAGCCTCCTACTGGATTGATACCTTGGTTCTCAAAAACTAAGGGAAATACTTACGCTACTATTGCTGCATCACTCTTTCCTCTTCAAGGAAAACCAACACAAGCTCAAGACGTAGCAAGAAGGAATTCTGGTGCCGTTGCCGGGGAGGTCTTCGCTCAAGTCAAGACATACCAAGTACCCATCACAAACTCATCTCCCTCGCATTCTCATTATTTGCCATTTGCCTCTCGTTTTCCTCCCCCCTACTTCACCCTTGCCGTTTTATTCACCCTCTCTTTCCCAATCTCCTCCTCTCTCTTTCGCTTGCCTTTTTCCGTTTGCTTGTGTGCTTGTTTATCCTTATGCCTTTGCCTAAGAGTACCGACCACCTTCTTACAAGGATGGAAGAGATTGAATCAAATATTAGAAGCTTTATGAATTTGCAATTTGAGCATAATAATTTTTTCAGAAAAGAGCTTAAGGAACAAAAAGGTTTTTTGGGGTTTATGAACAAAGAGCTTGATGATATGAATAAAGAATTTTATGGTGTGAACTCTCAAATTGCCCGGCTTAGTCAATAAGATGGCCGCCAAACCAGAAAAGTTAGATGAAAATAATGATAAAGATCTTAAAGTTATTGATGCTTCTCCTATTAGATCTTTGTTTTACAATATGAATCTTGATAATTATGGGACTGAAGATGAGTCAACTTTACCTAGAAGGCGTCCCAACAATTCGGAGTTTTTAGATCTTGATGCTAAATTTGGTAAAAGTGGGATTGGAGAGGTCATGACTTTAAATAGTATTGAACCCACTATCTCGGATTTCAAGGAATTTGATTATGATAATTGTTCTTTAGAAGGTTGTATTTCCTTGTTGCAATCCGTTGTTAATTCTCCTCATGCTTATAGTCAAAATAAAGCTTTTACCAAACATATCGTTGATGCCTTGATGCAATCTTATGATGAAAAACTTAATTTGGAAGTTTCTATACCTAGAAAACATAATGATGAGTGGGAACCTACTATAAAGAATAGAATTAAAGATCATGAGTGTTTTGCTTTGTGTGATTTGGGTGCTAGTGTTTTCACGATTCCGAAAACTTTATGTGATATTCTAGGTTTCCATGATCTTGATGATTGCTCTTTAAATCTGCACCTTGTGGATTCCACCATTAAAAAGCCAATGGGAAGGATCAATGATGTTCTCACTGTTGCAAATAGAAATTTGGTGCCCGTAGATTTTATCGTTCTTGATATAGATTGCAATCTTTCTTGCCCTATTATTCTTGGTAGACCTTTCCTTAGAACGATTGGCGCGATTATTGATATGAAGGAAGGGAATATTAGATTCCAATTCCCATTAAAGAAAGGCATGGAGCACTTTCCAAGAAAGAAAGTCAAATTACCTTATGAATCTATCATGCGCGCTACTTGTGAATTTAGTGCCAAAGATGGCACTACTTAGATCTATCTTCGCTTTTATGCCTAGCTAGGGGCGTTAAACGATAGCGCTAGTTGGGAGGCAACCCAATTTTATTTGTGTTTTTTTGTTTTTTTTCCTGTTTAGTAATAAATCTTGCATCTACCTTCTGTTTAGATGTGTTTTTATCTTTTAATTAATGTTTGTGCCAAGTAGAACCTATAGGATAACCTATGATGATAGTTGATTTGATTCAGCTGAAAAACAGAAACTTTGCGCGCATCAACTTAGTTTTGTTAAATCACAGAAACGTGCTTTTGCGTTGATTATTTCTGCTGCTGATAAATAGACAAATTGTCCAGGACTTCCTATTTTGGTAGGATCTTTAAAGTTCCAGAAGTTTGCATTAGTTACAGATTTCTACAGACTGTTCTTTTTTTGGCAGATTCTGGTTTTCGTGTGTTGTTCGCTTATTTTGATGCATCTATGGCCAGTAAAATAGTTTATAAACCATAGAGAAGTTGGAATACAGTAGGTTTAACACCAAAATAAATAAAGAATGAGTTCATTACAGTACCTTATGTGGTGGTTTTGTTTTCTTTCACTAACGGAGCTTATAAGATTTCCTATTGAGTTTTGTGTTGTGAAGTTTTCAAGTTTTGGGTAAAGCTTTTATGGACTATGGAATAAGGAGTGGCAAGAGCCTAAGCTTGGGGATGCCCATGGCACCCCAAGATATTCAAGGATAGCCAAAATCCTAAGCTTAGGGATGCCCCGGGAAGGCATCCCCTCTTTCGTCTTCGTTCATTGGTAACTTTACTTGGAGCTATGTTTTTATTCGCCACATGATATGTGTTTTGCTTGGAGCGTCGTGTATTATATTAGTCTTTGATTTTTAGTTTACCACAATCATCCTTGCTGTACACACCTTTTTGTGAGAAGCCCACTTGATTAGAATTTGCTAGAATACTCTATGTGCTTCACTTATATCTTTTGAGCTTGATAGTTTTTGCTCTAGTGCTTCGCTTATATCTTTTAGAGCATGGTGGTGACTTTATTTTGAAGAAATTGCTAGTCTCTCATGCTTCACTTATATCTTTTTGAGAGTCTTTTAGAACAGCATGGTATTTTCTGTGGTTACAAATTTGGTCCTAGAATGATGAGCATCCAAGTTGGGTATAATAAAAACTATCATAGAAAGGAATTGGATGCTATGATCAATTTGATGCTTGATAATTGTTTTGAGATATGGAGGTAGTGATATTAAAGTCATGCTAGTTGAGGTGATTATGAAAAATACTTGTGTTGAGGTTTGTGATTCCCGTAGCATGCACGTATGGTGAACCGCTTTGTGATGAAGTTGGAGCACACTTTTATTTATTGATTGTCTTCCTTACGTGTGGCGGTCGGGGACGAGCGATGGTCTTTTCCTACCAATCTATCCCCCTAGGAGAATGCGCGTAGTGCTTTTGTTTTTGATGACTTCTAGATTTTTGCAACAAGTACATGAGTTCTTTTGACTAATGTTGAGTCCATGGATTATATGCACCTCACCCTTCCACCATTGCTAGCCTCTCTTGTGCCACGCAACTTTTGCCGGTACCATACACCCACCATATACCTTCCTCAAAATAGCCACCATACCTACCTATTATGGCATTTCCATAGCCATTCCGAGATATATTGCCATGCAACTTTCCACCGTTCCGTTCATATGACACGCATTACTTTTGTCATATTGCTTTTTGCATGATCATGTAGTTGACATCGTATTTGTGGCAAGGCCACTTTTATAATTTTCATACATGTCGCTCTTGATTCATTGCATATCCCGCACATCACGGAGGCATTCATATAGAGTCATATCTTGTTCTAGCTTTGAGTTGTAATTCTTGAGTTGTAAATCCATAAAAGTGTGATGATCTTCATTATTAGAGCATTGTCCTAGTGAGGAAAGGATGATGAAGACTATGATTCCCCCACAAGTTGGGATGAGACTTCGGACTTTACAAAAAGAAAAAAAAAGAAAAAAAAAAGAAGAGAAAGGCCAAAAAGAAAAAAAAGGAAGGCCAAAGAAAAAAAAGAAAAAAAGAAAAAAAGAGAAAAGAAAAAATAAAATGAGAGAAAAAGAGAGAAGGGACAATGCTACTATCTCCTTTTCCACAATTGTGCTTCAAAGTAGCACCATGATCTTCATGATAGAGAGTCTCATATGTTGTCACTTTCATATACTAGTGGGAATTTTTCATTATAGAACTTGGCTTGTATATTCCAATGACGGGCTTCCTCAAAATGCCCAAGGTCTTCGTGAGCAAGCAAGTTGGATGCACACCCACTTAGTTTCTTTTGTTGAGCTTTCATAGCTCTAGTGCATCCGTTGCATGGCAATCCCTACTCACTCACATTGATATCTATTAATGGGATCTCCATAGCCCGTTGATACGCCTAGTTGATGTGAGACTATCTTCTCCTTTTTTGTCTTCTCCACAACCACCATTCTATTCCACATACAGTGATATGTCCATGGCTCACGCTTATGTATTGCGTGAAAGTTGAAAGAGTTTGAGATTATTAAAGTATGAAACAATTGCTTGGCTTGTCATCGGGGTTGTACATGATTAAATACTTTGTGTGATGAAGATAGAGCAACAGCCAGACTATATGATTTTGTAGGGATAACTTTCTTTGGCCTTGTTATTTTGAGAACACATGATTACTTTGATTAGTATGCTTGAAGTATCACCATTTTCATGTTAATATGAACTTTTATTTTGTATCATTTGGATCTGAACATTCATGCCCCAATAAATAAAATTACATTGAGAATTATGCTAGGTAGCATTCCACATCAAAAATTCTGTTTTTATCATTTACCTACTCGAGGACGAGCAGGAATTAAGCTTGGGGATGCTTGATACGTCTTCAACGTATCTATAATTTTTTATTGTTCCATGCTATTATATTGCCCCGATGTTTATGGGCTTTATTTTACACATTTATATCATTTTTGGGACTAACCTACTAACCGGAGGCCCAGCCCGTATTGCTATTTTTTTCCTATTTCAGTATTTCGAAAAAAAGGAATATCAAACGGAGTCCAAACGGAATGAAACCTTCAGGAGCGTGATTTTTGGAACGCACGTGATCCAGAGGACTTGGAGTGCAAGTAAAGAAGCAGCCGAGGCAGCCATGAGAGGGTAGGGCGCCCCCCCACCCTATAAGGCGCGCCCCCTGTCTTGTGGGCCCCTCGGGAGGCCACCGACGTACTTCTTCCTCCTATATAAGCCTACGTACCCCGAAAACATCCAGGGATCCAACGAAACACAAATTATACCGTCGTAACCTTATGTATCCGCGAGATCCCATCTTGGAGCCTTCGCCGGCGCTCTGCCGGAGGGGGAATCGACCATGGAGGGCTTCTACATCAACACCCTAGCCCCTCCGATGAGTTGTGAGTAGTTTACCACAGACCTACGGGTCCATGGTTATTAGCTAGATGGCTTCTTCTCTCTTTTCGGATCTCAATACAATGTTCTCCCCCTCTCTTGTGGAGATCTATTAGATGTAAACTCTTTTTGCGGTGTGTTTGTCGAGATCCGATGAATTGTGAGTTTATGATCAAGTTTATCTATGAATAATATTTGAATCTCCTCTGAATTCTTTTATGTATGATTGAGTTATCTTTGCAAGTCTCTTCGAATTATCAGTTTGGTTTGGCCTACTAGATTGATCTTTCTTGCCATGGGAGAAGTGTTTAGCTTTGGGTTCAATCTTATGGTGTCCTTACCCAGTGACAGAAAGGGTTGCAAGGCACGTATTGTATTGTTGCCATCAAGGATAAAAAGATGGGGTTTATATCATATTGCATGAGTTTATCCCTCTACATCATGTCATCTTGCTTAATGCGTTACTCTGTTCTTTGTGAACTTAATACTCTACATGCAGGCAGGAATCGGTCGATGTGTAGAGTAATAGTAGTAGATGCAGGCAGGAGTCGGTCTACTTGTTGTGGACGTGATGCCTATATACATGATCATGCCTAGATAATCTCATAATTATTCGCTTTTCTATCAATTGCTCGACAGTAATTTGTTCACCCACCGTAATACTTATGCTATCTTGAGAGAAGCCACTAGTGAAACCTATGGCCCCCGGGTCTATCTCTTATCATATTTGCTTCCAATCTACTTTTATTTGCATCTTTACTTTTTGCATCTATACTATAAAATACCAAAAATATATTTATCTTATCATACTATCTCTATTAGATCTCACTTTCGCAAGTGGCCGTGAAGGGATTGACAACCCCTTTATTGCGTTGGTTGCAAGTTCTTTGTTTGTTTGTGTAGGTGCGTGAGACTTTTGAGGAGCCTCCTACTGGATTGATACCTTGGTTCTCAAAAACTGAGGGAAATACTTACGCTAATATTGCTGCATCACCCTTTCCTCTTCAAGGAAAACCAACGCAAGCTCAAGACGTACCAGACGCAATCTCACTTTTCTGCAAAAACTGCACGAACAAAGGGATCCTTAATGCTATAAGTCGCCGTGACATAGTACACTTTGCTGACTTAGCAGTTGGGATAATTCGTCTCTCACTAAACCCTTTGTCCGAGCTAAAAGGGCAAACTCTCGTAAGTTATCCGATCCAATTCCCAAAAAACCAAAGCCCACTCCAGGGCGTGGAACCGTATTGGAAGAATGGCTCAATGGGCCATGCAAAATTCACATCACGCCGGATACCATGCCGACGCATAGCCTAAGAGCATGTTGGATACTCCGGCAGGTAGCAAAAAGCAACGAGGATCTTCTTGTACACCATAAGGCAGAGCAACATCCCACCGAAGAAAACAATGCGGTACTGACAGTCTTCGAGACTTTTGCCTCAAATAATAGGCGCAAGCGAGCTCATCGAAATTTCCCTGAAATCTGCCACATGGCAAAAATAAATCCGTGGAGCGACACTGCTATAACCTTCAGCGCCAGTGACGAACCACAATTCCAGACAGTCCGGGCACCAACCGCTTTGGTCCTTAGCCCAATCATGGACGGCTTTCGGCTCACTAAAGTACTCATGGACGGCGGAAGCGGATTAAACCTGATCTACGAAGAAATGCTCAACGATATGGAAGTTGATAAAATCCGCATTAAGCAAAGCGGCACAACCTTCAGGGGAATCATCCCTAGTCGGGAGGCACGGTGTGCGGGAAAAATCACACTCGACGTGGTATTCGGCACCCCGGAGAATTATAGGTCCGAAGAAATCACGTTCCAAGTGGCCCCGTTCAGCAGCGGATATACGCCCTTTTAGGGCGGGACGCATTCATGAGCTTTCAAGCTATACCCCATTACGGGTACATGAAGCTTAAAATGCCCGGACCCAATGGAATCATCACTCTAGCCAGTGATCCGAACGTCGCACTCCGCGCCGAAAATAAAACTGCCGCACTAGCCCTGGAAGCATTATCCGAAGCCCTAGCGGCCGAATAACTAACAACGCTGCATGCCACAGTGGACAGGGACGACGTGCTACTCGACAAATGACCCAAGTCCACCTCATTCAAGCCCGCAGACGAGATAGTCAAATTCCAGGTCCATCCAACGGACCCCACGAAGACAGCTTCCATCGAGACACAGTTGAGCCCCACAATGGACGCCGCACGACGAGACTTCCTACGCGAGAATTGGGACATTTTCGCCTGGCATCCTTCAAACATGCCGGGCATCCCACGCAGGCTGGCTGAACACAGCCTCAATATACTGAAAGGATACAAGCCAGTCAAACAGACTCTTAGGCGCTTCTCGGAGCCTAAACGGCAAGCCATGGGAGAAGAGCTAGCCAAGCTACTTGAGGCCGGATTCATTAGAGATATAAAGCATCCAGATTGGCTAGCAAATCTGGTAATTGTACCAAAGAAGGACAAATCCTGGCGCCTATGTGTCGATTTCAAAGACCTCAACAAGGCTTCCCCCAAGGATCCCTTCCCCCTCCCTCGCATCGACCAAATCATCGACGCTACCGCAGGACACGACTCACTATGTTTCCTCGACGCATACTCCGAATACCATCAAATAAAGATGGCAGAGTCCGACCAAGCCGCAACGGCCTTTATAACGCCATATGGTCCCTTCTGTTTCAACACTATGCCTTCCGGGCTCAAAAATGCCGGCGCAACCTATCAACGCATGATTCAAACATGCCTGGAGAAGCAAATCGGCAAAACAGTGGAGGCATATGTGGATGACGTGGTCATAAGAACAAGACACGTCGAAACCTTAATAGATGACTTGAGACTAACGTTCGACAACCTCCGAACATACGACATCAAGCTCAACCCGGAAAAATGTGTTTTCGGCGTACCCTCCGGGAAGTTGCTTGGCTTCATCATTTCCAATAGAGGAATCGAAGCAAATTCGGCAAAAATCCGAGCTCTGTCACAGTTGGCTATCCCAACAGACCTCAAGCATATCCAGAAACTAGCTGGATGCGTTGTTGCCTTAAGCCGCTTTATCTCCCGACTAGGAGAAAAGGCACTACCTCTTTACCGCCTTCTTCGACGCACCGAACACTTCGTGCGGACGGACGCAGCCGCGGCCGGACTGGATGAAATAAAGACCCTATTGGCCAGCAATCCAGTCCTGACCGCGCCAAATACTGGCGAACCTATGCTATTATACATAGCTGGAACACATCAGGTTGTAAGCGCAGTGCTTGTCGTCGAACGAGAAGTGGACGGATACAAGTTCCCGCTCCAAAAGCCGGTATATTATGTGTCCACTGTCCTCACTCCATGCAAATCCCGATACCCACACTATCAAAAGATAGCATACACGGTCTTCATGGCATCCCGGAAGCTACGACACTACTTTCAACAGTGTTCGATTACGGTGGCCTCCGAGGTACCACTCAACGGCATAATAAACAACCGTGACGCCACGGGACAATTGCTAAATGGGCTATCGAGCTCCTTCATTTGACATAACATACAAACCACGACGAGCCATTAAGTCGCAAGTACTGACTGACTTCGTCGCCGAATGGACAGAAACCGGACTCCCCAAAGAGTATGACGCGTACTCCAATTGGATCATGCAATTCGACGGCTCTAAAATGCTGGCCGGATTGGGAGCGCGTGTAGTTCTGACATCCCCCACCGGAGACACGGTCCAATACGTACTCCAAATATTATACACAGACTCCAACAACGCAGCCGAATACAAGGCCCTGTTGCATGGTCTTTGGATGGCAGTCTCTATGGGAATTCAACGCCTAGAAGTGCGTGGGGACTCAAACCTCGCAATATCACAAATAAACAGAGATTTTGATGCCAAGGATCCGAAAATGGCGGCCTACCGTAATGTCGTCCTCAAAATGTCAGCTCGGTTCGAGGGGCTCGAATTCCACCGTGTGGCCCGAGAAAACAATCAAGCGGCGGATATTCTCGCCCGCATCGGCGCTAAACGCGGCCCTGTCCCACCTAATATATTCTTGGAAAGGCTATTCAAGCCATCCGTGGTATGGGAAGGGGAGTCCGGCAACACCAGTCCGACTCCGAATACAACCCCAAATGCCGAACCATCTGACGTAATCGGGGGCTCCGCCATCGAAATAACACCTTCGGCCCATGAAATCATGGTTGTAATCGCCCCCGTGGACCGAGCCTTTCTTGGCCTAACTAAATAGGTAGGAGCTCCCTGAGGACCAAAATGAAGCACGTTGTATTGTGCGGCGTTCCAAGGCCTACAAAGTCCATGAGGGAGAAATCTATAAGAAAAGCGCCACCGGAGTGCTCCAGAGATGCATCTCCAAAGAGGAAGGTGGCAGCTCTTGGCCGAAGTCCATGCCGGACTCGGCGGGCACCACGTTGCGGCTCGGGCACTTGTCAGCAAAGCCTTCCGTACAAGTTTTTATTGGCCGACAGCCCGGGCAGATGCACAGGACCTTGTCCAACATTGCGTTGGTTGCCAGCTCTTCGCCAATCAGAGCCATATGCCCCTACCGCTCTCCAAACAATCCCCATAACTTGGCCCTTCATGGTCTGGGGGCTGGATATGGTCGGACCTCTTAAAGGGGGAAGCCATAAGAAAAAATACTTATTGGTCATGGTGGACAAGCTCACCAAATGGATAGAAGCCAAACCAGTTAAAACGGGCGAGTCCGGACCAGTGATAGACTTCATATCAGGGGTTTTACACCGTTACGGCGTCCCCCACAGCATCATCACTGACAATGGCTCAAATTTCACAGCCGATGAAGTGAAAACTTGGTACGGCAACATGGGCATTAAGCTCGATTACGCCTCCGTCTACCATCCCCAAACAAACGGCCAGGTCGAACATGCAAATGGTCTCATCATGAGCGGCATCAAACCCAGACTAGTGCGATCCTTGACAGAATCGGACACGCACTGGGTCGAGGAGCTCGACTCCGTACTCTGGGGGCTGCGGACCACGCCGAATCGCACCACCGGATACTCACCTTTTTTATGGTGTACGGCGCAGAAGCAGTACTACCCTGCGACATAATCCATGACTCACCTCGCGTGCGCATGTACAAAGAGAAGGAAGCCGAGTTAGATCGGCAGGACAACTTAGATGCCCTGGAGGAGGAGCGCGACGTCGCAAAAGCCTGTTCCGCATTCTATCAGCAGCAGGCTCGAAGGTATCAAAGCAGAGAAGTGCGGGCCAAAACTTATAATGTTGGCGAACTCGTTCAACGCCTACCGGAGAAGAAGAAGGACAAGCTCAAACCTAAGTGGGAGGGTCCCTTCATTATTGATAAAGTTCTCACCGGAGGAGCGTACCGCCTGCGTAATGCATCCAATAACAGACTCGAGCCGAACCATGGAACGCGGCCAGACTCTGGAGATTCTACGCCTAGTGTCGAACTCAGTGTTCGTCTCCTTACCCCCGCTCTTTTAATTATGTTCCCCCCTTTTTTCCTTTCTCGCCCTTTTTCCCTTCTTCACACAAAGTATTCAATACAGTGCGGATGCTCGGATCACCCCGTCCGCACTATGTGTGTTCACCATACCTGGGGGCTTCCTATACGGAAGCTAAATATAATTACTTTTATGGCTTCCTGCCTATCACATATGCGTTCTTTTTCCATATGTGCCTTTTCTTCACCATTATATGCATCGATATGACTTAAGATGTGGCCATGCTGGGTTTCCTGGCTCTTGTGTTTATGCCCTACGTTCCCGTTAATTCGGCTAGGGCATAAGGGGAGCACCTCTGCGATTATTACTGCCGGTTCAGCCGGATGTGTACCTCAGACTGGGTGACGCCGAAAGCTAGCGTTCTTAAGGGAATATTCGGTCGGTGAACAAAAGATGTTTCTTTCGTTTATTACAATGTGAATCCCCAGATGTTTTGTATCCTGCGTTTTTGTTCGCAGTTTGGACATGCACATCGATGCATGCGTACCCAGGGAAAGGAACCCCTAACGGAACTATTCTCCCTGGAAGATGTTTCTTACTACCAATGTAATATAACATAACTAGTTGGGTACTTGTCTGTTCAAGAACTTATGACCCCTACGCCTGGTTTCCACGCATACCCCAGTTTTGCATAACTGAGCGGGTATTCGGATACACCCCGGACTGTCGGATCCGGGGGCTGAAGTGAAAAGGTCCGCCATGACAAAAGATTTTTAATCCGGCTAGGGACTACATATGTCCATTGAATTACATAGTCACTTGGACTGCCTATATTCTTCCTCTATACCATCCAACATGCTATCTAGCTTGCAATCCTTTTGGGAATACTTTGCGGCTAATGCTACCTGGTCATACACCAGACTCACGGGAATCTCTTGCCCATCTGGCCCCGCCGGTCCGACTTCGGCCATATGGTTCGGGTCAAGCTTGGTGTAGCGCGTCTTCACCATGGCCCGGGCTTCCCTTGCACCTTGTCGGCAGGCTGATACCTTCCACAACCGGAAGCGCCGCCGTTCTCCTTGGAGCATATCCACGAGCTCCCCCATGCCTCCTGGCAGGGAAGTGGATGGCCACAAGGCCTGGGCAATACCCTGCATCACCTGCCGAACTCGTTCATGCAGCTGCGAGAGATCTTGCAGCAAATCGCCTGTGGACTCGGGCATCTCCTCTTCAGGACGGCCCGTCAGCATACCTACAGATATAAACTCTTTTAAAATGCTTCCTCGCCGAACTGTATTGCAGTTCGTTTAGGCACTTACCATAAATGCCGCGACGAAGCCTCCTGTTCTCCTTCACGGAGTCCGCCAGCTGAGCTCGAACATCTGCTAATTCGACGCTCGGCCGGACGTTGGCATCTTGGAGATTGTTTTTCTCCTGCCTAACCTGCGTAAGCACACGCTCGCCAGCCTTTAGTTGTCTTTGGATATGTGACTCGCTATCTCTTACGATCTCTGGATTCTCCCCGGGATTATCTGCAGAATTTTCTGTTAGACTTATAAAAGCAAGCCAATTACTAACTGGTGTATTCCCTTAAAATTTCTCTATTGAGACAAATGTTACCAGATGAGACCTTCTGGGATTCCTCTAGTTTGGCAACCGCAGCCCTCAGCCGGGTCTTGCACTCCTCCAGCTCTCGAGACAAATGGGTATTCTTCTCTACAAGAACCTGTGCATAAAATGATCCTTAAATCAGTTGTTCCAACCGTTTCAAGTCTCAGGGGCTACTGCTATACATGCTTATCAAATTTTCTTACCCGTATATCTTTCACATACTGGTCCGTCGCTCGGGCGAGCCCGCCTTGGGCAGCTCGGATGTATGCGTCTCCCAAATGGAAAGCATTGAATGCCTCTTCGGAAAAGATGCCATTGCGAAGTACGGCCCGTCGGCGCCGGTGATTCATGGCACTCTCTACTTTGGAATTTGTGGTGGAGAGCATATCCGCGTCCTCTGTCGGAGGACAATTCGGCATCGGCCCCGCATTGGCCTCCTCTCTCAAAGCCGGTTCTGGAATCCGGCTGGTAGAGGCGTGACCGGCAGAATCTCCGGATATAGTTCGGCGACTACTCTTTCTGCCAGGACATGAAGGACGCTGTTGTTGGGGAACGTAGTAATTTCAAAAAAATTCCTACGCACACGCAAGATCATGGTGATGGCATAGCAACGAGAGGGGAGAGTATTGTCCACGTACCCTCGTAGACCGTAGCGGAAGCGTTATGACAATGCGGTTGATGTAGTCATACGTCTTCACGATCCGACCGATCCAAGTACCGAACGTACGGCACCTCCGAGTTCAACACATGTTCAGCTCGATGACGATTCCCGGACTCCGATCCAGCAAAGTGTCGGGGATGAGTTCCGTCAGCACGACGGCGTGGTCACGATGATGATGCTCTACCGGCGCAGGGCTTCGCCTAAACTCCGCGACGATATGACCGAGGTGGAATATGGTGGAGGGGGGCACCGCACACGGCTAAAGAATGATCACGAAGATCAACTTGTGTTCATGGGGTGACCCTTGCCTCAAGATATAAAGGATGGAGGAGGAGGAGGCCGCCAAGGCAATAGGTGCGGCCAGATGTGGAGTCCTACTAGGACTCCAAGTCCTAGTAGGAGTCCACCAAGAGGGAGGAAGGGAGAAGGAAGTGGAGGAGAAGGAAAGGTGGCGGCCCCTTTTCCCTAGTCCAATTCGGACTAGAGGGATGGGGGCGCAGCAGCCCCTTGGCCCTTTCTCCTCTTCCCACTAAAGCCCATCAAGGCCCATTGCTTCTCCGTAACTACCCGGTACTCAAAAATACCGAATCACTCGAACCTTTCCGATGTCCGAATATAGTCGTCCAATATATCGATCTTTACGCCTCGACCATTTCGAGACTCCTCGTCATGTCCCTGATCTCATCCGGGACTCCGAACTCCTTCGGTACATCAAAACTCATAAACTCATAATATAACTGTCATCGAAACCTTAAGCGTGCGGACCCTACGGGTTCGAGAACGATATAGACATGAGCGAGACATGTCTCCGGTCAATAACCAATAGCGGGACCTGGATGCCCATATTGGCTCCTACATTTTCTACGAAGATCTTTATCGGTCAGACCGCATAACAACATACGTTGTTCCCTTTGTCATCGGTATGTTACTTGCCCGAGATTCGATCGTCGGTATCCAATACCTAGTTCAATCTCGTTACCGGCAAGTCTCTTTACTCGTTACGTAATGCATCATTCCGTAACTAACTCATTAGCTACATTGCTTGCAAGGCTTATAGTGATGTGCATTACCGAGAGGGCCCAGAGATACCTCTCCGACAATCGGAGTGACAAAACCTAATCTCGAAATACGCTAACCCAACATGTACCTTTGGAGATACCTGTAGTACTCCTTTATAATCACCCGATTACGTTGTGACGCTTGGTAGCACCCAAAGTGTTCCTCCGTAAACAGGAGTTGCATAATCTCATAGTTACGTGAACATGTATAAGTCATGAAGAAAGCAATAGCAATATACTAAACGATCAAGTGCTAGGCTAACGGAATGGGTCATGTCAATCACATCATTCTCCTAATGATGTGATCCCATTAATCAAATAACAACACATGTCTATGGTTAGGAAACATAACCATCTTTGATTAATGAGCTAGTCAAGTAGAGGCATACTAGTGACTATATGTTTGTCTATGTATTCACACATGTATCATGTTTCCGGTTAATACAATTCTAGCATGAATAATAAACATTTATCATGAGATAAGGAAATAAATAATAACTTTATTATTGCCTCTAGGGCATATTTCCTTCAGTCTCCCACTTGCACTAGAGTCAATAATCTAGTTCACATCGCCATGTGATTTAACACCAATATTCACATCTGTATGTGATAATACTCATAGATCACATCGTCATGTGATCAACACCCAAAGGGTTACTAGAGTCAGTACTAAGGTATGATCATGTTTTGCTCATGAGAGAAGTTTAGTCAACGGGTCTGTCACATTCAGAGCCGTATGTATTTTGCAAATATTCTATGTCTACAATGCTCTGCACGGAGCTACTCTAGCTAATTGCTCCCACTTTCAATATGTATCCAGATTGAGACTTAGAGTCATCTGGATCGGTGTAAAAAGCTTGCATCGATGTAACTTTACGATAGGCTCTTTTATCACCTCCATAATCGAGAAATATTTCCTTAGTCCTCACTAAGGATGTTCTTGACCAATGTCCAAAGGATCTACTCCTAGATCACTATTGTACCCCTTGCCAAACTCGAGCAAGGTATACAATAGGTCCAGTACATAGCATAGCATACTTTATAGAACCTATGATCGAGGCATAGGGAATGACTTTCATTCTCTTTTCTATTTTTCTGCCGTGGTCGGGATTTGAGTCTTACTCAATTTCACACCTTGTAATACATGCAAGAAACTCTTTCTTTGACTGTTCCATTTTGAACTACTTCAAAATCTTGTCAAGGTATGTACTTATTGAAAAACTTATCAAGCGTCTTGATCTATCTCAATAGATCTTGATGCTCAATATGTAAGTAGCTTTACTGAGGGTTTTCTTTTAAAGATCTCCTTTCAAATACTCCTTTATGCTTTCCAGAAAAATTATACATCATTTCTGATCAACAATATGTTACTCACATATATTTATAAAAAAGGCGGTAGTGCTCCCACTCACTTTATTGTAAATACAGGCTTCTCCAAAAGTCTGTATAAAACCATATGCTTTGATCACACTATCAAAGCGTTTATTCCAACTCCGAGATGCTTGCACCAGTCCATAGATGGATCGCTGAAGCTTGCACAATTTGTTAGCTCCTTTAGGATTGACAAAACCTTCTGGTTCTATCATATACAACTCTTCTTTAATAAATCCATTAAAGAATGTAGTTTTTGACATCCATTTTCCAGATTTCATAAAATGTGGCAATTGCTAACATGATTCGGACAGACTTAAGCATCGCTACAGTTGAGAAAATCTCATTGTAGTCAACACCTTGAACTTGTCGAAAACCTTTCGCAACAAGTCGAGCTTTATAGACAGTTACATTACCATCAGCGTCAGTCTTCTTCTTAAAGATCCATTTATTCTCAATGGCTTGCCGATCATCGGGCAAGTCAACCAAAGTCCATACTTTGTTCTCATACATGGATCCCATCTCAGATTTCATGGCTTCCAGCCATTTTGCGGAATCTGGGCTCACCATCGCTTCCTCATAGTTCGTAGGTTCATCATGGTCTAGTAACATGACTTCTAGAACATGATTACCGTACCACTCTGGTGCGGATCTTACTCTGGAAGACCTACGAGGTTTGGTAGCAACTTGATATGAAGTTTCATGATCATCATCATTAACTTCCTCACTAATTTGTGTAGGAATCACTGGAACTGATTTCTG
Organism: Aegilops longissima; assembly: GCA_021605205.1. Taxonomy (NCBI): domain Eukaryota; kingdom Viridiplantae; phylum Streptophyta; class Magnoliopsida; order Poales; family Poaceae; genus Aegilops; species Aegilops longissima. The sequence goes on along the minus strand of CM038676.1, from coordinate 645,665,936 downwards.
TGATGAACTACTTTCCAATAAGGGAGAAGGTACAATTACCTCATCAAGTTCTACTTTCCTCCCACTCACTTCTTTCGAGAGAAACTTCTTCTCTAGAAAGGATCCATCTTAGCAACGAATAACTTGCCTTCGGATCTGTGATAGAAGGTAAACCCAATAGTTACCTTTGGGTATTCTATGAAGACGCACTTCTCCGATTTGGGTTCGAGCTTATCAGGTGAAAACTTTTTCACATAAGCATCACAACTCCAAACTTTAAGAAACGACAGCTTAGGTTTATTGTTAAACCATAGTTCATACGGTGTCGTCTCAACGGATTTAGATGGTGCCCTATTAAATGTGAATGCAGCTGTCTCTAATACATAACCCCAAAACGATAGTGGTAAACCGATAAGAGACATCATAGGTCGCACCATATCCAATAAAGTGCGGTTACGACTTTCGGACACACCATTATGCTGTGGTGTTCCATATGGCGTGAGTTGCGAAACTATTTCACATTGTTTCAAATGAAGACCAAACTCGTAACTCAAACATTCATCTCCACGATCAGAGCGTAGAAACTTTATTTTCTTGTTACGACGATTTTCCACTTCACTCTGAAATTCTTTGAACTTTTCAACTATTTCAGACTTATGTTTCATCAAGTAGATATACGCATATCTTCTCAAATCATCTGTGAAGGTCAGAAAATAATGATACTTGCCACGAGCATCAACACTCATTGGATCGCATACATCGTTATGTATTATTTCCAACAAGTCAGTAGCTTGTTCCATTGTTCCGAAGAACGGAGTTTTAGTCATCTTGCCCAAAAGGCACGGTTCGCAAGCATCAAATGATTCATAACCAAGTGATTCCGAAGATCCATCTTTATGGAGTTTCTTCATGCGCTTTACACCAATATGACCTAAACGGCAGTGCCACAAATAAGTTGCACTATCATTATTAACTTTGCATCTTTTGGCATCAATATTATGAGTATGTGTATCACTACGATCGAGATCCAACAAACTATTTTCATTGGGTGTATGACCATCGAAGTTTTCATTCATGTAAACAGAACAACAATTATTCTTTGACTTTAAATGAATAATCATATCACAATAAACATGATCAAATCATATTCATGTTCAACGCAAACGCCAAATAACATTTATTTAGGTTTAACACTAATCCCGAAGGTATAGGGAGTGTGCGATGATGATCATATCAATCTTGGAACTTCTTCCAACACTCATCGTCACTTCCCCTTCAACTAGTCTCTGTTTATTCTGTAACTCCTGTTTCGAGTTACTAATCTTAGCAACCGAACAAGTATCAAATACTCAGGGGCTACTATAAACACTAGTAAGGCACACATCAATAACCTGTATATCAAATATACCCTTGTTCACTTTGCCATCCTTCTTATCCACCAAATATTCAGGGCATTTCCGCTTCGGTGACCATTTCCTTTGCAAAGGTAAGCACTCGGTTTCAGGCTTTGGTCCAGCTGTGGGCTTCTTCAAGGAGCGACAACTTGCTTGTCATTCTACTTGAAGTTCCATTTCTTTCCTTTTGCCCTTTTCTTGAAACTAGTGTTCTTGTCAATCATCAACACTTGATGCTTTTTTCTTGATTTCTACCTTCGTCGATTTCAACATCACGAAGAGCTCGGGAATCGTTTTCGTCATCCCTTGCATACTATAGTTCATCACGAAGTTCTAGTAACTTAGTGATGGTGACTAGAGAATTCTGTCAATCACTATCTTATCTGGAAGATTAACTCCCACTTGATTCAAGCGATTGAAGTACCCAGACAATCTGAGCACATGCTCACTAGTTTGAGCGATTCTCCTCCATATTTTAGCTGTAGAACTTGTTGGAGACTTCATATCTCTCAACTCGGGTTGAAATATTAACTTCAATTCCTGGAACATCTCATATGGTCCATGACGTTCAAAACGTCTTTAAAGTCCCGATTCTAAGCCGTTAAGCATGGTGCACTAAACTATCAAGTAGTCATCATATTGAGCTAGCCAAACGTTCATAACGTATGCATCTGCTCCTGCAATAGGTCTGTCACCTAGCGGTGCATTAAGGACATAATTCTTGTGTGCAGCAATGAGGATAAACCTCAGATCACGGATCCAATCCGCAACATTGCTACTAACATTTTTCAATACAGTTTTCTCTAGGAACATATTAAAATAAACATATGAAAGCAACAAACATAGGGAAGCAACAACGTGAGCTATTGATCTACAACATAATTTGCAAAATACTACCAGGACTAAGTTCATGATAAATTTAAGTTCAATTAATCATATTACTTAAGAACTCCCACTTAGATAGACATCCCTCTAATCTTCTAAGTGATCACGTGATCCATATCAACTAAACCATGTCCGATCATCACGTGAGATGGAGTAGTTTCAATGGTGAACATCACTATGTTGATCATATCTACTATATGATTCACGCCGACCCTTCGGTCTCCGTGTTCCGAGGCCATATCTGTATATGCTAGGCTCGCCAAGTTTAACCTGAGTATTCCGCGTGTGCAACTGTTTTGCACCCGCTGTATTTGAACGTAGAGCCTATCACACCCGATCATCACGTGGTGTCTCAAAGACGAAGAACTTTCACAACGGTGCATACTCGGGAGAACACTTCTTGATATTTTTAGTGAGAGATCATCTTAAAATGCTACCGCCAATCAAAGCAAGATAAGATGCATAAAGGATAAACATCACATGCAATCAATATAAGTGATATGATATGGCCATCATCATCTTGTGCTTGTGATCTCCATCTCGAAGCACCGCCATGATCACCATCGCCACCGCGCGACACCTTGACCTCCATCGTAGCATCGTTGTCGCCTCGCCAACTATTGCCTCTACGACTATCGCTACCGCTTAGTGATAAAGTAAAGCAATTACAGGCGCTTGCATTTCATACAATAAAGCGACAACCATATGGCTCCTGCCAGTTGCCGATAACTTCGGTTAAAAAACATGATCATCTCATACAATAAAACATAACATCACGTCTTGACCATATCACATCACAACATGCCCTGCAAAAACAAGTTAGACGTCCTCTACTTTGTTGTTGCAAATTTTACGTGGCTGCTACGGGCTGAGCAAGAACCGTTCTTACCTACGCATTAAAACCACAACGATAGTTCGTCAAGTTAGTGTTGTTTTAACCTTCGCAAGGACCGGGCGTAGCCACACTCGGTTCAACTAAAGTGAGAGAGACAGACACCCGCCAGTCACCTTTAAGCAACGAGTGCTCGCAGCGGTGAAACCAGTCTCGCGTAAGCGTCTGGCGTAATGTCGGTCCGGCCGCTTCATCTCACAATACCGCCAACCAAAGTATGACATGCTGGTAAGCAAGATGACTTGTATCTCCCACAACTCACTTGTGTTCTACTCGTGCATATAACATCAACGCATAAAACCAGGCTCGTGCCACTGTTGGGGAACGTAGTAATTTCAAAAAATCCTACGCACACGCAAGATCATGGTGATGGCATAGCAACGAGAGGAGAGAGTATTGTCCACGCACTCGTGAGACCGTAAGCGGAAGCGTTATGACAACGCGGTTGATGTAGTCGTAGGTCTTCACGATCGGATCCAAGTACCGAACGTACGGCACCTCCGAGTTCAGCACATGTTCAGCTCGATGACGATCCCCGGACTCCGATCCAGCAAAGTGTCGGGATGAGTTCCGTCGACGACGGCGCAGGACGATGATGATGCTCTACCGGCGCAGGGCTTCGCCTAAACTCCGCGACGATATGACCGAGGTGGAATATGGTGGAGGGGGGCACCGCACACGGCTAATGAACGATCACGAAGATCAACTTGTGTTCATGGGGTGCCCCTTGCCTCAGTATATAAAGGATGGAGGAGGAGGAGGCCGGCCAAGGCAATAGGTGCGGCCAGGATGTGGAGTCCTACTAGGACTCCAAGTCCTAGTAGGAGTCCACCAAGAGGGGAGGAAGGGAGAAGGAAGTGGAGGAGAAGGAAAGGTGGCCGGCCCCCTTTTCCCTAGTCCAATTCGGACTAGAGGGGATGGGGGGCGCAGCAGCCCCTTGGCCCTTTCTCCTCTTCCCACTAAAGCCCATCAAGGCCCATTGCTTCTCCCGTAACTACCCGGTACTCCGAAAAATACCCGAATCACTCGGAACCTTTCCGATGTCCGAATATAGTCGCCCAATATATCGATCTTTACGCCTCGACCATTTCGAGACTCTCATCATGTCCCCGATCTCATCCGGAGTCCAACTCCTTCGTACATCAAAACTCATAAACTCATAATATAACATCGCCATCGAAACCTTGTTGCATGCGGACCCTACGGGTTCGAGAACGATGTAGACATGACCGAGACATGTCTCCGGTCAATAACCAATAGCGGACCTGGATGCCCGTATTGGTCTTACATATTCTACGAAGATCTTTATCGGTCAAACCGCATAACAACATACGTTGTTCCCTTTGTCATCGGTATGTTACTTGCCCGAGATTCGATCGTCGGTATCCAATACCTAGTTCAATCTCGCACGCAAGTCTCTTTACTGCTACATAATGCATCATTCCGTAACTAACTCATTAGCTACATTGCTTGCAAGGCTTATAGTGATGTGCATTACCGAGAGGGCCCAGAGATACCTCTCCGACAATCGGAGGACAAAACCTAATCTCAAATACGCCAACCCAACATGTACCTTTGGAGACACCTGTAGTACTCCTTTATAATCACCCAGCACGCTGTGATGTTTGGTAGCACCCAAAGTGTTCCTCCGGTAAACAGGAGTTGCATAATCTCATAGTTACAGGAACATGTATAAGTCATGAAGAAAGCAATAGCAATATACTAAACGATCAAGTGCTAGGCTAACGGAATGGGTCATGTCAATCACATCATTCTCCTAATGATGTGATCCCATTAATCAAATAACAACACATGTCTATGGTTAGGAAACATAACCATCTTTGATTAATGAGCTAGTCAAGTAGAGGCATACTAGTGACTATATGTTTGTCTATGTATTCACACATGTATCATGTTTCCGGTTAATACAATTCTAGCATGAATAATAAACATTTATCATGAAATAAGGAAATAAATAATAACTTTATTATTGCCTCTAGGGCATATTTCCTTCAGCTGTTACATTTCAAACACGATAATCATAGATCAGGTTTTAACTATACCTCTGTAATGGCGTTTCAGCCCTAACCTCCTTCCTCTTAAGCCTGCCTGGCCCGGACGCCCTTTGCCGACGAGTGCCCAGGGGCTCGGCGCCACGTTCCGATGATCATCTCTATAAAAATACGATATTTTATGCATAAGGCATGGTGTTGGGGATACAACTACTGAGTGTGAACCGCCCAGGAGGGGCCGGTTTATCCTCGTCCATGATCCAGGCCCACGGAGGAGGCCCGGAGCCCAGAGGCTAATTAAGGTCCATTTATGTGAACCGCCTTCATCGTTGTAACTTGTGTCAGTAAGACAAGAGAGAAGAGACCGAGCCGGACACTTGTATGAGCCGGATCGGTATCAGAGACCGGCCGGCGTCAACCCGTGTATATAAGGGACGACCCGGCGCGGATTAAGGACAGCACAATTCGAGGCTTAGGCGGCTATTGCTCCCAAGTCGCCAAACTACATCAATCCCATCACAACTAGACGTAGGCCTTTCCTTCATCGAAGGGGCTGAACTAGTATAACTCCCGTGTCTTTGTGTCCGCTTAACCTCTAAGTTAACCCGCACGATGGCCTGCGACTAAGTCCTTTCACGAGGACATCTGCCGTGACAATTCCATGATAGTTGGCGCCACCGTGGGGCTGTCGCACGATGGTTTGATGATCTTAGAGGGCAAGTTCGAAGGACTCAAGGCTATGCTGTGGGCCGGATGACTAAGAGTCGTCGCGGCAAACTCTACATCGACGATGCGGACTGGGGCCCCGAGGCCGGCTCAATTGAGTATGGGTACCGGGTCCCCTTTGGTGGCATACACGTGTTCATCGGCAAGATCGGTGAGCCAGGGCCTGGGCCGGACATCTGCACCGACCTCGTCGAGACGGCTCAGCGGGCGAGGAAGAGTCCCGCCCTGGTTAAACCGCCCGTCAAGCGTGCTTTCGTGGGGGTCGTCCACGGAAACTACGAGGGCGGATCAGCGTCCGGCGACGAAACCGTTGTCTACTCTGGCGACGAGTCATCCGCCGGAGAAACCGAGTCTCTCTACCAGCTCCAAGATGGCCAGATCGGGGGCTGTTCCGACGGTGAGAGTATTCCGGACCCCTTTGATCTACCCAGCCGGGTTGGAATTTTCATGGCCGGTACACAAGCGGCGCTTCACTCTTCGACCGCGGCGCCCATCGTCTGCGGTTCAGCAGCGGTGGTGGCGACCGGGGAAGGAGGCCCCGTGCGCCCGCCGGCTCAAGTTCTATCAGAGTTATTCGACGATGGCTACGCCATGGCGGAGGCTAACCCGCGGATCAGGACCTACACAACGCAGATTGCGAGGGTGAAGGAACAGATCGCTAAAGCTAAAGCGGATCTGGCAGCCGCCGACGTGAGGATGGCGGCGGAACGGGCCGCTTTGGATGCGCAGGCTTATAGGCTCATGCTGGATCAGAGTGCATCACATGAAGTCATGAAAAGGAAGTACAGATCCCGTTTGCCTTCGGTTTTCGAGGGAAGAGAGCTCTTCAATACCCTGTGGGCGGGACCAAGAATCCGCCACCGTGGTAAACCGCCGAAGCACTGGACGGCCGCGCCGGTTCAGCCCCGTGTGATAGATCTGCCCCGCCATCACACCAGCGCACCCCAGACTGTGCAGACACCTCCGGGTCACTACTCCAACCCGATGGATAACCTTGTCGCGGCTGCGCACGATTGGAGGCGATTCCGATCGAGGGCGATTCACCACAGCCGGTAGAAACTCGCCGGGTCAAGGAGCTCTCAGACGGCCCTGGCTCCGCAGGAAGCATATTCATACAGTCGGGATCGGATCCACTCCACCCCCCACCCAAGACGGAGTTATAGCCGGTGCGCAGATGAACCGGCCGTGTCAAGCAACGCAAGCACGGTCCGCCTCGAGGCAACAACCGGCTGGCGGCTTCAAGACGCCAAGTGGTGGTGGACCGGCCAGGCACGCAGGAGGCCGAAAGTTAGCGGCGCAACATGAGGACCATCAGCTCGCGCCGTTCGTCCAACCATCTTCGAACCGGGGTCACGTCCGGATCATTGGGGTGCCTTTGTCTGCCCCCGCTTACGCAATGTGCGCTTGCCTAAGGACTTCAAAGGACCCGCAAGGTGCCCAATTACACCGCCAATTTGGCTCGAATGTGGATAGAAAGCTATGAGATGGCCATGGAGATGCTGGATGTGGACGGTTATGCGTGTGCGAAGTATTTCACCATGATGTTGGAAGGTACGGCTCGTGCTTGGTTGAAAAATTTGCCACCCAACTCAGTTAGTTCGTGGACCCGATTCTGGACCCGTTCATTCAGAATTTCAAAGATACCGTAAGCAGCCTATGTCTGTGGTGGATTTGGCGGCTTGTGTCCAGCAGAGGAGAATCTACAACACATTGCGCGCCAAGCTTCAGAGGTCTTACATTCATCGACCGGATCAACCCGGATTCTGCTATCTTAACCCTAGAGGCCAACCGCCGTTCGAACCGCTGAAGTTGAAGCTGGGTCGCATGAAGCGTTTTGCAATGACATGGGCACGCCATGGGCGCTTTGGTAAAGTATGCTGACTCGATAGTACCAAGGATCCCGAGTCCGAAGGTGACGAAGTAGGGAAGGGAAAGCGAATGGCAATTCCAGAGGCCAGCAAAGATCATCCGCAGCAATGGAGGAAACAAGCGTAAGGCTAACGGTAACATGGGTTTCGTGGCCAACACCAACGCACAGGACAAGGGACAGCGGCGAAAAGGTAGGCAATCAAACCGGGTGGTGCACAAGGTCACAATCCGGGCGCTTTGAATTACTTGTTGAATCAACCTTGTCCGAAGCATGGGACGAAGGAGGCACCGCGAATCACCTCTGAAGGATTGTTATATTATGCACGAGTTCAAAATTCTAATGCTTTCCGTATGATCAAGGGCCCGGCGGCGGTTCGTGGTCCGCCCGGTTACGGTGAAGGAAATTCGCCCCAGGTTCGGTGGTAATCCGGGCGGCAAGGCAATCAAAACAATCAAAACAATCGAACAATCAGAGCTAAGGGGTTACAATCAACAACAGCAGCGGTCGGGTTACCAAAGCAATCCAAAACAGTTAAACAAAGGATGTATCATGTCTTTACCACTAGCTTGGACAGACGGGACCGCAAACTTCAGCAGCGGGCGGTCGGTGTTGTTGAACCGCCGCACCGCATTACCTGCGCTGGTCGAGCAACCTATTGTATGGAGCAGAGAGGATCATCCTCCCGAAGTTTACAATCCGGGTCAGCTGGCCCTAGTAGTGGCACCTCGTGGAGGCTACAAGTTCACCAAGGTGCTTATGGATGGAGGAAGCAGCATCAACATCCTGTACTACGAGACCTTCCGGCGATGGGGTTGATTTGATAGACATCTCAGGCCGCCCAGCACCGTATTTCACGGCGTGGTGCCCGGCAAGTCGGCATACCCGGTCGGTAAGATAGCTCTGGAGGTGGCCTTTGGAGATGAACATGACTCCAGATCGGAAACACTGACGTTTGAGGTGGTGAAAATCCAAAGCCCTTACCACGCCCTGTTTGGGCGGTCGGCTTATGTTAAGTTTATGGCACGGCCTTGTTATGTTTATTTGCAGCTGAAAATGCCGGGTCATAAAGGGACGATAACGGTTCACGGGAGCCGCCGGATTGCTTTGGAATGCGAGGAAGGTGACGCGGCTTATGCGGAGTCGGTTTGTGCCACCGAGGAGTTAAAGTATTATAAAGATAATGTTGATCCGGCCGATATGACCCCGTTGAAGAAGCCAACTACAGAGCATGATCCGGATTTGAAGTTTAAATCGGCGGCGGAGACTAAGCTTGTTGATTTTGTGCCCGGCGATTCGTCCAAGCAGTTCACCATCGCTAACTTGGATCCTAAATAGGAAAGCGCTCATCGAAGTTCATCCGTGAGAACCGGACATTTTGCATGGAAGCCTTCGACATGACAGTGTACCGAGGGAACTCGCTGAGCACACTCTTAATGTTGATCCCAAGTACAAACCGGTAAAACAGTTTCTACGCCGGTTTAATGAGGAAAGGCGCAAGGCCATTGGAGAGGAGGTTGCCAGGCTCTTAGCGGCAGGGTTCATTGTTGAAGTTTTCCATCCAGAGTGGCTTGCTAACCCGGTGTTGGTCCTTAAGAAAAATGGCACTTGGCGCATGTGCGTGGATTATACAGATCTTAACAAGGCTTGTCCAGCAGATCCTTTTGCCCTCCCCCGTATTGATCAGATTATTGATGCTACGGCGGGTTGTGAGCGTTTGAGTTTTTTGGATGCATATTCCGGATATCATCAGATTAAGATGGCGGTTAAGGACCAGGAGAAGACGGCGTTTATCACCCCTTTTGGAGCCTTCGCTATGTATCTATGCCTTTTGGGCTCAAGAGCGCCCAAGCAACTTATCAACGCTATGCATGTAACTGCTTGCATGAACAGATCGGCCGCAATGTGCATGCTTATGTGGATGATATCGTGGTTAAGTCAAGGGAGAAAGAAACACTGATTGAGGATTTGAGAGAAACCTTTGACAACTTGCGGGTGTACAAGATGATGCTTAACCCGGCCAAGTGTGTCTTTGGTGTTCCGGCAGGCAAGTTATTGGGTTTCCTTGTGTCCAACAGGGGGATTGAAGCTAATCCGGAGAAGATTACAGCTATCACCTCCTTGGCTAAGCCAAAGTGTATCAATGATGTCCAACGTTTGGCGGGCCGGATTGCTGCGCTAAGCCGGTTTATCAGCCGCCTAGGAGAGAAGGCCATTCCCTTGTACCATCTGTCAAGAAGACGGATCAGTTAAATGCGAGTTCAGCCACCGATGAAGCTTTGAGGACTTAAATGGCGGTTGGCCAACCCGCTTTTTCTTGCCGCCCCATTGACAAGGAGCCGCCTTATATATGTTGTGCTAATGCCGTGGCAGTCAGTGTAGCCATTGTGGTGGAGCGAAGGAGGCAGGGAAGGAGTATCCGGTTCAGCGCCGATTTATTACATCAGCGAGGTTCTCATTGAGTCCAAACAAAGATATCCGCATTGGCGTAAGCTGGTATATGGAGTTTTTATGGCGTTTAAGCTGAAGCAAGATTTCCAAGGGCACCCCATCACGATGGTCGATTCAGCTCCTTTGGGCGATATCATCTGTAACCGGAAGCGATCGGCGGATTGCTAAGTGGGCTATAGAACTTGGGCCGCACGGTTTAAGGTATGTGCCTCGGACGGCAAGAAAGTCTCGTGCACTTGTGGATTTCATTAATGATTGGACGGAGTTGCAAGCACTCAAGAAAAGCCGATCATACCTATTGGACCATCCACTTTGATGGGTCCAGCAATTGAGGGCTCGGGGCGGAGTCGTATTAACTTCCCCACGAGGTGACAAGTTACATTACGTTCTTCGCTTAATGTTCCCTGTACTAACAATGCAGCTGAGTATGAAGCTTTGCTCCATGGTCTACGGATGGCTAAGGAGATGAATCTAAGCCGGGTCAAGTGCTTTGGTGACTCGGACTTGGTGGCCCGAAGAAGTATCGTGCACTTGGGATTCCAAAGATCCACTCATGGCTGCGCATCGTCGGGAGGTGGATATGGTTGCAGGACACTTTAAAGGATATCAGGTGGACCATGTGGATCGCCGGAAGAACGAGGCGGCGGATGCTCTAAGCCGGCTGGGTTCTCAACGTAAACCGTCCCGCCTAATGTTTTCCTTGACGTCTCGCATAATCCGCCGCTTAAACTTCCGATGAGGTCGATTTGGCTATTCCTGATCCGGAGGCTCATTTGGTGGCAGCCTTGCATGTCATTCGGATTGACGCCCCTTATTTGGCATACATGAACCGGGCGAAGTTACCGTAAGATGAGACGCTGGCCCGACAGATAGTTCGGCGGTCTAAGTCTATGACCATACATAAGGGCGAAGTTGCATCGCTGCAGCGTGTCCGGGCGTTTCAGCGCCAGTGTCCCCCCTAAGGAAGGCCGTGAGATATTGCGTGAGATCCATGAAGGGATTGTGGTCATCACGCCGGTTCAAAATCCTTGGTGGCCAAAGCGTTCCGCCACGGTTTCTATTGGTTGACTGCCCATGCTGATCGGAAGATCCGGTCGACGATGTGATGGTTGCCAAAATTTCTCCAGCGTGCTCATGTGCCAGCCCAAGAATTGAGGATGATTCCAATTACTTGGCCGCTTATGCACTTGGGGTTGGATATGGTTGGACCTTTCAAAAGGTCCAAGGACAAGAAGACCCACCTGTTGGTGGCGGTTGATAAATTTACCAAGTGGGTCGAGGCAGAGCCCGTTAGCAAGTGTGATGCGCCACGGCGGTTCAGTTCATCAAAAGGTGATTTTCCGTTTGGGTTTCCACACAAGATCATCACGGACAATGGCACCAATTTGTCCAAGGGAGCTATGAAGGAATTTTGTGAACGAGCACATCCGTCTTGATGTTTCTTCCAGGCCCACCCGCAATCCAATGGTCAAGCGGAACGAGCTAATCAGAGATCTTGAGAGGTATTAAACCCCGCTTATGGTCCCTTTAGTGAGGATGCCGGGTTGTTGGGTCGAGGAGCTGCCATCTGTGATATGGAGTATCAATACTACACCAAACAGATCCACTGGATACCCGCCGTTCTTTATGGTCTATGGAGTGGAGGCGGTTCTTCCCTGCGATATACGCCATGACTCGCTTCGCGGGCGGCTTATGTTGAGGCCGATAGTGAGGCAGCCCGGCAGACGATTTGGATCGACGGATGAAGAGCGAGATATGGCGGCTGCTCGTTCGGCGATTTACCGAGAAGATCTTCGTCGGTATCACAGCCGGCGGTTAGAACAAGAACCTTTCAGAAGGAGACTTGGTGCTTCGCTCATTCAAGACCGAACAGATATGCACAAGCTATCCCCGCCTTGGGAAGGGCCCTTTGTGGTCGAGAAGAATCTGTACAACGGGTCATACTATCGATTGATGTTCGAGAGCGAAAAAGACTCACACACGCCGAAGAGGAGACCAACAGCCGTGGAACATAGCTCATCTTTGGCCTTATTATACCGAGCCATCGGCTCCACTTATGTACATATTAAGACAATGTATATATTATGAATAAAAGCAATAAACCGGATCCTCGGCCTAAGCGGGTATCCGCTCAGTATAAAGTCCGGTTTGGGTACATGGAGATGTTGTGTGAAGCGGCCTCCGTTTAACCCTTGGCCTTGCTTTTCGAAATTTTTGTCACTTGGGGCTTGGTCGTGTCCGAACCAATGCAACACCTCTTGACAAAGTAAAGCCACCAGATCACTTGGGGACATGGTCACGCCTGAATCAATCACGCCTCTTGGTCGGCCTAAGGCCATAGAATCACTTGGGGCTTGGTCGAACCCAACCATTGCCATGCCACTTGATCGGCATCATGCCACGATTTCAGTTGGGGGCTGGCTGACTTGAACCATCGCTACACCTTATGGGGAGCTTGGTCTTGTCCGACCATGGTAACACCACCGATCAAAGCTCAAGAAAGCCTATTCTTGCAAACGGTTTTTGTCATTGCCTTTGCTTCCATGTGTTTTTATACCTATTATTTGGTTTCGTTTGTTTTCTTAAACCGACAAACCTCTTTAAACCGGATTCAAGTTGTCGAATTAGGTCCATTTTTAATCCGCGATTTTGTTCCGTTTGATTTTTCTGTTAACATCCCATTATGGAGTAACAGGGGCTTATCATGCCCGACACGGTTTACACGGTAAACCGCATTTTGAGCACAGAGCTATTTTCTCCTTTGCCGGTAATGGTTTCTAAACCTCCGCCTCAAGATTGGCTAAGCCAACCGCATGCCCAACGCCGGCAGGTATTTTTATATCATAACGCTTGGTTATATACATCCCTATTTTCTTATATAAATATATGGGCGTCACAAGACGGTGGCGACACAAGCCGCCGTGGCGGGTTAAAGAATTTGTGATTGCAAAGTAAATAAGTTGACGGTTCATCAATCCACGATATCGCGCACCACCATGCAAAAGGTTACAGATCGAGGTTGTAAAGGCATTGTTCAAAACAAAGTGCCGACTATCCTATTACAAAGCCTTTAAGGCCGGTGTTTCATGTGGTGTTATGCCTTGAAGTTGAGGCGCCACCCGGCTTGACGATTACGCTTCTTCGCCGGGTTGACGGAGGTAGAGGGGCGCTGGCGCCGGTTCAACTTCTTGTTCTTCCTCACCCAAAGCCCTAAGTCATTGGTAGACCACCAATCCGGTTAAGGCCCGAAAGACAGCTTCTTCAATTATCACTCAGCCGGATCAACGCTGGGGCATAAGTGTGCTTACGGATTGAGGAACAAGGCTCGCACTTCAGGGATGACAAACTCCACCCGCTTGTTGTTTGCGCTATAAAAGAGCGGTGAACCGCCAGTTGGCTTCGCTGCCGTTGACTCGCCAACGGACGATTTCCTTTGTTATCCGCTTTGAGGCGTGCTGTTATCAAAGGCTTCACCGCTTCTTGAGCGCTGGGAAACCTTTGGCTATGTCACCGGATCAAGATTTGATATCCACGCCTTGGCGCGAGTCGAGCCAAGAGGGTGCCACCGAGCCGCTGATCGCTTCAACTCTTCAAGCTGCCCGGAACCATGGACAGCCGGTCCAAAGTCTCTCGATCGTGACGGCGCCGTGTTGTCGTATGATGTAGCACATATGACTCGCTGGCGCCGTATACAGCTGTTCAATCAGCGATAAGCGGCCTTGATCTTCTTCCGCACATCGAGCCCATATGCGCAATACGCTTGCCTGCACCGGTTTCGCATAACTCTGGGTAAACCGCGGAAATATCAAAATTAAGATAGTCGGTGCAAATTTTCTTACCAAAGACGGCAGAGGTCATGGCATGCACTTGGCGCTTGAGTCCGTAAGCTCTTCACCACCGGTTTAAGGGCTGCTTCAGCTTCTTCCACCTGCTTTTTCAAACCGCCTTCTCGGTGTCCCAGCTTGGCCTGCTCGATTTATACCACTCCTTCAGTTGTTCCATAGTGGCCAAGGCCGCTTTCAATTCGCCCTGGCCTTAGTGGTTTCTGCTTGTTGAGTTTCCAGATTGGCTCGCAGATCCTTGAGTTGCACGCTTTGCTGGTATATTTCATTCGGCAACAAAGGAGCACGTTAGTTGTTTCATTATAAAGTCCCAAGCTCAATATAAATATTCACCTTGGCACTTGGGGCTAATGGCTAGTTGATCTCAGCTGGCCATGAGGATACAGAAATTAAGTCCCGGTTTAACTATGCTAAGTTGAACCGACCCTTGGGGGCTACTATACAGCCAAAGTACAGAAAGACATAATTCATTACCTCATAGCGGTCCTTCATTCGGTTTACTGCATCAGCTTCAAAGTCACGGCTGGTATAGAGCCGGTTCGTAAACCCGGAGTGCAGTTCTTGGGCAGAGAAGTTGTCGTAGTCGATGATCAGTTTTTCCTTTATCTTTACTCATGGCGGCAGACTCGCCCTTGGCGCTGTGTTTTGCTAAAGCGACCGGTTGGCTAGGAGCGTGTAGCCATTACTCATCACAATAACATCGCTATTTTCGGCGGTCTTCTTTGGGCTTGATGTCTTCTTACTCGCTCGGCGGTTCATCAATTACGACCCGCCTGTGGACGGGTTTGGTGGAGCAGGCTGCGAGGTTTCCACTTGGACCTCCGGTTCAGCTTCCGCGGATCAGCAGATCGTTTTGTACAACTCGCCAGAGCTATATTTGGCGACTTCGTGATTTTCGTGGGTTTGTTCTGGGGTCTTTTCCGGATCAACATCCGCAGAGGGTCAAGGGTTTTCGCTTACTCAAGCGAGCCTTGGTGCTGCAATATTTAGAATTGATTAAGGCAAATCGACCAAGGCAATTGTAAATCGAATTGACGGACATCGCTACATACCCCGCGCAACTTTCAGCGGAGGCAGTTGCGTGGTTGATGAACCGCCGAAGAGTTGGAAGAGGCCCGATAATTCGGGTCGACGGATTGAGAGGACATCGAAGAAACCTTTAAGGGATAACGCCAGAGAACAAGTCACCTCACGGACGACGCTTCCGGTTGGTGTGTCTGGTAAACCGGATGAGGTAATCCGTTGGCCACTGTGCCGGGTCGTACGGCGCTCTTCAGCCTGCTGTGTCTTCAAGGAAAGATTTGGATTCAAGTAAGCACAGGAATGATATTTTTTCACTTTCCGGACGGCGCGACGAATTCTTTTAACCGGCGCAAGATCGGATTCGGAAGAAAGAATGATTACCTCAACAGGTCGGCATGATCGGCTTCAAAGATCATCCCGGAGGTGAAATTTTCAGAAAAAGGAATACAAAGGGACAAATCATAAGCAAGAAGAAACACAAAGCGGAAAGCCGGTTTACGGCGGCTCCCCCGTAAGAATATCAAGTTTTACCTCAGCTTCTGATTCTTCGTCCTCCGGCGGATCAGAGGACTCGGCGGCTTTCTTCTTGCCTGCCTTCTTGGTGGCCTTGGACTTTACACGCGCCCCAACCGTTTAGTACGCTTCGTATGAGCTGTCACCGAGAAGTAACAAGGATTAATGCATATCAACAAAGTATTAAGGACCCAAAAGCGTGAGTAGAGCTTTACCCGGCGGTTTGTTGGCAACACGTAAGGAGCCAACCCGTTAGGCTGCAGACGGAGATCGGTTCATCAAGCATTTTCTTTACAATCTCGTGACCTCAAGTTCGCTTATGGGCAGCTCGTGACGCCTTTGAGGGTCTTTGAGGCTGCCGTGTACTCATGCATCAATCCGGGCGGCGGCTTAGTGGCAAGACGCCCAAGAAACCCAACACCGCACAAGGTCCACGCCAGCTTAAGCCATTGGCCATTAGAGCCCGGAGCTTGATTATTTGAGGCGCGAAGTTCTTCCGCTCCGCGGCGGTTAAGCGTGAAGGCAGCGGATGCTGGTTGTCGAGCGGTGAGGACGATAACCCGCAAGGGGTTCTCGCTAGCAGGAGCAGTGTTCCGCAGAGAACCAGGTTTGGTTCCAACTTTGATGGTTGTGGTGTTTGGCGTGAGGAAAATCCACTTCCTTCCACTTCTGGATTGAAACGCCGCCCAGCTCTGTGTTGGGACCATCGAAAAATTCTGCACGACGGTTCAAATGGAAAAATCCCTAACAGCTCCACAGATGGTTCTTCCCAAGATAGACTTCACGTAAGACTTGAAAGTTGCATATGTTTGACACAGAGTTCGGGCCGATATCCTGCGGATGGAGTTTCAAACTTGCAAGGACGCCCCGAAAAATTTTGAACCGGGCGGCAGAATCCCGGTCTAAGTGCTGCATAAACACAATTACTTCTCCTCTTGTGGCTCGGGAGGAAACTCGCCATCCGAACACGCCAAAGGAGGACATTTTTGGAGCCAAACCGCCAGGTGGTGACATAGCCGCTGAGTTGCGCTTTCAGTGATTTTGGACCGGACCCAATTGCAAGCTGAGAATTGAGGAGCCATTCCGGAAGACTAAGCTGTGAAAGAAAGGGAGAAACGGTTCACCATTAAACGGTTCAGGCATATTATACAAAGTTAAATCGGCGATTCAGCAGCCGGCTTCCCATTCCGGTTTAACTGAGGACTAATGGAGTGACGGATTAGCTATCAAAAGTTAAACCGCCAAATAAGGCAGAGCTGAAAAATCTACTAAGTGTGGACAGAAACAGTTTTCACATGCGAATGGAAGTAATCGAGATCTACCGAAGTTCCTGTAAGAAAAACCTTTACGACCTATGCAAACCTCATAAAGAGCAGGAGGGTTCGGGTATTCTAAACTCGAGGATCTGAGCAAAAAGGAAGATGCGTGAAGGGTTAAATGGACGGCGGGGCAGTCACCTGCACAGGATATACTGGTACGATCAATCGCATGGCCATGGCGGAGCAGGTGTGAAGAAACCGATATGAACTGCGGGATGAACAGGATCTACTGATGGGATCTAGGGCTTGAAAAAGGGCCTTACCGATGAGCAAAGCCGTGGAGGAACGCCGAAAACTCGATACGATCAGGTTGATGCAGCGCCCGGCGTTGACGCTGCCGTTGAAGGTCGGAGGCGACGGCGGAGCTTCAGGTTGGAGCGCCGCGAGGAAGGAGAAGAGCGGAAGAAGAAGAAGAGAAAGGGCGACCGGTCTATTTATAAGGAACCGGAGCAATCAACGGGCGCGAGAATCGAGGAGTCAAAAGCGGCGACGGCAGCGGCCGCCTCGATTTCCGGATAGCATTAAATGAAGGGAATCTTACTGTTTGGATTTCTTTATTAAAGATGACGCCAAGACGCCTCGACACACGGATCGGAAGATGACATCACGGCGGTTCAAGCAAATGGCGGTTTACAAAATATGAAAGGAGATCAAGAGTTTCGAAGGTGTTGAAGATTAACATGAACCGTTCAAGTCAATCTGGGCCTAATGTTGGGGATACAACTATCGAGTGTGAACCGCCCAGAGGGGCCGGTTTATCCTCGCCCATGATCCAGCCCACGGAGGAGGCCCGGAGCCCAGAGGCGAATTAAGGTCCATTTATGTGAACCGCCTTATCGTTGTAACTTGTCTTTGTTAGACAAGAGAGAAGAGACCGAGCCGGACACTTGTATGAGCCGGATCGGTATCAGAGACCGGCCAAGGCCAACCCGTATATAAGGGACGACCCGCAAGCGGATTAAGGATGATAATTCGAGGCTTAGGCGGCTATTGCTCCCAAGTCGCCAAACTACATCAATCCCATCACAACTAGACGTAGGCCTTTCCTTCATCAAGGGCTGAACTAGTATAACTCCGTGTCTTTGTGTCCGCTTTAACCCTCTAAGTTAACCCGTACGATGGCCCTGCGACTAAGTCCTTTCACGAGGACATCTGCCATGACAATTCCACGACACATGGTATAAGAAAGGAGTCCTCTTCAGAGGGTAAGGCTTCGGCTTTTCTTACACATGACGCAGGTAGCAGTCCGGGATAGTCGGCGATAATAGCCACCGAGGCGCCATCGCAGCTGGCTTGATAAAATGTCCCGTCGACAAGCTCCACAAATATATCCGGATCTTCTTCAAGTCCTGGATCGAAGGCCCTTCCGGGGTCCTCTGGCTGCGGGGAGGGGCTGTTGAATCCTTCCACGGCCCTCCTCAGTTCCTGCTCAGAAATATCAAGGTAAATGATTGTGATGAAGGGCGCCAGAATGGATAGAGTGGGGTAAAGAGTGACGACTTACCCAGCTTGGGGGGTTGTACATGGAAAATCCATCCCACGGTTTAATACGAAGGAGTTCTTCTTCTTATCCTTTATACAAATCGGACAGTATTCTCGCCAGAGCAGTGGTGGAGTCCGGACCTTTGCGACCACAGCGGGTGGCATCGTCTTCCCCGTTGAAGTGCCACATGGGCTTCCCCCGGTATTGAAGTGGCTGCACCCCCCGCATTATGCATATTGATATAACCTCGACTATTGTCATCCTGACTTGGCCAGTGTCTTTATCCTGCTCATCAGGAAGTGGACTTCTCTGGTATTTCCTCCTGGGGGCTCCGAGGGCGCCAACTTCGGTGTTTCTTCAGCGGAGCGTTATTGAACTCAGGGAGGCCCGTCCGAATTGGATCCGGAAGGGGAACGTCATCAACATAAAACCACTCCGAGGGCCAGTTTTCAGATGCCTTCTTGGGAGTACCGGACAGGTATCCGGTCTGGGTGACGCGCCATATTTTGGCTCCGCCCACTTGATATATGGATTCCCCCCGATTGCGAGGGACGAGGCAGAATAACTTCTTCCATAACTCGAAGTGAGCCTCGCAGCCCAGAAATAATTCACAAAGGGCAACGTATCCTGCGATGTGCAGCACGGAGGCAGGGGTCAAGTTGTGCAACTGGAGGTCATAGAACTCCAGGAGCCCGCGAAGGAACGGGTGGATTGGAAACCCGATGCCTCTTAGCAAATATGGGATGATGCATACTCGCTCCCCTGAGATGGGTTAGGAGATCTCTCCGCTTGCTCCCCGCCATTATAGGTGGCTAGTCCGGCTCGGACAAAGACCATGAACGCCGGTGGAAGAAACCCTTGGGTCTGCAACTCTACTAAACGGCTATGTGGAACAGAACACTCTTCCCAATCACCTGGCTTAGAGCTAAGGGAGCGAGAAGAGGAGCTGCGGCGACCGGCCATGTTGGAATGTTTTTTTCTCGGATGCGCTCTGTTGGATGCTTGCTCAAGGGAAGAAGGTAAGATTTGGATCTGAGGATCCCCGTCTCTTCAAATAGACGGTTTTCCTGCAGGGCCAGGGGTGGCAAATGTAAAAATGCTCCGGCTCCTCGTATTCGCTCGACACGTGAAGATGAACATTATTGAAGCACAGAAGCCGAGGAGTACAACATTGATGGGAAGCCAGACACTATTTGTTACAACAGGTACTTTGGAGTATTCGGAGATGGAACCCGCCTTGCAATGTCGAAGACAATCTGCGCGCTGGACTCATCGTCATTGAAGCCTGGTTCAGGGGCTACTGAGGGAGTCCTGGATTAGGGGGTATCCGGACAGCCGGACTATATACTTTGGCCGGACTGTTGGACCGTGAAGATACAAGACCCAAGACTTCGTCCCGTGTCCGGATGGGACTCTCCTTTGCGTGGAAGACAAGCATGGCGATCCGGATATTAGATCTCCTTCTTTGTAACTGACTCTGTGTAACCCTAGCCTCCTCCATTATCTATATAAGCCGGAGGGTTTAGTCCGTAGGACAGGATCAATCATAGTCATCATAGGCTAGCTTCTAGGGTTTAGCCTCTACGATCTCGTGGTAGATCAACTCTTGTAATACGCATATCATCAAGATCAATCAAGCAGGAAGTAGGGTTTTACCTCCATCGAGAGGGCCCGAACCTGGGTAAAACATCGTGTCCCCTGCCTCCTGTTACCATTAGCCTTAGACGCACAGATCGGGACCCCCTACCCGAGATCCGCCGGTTTTGACACAAGACAGTCCTCTCTGCCTTTTTGGCGTCTCGATGCCAAAGGGGGAGAGAGTGTAGGGATTTGCGAGTCTTGTGTCGTGCTTCTCGAGTCGTGCATGTGTTTGCTTTGTTCGCGTTTCTTCTGTTGAACCTTGCTTGCTTTAGCTTAGTTTGCTCGTGAGACTTGTTCTATCATATGGTGTAAGACATATGCACTCTATCGTACCTTAATGAGCTTATGATATATTGTGCTATTTATGTTATGCTCATATTTACTATCTTGTTTAGTGTTAGCCTTTTTATTGCAATATATGCATTGTCTATAAAATATAGGGGGAGTGTTGATCATAGTATACGTGCTATGCAGTCGAAAGCACTTATCTAGATAGCACGCATCTAGGGGGAGCCCGTCTATATTTTAGAGTTCCGGGGTTTGCTTATGTTCTATATTATTTCCCCTTGTGCAAATCCTGTATTGTCATCAATCCACCAAAAAGGGGGAGATTGTAAGGGCATATTTATCCCTAAGGTGTTTTGGTGATTGATGACAATGCTTTTGCGGACTAATCGTGTGCCTTGAGTTTTTCAGACGTTTCGTCAGTAGGGACAAGACGGTTTGGTGCCCCTCGAAGACTATTGAAGACGGCATTTTTCTACGTTTCTTTTCGGTGGATTTGAGTCATAGGAAAGCCGTACTATTAAGAGGGGGTCCGCGTTGGAAAGGTTCGGGTGGAATCATCACGTACATGTTTTCTCCCTTTGCACCACCTTTCCCTTTGCGCTTTGGAGCATCCTCCGTTTTCTTCATATATATGCAAAAGAGAAGGATTCCTAGTGTTGCTGTTCTGGGGCATGCGGTAGTACTGCTACTGGGAGCGGTAGTACCGCAGGCCCCTGCGGTAGTACCGCACGATGT
Source organism: Aegilops longissima (assembly GCA_021605205.1). Classification (NCBI taxonomy): domain Eukaryota; kingdom Viridiplantae; phylum Streptophyta; class Magnoliopsida; order Poales; family Poaceae; genus Aegilops; species Aegilops longissima. The sequence goes on along the minus strand of CM038676.1, from coordinate 645,644,886 downwards.
TGCGGTAGTATCGTAGGTGCCCATGGTAGTACCGCTCCTGCGGAGCTGTAGTACCGTGGCATCAGACCAGACTCAGCCGCTCATGCGGCTGTAGGGGCGGATGTAATTTTTTACATCCGCTCCCTACGCGGTAGTACTGCCCCATGCGCGCGGTAGTACCGTGAGTCCTGGTCTGGCACGGCAACATGAGCGGAAGTAGGGGTGGATGTAATTTTTTACATCCGCTCCCTGCATGGTAGTACCACATGCCGTGTGCGGTAGTACCGTGTCGGACTTTTGCATTGTTTGTTTTTCAGCGGAAGCTGGCACGGATGTATTTTTATTCATCCGCGCCCTTCCCAGGCTAGTCCAATCCTGCCTTGCGGTAGTACCGCATGGGGGAGCGATAGTACCGCGCCAGCGGCAGTACCGGCCCCAGCCTTTGCGCTTCAGGGGTGGGCTAGCTCCTGCCGTAGCAGTGGTAGTACCGCGGTCCGCCGTGGTAGTACCGTGATCCCTTGCGGTAGTACCACTTGTCTGGGGCGGTAGTACCGCAGGTCGTGGGCTGGTTTAGTAGATAACGGTTGGATTTATCTCTCCACTATATAAGGGGTGTCTTCTTCCTCTAGTTGACCACCTTATTCCAACCCTAAGCTCCATTGTTGCTCCAAGCTCCATTTTCGCCCGATCTCTCTCCCTAGCCAATCAAACTTGTTGATTTGCTCGGGATTGGGTGAGAAGGCCCCGATCTACACTTCCACCAAGAGAAATTTGATCCCCCCCCCCCACTAATCCCTAGCGGATCTTGTTACTCTTGGGTGTTTGAGCACCCTCGACGGTTGAGGTCACCACGAAGCCATAGTCCATTGTGGTGAAGCTTCGTGGTGTCGTTGGGAGCCTCCAATTAAGTTGTGGAGATTGCCCCAACCTTGTGTGTAAAGGTTCGTACGCCGCCTTCAAGGGCACCAATAGTGGAATCACGGCATCTTGCATTGTGTGAGGGCGTGAGGAGAATATGGTGGCCCTAATGGCTTCTTGGGGAGCATTGTGCCTCCACACCACTCCAACGGAGACGTACTTCCCCTCAAAAGGAAGGAACTTCGGTAACACATCCTCGTCTTCACCGGCTCCATTCTTGATTATCTCGTGCCTTTACTTGTGCAAGCTTATTTGTGTTGTATCCCTTGCTTGCTTGTGCGTTTGTTGTTGTTGCATCATATAGGTTGCTCACCTAGTTGCATATCTAGACAACCTATTTTGATGCAAAGTTTAATTTGGTAAAGAAAAGCTAAAAATTGTTAGTTGCCTATTCAACCCCCCTAGTCAAGTATATCGATCCTTTCAACGGGCCCAAGCCCGGCCCGGCCGTCGGGCTCAAAATCTAGGCCCAGGCCCGGCCCGTGGGCAAGGTCGGGTCGGGCCGTTCGGGCCGGGCTGCCCATGGCCAGGACTACTCTAGACCTCCAATATAATCTCTTAGCTTCGTCGGGGGGGAGGGGGCTAAGGGTGTGTTCCTTGAGGGCAACATACGGGTTTTCTTCAAGGGTCTTTGTTCCCAAATACCATCAAGAAGGGGAACAAGTTTATAGTTGAAAAGTCCTAGTTGTGTAAGATCATACTTAATTCCTGTTTTTTTTTTTTTGCGAGAATTCATTCATGTTTTCAAGGGTGTAGCTAGATTAAGTATATTTTTTGGAGGATAAATGACCTTTCCATTAAGAGAGTGTATCATCAAGGGGTTACAAATACAATAAGCACACACCTAGACTCTACATAACTAGGATGCACACACGCGCGCGCGCACACACACACACACACTCACGTCGGCAAAGAGCAAAGTCATATACAATCCAGATCAAGACGAATTAGATCAAAATCACATTTATGTGAATTATCAAAACTAATTTACTGGGGGCAAAAGTTTCTGATTTTCAGAAGGATCAACACAACTATCACCGTAAGCTATCCTAAAGGTCTTATTTGGCACTTTATTGAAAAAAAAGCTATAAAACATGATTATTACAGTAGCATAATCATGTGAACACACAAAAACAGTAAGGGTAAATATTGGGTTGTCTCCCAACAAGCGCTTATCTTTAATGCCTTTTTAGCTAGGCATGATGATTTCAATGATGCTCACATAAAAGATAAGAATTGAAACACAAAGAGAGCATCATGAAGAATATGACTAGCACATTTAAGTCTAACCCACTTACTATTCCTAGGGATTTTGTGAGCAAACAACTTATGCAAACAAGAATCAACTAGCATAGGAAGGCAAAACAAGCATAGCTTCAAGATTTTCAACACATAGAGAGGAAACTTGATATTATTGCAATATGTAGAAGCATATGTTCCTCCCTCATAATAATTTTCAGTGGAATCATTAATGAATTAAACAATATAACTATCACATAAAGCATTCTTTTCATGATGCATAAGCATAGAATTTGTATTACTCTCCACATAAGCAAATTTCTTCTCATGAATAGTAGTGGGAGCAAACTCAATAAAATAACTATCATGTGAGGCATAATCCAATTGAAAATTAAAATCATGATGACAAGTTTCATGGTTATCATTATTCTTTATAGCATACATGTCCTAGGAGGCATGCTTTCATCAAAACTTGGGGGACTAAAAATATCATCTTCATCAAACATAGCTTCCCCAAGCTTGTGGCTTTGCATATCATTAGCATCATGGATATTCAAGGAATTCACACTAACAACATTGCAATCATGCTCATCATTCAAATATTTAGTGCCAAACATTTTTAATGCATTCTTCTTCTAACACTTTGGCACAATTTTCCTTTGCATCATTTTCACGAAAGACATTAAAAAGATGAAGCATATGAGGCACCCTCAATTCCATTTTTTGTAGTTTTCTTTTATATACTAAACTAGTGATAAAATAAGAAACTAAAAGATTCGATTGAAAGATCTAAAGTTATACCTTCAAGCACTAACCTCCCCAGCAACAGCGCCAGAAAAGAGCTTGATGTCTACTATGCAACCTTCTTCTTGTAGACATTGTTGGGCCTCCAAGTGCAGAGGTTTGTAGGACAATAGCAAATTTTCCTCAAGTAGATGACCTAAGGTTTATCAATCCATGGGAGGCATAGGATGAAGATGGTCTCTCTCAAACAACCCTGCAACCAAATAACAAAGAGTCTCGTGTGTCCTCAACACACCCAATACAATGGTAAATTGTATAGGTGCACTAGTTCGGCGAAGAGATAGTGATACAAGTGTAATATGGATGGTAGATATATATTTTTGTAATCTGAAATTATAAAAACAACAAGGTAACTAGTGATAAAAGTGAGCACAAATGGTATTGCAATGCTTCTAAACAAGGCCTAGGGTTCATACTTTCACTAGTGCAAGTTCTCTCAACAATAATAACATAATTGGATCATATAACTATCCCTCAACATGCAACAAAGAGTCACTCCAAAGTCACTAATAGAGGAGAACAAATGAAGATATTATTGTAGGGTACGAAACCACCTCAAAGTTATTCTTTCCGATCAATCCATTTGGCTATTCCTACAAGTGTCACAAACATCCCTAGAGTTCGTAGTAAAATAACACCTTAAGACACACATCACCAAAACCCTAATGTCACCTAGATACTCCAATATCACCTCAAGTATCCGCGAGGATGATTATATGATATGCATCACACAATCTTATATTCATCTATTCAAACCAACACAAAGAACTTCATAGAGTGCCCCAAAGTTTCTACCGGAGAATCAAGACGAAAACGTGTGCCAACCCCAATGCATAGATTCCCAAGGTCATGGAACCCACAAGTTGATCACCAAAACATACATAAAGTGAATCAATAGAATACCCCATTCTCACCACGGGTATCCCACGCAAGACATACATCAAGTGTTCTCAAATCCTTAAAGACTCAATCCGATAAGATAACTTCAAAGGGAAAACTCAGTCCATTACAAGAAGGTAAAGGGGGAGAAACATCATAAGATCCAACTATAATAGAAAAGCTCGCGATACATCAAGATCGTGCCATATCAAGAAGACGGGAGAGAGAGAGAGAGAGAGAGAGGGAGGGAGGGAGAGAGAGAGAGAGACAGAGACAGAGAGATAGATCAAACACATAGCTACTGGTACATACCCTCAGCCCCGAGGGTGAACTACTCCCTCCTCGTCATGGAGAGCGTCGGAGTGATGAAGATGGCCACTGGTGATGGATCTCCCCTCCGGCAGGGTGCCGGAACAAGGTCCGATTAGTTTTTGGTGGCTACAGAGGCTTGCGGCGGCGGAACTCCCGATTTAGGTTATGTTCTAGAGGTTTGGGGATTTATAGGAGAGGTTGGCGTCGAGAACAAGTCAGGGGCCCCCACGGAGAGTCCATGAGGCAGGGGGCGTGCCCTCCACCCTCGTGGGGCCCACGGGACTCCCCTCCAATAAATCATCATTCCAGTATTTTTTATATTTTCCAGAAAAATTCTCCGTTGATTTTTAGCGCATTCCGAGAACTTTTATTTCTGCACAAAAACAACACCACGGTAGTTCTGCTGAAAACAGCGTCAGTTCGGGTTAGTTCTAACCAAATCATACCAAAATCATGTAAAAATATTATAAACATGGCATGAATACATCAAAAATTATAGATACGTTGGAGACGTATCACAAACCAACATGATGAAAGTGACATGGTGAAATTCCCGTGTACCCTCCAGAACGCTTTGATTATCATAAGAGACTATTTTAGCTTGTCCTTTGCCACAAAAGGATTGGGCTACCTTGCTGCACTTTATTTACCGTTACCATTACTTGTTCGTTACAAATTATCTTGCTATCAAACTATCTGTTACCGACTATTTCAGCGCTTGTAGAAAATACCTTGCTGAAAATCACTTGTCATTTCCTTATGCTCCTCATTGGGTTTGACACTCTTACTTATCGAAAGGACTACGATTGATCCCCTATACTTGTGGGTCATCAGGGGCACCTGTGGCATGCGGCATATGAAGCGATTTTACTTAGACTTTAGCGGACCAAACCGCTGCCTGATCGAGGCAGGCCTTCCTGAGGCGGCAAGGTGTCGTCAAGGCCGCTAGAGCACCTGTCTCCTGAGGTTCCTGCGTATTAGCCAATTACAAGATATGAGGGGTGGCGCGCGCTTGCTGATCTACTCGTGATCGTTCCGTGAGAAGACGAAGGCACTGAGGACCTGGTGAGGTGACATGCACGGGGCTGGCCCGCGAGCCAGAGCTCAGTCTCTTATATTTATCGGTGCTGCAAGGACGGGCCCGAGCATAGGCGCCGCAACTCCCTGCTCATTGCCTAGTGGCTTGGCCCCGTCAGGTATGAGCGAGCAGGAAGAAAGAGTGGACATAGTGGTTTACCCAGGTTCGGCCACCTTGCGGTGTAAAATCCTACTCCTACTTTGTGGTGGATTGCCTCGCGAGGAGGACGAGTATGAACTAGTACAAGTGATGAACTGCATTGTGAGAGCTTGAGGATCGACCCCTCTCTATGGTGGAGACTAACCTATCTTTATAGTGGCCTTAGTCCTCTTCCCTCATAGCTTAGGCGGGAAGGGATTCCACAACGACCAATTCAAAAGGGGAACATGAGTACACCCTATACTGACTAAAGGTGGTCTTCGTCTGCAAAGCTTCTGGTCATGATGCAGTGGTGGGCTCGGCGATGACATCCGTCCTGCCGAACTCGTGGTCTTGGTGTTGTTGCACTAGAATGGAAACCTTTGGGGGATCCCTCGGGAACCAACGTTCGTCCTTGCCTCCTTAGCACCAAAGAGGAAACTGTCCTCTCCTGCGCCCGCTGGCGCCCGTCTGGCCATGGTCGTCATTGCTCACGTCATTGCGCTTTGCGAGGCGGGAGGCTGGCATAGAGATCTCTGCTCCTCGGGAGGCGTCCTCGGGGGACCGCTCCTCGAGACTTGTCAGGTCAGGTCAACGCCGCCGCTCTCTAGTCCGTCTCCCGTCGAATCACACCGACACCGCCGGCTAGCAGCAGTTGGTCAACGCAGCGGTTCCCTTTTCAGTCGATCCGCCTGCTCCCAGGTCTGTTTGGTGCCTACTCACGCGGCTTGCTTCTACTCCCTCCGTCCAAAAATACTTGTCATCAAAATGGATAAAAAAAGGGATGTATCTAGAACTAAAATACATCTAGATACATCTCCTTTTATTTATTTTGATAACAAGTATTTCCTAACGGAGGGAGTACTTCTAGCGCCAGGACAGAAAGGAGGCCCGCAGGTCCGCCGTCGATGGGGACGACGGCGCGAGGTCGCCCGCGCCCAGAGCGTGCTCGCCATCGAGATGCTTGCCTGCGGGTGGCCCTTCCCTGTCTGCCGAAACCAACCTTGCCGTGGTCAGGGCCCTCGCGGATTTCGCCGACTGTGATGTGCTCGCCGGAGCAGATTAGAGGGGAGGAAGAAGAGGGGGGAAATAAGATGTGTGGCCGACAGATATCCGACTTTACTCAAAAATGATGGCTTTCAACAATTTACTCAAAAATGTGGCAACACTGTTCGGAGAGGCTGTATCCAAAACTAACGCCAGGACCAGCCTGGAAAATAAATCATGTACAGAAACAAGAGCCTGACAACCTCAATATGCATCTGCATTCTGTGTCTTCTTTTCAAACCAGTCTGTTAACTGCCATTAGAGCCTGCCATGTCCCCAGATTCAGACATGTCTCTGTCGTCGACGATCTGTTGCTCGGCATTTTCACCATCATCCAGCTCAGGCTCACTGATGTCATCCAGAAGTTCAGCATCACCACCGTTATTATGGTTAGATGAGTTCAACTCCGGATGGAGAGGGGCGTCCCTGAAAAGTGAGAGGTTCATTCCATCATTATTCAAAACAAAATCACAATTTTTTCAAGCACATAAAAATGATACAAAAAAATAACAGGTCACACATTTTCTAATAAGGCCAATTTGTTCAAGCACATAAAAAAAACATAAAAAGGGAAGGAAAAAGAAGGTCCCACCGAGACTTGAACTCGGGTTACTGGATTCAGAGTCCAATGTCCTAACCACTAGACCATGGGACCGTTGTTGTTTCGATTTTCCGATTTAACATCTTATAATATAATAACTAGAGCGCGTTATTCGCGCTTGTTATCATTATTTGGATTTCAAGGTAAAAGTACTCATCATCATTGTCGTCAATCACTAGTCCGTGTCTTCTTTTCGGACTAACATTAGTCTCTGCCATCGATGATCCGTTGCTCGACGTCTTCACGATCATCCAGCTCGGCCTCACCCTCACTATAGTCATCCACAAGTTCAGCATCACCACCGATAATGCTAGATCATGATTGCACATACTACGATATTCTTTTGAATCAACTGAGCACTAAATAAATCACTTGCAGAGTTTTGTTTTCAGTTTGTTTTTCTGAATGATATTCATCAACTCCGAGTAAATTAGCGTTACTACATGGCATTCCTGACATGAAACATACTTTACTATATGGCATTCCTGATATGAAACATACTCCCTCCGTCTTGTCCGAAAAACTTCTCCCTCAAATGGATGTATTTAGAGGGAGAGGGACAAGCTTTTTCAGACGGAGGGAGTATGTTGCCATAGTGCCATAGAGGGTCTACACCGACTCCAATTGCGGAAATCACATCGACATCAAGATGCACTCTTCATTATCGTAGAGAATGAATCATGCAAGTTAAACAAAGAGAGCAGAGCAGTGTGTTCCCATAGAGCCATAATACGATTGGCTAGTACATTTGGAAATATGGCAACACTGTTCGGAGAGCCTCTATCCAAAACTAACGCCAGGACCAGCCTGGAAAACCAATCATGTACTACAAAAACAAGAGCCTGACAACTCAAATTCCTTCTGCTTAATGCCAATTTCCCCAACTCAGAAGCATGTCTCCTAACCATAGCAGCAGCAGAACATCTACGCCAAACAGCTGCAGTGTCCGACTTTTCACTAAATAATTTCAAGTAAACTACTCGTCGTCGTCGTCAATCACCATTCTCTGTCTTCTTTTCAACCCAGCCTTCTGAGTGGCATTAGAGCCTGTCATGTCCCCAGATTCAGGCATGTCTCTGTTGTCGACGATCCGTTGCTCGGTATCTTCACCACCATCCAGCTCTGGCTCACTCAAGTCATCAAGAAGTTCAGCCTCACCAGCATCACCACCTTTATCGTTAGATGAGTTCAACTCCAGATGGAGAGGGGCGTCCCTGAAAAGTGAGAAGCTCGTTTCATAATCATTCAAAACAAAATCATAATTTCACATATTATAGTAATTAATGTACTATCAATGGTTATTGATGTCTGCCTGTTTCAGCTTTCACTAGGCAAAAGTGCGTGCATCGGAAACAGTATATGAGCAAACATACGCCCTCAGATATTAAGCTATTCTGCCTCAAAGCAATATCAAGCTATTCCAAGTATGGCAGGTAAATAACTTAAATGAGCTTACATGACATTTGAACCGATAGTCTCCATGTCCGGAACAATGTTCTTCGAAGAATCTTGGTGTTCTTGTCTGTTCTCTGTAACATCTGATGTAGATAACCTTCTTTTCTTTCCTCTGTTGTTTAAAAATAGAAGGAACTAGTCCAGTCAAAATGAAAGGAAGAAATCATAGCATATAAATTGATGGTGTTTAATAATTGGCATCATGAACATTCAATATTCAGTTCTTAATGTATGTAAAGCTGAATGAGCTCACCTAAGCAGAGATCCTATGGTTTCATCATCAGAATATGTGCCCTGTGAAGCCTCTTGATACTGTGATACACCCGGTGGAAGATCCACCGAGGCCAGCTCCTTATTTTTGGGTCTGCAATAGATGAAGGGAAAAACTCGATACGTCAAAACAGACAAGGCAGCATCAAGTACTATAGTAACCATTATTGCACATACTATAATAAGGTACTCTAGATGGTTATTCATGTCTGTCTGTTTTCAGCTTTCACTAAGCATAAAGTGCATAGTATAGGAAACAATGTATCTATTCCAAGTATGTGAGGTAAATTACTTATACAGGCTTACATGATATTTGAACCGATAGTCTCAACGCCCCGACCAGTGTTCTTTGAAGAATCTAGGTCTAGTTTATTCTCTGCAATATCTGATGTTGATAACCTTTTCTTCTTTCCTCTACTGTTCAAAAATAAAAGTAATTAGTCCCATTCAAATGTGTTGAGGGAAGAAAAACATACCATATAAATCTATAAGTATTAATAATTGGCATCATGAACATTCAGTAATCAGTTCTTTATGTATATGAAGCTGAAGGAGCTTACCTAAGCAGAGATCCTATGGTCTCATCATCAGAATCTGTGCCCTGCGAAGTCCCTTGATGCTGTGATATCCTCGGTACAAGATCCACGGACAGCAGCTCCTTATTTTTGGTTCTGCAATAGATGAAGGGAAACACTCAGTGTGTAGAAACACGAGGCAGCATCAAGTACTATTGTAATCATTATTGGACATGATATAGTAAGGTACTCTCACTGGTTATTGATGTCTACCTGTTTTCAGTTTTCACTAGGCATAAGTGCATAATATGGAAACGATATAAGAGAAAACATACACCCTTGAATATTAAGCTATTCCAAGTATGCGAGGTAAATAACTCATATGAGCTTACATGGCATTTGAACCAATAGTCCCAACGCCGGGACCAATGTTCTTCAAAGAATCTAGGTCTTCTTGTTTATTCTCTGTAATATCTGACATTGATAACCTTTTCTTCTTTCCTCTACTGTTTTAAAAATAAAAGTAATTAGTCTCATTCAAATGTGTTGAGGGAAGAAAATCATAGCATATAAACCATTGAGTTTAACAATTGGCATCATGAACATTCAGTAATCTGTTCTTGGTGTATATGAAGCTGCATGAGCTCACCTAAGCAGAGATCCTATGGTTGCATCATCAGAATCAGTGCCCTGCGAAGTCTCTTGATGCTCAGATATACTTGGTGCAAGATCCACGGATAGCAGCTCCTTATTTTTAGTTCTGCAATAGATGAAGGGAAACACTCTGTATGTCAAAACGGACAAGGCAGCGTCAAGTACTATAGTAATCATTATTGCACATGCTATACTAAGATGTCTACATGTTTTTCAGCTTTCACTAGGCATAAGTGCATAATATGGAAACAATATATGAGAAAACATAAAATATTAAGCTATTACAAGTACGTGAGGTAAATAACTTATACGAGCTTACATGATATTTGAACCGATAGTCTCAACCCCCAGACCAATGTTCTTCGAAGAATCTAGGTGTTCTAGTGTATTCTCTGTAACATCTGATGTCGATAACCGTTTCTTCTTTCCTCTACTGTTTAAAAACAAAAGTAGTTAGTCCTAGTAAAATGTGTTGAGGGAAGAAAATCATAGCATATAAATCAATGAGTTTTAACAATTGGCATCATGAACATTCAGTTCTTGATGTATATGAAGCTGAATGAGCTTACCTAAGCAGAGATCCTATCGTCTCATCATCAGAATCTGTGCCCTGTGAAGCCTCTTGATGCTGTGATATACTTGGTGGAAGATCCACCGAGGCCAGCTCCTTATTTTTGGGTCTGCAATAGATGAAGGGAAAAACTCGATACGTCAAAACAGACAAGGCAGCATCAAGTACTACAGTAAGGTACTCTAGATGGTTATTCATGTCTGCCGGTTTTCAGCTTTCACTAAGCATGAAGTGCATAATATAGGAAACAATGTATCTATTCCAAGTATGTGAGGTAAATTACTTATACAGGCTTACATGATATTTGAACCGATAGTCTCAACGCCCAGACCAGTATTCTTCGAAGAATCCAGGTCTTCTTGTTTATTCCCTGTAATATCTGACGTTGATAACCTTTTCTTCTTTCCTCTACTGTTTAAAAATAAAAGAAATTAGTCTCGTTCAAATGTGTGGAGGGGAGAAAAACATAGCATATAAATCAATGAGTATTAACAATTGGCATCATGAACATTCAGTAATCAGTTCTTTATGTTTATGAAGCTGAAGGCGCTTACCTAAGCAGAGATCCTATGGTCTCATCATCAGAATCTGTGCCCTGCAAAGTCTCTTGATGCTGTGATATACTCGGTACAAGATCCACGGACGGCAGCGCCTTATTTTTGGTTCTGCAATAGATGAAGGGAAACACTCAGTATGTCAAAACAGGAGGCAGCATCAAGTACTATAGTAATCATTATTGAACATGACATAGTAAGGTACTCTCACTGGTTATTGATGTCTACCTGTTTTCAGTTTTCACTAGGCATAATATGGAAACAATATAAGAGAAAACATACACCCTTGAATATTAAGCTATTCCAAGTATGTGAGATAGATAACTCATATGAGCTTACATGGCATTTGAACCGATAGTCTCAACGCCCAGACCAATGTTCTTCGAAGAATCTAGGTCTTCTTGTTTATTCTCTGTAATATCTGACGTTGATAACCTTTTCTTCTTTCCTCTACTGTTTAAAATAAAAGTAATTCGTCTCATTCAAATGTGTTGAGGGAAGAAAATCATAGCATATAAATCATTGAGTTTAACAATTGGCATCATGAACATTCAGTAATCAGTTCTGGGTGTATATGAAGCTGAATGAGCTCACCCAAGCAGAGATCCTATGGTCGCATCATCAGAATCAGTGCCCGGTGAAGTCTCTTGATGCTGTGATATACTTGGTGCAAGATCCACAGATGGCAGCTCCTTATTTTTGGTTCTGCAATAGATGAAAGGAAACACTCAGGACATCAAAACGGACAAGGCAGCGTCAAGTACTATAGTAATCATTATTGCACATGCTATAGTAAGATGTCTACATCTTTTCAGCTTTCACTAGGCATAAGTGCATAATATGGAAACAATATATGAGAAAACATGAACATTAAGCTATTCCAAGCATGTGAGGTAAATAACTTATACGAGCTTACATGATATTTGAACCGATAGTCTCAACCCCCAGACCAATGTTCTTCGAAGAATCTAGGTGTTCTTGTTTATTCTCTGTAACATCTGATGTGGATAACCTTTTCTTCTTTCCTCTACTGTTTAAAACAAAAGTAGTTAGTCCTAGTAAAATGTGTTGAGGGAAGAAAATCATAGCATATAAATCAATGAGTTTTAACAATTGGCATCATGAACATTCAGTTCTTGATGTATATGAAGCTGAATGAGCTTACCTAAGCAGAGATCCTATCGTCTCATCATCAGAATCTGTGCCCTGTGAAGCCTCTTGATGCTGTGATATACTTGGTGGAAGATCCACCGAGGCCAGCTCCTTATTTTTGGGTCTGCAATAGATGAAGGGAAAAACTCGATACGTCAAAACAGACAAGGCAGCATCAAGTACTACAGTAAGGTACTCTAGATGGTTATTCATGTCTGCCGGTTTTCAGCTTTCACTAAGCATGAAGTGCATAATATAGGAAACAATGTATCTATTCCAAGTATGTGAGGTAAATTACTTATACAGGCTTACATGATATTTGAACCGATAGTCTCAACGCCCAGACCAGTATTCTTCGAAGAATCCAGGTCTTCTTGTTTATTCCCTGTAATATCTGACGTTGATAACCTTTTCTTCTTTCCTCTACTGTTTAAAAATAAAAGAAATTAGTCTCGTTCAAATGTGTGGAGGGGAGAAAAACATAGCATATAAATCAATGAGTATTAACAATTGGCATCATGAACATTCAGTAATCAGTTCTTTACGTTTATGAAGCTGAAGGCGCTTACCTAAGCAGAGATCCTATGGTCTCATCATCAGAATCTGTGCCCTGCAAAGTCTCTTTATGCTGTGATATACTCGGTACAAGATCCACGGACGGCAGCGCCTTATTTTTGGTTCTGCAATAGATGAAGGGAAACACTCAGTATGTCAAAACAGGAGGCAGCATCAAGTACTATAGTAATCATTATTGAACATGACATAGTAAGGTACTCTCACTGGTTATTGATGTCTACCTGTTTTCAGTTTTCACTAGGCATAATATGGAAACAATATAAGAGAAAACATACACCCTTGAATATTAAGCTATTCCAAGTATGTGAGATAGATAACTCATATGAGCTTACATGGCATTTGAACCGATAGTCTCAACGCCCAGACCAATGTTCTTCGAAGAATCTAGGTCTTCTTGTTTATTCTCTGTAATATCTGACGTTGATAACCTTTTCTTCTTTCCTCTACTGTTTAAAATAAAAGTAATTCGTCTCATTCAAATGTGTTGAGGGAAGAAAATCATAGCATATAAATCATTGAGTTTAACAATTGGCATCATGAACATTCAGTAATCAGTTCTGGGTGTATATGAAGCTGAATGAGCTCACCCAAGCAGAGATCCTATGGTCGCATCATCAGAATCAGTGCCCTGTGAAGTCTCTTGATGCTGTGATATACTTGGTGCAAGATCCACAGATGGCAGCTCCTTATTTTTGGTTCTGCAAAAGATGAAAGGAAACACTCAGGACATCAAAACGGACAAGGCAGCGTCAAGTACTATAGTAATTATTATTGCACATGCTATAGTAAGATGTCTACATCTTTTCAGCTTTCACTAGGCATAAGTGCATAATATGGAAACAATATATGAGAAAACATGAACATTAAGCTATTCCAAGCATGTGAGGTAAATAACTTATACGAGCTTACATGATATTTGAACCGATAGTCTCAACCCCCAGACCAATGTTCTTCGAAGAATCTAGGTGTTCTTGTTTATTCTCTGTAACATCTGATGTGGATAACCTTTTCTTCTTTCCTCTACTGTTTAAAAACAAAAGTAGTTAGTCCTAGTAAAATGTGTTGAGGGAAGAAAATCATAGCATATAAATCAATGAGTTTTAACAATTGGCATCATGAACATTCAGTTCTTGATGTATATGAAGCTGAATGAGCTTACCTAAGCAGAGATCCTATCGTCTCATCATCAGAATCTGTGCCCTGTGAAGCCTCTTGATGCTGTGATATACTTGGTGGAAGATCCACCGAGGCCAGCTCCTTATTTTTGGGTCTGCAATAGATGAAGGGAAATTCAGGACATCAAAACAGACAAGGCAGCATAAATAACTTCATATGTCTGTGGCATGTTTGCACTCAATTCTTATCAAGGGAAAAATGCAACCTAGAGTCCTAAATTAGTTGCACATTTGCCGGTGACAAAACTAAAAGACGAACATCACAATACATGCTATGGAGTGTACTCAAAAGAATAAATGTCATGCAAGACCAAATAATGTGATGTTGTTTTTGCAGAAACAAATGTTTGTTCATACATTCTATGGCATTTCCAGCATAACACTGGCAACTTCAGATAAGTTAACAAAAATATCTGCATTTAACAGTTTAGATTGCATACTGGCAAAATTGCCGTGCATTTATCAGAAAACATACTTCTAATATAGAAGCCTTTTAATGGTAAAAAAAGTCTTTTTTAGAGCACACACACAAAAGCGTTACATATCTTTCATTGACAAGAACAAACTGAAAGAAAAACATATCACGCCAGTAGGATTAACTCATGAAAGCAACTATATGCAGGAAATTACCTGCGCTTACGTAATTGCAATGTTTCTTCATCAGATGATATTGATTGATTATCGCCGTTATCATTCTTATGGCTTAACACAAGCAGCCTTTTCCTTGTGCGCCTGAAAAAAATGCAGGCTAGACTTAATAGCAAGTAACTACTCCCTCCGTTCCAAAATAGATGACCCAACTTTGTACTAACTTTAGTACAAAGTTGGGTCATCTATTTTGGAACAGAGGGAGTACCAATTAATTATTAAATGCACTGATTTCTTTTCACAATGTGCTTACGACCATGTATGTACTAGTTTTGACAACTTTGGCCTGCTAGTTATGCATCCCATCTTACTGATAACTATACATGACTCCTTGTTGAGCATGTAACACGTGTTCACGGCCACTAAGAAAGAATCAGACAGCTGGTCCTTTATAATACTCCCCTGATGAACATTCAGTAATCAGTTCTTGATGTATATAAAGCCAAATGAGCTCACCTAAGCACATGTCCTATGGTCTCATCGTCAGAATGCGTGCCTTGTGAAGTCTCTTGATGCTGTGATATGATCGGTGAAAGATTCTCCAAAGACAGTTCCTTAGTTTTGGTTCTGCAATAGATGAAGGTAACACACTCACGACATCAAAACGGACAAGGCAACATAAATAATTCATGTATCTGTGGCATGTTTGCACTCAGTTCTTAGCAAGGGAAAATGCAGCCTATAGTCCTAAATCATTTCCACATTTGTCTACGACGAAGCTAAAAGTTCTTAGCAAGGGAAAATGCAACCTAGAGTCCTAAATTATTTCCACATTTGCCTACGACGAAACTAAAAAAAGAATATCAGAAACATGCTATGGAAAGTAATCAAAAGAATAAATCTCATACAGGACCAAAGAATGTGATGTTGTTTAGCAGAAACAAATGTTTGCTCATACATCTCAGGGCATTTCCAGCATAATCAATAGCAGCCTAAAATAAAATTAACCAAAAATATCTCTGCAGAATCTCCAGGCATTTGTTAGCAATCATACTTTCTGACATAAAAGGCCTTTCAATAGTATGACAGTCTTTTCAGAGCACAGACAAAAGCTTTGCATATCTTTCATTAACAGTGTCAGTAACAAACTCAAGGAAAACATATCACGCCAATAGAATTAACTCATGTAAGCAACTCCATGCAGGAAATTACCTGCGCTTGCGTGCTTGCAATGTTTCTTCATCAGATGATACTGGATGATTATCTTTGTTGTCATACTTCCTGCTTACCCCATCCAGCCTTTTCCTTGTGCGCCTGAAAATGCAGGCTAGACTTAATGGCGACTTGGCGAGTAACTACCAATTAGTTACTAGATCACACTAATTTCTAATCATGATGTGCTTAGGGCAACATATGTACTAGTTTGAACATCTTTGCTCTGCTAAGTTATGCATCCCATCTTTCTGATAACTATACATAACTGACTGTTGAGCATGTACTACAGGTTCACGGCCACTGAGGAAAAATGACACATCTGGACCTTTATAATACTCACCTAGGGAGCATTCAATAATCAGTCCTTGATGTCTATAAAGCCGAATGAGCTCACCTAAGCATACATCCTATGGTGTCATCATCAGAATCCGTGCCTTGCAAAGTCTCTTGATGTTGTGATATACTTGGTGAAAGATCCACCGCTGGTAGCTCCTTAGTTTTGGTTCTGCAATAGATGAAAGGAAACACTCAAGACATCAAAACGGACAAGGCAACATAAATAACTTCATATATCTGTGGCATGTTTGCACTCAATTCTTGGCGAGGGAAAATGCAACCTGCGGTCCTAAATTAGTTATATGTTTGCCTATGAAGAAAGTAAAAAACCAACATCACAATACATGCCATGTAGTATGTCAAAAGAATAAATTTTAGACAATACCTAATAATGTGATGCTGTTCTGCAAAAACAAATGTTTGTGCATACATATCCCATGGCATTTCCAGCATAATCACTGGAACTTCAAATAAAGGTAAACAAAAATATCTAAATGTCATGATTTAGATTACATAATGGAAAAAAAATTTCAGGCATTTGTCAGCAATCATACTTTCTGATAAAAAAGGCCTTTTTAAGAGTAAAACAGTCTTTCTAGAGCACACACAAAGCTTTGCATATTTTTCATTAACAGTAACAAACTCAAAGAAAAACATATCACGCCCAATAGAATTTCAATTAACTCGTGTAAGCAACTCCATGCAGGAAATTACCTGTACCTGCGTTTGCGTGCTTGCAATGTTTCTTCATCAGATGATACTGGACGATTATCGATGCTGTCATTCTTACCGCTCAACCCGTGCGGCATTCTCCTTGTGCGCCTGAAAATGCAGGCTAGACTTAACGGCGAGGCGAGCAACTACAAATTAGTTATCAAATCACACTAATTTCAGAGCTTCAGTAAGGGAATGAGAATTCTACCTGCCGTGATGCCGAGGTTGCGGTCGGACTGGTGGCTCTCGATGATGGGCGCCGGACCCCTGGACGCGAACTTCCACTCGCGGACCTGCCTGAAGACCTCCCGCCGCAGCAGCCTCTGCAGATCCTTCAGATTCAGATTGTCAGCACAAACGCGCAGCGGGAGTCGGCGAACAGCGAAAGGCCGGAGGTGAGGCGCGAGAGGAGGGCCGTTGGGGTGGGGTACCGAGGCAGTGCTCGCCCTTGACGTAGCCTGCGTCCTCCTGCTCCTCCTCCTCCGGGCCGCCGAGGCCGGCGCAGGTGCGCGAGAGCGCCGCCGAGTCCATGCCGCTCCTGGCGGGAGCTGGTCGCGGAGGTGGGGGAGGGGGATGGATGGAAGGCGCCAACTGGGAGGGAGGCGGGGAGATTGGGGAAATTTTGCCGCCGCCGCGCTCCATTTCCGGCGGGGTTTTCCCCCGCTTGGTGGGCCCGATTGACGAAAAGAATGAAAGACAATACTCCAGAAAGAAGAAAAGACTTTAAAAAAAAAGTACAGAAACCAGGTCCGATGCCATTCCAGAAACCAGAAGACTTAAAAAAAAGGTGTAGCTGAATTTAACCAAGTCTCAGTGACATTATATTCAAAAGAGGAAAAGGAAAATTTGTACGGATCCCGTTATAAGATCTCACGAATATAGCATCAGTGAGACGACTTAGCAAGACTTTTAAGGAACGATCTCAAGTGACTGATGAAAAATAATCGCCGCCTGGGCGACTCGGGAGGCCTCGCGATCCACTTTTTTCGGCCTTCGTTCCGTGCACCCATCCCTTGCCGTGGCGTTTTAGGCGGGCGTTTGATAAGAGACTGTCGGTGTACTAGAGTAGGGGTACCCTAGTATCCTGAACTCGCACAGACACGATTCTGGCCGCTCGTGGCGTGGCTGGCCCGGTGGCCGCCAAGGTCCTCCGCGCTTCTTTGGAGCCATTCAAGAACAAAGTAATCATGGCCCCGGCAAGAGGAGCTTGCCGGAAGGCCACTCAAGGCACTAAGGAGACAAGACCCCAAAGAGGAGCTTGCGGAAGGCTCGATGAGCGACAAGCTTCCGAGTGCGACAAGGGTTCTGCGCGGCAAGGCGCTTGCCGCGGCAGTAACCTCTTTCATACCCGCCCACTCATCCGCCAACGTGTCGCCATGGGGCTATTCCGCATCGCGTGTCAAGGAGCTGTCAGCCGGGGAGGAGGCGGCGATAAGCGGCGCGACAAGCTACCATCGTGGCAAACGGTGGCGCGCTTGACGGTCCTCACAGCCTTCGCTCAGCGACAGAACGGGCATTTATTATTCTTGTCCCTTGCCGTCGAATTAGGTATAAGGCATCAGACATCGCATGTTGGTGTACCAACCATCGTTTTTCCATTTGTACCCTCATCTGCGTTGCCACTGTGGTGAACCCTTGAGCCTATAAAAGGAGGCCCGTGTGCAACGTAGAAAGGGTTCGCCTGCTCGTTCATTCGATTCATTCGAGACCACACTCACTCAAAGCTAGGTTTTGTAGCTCCCATTGCTCCCTAGCAAGAACACAATACAATCAACCAAGCAGCAGAGGAGTATTATCTCTCGGAGAGCTCCGGCCGGGTAAATCTGCTCGTGTGCATCGCCTCGATCCGCTTTTTGTGCAATCTCCGCCCCATCGAACCACAAGGGACTCGGTCCCATAGGTGTTCGTGGGTCACGATCGCTTCCCGACATCTTTGGCGCGCCCGTAGGGCGTCGAGGCTGTGTGAATCGATCCGCGCTCACACGAGCAACTTCTCCATCATCTTCATCAACATGCCACCGAAGAAGAGGGCTTCGCGGCAGCAGAGCCGTCG
Organism: Aegilops longissima; assembly: GCA_021605205.1. NCBI lineage: Eukaryota > Viridiplantae > Streptophyta > Magnoliopsida > Poales > Poaceae > Aegilops > Aegilops longissima. The sequence goes on along the minus strand of CM038676.1, from coordinate 645,626,063 downwards.
CGTCAAACCCACCACCACCGGAGCCGAGGAGTGGTGGGGAAGACGCCGTGGAGGAGCGGCGCGTCGAGGAGTTTCACGACGCCGCCAGGTCCAAGGACAAGGCGGCGCAGGCTTCGGCGTCCGAATACGTACCGCGTCCATCCCAGGAGGCACGGGACCGACAGCGTCATGGTGCTCGCAGCACCATACGTTCGATAGATCAAGGCCAAGCTAGAGGCTCCCGAGGCCCTCGAGACCCGCATGCACGTCAGCATGCTGGTACGAGCGGAGTACGATCGCTTGGACGGGATGATGCTCCTTCTAACTTGGTTAGAAGTCCGAGCACATCCGTTCCTCGCCCGCACGCCATTGCCACCCACCACTCCAGCAGGCCTTGGCGAGAGCTCAATCGCTTAGACTACCCTCCAACGGCCGACAAGGTCGACGAATGGAGGGCCACCATCCAAAGTCTCATCGGCTTTGCTAACGGCGACGTTCGCGGCAACCAATCGCGCCCTTGCCGCGCGCCGACGACAAGGCACGAGCCGGTGGCGACGAGACTCGGGGTGCAACCACCATGCACTCCCACCGAAGGCCAAGATCACCAGCTCCTCGGATCCACCTCGACAATGACTCCACCGCGTCGTCGGATCCACGAGCTCGCCGTGATCGCGCCAAGTTCATCAAGAACGGCAACAAGAAGACGCCGAATCGCATCGAGCGCCAAGAGAAGCGCGCGTCGGTCCGACCAGCCGCCGGGCTGCTGCTGACATGCATGCGCCAGGGGAACCAGCGACTTGTCAGACACGGTAGGTTGCCCTGCGCTCACTCGTGAGCTGCGGCAAGTCCAAAGGGTCTGACGAGAAAACTTCAAGCCGAGATGTGCGAGAAGTACGCGATGGCGGGACACCCATCGAGTTCCTCAAGATCTACACCACCGCTGTGCAGCTGCGGGGACGAGACGACAAGATCCTTGCCAACTACTTCCCGGCGGTACTCAAGCCAAATGTCGATCTTGGCTCATGCACTTGCCGGACAGCCCATATCTTCTTGGGCAGATCTGTGCCATCAGTTTGTCGGCGCCTTCACAGTGACCACAAGCCCCATGGCCAAGAGAGTGACCTTCATCTCGCCGCCTGTAAGGAAGGAGAGTCCCTGCGCAAGTTTATCCAGAGATTCATCGTGTGCACTACAACATCCCAGATGTCCACCTGCCACAGGTGATCAAGACGTTTCATCGAACGTGCGTAACCGTAGGATGAGGGAGGAGATGGCGATGTGCAAAGTCAAGGACGCCGATGAGCTGTATGCCTTGGCCGACAAGTGTGCACGTATTGAGGAGGGAAGAAGACTCGAGGAGAGAATGTTGGAGCAGAATCGACAAGGAGGAGACCGCCCGGCAAAGAAGAGCCAAGCGGAACAATGTAAAAAAGAAAAGCAAAGAGGTATTAGTTGTCGAGCAGTCCGCAGAACGGAGGTGGCGCCAAGAAGGCCAAGGCTAGTGGCTCGGCAAGGAGGTTGCCACGACACCGACCGCCAAGTTATGGCGGCCGCCGACAAGCCGGACAGCTCCAACAAACAAGATCAGAAGATTCACAAGCACCAAGGGCCACGATCTCCAGAGTTGCAAGAAAGTTGAGCAGCTTGTTGAACAATGGAAGGCTGAGTACGAAGCGGTGAGACAAGGAGAAGGCCCAGAGGGTGTCAGAGCAGCTAGCAAGAAGAGACCCGGCCGGGAGGACGCCGCAAGCAAGGCCAAGCAGCGGCAAGGAGATGAGACCTCCCAGCGCCGCGACAAGGATGAAGACGATGATGACGACGAAGACATGGAAGACGGCGAAGCCGATGAGCGGAGTTTCGTAAGGCAACAGAGGTTCTCTGCGTTGACGGTGGTGCTTCTCGCATACCTCACACCGCCAACTCAAGCAATGGATGCGTGAGGTTAATGCAGCAGAACCATCCATAGAGTCACGCAGCCTCTCAAGTGGTCCAAGACGCCCATCGCCTTTGACATTGAGGACCACCTCGATCGCATAATCGCGGTCGGGTGCTTGCCGATGTTGGTCTCACCAACCATCCGCAACCTCAAGGTCACTAAGATGTTGGTTGACGGCGGGGCGGCTTGAATCGATCTCCTCTGCGGTGCTTCGAAGCTTCAAATCCTCGACAATGAGCTCGAGGAGACCGGCACTTTCAAGGAATCAACCCAGAAGGAGCAAGCCGAAGGGAAGATTACGCTGCCAAGAACATTTGGCAGCGAGCTGAATTTCAGGACTGAGAGGGTCACATTCGACGTTGCTGATTTCCCATTGCCCTACAATGGGATACTTGGTCGTCCAGCACTCGCCAAGTTCATGGCAGCCTCTCATTATGCTTACAATCTGCTCAAGATGCCCGGCCCGATAAGTGTCATTTCTGTTCATGGCGACAAGAAGGATGCGCTTATCTGCGCCGACAAGATTTACCGGGATGCAGCAGCCGCGACAGATAGCAAACCACTTGCCGCTGAAGCTCCCGGGAGAAAGAAGAAGACCACCTTGTCCGGCAAGAGCTCTGATGCCCACTCCGGCAAGCGCACCTCTTTAGAGTGCTGCGCTACTGTCGAGGACGCACCATCGAGCTCCACCGGCAAGTGCAAGAAGATGATGGCAGCTCCGCCAAGACCAAGAAGGTGCCCGCCAAGGAGGACGGCACGGTGGTACCTTCACCATCGCCACCGCTGACCCTAAATAGGAAGGCGAGCTCGTTGCTTTCCTGCGGGTGAATGTCGATGTGTTTGCATGGCAACCATCTGACATCCCCGGTGTTCCCAGGAAAGAAATTGAGCACCACCTAGCTGTTTGTCCTCATGCGCAGCCCGTCAAGCAAAAAGTCAGGAAGCAGGCAGTGGAGCGCCAAGAATTCATAGCAGAAGAGATCAAGAAACTGGAAGCAGCAGGCCTTGTCAGAGGAGTGCTCCATCCCACGTGGTTGTCCAATCCGGTAGTTGTACGCAAGGCAAATGGGAAATGGAGACTTTGTATTGACTTCACAGATGTTAATAAAGCTTGTCTCAAAGACCCATTTCCCTTGCCACGTATCGACCAGATTGTTGACTCCACAGCTGGATGTGATTTGCTTTCATTTCTTGATGCATACTCCGGATATCATCAGATCTTCATGGCAGAAGAGGATGAAGAGAAAACCGCATTCATTACACCATGTGGCATATACTGTTTTATACGGATGCCTTTCGGTTTGAAGAATGCTGGGTCAACGTTTGCAAGAGTAGTCCATGACGCTTTTGAGCCACAAATGCACAGAAATGTAGAAGCCTACATGGATGACATAGTGGTCAAAAGCAAGGACAAAGCAACTCTGGTTCAAGATCTAGATGAGACCTTTGCAAATCTGCGCAAGATCAACCTCAAGCTCAACCCCGAGAAGTGCGTGTTTGGAGTTCCTTCCGCAAGCTTCTCGGTTCTTCGTGTCTCGAGGGGAATTGAAGCCAATCCCGACAAGATCAAGGCCATTGAGCGATTGAAGCACCAAAGCGCGTCAAGGATGTAAGAAGGCTTGCGGTTGCGTGGCTACTCTCGGCGAGTTTATCTCTAGGTCACTGAGCGCGCCTGCCATTTTCAAAATTTTGAAAAGGCAGTCCAATGAAATGGACTCAAGCGGAGGCAGCTGCGCAGACTTAAAGAGGTACTGCCCTCCACTCCAATACTTGTCGCACCTAGGCCACAAGAGAAGTTGTCGCTTTATATAGCGGCAACCAATCAAGTGGTTAGTGCTGCGTTAGTAGCGGAGAGGGAGGCGGACGACGAGCCGTCAACCATGGCGATGCATCCAAATGACAAGCGGGGCTTCTCCGACAAGCTCTGGTCCCGACAAGGACGGATCTGCAGGATTGTGAAAAGGTTCGAAAAGGATGGTGCAGCGCCAGTCTACTTTGTCGGCTCCCTTCGCAGGGGCTAGATCAAGGTACTGTGTGTGAAATTGCTTTTCGCCTCCTCATGGCCTCGAGAAAGCTGCGCCATTACTTCCAAGCACATGAGATAACAGTTGTCACTCGCTTTCATGAAGAGGATATTGCAAAATCCGTACAACAGTGCAGGATTGTTGAGTGGGCACTGAACTGCCAAGCTTTGGCCTCAAGTTTGAAAGCACTTCAACTATCCAAAGCAGAGCATTGGCAGAATTTATAGCAGAGTGGACGCCGACGCAAGATGAAGAAATTCCAGAGACGAGCATCCCCGACATCTTTGGCGCGCCAGGATTGCAGTGGACCTTGGGATCAAGAAGCTTATTGTCAGGGGTGACTCGCAGCTTGTCGTCCGCCAAGTAAACAAAGATTATCAGAGTCCATTGATGGAAGCCTCGTTGATGAAGTGAGAAAGCTAGAAGAACACTTTGAAGGCTCGCAAATGGAACATGTTCCAAGAGCTCGTAATGATATTGCCGATGGCTGTCAAAGTGTGTCGCACTCAAGTTACATGTGGAACCAGGAATTTTGTGCTCAAGTCGACTCAACCAACTGTAACACCATCAACCGGACAAAGCAAGAAGAGGAAGTTGGTTTCGGTGACTACTTTCCGCAGAGCTCCTCAAGCCGCCGCCAAGAAGGTCCCCAAAATCAACGCAGATATCGCCGAGGAGCAGTCTGCTCGACAAGCCCTAGGGTTTGTTTCGTTGAAGCAGACGCTCCGACAAGCTTCGCTCCGCAAGCTTGCCGGGAATATCAAGCTCCGCCAACCGCAGGTTCTTGCCGTGGAAGCCGATGTTCCCGCAGCGCGATGTGCCTTTAGTCCTTGTTGTCGAGCCGCAAGCTCCAACATGGGCGCAGCAGATCGTCCATTTCCTTCGCATGGGAACTTCCCAAGAGCAAGAAGAAGCGTAAAGAGTAGCCCGGCAATCAAGTATGTACCAGTTTGTTGACAACATCCTGCATGTAAGAAGACTCAACGGTGTGAAATTGAAGTGTATTTGCCGAAGATGGATGTAAGCTGTTGGCGAGATACACGGAGGCATATGTGGTCACCACATTGGCGCAAGAGCACTTGTCCGCAAAGCTTTCCAAGAAGGTTTCTTCCGCCGAAGCCCTCCAGATGCAATCGCACAAGTAACCAAGTGTGAAGTATGCCGCCCATTCCAAGCAGATACACCACCAGCTCAAGCTCTCCAGACGATCCCTTTATCCCGCCATTTTCGGTCTGGGCTCGACATCCTCGGCCCTTTCCTCGAGTCGTCGGGGCTTTGAGTACTTGTACGTCGAATCGACAAGTTCACAAAGTGGCCGGAAGTGGAAGCAATGAGGAAGGTGACATCACAAAGGCAATCAAGTTCTTTAGGTCAATTGTTTGCCGCTTTGGGATCCCTAACCGGATCATCACCGACAACAAGACCCAATTCACGAGTCGCACCTTCATGCAAGACGTCCAAGATCTTGGCGCCAAGGTCTGCTTTATTCGCTTGCTCACCCGAGAAGCAACGGTCAAGCGAGAGGGCAAACGCTGAAGTGCTGCGAGGACTCAAGACCGTAACTTTGACAGTCTGCGCAAGTGCGGAAGAAACTGGATTGAGGAGCTGCCAGTGGTTCTTTGGTCGATCAGACGACGCCAAGTCGAGCCACCGCCGACACCTTTTGCTCTAGTCTATGGAGCAGAGGCGTTCTCCCACGGAACTCAGATACGGATCACCTCGAGTACTCGCTATGATGAGCTTGAGCAAGAGCAGCTTGCGACAAGATGATGCGCCGCTCCTCGAGGAGGATCGCCTTCAGTTGTCAGACGAGCTGCTCGTTACCATCAAGCTTTGCGCCGCTACCATAGCCGCAGTTAATGCCGAAGCTTCGAGGAAGGCGACCTTGTTCTTCGCGCGTTCAGTCCGCCAAGAATTCCAACAAGTTGACGCCAAAGTGGGAAGGCCCTTATCGGGTGAAACGAGTCACTAGGCCCGGCGTTGTCCGCCTTTGAGACCAAGATGGCGTTCCGTGAGCAACTCCTGGAATATAGAGCATTTTCATAAGTTTTACCCATAGAAGCGCGCTGTTGAACCTGCTCAAGAACCACCCTTTTGTACAAGTCTTGCCGATGTTGCATGTAATCCTTTGTACAAAGCCGGCGCGAGACCCGTGCATCAAGAAGCTCAAGTGTTGCGCACAACTTGTCAATTTCATGCTTTCATCATTATTTTGCATGTATTATCCGACATTTTGTGCAGCATCCACACCCGATGTTTATAAAGAGCCACTAGACTCCATAACTTTATTTTCTTCTTTCTTCTCATAAGAAAGGAAGGTTCATCCGCCCACAAGTTAGCCGGGAGGAGGAGAAGATAATGGTGTGGGCCACCAAGTGTCGCCGAGGAAGTATCGCTTGCCGTGAAGCAAACGACGTAAAAGAAAAGCTAAGTTGCCAAAGTTTGAGCAAACAGTTTTTAAATTTTAAGTTATCTTCCTCGAACGATAGTACTTTGTATGGAAAACTCAGGCGGAGGAACTAACTCAGAGCTAGTCGCACCCTTATTTTGTTTCGAGTCCGCTCAACAATTTAAGTGCGCTGCAACTAGTTACGACAAAGTTGCTTGTCGGAGGCAGCATCGCCAAAGAAGGTCGACGTTCGCACTCAACAAGACGCTGCAAAGGTGCTTGCACCGACAAGTTCCCTAAAAGCGAGGGCACAAACATACAAAGGAAGAAATCAAGTAAAGGAAATAACATTGCAATCGTTTACCTAAGATAGAGTATATTACAAAAATGACTTGTCGCAGATCTAATAAATTGTTCTAAACCTAATCAAGAGCGATAAGGAAAAATAAACTTGGCGGCCTAGTCCACGCGGTCGCCATCAACCCTCTTGACTCCGCTCCCCTGCCCACGATGGGTGCGATAAGGGCCTTGAGCGCTTCAACGCCGGCAGTCGGCGGCGGGGACTTGAGGACGTTGGCGGTTGACGCTGGGTTGCGAAGGCCACCTTCATCAACACCTTCGAGAGCCCCGCGCAGATTTGGCGCGACTCGTCGGCCACCGCTTTGGGATCTCCTCCGGAGCCGCGGAGACCCGTCAACACGCCTTTGAAGAACGATCGAGCTTGGCGCTGGGTTGAAGGCGCTCGTCGGTGGAGTACCCGAGGTCCACCATCCCAGCTCCATCACTCATTGTGGATGGCGGCGGCGAGATCCACAAGACCTCGACCCGGTGCATCACGCTGTCTCGAGAGTATCCTGGCGGTCACGGCATTCGCCAAAGAGCTCCTCGTTGGCCTTGATCTTCTCAACAGGCCCGCTTCGCCTCCTTGGCGCCGCCCAGCGTCTCCGCTAAGGTGGTGGCCAGCTCCAGATCCGCCTTGGAGTCCTTGGCGGCGCCGAGCTCTTTATCTTCTCAAATAAACGACCTCGCAACTCGCCAAGAGTATAGGCGTCCTTCTCGCCGCGCTTTAGCCCAGCGACCTCCTCGGCGCTCTTTCCGGAGGGTGGCCTCCACTGCGCCACCTCGCCTCCAATTCCTTCTTGGCGGCCTCAGCAGGCTGCGGCGGCGTCCTTTGCCTCCTTGAGTGCTCCGCCAATTGATTGCTCAGCGCAAGATCTTCCTCGAGTCTGCCGAGGTTGATCTTCCGCTGCGCCACCTCACCTTCTTGCGCAGAGCTTCTCGCCGGCAAGCCTTTGCTGCTCCTCGACCTCGGCCTTCTCCAGATGAAGGCCGTGCGCTCTTCGGAGAGTTGCTCCCGCTCGCTATGTCCCGAGAGTTTCTTTGTTGGCGCGGAGCTCTTCTGCGCTTCTCCATGTCGCTCCGCCCTCGCGACAAGTGCTTCCCATGACTCAAATTTAGCTTGTCGGGCGCGGTAGAGCGACAAGAGCTTCTTCAGCAATTGCTCCTCCTCGACTCGCCATCGCTGCTGCTTGGTGCGTTAACCAAGGACAGCCCAATGGAGGCGAGCAGCTCCACGTCGAAGGTCTCTCCTCGACCGGCGCCACAGAGCTCGACGCCCATGGAAGATTGATGAAGACACCGCCGCCGGCCTTCGTAGGCGCTGGCTGGGCTCTTCGAGCTGGTGCTGCATCGGTGGCGGAGGGATCGGCGGTCGGCGTGGCGCTGGCGCTCCTGCGCCTCGGGGCGTCAAGACGATCACCAGACCCTCCCGGCCTCTGCGCCCGAGCTTTGGCGGCCTCCTCGCCGGCGGACCCATCGGCGCCGCCTCCTCCTCCATGTTGGCGGCGTCGCCATTGTTGCCGCTGCGTCCTCCTCGCCGGCAACCTCGGTCTCCATCGGCTCTCCGGCAAATGGATCTGATGGTCGAGAAAGAAAGAAACAATAAGCAAATGTTCAAAGAGAAGAATGAAGAAAGAGAACCCAAGGGAGATTTTCAAGTAAGAAGATTACCTGCAATGGGATATGTAGCCGCGATCTCCACCACCGGAGGGTCGCCAGATCGCCTTTGTCGGAGAAGCTCCCTTGTCGGAGAGGCCTCCCTTGCCGGAGAGCGCTCCTTGGCGGAGATTTCTCCTTGGCGGCGTGGTTGAAGCAGGCAGGACTTGGGAGTGACTTCCAGGACCTCCCGATGAGGCTGCTCTGCTCCTACACAAATCAACAAGCCGAAATCAAGAAGAAGGAGCACCCAAGCACACCCAACCGTAAGAAATGAATCAAATACTTACGCCATGGGGTTGTGCTTTGGGGCTGCCTGATGAAGGGTCGCGGATCCGCAAGGGAGTCTCAGACGCGCCTCCAGTCACCATTAGGGAATCGCCTTCGACGACAACCACCGAGTCTTGGCCTCTTCGACGCCCTCCGAGCCAGCGTCCTGAAAAGGAAAGAGCTCAAATGAAGCAAGTCAAAACAAGACAAAGCCGTAAATTGAAGAATTACAAGTAGCAACGACAAGATCTTACTCTTCCTCTTCTTCCTCGGAGCTGAGGGTGGAGAAGTCAAATTCCGCTCCGGTGCGACGAGCTGGAGGAGTAGGCTCCCTCGGACGCTTGGCGGGTGCGGGGCCGTGGCTCGAAGGCCCGCTCCCGTTCTTGTGGCGGCATGAGGCGCCCCAAGGCAACAAGTGCTTGCCGCGGTGGAGCGCGCGGGCGGCGAGGCGGCTGTTAGCCTGTCTGCCGCCCACCCTTCTCCGGTCTTATGGAGGCGTCTTCTTAAGCGGGGCAGGCTCCTCCCGCAAGCTACTTGACGGCGGAGGGAGGCGCCCTGCAGGCTCGTTCGGCTCGATGTCGGGCTCGGCCTGTTCCTCCTCACCGGCGAACTCCTCTCGACGGCAAGGCTTGCCGCCTCGGCCTCCTCGCCTCCTCGACAAGGAACCCAAACACGCCGGCGGCAGCAGCTTCGCTGCCTCCTCCAACCTTGTGGCGTCGCGCGCCATCTCTTGCTTTCGGTGGTGTCGCGGGTGAGCCACTTCGCTTTCGTCGGCACGGATCGGCACTTCTTCCAAGTTGTCGAAGAACTGCTGCGATGTCGTCGGCGGGCTCTCGCTAAGTTGGAACGATTCCATGGGAATCGCTGGCAACGGCATCATCGCTGGATGCGGTCAAGCGACGAGTTGTTGCATAAAGGCACGACTCCCCTCGCAACATGAACCACTGGGTGATCTGCATCGAGCTTGAACAGCCCCGCAGATGGCATCCAGCTCCAAGACGGTGAAGTTCCGCTTGAGGCCCGGACGCAGCCTCATGATGTCCGCCGCGTTTGGAACTCCCAAGCAGGCCTCCCCTCTCCGCAAGGCGCAATGCGGCGGCGAAGGAAATCGCGCCAACAGCTCCTACGGTAAGCCCGGCATGCCCGAGGCGCAAGATCCGGTCACGGCAATCTTCAACTTGGCATCCTCCGCGCCAAGTTGCTCCAATCGTTGCCAGCACTATGGGAGTTTGGCGCAGGCGGTGAAAGGTCAGGGTCCTCCTCTATAATCCAACACCAATCGGCTCTCCACTCCTCCCACTTGCTACGCAGCCTCCGCCAAGATATGCTTCCTTCTTGCCGATCCCGAGATCCATGCAATCCCTCGAGCAAGCGCTCTCTCTCTCTCGCTGGGCATGAAAAAGTGCTACATTTGGGTGGATTCGACAAAGTTCTCGCAGAGGTGTGCGAAAACTGCCATGGTGAGGACGGCGTTGGGGTGAAATCAAGGAGGCGGAGGCCATATGTGTTCATGACGCCGCAAAAGAATTGAAAAGGCGGCAGAGCCCGCAGCGGAAGAAAAGCGCCAAGAAAGGGTACCCGACGGAAACCTTCTCGGATGTGGCGGCAGAGATCACCTCTCGTCTTGGGCGCCCGCGTCTCCGTCGACTGTAAGAGGTATACAGCTTCTCGCATCTCCTTCGTCGAGCAGGGGTCAAGAGGGCCCGCCTTCCGCAGCGCGCCATGAGCCAAGGCGCCTCGGCCGACTTCACCCCTTTGCCCTTGTCGGCTTTGAGCCATGGCGGAGGTGGTGGAGGAATGACGGCGTGGTGGCGCCGGTGGCAATGGGGGAGGGGCGGAGCGCCGCTCTCTTTGGATTTGAGAAGAAGGGGGAGCGGCGATGGTTTTGATGTGACAAGAATGGCAAGTGGGCGCCCCGCCTGCTTCTCTGCTTATAAGGAGGAGAAGGGCGGGCGCCCGCTTTTCCCATTAAAGAAAGCCCCACGATCTCTCCCACGACGCCACGTCCGAGCGTGCTGCTCGTGGGAGACGTGGGTCCGAGGCGAATAATCGCACGATCTAGGCAGCGTGTCTGTGCAGATCGCTTTTGGGCTCCGCCCAACAGAGCTTCGGCGCGTGTATGGCCCAGCCCGGGGCTCTGTCGGTGTACTAGAGTAGGGTACCCTAGTATCCCGAACTCGTGCACGAACGATTCAGCGCCCGTGGCGGTGGCTGGCCTAGTGGCCGCCAAGGTCCTCCGCGGCTCCTTTGGAGCCATTCAAGAACAAAGTAATCAAGGCCCCGGCAAGAGGAGCTTGCCGGGAAGGCCACTCAAGGCACTAAGGAGACAAGACCCCGGCAAGAGGAGCTTGCCGGGAAGGCTCGGTGAGCGACAAGCTTCCGAGTGCGACAAGGGTTCTGCCGCGGCAAGGCGCTTGCCGCGGCAGGCAACCTCTCTTCATCCCCGCTCCAGCTCATCCGCCAACGTGTCGCCATGGGGCTATTCCAGGCACGCGTGTCAAGGAGCTGTGCAGCCAGCGGGGAGCAGCGATAAGCGGCTACGACAAGCTACCATCGTGGCAAACGGTGGCGCGCTTGACGGTCCCTCACAGACTGTTTCAGCGACAGGGACGCGCGATTTATTATTCTTGTCCCTTGCCATCGTAATTAGGTATAAGGCATCAGACATCGCATAAGTTGGTGTACCAACTCATCGTTTTTCCATTTGTACCTCATCTACGCTGCCACGTGTGGTGAACCCTTGAGCCTATAAAAGGAGGCCCGTGCAACGTAGAAAGGGTTCGCCTGCTCGTTCATTCGATTCATTCGAGACCACACTCACTCAAAGCTAGGTTTTGTAGCTCCCATTGCTCCCTAGCAAGAACACAATACAATCAACCAAGCAGCAGTAGGAGTATTATCTCTCGGAGAGCTCCGGCTGGGTAACTGCTCGTGTGCATCGCCGATCCGCTCTTTGTGCAATCTCCGCCCCCCATCGAACCACAAGGGACTCGGTCCCATAGGTGTTCGTGGGTCACGATCAGCTTCCCCGACAGGGACTAGCAGTGACGAGACGTCATGAAGCTTGGAAATTGCAGCAGCAACGACAGATCGTGCACGTGGGCGGCGGCCTCGTTGCCGGCATACCATGCGGATGCAGCTCTATCTTGGTTGGGCAGCGGCCTCGTTGAAGGCAGGAAAACTGCACAAGAGATGCGGCCTGTTTCAACATGGAGTCGGGTCGGTCAAATTGGATGACTCGTGGTCGATGCATGACGACGGTCATGTCCTTTCCCTCGATGTCATCTGCTACGGCAGAAGAGGATGGCGAAGCTAGCGGCGGCGCACGGAGGTGTGTCTTCTGATGCAGATCAACCATCGGCTGCCACTTTTGGCCATGATGTGGGGCCTCCAAAGCGTCCCAAACTTGAGATTTTGGTGATGCCAATGCCTTTCCTCGTTGTCAATGACTTCGTCATGTTGTGGCGAGCAGTTCTTGACACGGCTCATCAGCTTGCTCGTGTGAGCATGACCTTTGCTCACGTCAGGCCTCGTGCGCGTATGCAGCTATTGGAATCATGACAAGTGGAGGAGACAACATAGGATGACTCGATTGGGTGGTGCTTCTCGAGTACCTGATCTCGGGCTCCATGGTGAAAATCCTATGTCCGACCCTTGTTGGTTGTACCTTACAATGACACCGTTCTTTGTGTCGTTACCCTGATGAGGGTTCTTTGTGTCGTTACCCTGATGAGGGCATGCATTATTGGAGTATGCCCAGACTTGTTCTTCAGGGTGAAAACCCACGATCTGGCCTTCGGAGGTTTGATCCGGCGACGGCGGCGTTCGCGTGTCGTTCACTTCCTGAAGACATCGCCTTTCTTTCGAGAACCTTTTACATAGTCTTTGTGTTGCCAAGAGACTTTTCAAGAACCTGTTTTCGTAGTCTTTGTGTAGTCAATAAATGGTTGATGCCGATGGCCACTGTTGTATATCATCAATTGTTATTTTCTTTGCTTTGCTTTTGTTTTTACCCTCCACGCCACTGCTGTATATCATCAATTGTTATTTTCTTTGCTTTGCTTTTTTTTTTACCCTTCACCTAGCATAACTCCGGTCTTGTATGACTTTGCTGCCTGCCGACGTGATCGTGTGTGTTGGCTGTGTGCATCTTAGTTATACGGAGGAGGCTGAGGTATACTCATTGTGATTGCATCGCTCGATGCTAGTCAATAAATAGCGCCCTTCTTCACCAAAAAAGCAAGACTTTGAAAAAAAAGGTTGATGGCATTCCAGAAACCAGGTCTCGGCGCCGGCGAATCCAGCGCCGCCGGCCGACCACCACCACGGAACGGATCCAACCAAACCTACTGATCCCATCCATGTACAAAGATGCTAGTACAACGAAAACGACAGACAGGTGGCTACACATAGAGACAGCACTGCAACCTATCACCAACCACGCTACACATCACATGAAGCCGGGCTGATCGAGGTGGTCGCTGCAGTTGGTGGACGGCACGGCGGAGAGCTCCAGCCTCCCCGTCCACTCCTCCCCGGGCCTCAGCGTGATCTGCCGCTCCGCCGCCGCCGCGTCCACGCACAGCGTCTGCTTGTACTCCTCGTCCCCGAAGTCCGCCATCGTCTTGGCCTTCTTCTCCCACGGGTTCCACACCACTGCCATGCCATGCCAACAGCACCATCACGGAGGAGATATGCAGACTGCGTTACCATCATACACCACCATGGCCGGGCCGCCTTCGCCGGACCGACGGAGGGAAACGGGATGAAATGATGTGCGTCGGTGTCTTACCGGTGTCGGGGAGGCCGTCCTTCCTGATCACGAAGGTGCGCTTCTTCTCGTGGTCCAGCACCGCTATCACGTTCGGCGAGCTGACGTACACCCGGTCCACCTGCAGGCACACCACGTGCTAGCACCAGTTAAGTTTTTTACTGCAGAGAAGCAGTACGATTCTGAAATTTTGACATTGCTAAGTGAAATGCATACTGACATTTGAAAAGATGGGTTTGAGCTAGCATCAATAAATTGAAGCGTAATGAACTACAAGTATAGTATAGAATGTAGTATATTACTGTTGAAGCTTATCCTAATATTCAGTTATTCACCTCTGATTCGAACGTTATGGCGTCTCCTTGTTCGGTGTGGCGTTCCCGCTGGCTGAGATTGTCGAGGTAATCAAGGGTCTCCAGGCCTTCTATCCTCACCTCGCTGAAGTTAACAGGGCATGGCAAAAGTCATTTGTGTCAACATTGTATGACATCAGCAGAAAGCAGTTCGACAGTGGGGCGCAAGAAAGCGCTTATGTTGGGTACATGTCGCCTGACCTGATGTCTGAGACCGAGAGGTATGTGTGGTAGGCAAATGAGAAACTGAATGGCTTGCCATTAACGTTTCGGATGCGCGACACCAGTGAGAGGTCGCCGTCCTTTGTGAGAGAGATTCTCAGCCGGAACTCGAAACTGCAACCAAAATCAAGTGATCAGGTACAATGCAAGGGAACAGCGAAGGGATACAGATAAGAAACATGAATGAAAGCACAAGGAAATCCCCCTCTCATTCATATGTCTTCAGCATCTATATTCGAAGTGGCTACCGGTCGCCAATTAAAGGCGCCGCTGAATCTTAACATGAAAAAAAAATTACCCTATATGTATGAACATCAGTATTATCATACTACATCCTCTACCTAAAGGAACATTGTCACTAAACGTGCACCGCATATCTAATCATATGAATATCGAAGAACAAAATATCATCAGAGGTACAGGCTTCGGCTGTTAACAGAAAGTATGTGCAGCCAGAAAGTAGGTGCAGATTAATCAACAGAGATGAGATGCACACCTATGTGGCCAGCTCTTCACGTCCTCTTCAGATGGCTTTAGGATAAGGTCAACGAAAGATCTGCTGCCACTGTCACTGCGACTTAATCCTGGATGCTCCTCATCAAGGGCCCACATCCTATTCCTCGCAAATCCATGTCGCTCCAATGTCCCGCAGTTTCCAAACTGAGAGAGTTTTGCAGTTTGTTATTATCAGTAAAGGCCAAGAAAAAACAAGCAGCTCCGTTCTTAATCTCCTATCTAGTATTTGTACCCTCTGATATGCAGATAATCAGATAGGATAAGAGTGCGGTGGTACCTGTGGAAAGCATATCGGAATCCCGCCACGCATCGCCTTTGGTGGCTTCATGATTGCCTGCGCACCAACAACCTGGGTTATATGCAAGTGCCTAGTAAGACAATTGATCACACCAAGACATAAGAGTAACTAACTACTAGTATGTCCTGCAAATCGGACGAACGACGGGGATCAACTTAAGAAGCCCGTGCTCGGATGGAGGCAGCACGATAACTGACTATGAAGGAAGGCATTGTGGTTCATGAACCTTAATAGGACCATACAACTGTCCCGGTACAACAGGCCGTTGTATGAAGTATCTGAACCGTGGAGTGGAACCAGTTCCTAGTTTTGTCTTCTCCGGCCAGCATTGCAGTCTACTTGAACACCCCTTGGCTTTCCTCCAAGGTTAAATTCAGAAAACGCATACAGCGTGCGCATAATCCACCCCCCACACTGGCGTAATTGTACGCAGCAGCGAAATCAAGCGACACACTGAATGGGGAATTTGTACTTTGTAGTGCCCGAAATGAATCTTCGACTTATAAGCAGCTCACGGAACAGAGCAGAGCAGAAGAGAGCTGAAGGAAAGAGAGAGGAACAGGGAGAAGGCTGACCTTGCTGCTGGTGAACAGGAGCTCGTCGCCGCGGTCGTTCGTCCAGGAGACGACCTGCCCGCCGTGCAGGCTCACCTGCAACCAATGCCAAAAAACCCATCAGAAATTCAGAATCACGCCCCACCCAGCGATAGTGAGAGTGGAGATGGGGGACGCACGCACCCGCGCGGTGGCCCCGCTGGGCGAGCGGAGCAGGACGGCCTGGCCGGCGCCGTTCCCGTCCCTGCCCGCCTCCGGATCCGTGGAGCCCGCGTAGCGCCCCATGCTCATCCACTGCCGGCAGCCGGCCGGAGCCAATCGAGCGCGCGCGGCGGGAGCACGAGCGCGCCGCGGGACCGCAGATCGACGGAAGGAGCGAAGCGAGCACTGCACTGGCACGCGGGGGGAGCGCGGGATATGTATGCGGGCGGGGCGCGGCGCGGCGCGGCGACGTCGGCGTTGGGGCGGTTGGGGCGTCACGCGCGGCGCAGGGCACTTTCCGTGTGAGTGAAAGCAAAGGCGGCGCAGAACCCGTGAAGCGCCCGTGAGCCGCCACCCACCTCACCTCACCTCACCTCACCTCGCCCCGCCTGGCACCTGGCGCAGCGGCCGTGGCAGGCAGCGCTCCTCCTCCTCCGCCACCTCCGCCTCTCCTTTTCTCCCCAACCGAAACTCCACCCGCCCGCCCGCAAGCCCGCCCGCAACCGGGGGAGGGAGGGAGGGAGGAAGTCCACAAGGCACGGCACGTCGGCACGGCAGCAGGAGCACGTGGAGGAGCGAGCAGAGCAAAGCAATCTAGCAGGCGCGCGCCACGCAGCAGATCACGAGCAATGCCATGGGACGGTGGCCTCCGGTGGTACTGGCATGGCAGCACAGCAGGTGGTGGCAGTAGTAGTACACTAGTACTGGCTGGCTAGCGCCGGAAGAGAGGGAGGGAGGATCCGAGGCGAGATCCGGGGCGGGGTGGAGGTGGAGGTGGAGGTGGAGGGGCGGCCGCTGCCACGTGCGCGCGCGCGTGCCGCGTCCGGAGGGAGGCGGGGTGCCGAGTGAGTCAGTGACTGGCTCGCTTGGCCCGCGCGCGCGTGTCCTCTTGCCGACCCTCCTCGTCGGCTTACCAGCAACGGTCGAGTCTCGTAGCTCGCTCCTGGCCGTGGCCGATTTCGGCGCTTCTCAAGGCGTTTCCCGTTGCCACGGCGCACCGCTTTTGACGCCTAGCTGGTGTACTGCTCTTCCTGTTTGCCACCGGAAAAACATTTTTTGAACTTTTTCAGTCGTGCTATGCACACAATAAATGATGGACGACGCACAGACGATGGTAAAATCTAGCCGTACATACGTATAACTGAACAGGGCGCCGGCCGCTGGATTGATTTATCGTGCATAGATCGTCCGTTTATGTCGTGCATGAAGCAGTTTCGTTTTTTGAACTTTCGAGCCGCCTCCGCGCGACCTATCGGTACACGCTCCAACTTTTTATTGTATGCGGTCATTTTTTTTGGGTGGTATGTGGTCAATTATGATCGACCATGTAATACTAGTAGATTGAATAAACAATCCAGATGGTCATTATGTGTGGATTTATCGTCATGCTTAAACCACATCATGACGTGTGTAAAAGTTATCATGATGCATACACCGTTACTACTTGCCATGATGCTTTCTTTTCGAGAAAAACTTTCAATTTATTCATCAACGTCAAGGTAGAACAAGCACCTCGTCGTTATTGTGTGCACCTTACCGGAGCCGGGCAAAAGAGAGGTGCTAGGCGTACGATGAATTTTTGTCTGATGCTGTACGACTTTGCTCAGTCACCCTCTGATCAAATCTATGCATCAATAGCAATCGTTGGATCACTGGGTCAACCGTGGATCAGACGTACGAAGTCATACGCAGAGCAATTTCGCGGGCAAAGCCTTGTTGTAGTAGATAGTCGCAAAGTCCTCGTGCTAAGGGTCCACAGGACCAGCACATTAAAACAGCAGCCGTCACCGATGATGAAAAGCGTAGATCGAAAGAATCGAACATGTAGACACACATATATAAACGAACGAAGATCGAATCCAATTGATCCACCAAAGACAAACACCAAACGGATTCCGTTAGATACGTCGAAGACACACCTCCACACGTCATCCGATGATGCTAGGCACATCACCAAAACAAGGGTTGGACGAAAAAAAACATTATTCCATCTTCACAAAGGCGTCACCGCTTGTCTTTCTGAATAACTAAACTTAGATAAAACACCTGAAAACGAAGCCCTCCTACCGGCAAGGACCGAGATCAACCGCGCCTCCGTGGGCCGAAGAGCAACGGTCGAGTTGAGTCTCGCAGGCGATTTTGGCGTTTCTCAAGGCGTTTCCGTTGCCACAGCTCTCAGCTCCGGAGGCCGCTTTGACGCCTAGCTGGTGTACTGGCTTTCGCTTCTTGTTTGCCAGCGGAAAAACAAATTTTAAACTTTTTGAGCCGCCTGTGCGCGACCAATCGTGGCGCGCTCCAACCTATTGCATGTGGTCAATTATTATCGACTATGGATAGTAGTACTAAACAATACAAAGTGGTAACTGTGTGTAGATTTGCCGCTATGCATACACGCTGCTTGCCATGACGCTCAGAGCACATCACGGCCATTGTGTGTAAAAAAACATATCATGACGCACACACACTACTTGTCATGTTGCTCAAAAACACTTCATAGCCATTGTGTGAAAAAACTGTCATGATGCATACACGCTGCTCCCTTCGTCTCAAAATAAATGTCGCTGATTTGGGACGGAGGGCACTTATCATGATGCTAAAAAACACATCATGGTTGCACACTACTTGCTAGGAATTAAAATAACATACTAAAATTTATGGATGTTCTTAATACGGGCTTCGAAATAATTATCACTATGTTTCGTCCTAAGTGCATCTACAACCGGACTTCTCAAACTCGTCTCAAACGATCGGTCGTGAAAAAAAATTGACCCAGACGGGATTCTTAAACGGGCCTCAAATAGACTGACCGGCACCCCTCATATCCAGCCCAAATATATGGCTGGTATGGGGCCGGGCGCGTCCTCCACGTTGGTTTGGCACAGCCTGGCCCACCCGGTCCCCACAAATATCCCCATCCGAAAAACCCTAGACACCGGTCAATCCGAACTCCACTTCACTCCCCGTGCCCATCCACTCCACTTCCGATCCCCTCCCCTCCGATCAGATGGACAACGACGGAAGTAGAGGCGGCTCCAGCGGAGAATCCGACGACTCGACCATGGATGTGGAGGAGGTCGTCCACCGCATCGCCTTGAGGCGGTCGCTGCTCGACCAAGGCGGCAGTGGCAGCGGCAGATCTTCTTCCTCGGTGCCCGTCGCCCGCCGACGCAGTGCGGATGACGCCGCGTCGTCGGCTCGTCCCGCCTCGGCCTGACTCTGGCCGCTCCGCTCCCAACATTCGAATACGCCAAGAACCGCCCTCTGTTCGAGAGTGGTGCCCGCCACCATTGGTCCTCGTGCCTGCAAGAGGCCGTGGCCGAAGGAAATATGCCCTAGAGGCAATAATAAAGTTGTTATTTATATTTTCTTATATCATGATAAATGTTTATTATTCATGCTAGAATTGTATTAACCGGAAACTTAGTACATGTGTGAATACATAGACAACCAGAGTGTCACTAGTATGCCTCTACTTGACTAGCTCATTAATCAAAGATGGTTAAGTATCCTAGCCATGGACAAAGGGTTGTCATTTGATAAACGAGGTCACATCATTAGAGAATGATGTGATTGACTTGACCCATCCGTTAGCTTAGCACTAGGATCGTTTAGTTTATTACTATTGCTTTCTTCATAACTTATACATGTTCCTATGACTATGAGATTATGCAACTCCCGAATACCGGAGGAACACTTAGTGTGCTATCAAACGTCACAACGTAACTGGGTGACAATAAATATGCTCTACAGGTGTCTCTGATGGTGTTTGTTGAGTTGGCATAGATCGAGATTAGGATTTGTCACTCCGATTGTCGGAGAGGTATCTCTAGGCCCTCTCGGTAATGCACATCACTATAAGCCTTGCAAGCAATGTGACTAATGAGTTAGTTACGGGATGATGCATTACGAACGAGTAAAGAGATTTGCCGTAGAATCGAGATTGAACTAGGTATTGAGATACCGACGATCGAATCTCTGACAAGTAACATACCGATGACAAAGGGAACAACGTATGTTGTTATGCGGTTTGACCGATAAAGATCTTTGTAGAATATGTAGGAACCAATATGATCATCCAGATTCCGCTATTGGTTATTGACCAGAGATGAGTCTCGGTCATGTCTACATAGTTCTCGAACCCGTAGGGTCCGCACACATAACGTTCGGTGACGATCGGTATTATGAGTTTATGTGTTTTGATGTACCAAAGGTAGTTCGGAGTCCCGGATATGATCATGGACATGACGAGGAGTCTCGAAATGGTCGAGGCATAAAGATTGATATATTGGAAGACTATATTTGAACATCGAAATGGTTCCGGGTGAGTTTGGGCATTTACCGGAGTACCGGGGGGTCACCGGAACCCCCCGGGGAGTGTATGGGCCTTATTGGGCCTTAGTGGGAGAGAGGAGGAGGCGGCCAGGTGGAGGCCCCCCAATCCCAATCCGAATTGAGTGGGGGGCCGGCCACCCATTTCCTTCCCTCTCTCTCCCCCTTCCTCTCCCCCCTTGGGCGCGCCATGAGAGGGCCGGCCCTCCCCCTCCTCCACTCCTTTATATACGGGGGAGGGGGCACCCCATAGACACACAAGTTGATTGTTTAGCCGTGTGCGGTGCCCCCCTCCATAGATTTCCACCTCGGTCATATCGTTGTAGTGCTTAGGCGAAGCCTTGCGCCGGTAGCTTCATCATCACCGTCATCACGCCGTCGTGCTGACGAAACTCTCCCTCGACCTCAGCTAGATCTAGAGTTCGTGGGACGTCACCGAGCTGAACGTGTGCAGATCGCGGAGGTTCCGTACCTTCGGTGCTAGGATCGGTCGGATCGTGAAGACGTACGACTACATCAACCGCGTTGTCATAACGCTTCCGCTTACGGTCTACGAGGGTACATGGACAACACTCTCCCCTCTTGTTGCTATGCATCACCTAGATAGATCTTGCGTGTGCGTAGGAATTCTTTTAAAATTACTGCGTTCCCCAACATGATATCAGAGCCAGGTCTATGCGTAGATGTTATATGCACGAGTAGAACACAAAGAGTTGTGGGCGATAATAGTCATACTGCTTACCAGCATGTCATACTTTGATTCGGTGGTATTGTTGGATGAAGCGGCTCGGACCAACATTACGCCAGACGCTTCGCGAGACTGGTTCTACCGACGTGCTTCGCATTACGTGTGGCTAGTGGGTGTCTGCTTTCTCCAACTTTAGTTGAATCGAGTGTGACTATGCCCGGTCCTTGTTGAAGGTTAAAACAGCAAACTTGATGAAAAATCGTTGTGGTTTTTGATGCGTAGGTAAGAACGGTTCTTGCTAAGCCCGTAGCAGCCACGTAAAACTTGCAACAACAAAGTAGAAGACGTCTAACTTGTTTTTGCAGGGCATCTTGTGATGTGATATGGTCAAGACATGATTATATAAATTGTTGTATGAGATGATCATGTTTTGTAACACAGTTATTGACAACTGGCAGGAGCCATATGGTTGTCGCTTTATTGTATGAAATGCAATCGCCATGTAATAGTTGGCGAGACGACAATGATGCTTTGATGGAGATCAAGGTGTCAAGCCGGTGATGATGGTGATCATGACAGTGTTTTGGAGATGGAGATCAAAGGCACAATATGATGATGGCCATATCATATCACTTATATTGATTACATGTGATGTTTATCCTTTATGCATCTTATTTTGCTTAGTTCGGCGGTAGCATTATAAGATGATCTCTCACTAAATTTCAAGGTATGAGTGTTCTCCCTGAGTATGCACCGTTGCTACAGTTCGTCGTGCGGAGACACCACGTGATGATCGGGTGTGATAAGCTCTACGTTCACATACAACGGGTGCAAGCCAGTTTTTGCACATGCAAAATACTTGGGTTAAACTTGACGAGCCTAGCATATGCAAATATGGTCTCGGAACACGGAGACCGAAAGGTCGAGCGTGAATCATATAGTAGATATGATCAACATAGTGATGTTCACCATTGAAAACTACTCCATCTCACGTGATGATCGGACATGGTTTAGTTGATATGGATCACGTGATCACTTAGATGATTAGAGAGATGTCTATCTAAGTGAGAGTTTTTAAGTAATATGATTAATTGAACTTTAATTTATCACGAACTTAGTACCTGATAGTATTTTGTATGTCTATGTTGTTGTAGATAAATGGCCCATGCTGTTGTTCCGTTGAATTTTAATGCATTCCTAGGGAAAGCTAGGTTGAAAGATGATGGTAGCAGTTACACGGACTGGGTCCGTATAGGGCTGGAAAAAAAGCTTGAAGCTCGCGAGCTAAACGAGTAGCTCGTGACTCGGCTCGAATCGACTCAAACTCGAAGAATAACGAGTCGAGCCAAGCTTTATTTTAAGATCGTTTATAGACAAAATTAAACTAGCCGAGTTCACGAGTACTCGTGTAACTCGTCAGGCTCGGTATAGAACTCACCCACCCAACACCACCCTTGCATCCCAGGCCAGTCGCATAGTCACAACACAGGGTCCATCCGCATAACACTAGGTCCAACCACCTAGGAGACACACACCACAATAGCGAGAGACCAGTATGTCGATTCCCGCCCCGTCTCATCTATTTCTGAATCATGAGTTCGCGACAGCGGCAGTGCCGCATAAATCCACCTCTTGGGTCATGTACATGTTACTAACTTGTTGATTATTGTGGTCATGTACCATTGTATGTGGAATTGTGGTCATGTACATGTTACGGACTTGCTAATTATTGTGGTCATGTACATGTTATTGACTTGCTGACATGTTGATGGTACTAACAACTGTAAGTTAAGCTACTTACTAGTGTCAAAAAAATGTCTTACATTATGAAACAGAGGGAGTACATGTTACATTCCCAATTAATAATTTTTTATCATATTCCTAAGGTTTTATGTTCATACCTATAACGAGCTTAACAAGCTAAACGAGCTAGCTCGCGAGCTAAATGAGTCGAGCCAATCTTGGATTTGAGCTCGTTATATTAATGAGTCAAGTCGAGCTAGCTCGTTAACGAAACGAGCTCTAGCGAGTCGAGCCGAGCTGGCTCGACTCGGCTCGAATTCCACCCCTAGGTCTGTAACTTGAGGATTATCCTCATTGCTGCACAGAAGAATTACGTCCTGGAAGCACCGCTCATGGAGCATATGAGATGTTCCAGGAGTTGAAGTTAATATTTCAAGCAAATGCCCGGATTGAGAGATATGAAGTCTCCAATAAGTTCTACAGCTGCAAGATGGTGGAGAATAGTTCTGTCAGTGAACATATACTCAGAATGTCTGGGTACCACAACCACTTGACTCAACAAGGGAGTTAATCTTCATGATGATAGTGTCATTGACAGAGTTCTGCAATCACCGCCACCAAGCTACAAGAGCTTCGTGATGAACTATAATATGCAAGGGATGGACAAGACAATTCCCGATCTCTTCGCAATGCTAAAAGCTGCGGAGGTAGAAATCAAGAAGGAGCATCAAGTGTTGATGGTCAACAAGACCACCTGTCGTGGTTTTGTCACGGCAGATGTCCTCTTGCAAGGACTTAGTCGTGGAGCCATCGCAACTAGGAAGCTTAAAGGGGTTAATCGGGACAAGGGACACGAGAGAGGTTTTATACTAGTTCGGCCCCTTACGGTGAAGGTAAAGCCTACGTCTAGTTGGGTTGGTATTGCTAGGGTTTCGATGACCAGGGAGCGAGATACGCTATGCCCGGCTTTCGATTATATGTTACCTGCCCTAAGCCGTCGGCGGGTCGTCCCCTTATATACATCGTTGACGCCTGCGACCTCTGAGTCCCGCCGCTCATAAGCAAAGGTCCGCTCGGTGACTAGTTAATCCTGCCTTATAATACAAGTCATGCCATTACGACGGTTTATCACTACGGGCCTCAAGTCGCCCGTGGGCTTTAGACCCTTTATTGAACCGCCATCTTCATGCTTGATCTTGGGCTTCATACGATGAATCACCTTTGCATAACCCGGCCCCTCCTGGGCGGCTTACAAGAATAGCTATATCCCCAACATTAGGCCCCAGATTGATTTGAACCGGTTCATGTCAATCTTGAAATACCTTAAGAAAAAGCCTTCTGTATGTGCAAAGGTTATAACCCGTCGTGACGTCATCTTTTGGATCCGTGATAACCCGCTGTGACGTCATCTTCCATTAAATTCATATTTTATTCCGTCATATCTTTAACAGATCTTTATCTTTAATGACCATTCCGAAAATCGAGGCGTCGGAGTCGTTGGATAATGATGCACGACCTCTTCGTTTCTCGCGCTTTCTCAGTCGGCCCTTCCTTATAAATAGACACGACCCCAAGGTCTTTTCCATTCTCCCCTTTCTATCGTCCTCTTCCTCTCGCTATTCTTCTGCTTGCTCGAGCTCCACTGCCGCCGCCGCCGCAGCAGAAATCCGCATCGTCGTCGACCTTGGCCGCTGCATCGACCTGATCCGACCAGAAAAACGCGACGAACCTCCGCAGCAACTCTGCATCTGTAAGTTTCTTCCTCCACGCTCCTCGATTGCATTAAGATTTTCGAAGTTCGCCGGTGTTCGTTAAATCGCTCATTATGAAACCTTGGTAGATTTCACCTCCGCTGCCCTTTTCTGATCTTAAGATAATATAAAACTGCCACGGTAGCTGTTTCGCACCCATTTCGAATGCAAATAGATCCCTTCTCGCTTGCATATAGGCCTCATTCAAGCTTATGAACTCATATGTACTGGTTTCCAGGTCTAGAATAATTTCCTTTTCTGTACACCTGTTTGATCCAAAATAATATCTGCCAGTTGCGAAACTTGTTTGCACGACACTTAGGAAAAATCTGTTTCTGTCAGACCCATTTAAAGCTGGCGGCTCTCATTGCTGGTTTAAAATAGACTATGTTAATCGACAACCTTGCCAGCTCCTGGCGGTTTAAAATAACTTAATTGTTTCTGATTCTCATGGCGGCTTAGATAACCAGATATAATTAGTCATTAGGCCCCTTCATAAGCCGTCGTATTGAATAGAATTTGAAATGGTTTTTCTCTGGGTTAAACTGAACCAGAAATTTTTTATTCTGTCATAGGCTTTCATCTGCATAATGGCACCCAAAGCTCCCAAAGCACCTGTGACTTGTAACTGGGTCAGGTCCATCGTTACTGAGAACACCTTATCTGATTTCATGAAGACCGGATATCTGCCCGAGAAAGAAGTTATGTCGTATCGTGCTCCTAACCCGTCAGAGGAAAAGCCTCAACCCAAGGAGGGGGAAGTGATCATTTTTACTGATCATATGAACTGGGGCTTTTCTCCACCCGGCTCAAAATTCTTCAGGGATGTTTTACACTTTTTTGACCTCAGACCTCAAGATATCGGGCCCAACTCCGTGTCAAACATTTGAAACTTCCAAGTCTTTTGCGAGGTATATCTTGGAGAAGAACCCAACCTACCGCTTTTCAGAGAATTGTTTTATTTAAACCGGCAGAATGAACGTGCCAACAGGGCCAGCCTGGAACTTGGTGGTATCTCCATTTAGCGATGGAGAGACTGCCTATTCCCATATGCTGAACTGCCAAGCCACCCTAAGGATTGGAACCAGACGTGGTTCTATTGCCAGGACACTTCTCCGGCTGATGAGAACCCGCTGCCCGGCTTTCGCGCTCTGCGCCTTGAATCCAACCATCCATCGCCGGATAAGATATCCGCCAATGACGCCTCTGATTGCTCCTACCATAAAGAAAATCAAAGCTCTCTTGGGGAACGGCTTTGATGGCATTGATTTGGTCCGTGTCTGGATCTCATGGCGGGTGATACCGTTAAGCCGCCGCCCGACTTGCGTGCACTTACACAAAGCGAAAAAAGATGACCCGCTGCGTCATTGTCCTAATGACTTGCCTGATGACATGATTGAAGCCACGACCCAATCTCTTTTGAAAGAAGGCTCAGTGGTCAGTAACACCTTCGGCTTACTTCCCTTCCGCAAGAATAATCCGGCTCCTGCATTAAGTTATCAATCTAAGAATTTACTCTTTTTTGTGGAATGCCTTGCTTTTACTCATAACCTTTTGTCATTATTCACAGGCAAATGACAATTTCTGGAAGATCAAATATGATCATGAAGCCGCCAAACATGCCAGAGCGGCCAAGAGAGCCGCAAGGAGAACCGCCAAAGCTGGAGCTCAGAGGAAGAAGAAGCCAAGTGCTTCAGATTTGCTCAAACTAGATGACTCCTCTGACGATGAAGAAGAGGTAATCCTTAACTCCCCTAATTCCTTTACCATCATCTTATTGACAATCATTTCCTTCAGGGGGACACGGGAAATAGCCAAGCTGTTGAGGAAGAGGTAACTATAATTTCCTCCGACTCCGAGCCTTTGCCAAGGCAGAAAGTCCGAAGAGTGACCCGGAAAGTAATATTTTCACATCCTTTAGCTTACCAAGATCCTCAATTTCTTTTGAAGCAACAGGCTCATGAGAGCCGGAGGCAGACCCGGACCAGCAACGCGGAACTCTCCTCCGGCTTACCTGACGTGACAAGGAAGCGCCGGGCTGAGGTTATCTCCCAATTACGTTCCTTTTTCCTTTGGCGGGTTTGATTCGTCAACCCCTCAATTCATCTGACTCAAACTATCAGGATACTTCACCTTCTTCCGGCGAATCTATGCAATCCAACATGCCGGCTTTCAAGACTGCTCTAGGGTAATGTCAATGTATTCCTTTTCATGCTTATCTTACTCATGCCTTTGTACTTAACCTTTCTGTTTTGCACACAGCGTACAAGTGAAGCCCAAAGAAAAGGGTGAAGAAAATAAGCCGCCAAAGAGCCGGCCAGATCGCCCGAAGTCGAACGACTGCCTCGAGACCTCCACACATGAGCCGCCACCGAACCGCCCATGACATTCCAACACCAACCTCGATCCACCCGATCGACTCTTATGAGCTTTTGATAACCCGGAGGTTCCCAGCCCGGCAAGAACAGATGATTTGGAAGTTTAGATTCTTAAGACTCAGTTTGTTGAACCGGGAAGACCCACTATTCTTGCTAAGTGTTCTACCAAGGAAGAACTTTCAGAGCGCCGAAAAGCCAAGCCGGACGTCACTGATTATACTCATCTCAGCGTTGGAGACATTGTTTCTTGCTATATAAGTCAGGTGCACAGCAGCCGTGATCTGGAAGTTGATATGGTGAAGCAAATACATCAAAATTATGAGGTATAACTCTTGTTGATATTCCTTATTCCTCCTTACTGTACCAGCTCCCAAGTCTATTGCTTATGAGAAAGAATATGTTGTAGACTTAGAATCTGCTTAGCACTGCTTGTCAGACGCCCGGCTTATGTTGTGATAATCGAAGACCGACTTAAAAAGAAGATATTTGAACCGGCGTCGTATAATACTTTTAAATGCAATATGCATTAGCCCCCAAGTGCCAAGTATCTTTTGCTTGCAAAGTGCTTGGGACTTAATTTCCATGAACCGCCACAGTAATTTAGAGTGCTTCAGCATACATTAGCCCCCAAGTGTCAAGTACCTTTGCTTGCAAAGTGCTTGGGACTTAATGTTGTATTATAACAATGTTGATCAGAGTCCGGCTTGATTCAGGCCACCATAAGTCAATTTGAGTCGGAGATTGCTGATTTCAAGAGTCGCTTTGGCAATTGCAAGAAACTGAAATCCAAAAGGCCAACTCCAAATTTGAGTTCAGCGGTCTCGAAAGGGAGAAATCAAGAAAAGCTTTGCGGTGATAAAAGGCATGGGCTGATGAAAAGCCTCCTTGGTCACCGGGCCGAGAAAGCGTATGCTCACGCATAATAACGATCGAAAGTTAACCGGCTTAAAACGCCATATATCTCAGATGGCCTCAGCAATCTTTGGTAAGCTATTCTGCAAGTTTAAATACTGTAAATCTTTTTTCCTGAGAAGTATTTTGTCTGTCATCTCCGGCTCACCTGATGTTTGTTAATGCAGGCCCTGTGAGCTCCAATCAACCATAATATGTTAACAAAGTCAAGGCGGTTTACACATTGGTGGAACAATCAGATACCGGTCACAACGCTTTAGCTATTGTGGCTTTGTCAAACGATGTTCCCACTCGCCGCCTGCTGACGTGTTGAAGAGACTTGCTGCTTCCTCAACGGGTCAAAGAATTGAGACGATGTACGCAAGAGCCGAGCCATAGCCGCTTTAAGCCGGCTAAGGCATGGTTACGAGCTGACCCACCGACATCTCCCTTGGATATCCAAGCTTTAAGGAGGATGGCACCCCCTTTGAGGAGAAGGATTTCACTGCCTGTGTAAAAGAAATACGCCCTGTGGCCACTCTGATCGGGAATGATACGGATCTCACCAAGTACCAGCCGGGTTATGACAGCCAAAATCAGAGAATCGCCACGCCACATTATCATGACGTCAGCTTGACTCCTCCAATTTGTAAGCATACCTTCGCCCCGAAGTCTATCCGGCCGGGTTAATTGATGATGAAGCTGAATTTGAAGCTTTGAGTGGCATGGACTGGTCATCATCAACCTTCCAGGACAGGGCAGCCGACGGAGGAGCGGAAAGGGATGACCCGGAAGCTTCAGGCCAACAAAACGAATGATCCATCGGGCGTCATATTTTTCTGCCTTGTAGAAACAATGATTCCTTATTCAGACTCGGGGAGTCTTGTAATAGGGTAGAATAAAAACTTGATTTTGTCGTGCCATCGTGCACGTTTGAGACGCTCAACACTTGTTCAAGCCGTCGTCGTTATATTCTTCCGGTTTATATTGATCTTCTGCTTTAGTTGCCCTGCATACAGAACAAAAACGCAAGTCCCTTGGCGGTTTACCGCATGGCGAGTCATATGTTTTACAGATAATCCAGAGTATGAATCAAAAATCATAAAAAAAGCCGGTTCTCAATTATATCTTTTAAGACATAACCGCAATAGCATACCTGTGATCCTTTGACTACCTTGCCGGCTTGTGCGACCCGAATAATGAGGGTAAGTTTTTTAAACCTCATAAATGCTTTCAGAAAAAAGGTATGCAAACCGTCAAACAATTGTGATTCACAAAGTTTGATGATAGACAAAATTCAAAGGCTGCTGATTCAAATACGATCAGTAAACCGTTCCAAAGGGGTTAAGCTAAGATTCAGATACGATCATATAGCCCCCAGTGGCTCTGGCGATGCCGATCAAGTGGGTATCGACAACTATGTTCTCTTTGGTTCGAATACGACCTATGTTTGAACAGGAAGCCCCCAAGTGACCATAAGAGTTGTTTAATGACGCTGATTCGAATATGATCCACGTCAGACCCAAAGGGGTTAAGCTATGATTCAGATATGATCAAGAAGCCCCCTAGTGGGTTTGGCAGTATGCCGATCAAGAGGGTATCGACAGCTATGTTCTCTTTGGTTCGAATATGACGTATGTTTGAACAGGAAGCCCCCTATTGACCATGGCTAGATTCAGATATGATCATAAGCCGCACCAGAGGGAAAGCCGGATTCAAATATGACCCGCTCCCTATTGGTTGTTTCAAAATAATAAGGAAGAAATGTAAACATTTGAGGATGAAAAGGACAGAGGTCCTGCTTTATTGCTTTTCATAATATATACATCTCAAAATATATGTACATCCTGAGAGCCGGTGGCTCAAGTATAGTAAGGCCGAAGATGAGAGATATGAAGGAAATATGCCCTAGAGGCAATAATAAAGTTATTATTTATTTCCTTATATCATGATAAATTTTTATTATTCATGCTAGAATTTTATTAACCGGAAACATAATACATGTGCGAATACATAGACAAACAGAGTGTCACTAGTATGCCTCTACTTGACTAGCTCGTTAATCGAAGATGGTTATGTTTCCTAACCATAGACATGAGTTGTCATTTGATTAACGGGATCACATCATTAGGAGAATGATGTGATTGACATGACCCATTTCGTTAGCTTAGCACACGATTGTTTAGTATGTTGCTATTGCTTTCTTCATGACTTATACATGTTCCTATGACTATAAGATTATGCAACTCCCGTTTACCGGAGGAACACTTTGTGTTCTACCAAACGTCACAACGTAATCGGGTGATTATAAAGGTGCTCTGGTGTGTCTCCGAAGGTACATGTTGGGTTGGCGATTTCGAGACTAGGATTTGTCACTCCGATTGTCCGAGAGGTATCTCTGGGCCCTCTCGGTAATGCACATCACTTAAGCCTTGCAAGCATTGCAACTAATGAGTTAGTTGCGGGATGATGTATTACAGAACGAGTAAAGAGACTTGCCGGTGACGAGATTGAACTAGGTATTGAGATACCGACGATCGAATCTCGGGCAAGTAACATACCGATGACAAAGGGAACAACGTATGTTGTTATGCGGTCTGACCGATAAAGATCTTCGCAGAATATGTGGAAGCCAATATGATCATCTAGGTTCCGCTATAGGTTATTGACTGGAGACGTGTCTCGGTCATGTCTACATAGTTCTCAAACCCGTAGGGTCCGCACGCTTAACGTTACGATGACAGTTATATTATGAGATTATATGTTTTGATGTACCGAAGGTTGTTCGGAGTCCCGGATGAGATCACGGACATGACGAGGAGTTTCGAAATGGTCGAGACATGAAGATTGATATATTGGAAGTAGGGATGAAAACGGAGCGGAAACGGACGGAACTGGGTGCTACCATATTTGTTTTCATATTTTTTTGCAGAAGCGGAAATGAATACGGAAACCCTGGAAATGAATATGGAAACAAATACTACCGGAAACAGACACGGGGTGAATACATAGCGGACACGAAAACAGAACGATGTGTTGACCAGAACTTAAAACCCCCTTGAATCATAGAGAAATACATACAAAAACCAAAGAAAATTAAGAAATTTTTAACATGGCTACATGATAATATGGTTGTGTTGGTAACATAGGGTAGTATTGTAATAGTACATGACAATTCCGTATTGTGTATAGTTGAGAATGTGTGTGGAAGTGGAAGTAAAAGTTGGTCCTCAAATGATCCAGTCTACTCATTGTCTCATTGTGTGTTGTTTGGTAATTCGGCTACAAAGCAGCCATGGGCCTATAGTAGAAACGGAAATTCCATATTCACGGAAACAGAAAGTTCCGTTTCCGCGTCTGTTCCACCGAAAAACACCGCCCGCTTTTGTTTCGCTTCAAGATAAAAATTCCACTTCCATTTCCATTTTGCAAATTTTCGTTTCCGTTTTCATATTTTCTCTCCGTTTCCATTTTTCCTCCGGAAAAGCGGAAACTTTCCACTCCATTTTCATCCCTAATTGGAAGCCTATGCTTGGATATCGGAAGTGTTCCGGGTGAAATCGGGATTTTTCCGGAGTACCGGGAGGTTACCGGAACCCCCCGGGAACTTAATGGGCCTTAGTAGGCCTTGGTGGAAGAGAGAGAGGAGGCCGAGGCAGGGCCGCGCCTCCCCCCCAGTCCGATAGGACAAGGAGAAGGGGCGGCCCCCCTTTCCTTCCTCCCTCCACCTCTTCCCCCTCTCGTCAGAGTCCAACATGGAAAGGGGAGTCCTACTCCGGTGAGAGTAGGACTCCTCTGGCGGCCTCCTCCTGGCCGGCCGCACCTCCCCTTGCTCCTTTATATATGGGGGCAGGGGGCACCCTAGACACACAAGTTGATCAGTTGATCTCTCCCAACCGTGTGCGGTGCCCCCCTCCATCATAGTCCACCTCGATAATACTGTAGTGGTGCTTAGGCGAAGCCCTGCGTCGGTAGAACATCAACATCATCACCATGCCGTCGTGCTGACGAAACTCTCCCTCAACACTCGGCTGGATCGGAGTTCGAGGGACGTCATCGGGCTGAACGCGTGATGAACTCGGAGGTGCCGTACGTACGGTACTTGATCGGTTGGATCGTGAAGACGTACGACTACATCAACCGCGTTGTGCTAATGCTTCCGCTTTCGGTCTACGGGGGTACGTGGACACACTCTTCCCTCTCATTGCTATGCATCACCATGATCTTGCGTGTGCGTAGGAAAATTTTGAAATTACTACGTTCCCCAACAGTGGCATTCGAGCCTGGTTTTATGCGTAGATGTCATATGCACGAGTAGAACACAAGTGAGTTGTGGGCGATATAAGTCATACCGCTTACCAAAGATGTCATACTTTGGTTGGCTGTATTGTTGGACGAAGCGGCGGACCGACATTACGCCAGACGCTTACGCGAGACTGGTTCTACCGACGTGCTTTGCACACGTGTGGTCAAGGGTGTCGGTTTCTCCAACTTTAGTTGAACCGAGTGTGGCTATGCCCGGTCCTTGTGAAGGTTAAAACAGCACCAACTTGACAAACTATCGTTGTGGTTTTGATGCGTAGGTAAGAACGGTTCTTGCTAAGCCCGTAGCAGCCACGTAAAATTTGCAACAACAAAGTAGAGGACGTCTAACTTGTTTTTGGAGGGCATGTTGTGATGTGATGTGCTCAAGACATGATGAGATATAAGTTGTTGTATGAGATGATCATGTTTTATTGAAGTTATCGGCAACTGGAGAAGCCTTATGGTTGTCTCTTTATTGCATAAGATGCAAACGCCAAATAATTGCTTTACTTTATCGCTATGCGATAGCAATAGTTGCAAGAGCAATAGTTGGCGAGACGACCATGTGATGACACGTTGATAGAGATCAAGATGATGGAGATCATGGTGTCATGCCGGTGACGACAGAGATCATGACGGTACTTCGGAGATGAGATCACAAGCACAAGATTATGATGGCCATATCATATCACTTATATTGATTGCATGTGATGTTTATCTTTTATGCACCTTATCTTGCTTTGTTTGGCGGTAGCATTATAAGATGATCTCTCACTGAATTTCAAGATAAAAGTGTTCTCCCTGAGTATGCACCGTTGCCAAAGTTCGTCGTGCCCAGACACCACGTAATGATCGGGTGTGATAAGCTCTACATCCATCTACAACGGGTGCAAGCCAGTTTTGCACACGCAGAATACTCAGGTTAAACTTGACGAGCCTAGCATATGCAGATATGGCCTCGGAACACAGAGACCGAAAGGTCGAGCGTGAATCATATAGTAGATATGATCAACATAGTGATGTTCACCATTGAAACTACTCCGTCTCACGTGATGATCGGACATGGTTTAGTTGATTTGGATCACGTGATCACTTAGAATATTAGAGGGATGTCTATCTAAGTGGGAGTTCTTAAGTAATATGATTAATTGAACTTTAATTAATCATGAACTTAGTCCTAGTAGTATTAGCATATCTATGTTGTAGATCAATAGCTCGCGTTGTTGCTTCCCTATGTTTATTTTGATATGTTCCTAGAGAAAAACTATGTTGAAAGATGTTAGTAGCAATGATGCGGATTGGATCCGTGATCTGAGGATTATCCTCATTGCTGCACGTAAGAATTATGTCCTTGATGCACCGCTAGGTGAGACCTATTGCAGGAGCAAATGCGACGTTATGAACGCTTGGCTAGCTCAATATGATGACTACTTGATAGTTTAGTGCACCATGCTTAACGGCTTAGAATCGGGACTTCAAAGACGTTTTGAACGTCATGGACCATATGAGATGTTCCAGGAGTTGAAGATAATATTTCAAGCAAATACCCGAGTTGAGAGATATGAAGTCTCCAACAAGTTCTATAGCTAAAAGATGGAGGAGAATAGCTCAAGCAGTGAGCATGTGCTCAGATTGTCTGGGTAATACAATCACTTGAATCAAGTGGGAGTTAATCTTCCAGATAAAATAGTGATTGACAGAGTTCTCTAGTCACTATCACCAAGTTACTAGAACTTCGTGATGAACTATAATATGCAAGGGATAAACGGAGACGATTCCCAAGCTCTTCGTAATGCTGAAATCGATGAAGGTATAAATCAAGAAAAGCATCAAGTGTTGATGGTTGACAAGACCACTAGTTTCAAGAAAAGGGCAAAGGGAAGAAGGGGAACTTCAAGAAGAACGGCAAGCAAGTTGATGCTCAAGTAAAGAAGCCCAAGTCTGGACCTAAGCCTGAGACTAAGTGCTTCTACTGTAAAGGGACTGGTCACTAGAAGCGGAACCACCCCAAGTATTTGGCGGATAAGAAGGATGGCAAAGTGAACAAGCTATATTTGATATACATTATTGATGTGTATTTTACTAGTGTTCGTAGCAACCCCTCGGTATTTGATACTGGTTTAGTTGCTAAGAGTAGTAACTCGAAACGGGAATTGCATAATGAACAGAAACTAGTTAAGGGCAAGGTGACGATGTGTGTTGGAAGTAGTTCCAAGATTGATATGATCATCATCGCACACTCCATATACTTTCGAGATTAGTATTGAACCTAAATAAGTGTTATTTGGTGTTTGCGTTGAGCATGAATATTATTTGATCATGTTTATTGCAACATGGTTATTCATTTAAGTTAGAGAATAATTGTTGTTCTGTTTACATGAATAAAACCTTCTATGGTCATACACCCAATGAAAATGGTTTGTTGGATCTCGATCATAGTGATACACATATTCATAATATTGAAGCCAAAAGATGCAAAGATAATAATGATAGTGCAACTTATTTGTGGCACTGCCGTTTAAGTCATATTGGAGTAAAGCACATGAAGAAACTCCATGCTGATGGGATTTTGGAATCACTTGATTATGAATCACTTGATGCTTGCGAACCATGCCTTATGGGCAAGATGACTAAGAATCCGTTCTCCGGAACAATGGAGCGAGCAACTGACTTATTGGAAATAATACATACTGATGTATGCGATCCGATGAGTGTTGGGCTCGCGGCGGGTATCATTATTTTCTGACCTTCACAGATGATTTGAGCAGATATGGGTATATCTACTTGATGAAACATAAGTCTGAAACATTTGAAAAGTTCATATAATTTCAGAGTGAAGTGGAGAATCATCGTAACAAGAAAATAAAGTTTCTACGATCTGATCGTGGAGGAAAATATTTGAGTTACAAGTTTGGCCTTCAATTAAAACAATGTGGAATAGTTTCACAAACTCATGCCACCCGGAACACCACAGCATAATGGTGTGTCCGAACGTCATAACCGTACTTTATTGAATATAGTACAATCTATGATGTCTCTTACCAATTTACCACTATCATTTTGGGGTTAAGCATTAGAGACAACTGCATTCACTTTAAATAGGGCACCATCAAAATCCGTTGAGACGACGCCTTATGAACTGTGGTTTGGCAAGAAACCAAAGTTGTCGTTTCTTAAAGTTTGGGGCTATGATGCTTATATGAAAAAGTTTCATCCTGATAAGCTCAAACCCAAATCGGAGAAATGTGTCTTCATAGGATACCCAAAGGAGACAGTTGGGTACACCTTCTATCACAGATCTGAAGGCAAGACATTCGTTGCTAAGAATGGATCCTTTCTAGAGAAGGAGTTTCTCTCGAAAGAAGTGAGTGGGAGGAAAGTAGAACTTGATGAGGTAACTATACCTGCTCCCTTATTGGAAGGTAGTTCATCACAGAAATCTGTTCTTGTGACTACTACACCAATTAGTGAGGAAGCTAATGATGATGATCATGTAACCTCAGATCAAGTTATTACCGAACCTCGTAGGTAAACTGTAACATCCCAAATTTTGGAATGTTAATATAATTAATTGAATTGTTTGTTTGTTTGCTTGAGTGAATTAAACTTGAGTGAAATTTGAACCTTTTCAAAAACTTTTGAATGAGAGGGAATAAAATGACTTTCCCCTTCTCCGGTAAATTCAAATTCATCCTATTAAAATCAATGAGAGAAGATGACATGACTTCTTCAACTATAAAGAATTCGAATGGAGTTTTTGCAATTTAATTCTTTCAAATATTTGCACTTGCTTCTATTTTTCTTCCCGAGAAATACCCGAAAAATAAATTCTTGCAAGCAAGAAAGAGCGGAGGAAAATGACCCTCCAAAATCAGGGCATTTTGAAAATATTTGAGCCAAGAAGAACCAAAGTTTTATTTAAAATTATTTGCAAAAAGAAATAAAGCCTTTAGGGATTTTCTGAAAACATTTTTTAGGTTTTATTTTGGCCGTGTAATAATGCTCATCATCTACATTTTATTTTTCTGATAATTTTAGTATATAAAACTCTTTATTCAATTGATTTGATTTCCTTTTTATTGTTTTAGTTTCCTAATTTTAAAAATAGGAATGGAATCGCTTTTATTAGGAAAAACCTGCTGGCCCATTAAGCACTTTCCTATTCTAGCCCAACAAGAGATCATCTCCTTCCTCTGTTTCCTCTCACGTTACAGAAGCTTTCCATGTCCATGGAGACAGAAATCTCCACCTTCCCGATCTCCCTCGTCTTTCCATCCCAGCGCCTCCCGAGACCGCCTATAAAACCCCTCCTCTCCTCGCTCCATTTTTCCCATCACCACGCCTCCCTGCCCGTAGCCTTCTCGCCACCGTCCTCCTTTTCCTGCCTAGAACGCCACCAGAGCTCTCCTGAACCTCCCATCGCCCAGCGCCACCTCCCAAGCGCCGACCCCTCCTCCGCCACCCCCACCTCGTCGGGCGACCTCACCCCCTCGCCGAGCAGCCTCCACATCGCTGCCTCCTTCCTGCCATCTCCGCCTCACGTACAGGTAACTCCGCTGTTTTCAGATTTATTCCCG
Source organism: Aegilops longissima (assembly GCA_021605205.1). Taxonomy (NCBI): domain Eukaryota; kingdom Viridiplantae; phylum Streptophyta; class Magnoliopsida; order Poales; family Poaceae; genus Aegilops; species Aegilops longissima. The sequence continues at coordinate 645,589,893 of CM038676.1, read as the reverse complement.
TAACAGATTTAGTTCCGTTCTTGTTTAGCTTATAACTTTTGATCTAGAAGTCCAATGATGCTGATTCTTTTTATGTTGGATCACAATTTTCTTGTAGTTTCCAAAATATATAATTTGTCTATGTTTGGATTTATAAAATTGAGTTAGATCAGATTTGAATTAAAGCTTGTTTTGCTTATTCCGGGAGTTTCATAATAGATTTTTATTTAATTCTTTTTGCTCCTAATTGCTTAATGAAATATTTTCTGTTTAGTTAACATAAAACCATGATTAGGTGATGTTAAGAAATTTTTGTTATATAAAACTATTTTTGTTGTTATTTGAAGTAGGAAAACTTTGAGTTGTTTTTTCTTTAAGTTTTCCTTTGGGTTTTGCTTTGTTGGTTTTGGTGTGTTACTTTGTTATGTTATGTTATGCTATGTGCTTATTATAGTTATTGTTTGCCTCGGTAGAATTTCCGGAGTGCTAAGATTGCTACTACGAAACCCTAGTTTTTCAAGATCGTCAACAAGGCAAGTTCACTTTGACCATGCTTTCATACCTATGTTTTATTGCATTTAGTGGCATCTTTGCAACAACCCTCCAAAGAGTGATATTGAATCCTTGTAGTTGAGTAGTATGCATGAGGTAGGAACCCATCACCATGTTACCAAGCCCGGACGTTATTTATTTTAATGCTACGCTATTGTAGACGGGTTGGTATGAGTGCTCGGAGTGGTGTGAGAATGGAGGATCTACGCCAATGACGATAACTCCATGATGGAATCTGCAAGGACTGCATCTTCAAGGCCTCAAGACTTCAAGACTCGAGACAAGAATTCAATACACACTCTGGGTGAAGGATTTGTTGACGGCACCTGGAGAAACCAGTGGTTGGCGGGATGCATGGAGAAGCGCCATGACATCTTGCGGAAAGCTTCACCCAGACTCAAAGAGACGGAAGAATACTTCATGCCCGAAGCTTACCCTGCAACCGCAAGTCATTATGGGCTCGCTTGGTTGACCTTAGTGGTGACTCTGGCTGGGGCGGTGCTAGCAGATGTAGAACTACGGTAGGATTGGATGGGTACCGATAGTGGTCGAGGAACTCTTTGGAAGACCATGTTTGGTCATCTTGTTCTCAAACACTCAAGTGCGAGAACGTAAAGAGAGGGATCGAATCTTGCGGGTAAAGTGTACAAACCTCTGCAGAGGGTTTAAACCTAATCGATTAGCCGTGTCCCCGGTTACGGACAATTTGAGCATCTGGACTTGGATCTATCTCGGAACTCTCAACACCGGATTGATAACTTAATTGTGGGCAACTTATGTTGATTTTGGGCTATGAGACATCGGTTGGCGGAACCATGTCATGACAGAAAAACTCCATAGTACAGGCTTCATCTTATTCCTTTGATGTAGGTAAAATAAAACTAGCCTTTACGCAAACAAAACTCAGATACAGAGCCACAAAGCCATACTGCATATAGTATAGTTTATCATCTGTTTTCTCTTATTGTGATCTTGCGGTACATTCTATGTAATCGACCTACACGGCTGCAACGTATCATGTTGCAGATATTTCTCGACGAGTAAGAGTTACGATACAGGTTACGGTCTACACTCAACCCGCCGATGGCGTTGATGGGACTCCACACCCGCTTGATTGTTTCCGCTGATTATTATGAGGTATATATCATTTTACGTTATTTATACATGTGATTGCACTTTGATATATACATTAATGTACTGTGTGCAAAGATACCGATCCGAGGATGGCACGGATACACGAGGCTTGACCGTCGAGGTCGGGTCGCTCTGTAAATGGTATCGAGCACATGTTGATCAGAGAACGTGACCCTAGAAATCGGAAAGCCCTAGGACAGGATATCTCAAAACTTTATTTACAAAAGACTCTTACTTCTCATCTTTTCTGATTTTATCAAATAGACCCTCTCACCTCAAATAGTTAGAATATACCCTTATCCTTTGATCACCCGAGGATCAATCAAGACGCCCAAGAAGGATTTGATATCGAAAACTGATGACCCCTTTAGAGTAAAGAGGATTTCTCCATTAGAATCTACAACAGTTGAAGACTCAAGACTTGAAGGATCGGAAGAATTATTTGACCTTTAGAAGACCAAACCCTGTTATACACTTACGTTAGATACGATGATTTGTGAGCTGTCATTTGTTTGATGTTTTCCGACAGCCACAAAGTAAAACTCGCTTCTTGAAGAAAAAAACTGTTGTATTGTGTGTATATCCTCCCCACCTCTCTCATATCTCATCCCAAAACTTTTGAACCCCATAGATGATGAATGAAGTTGGACTGATATTCTCTCGATCAAGACTCACCGGAGGCGAGCTATGGATGCGAACATGGAAAAACACTTGGGTGCAATTTGGTTCCAAGGAAGTATGAGGTTCAATACGCTCAAGATTTTACGAGAAAGTGCTGCAACCTGTGGAACATGCATCAAGCCATACAGGAGTTAAAGGAGCAAGAACTTGGGAGGAATTAAGAAGACCCCGATGAGATCACGCCTCATCCGGAAGCACTATGATAACCCAAGAAGAAACCTTGTGCTCGCAAGATTTATGGAGAAATAGGACACACCGGGAGGAACACAAGGATGGATGCCCTCATTGTGAGGAGAAACACCTGTAAGGAATGCCCAACTAGCTGTGACTTGCTTCCCGTGTGAAGGAACCACCCACTACCCGTGCAAAGGTCACATTTACTCCACGGTGCAACAAACTATTCAAGCGGGAAGATGGAATGAAAGAAGCCCTCAAGGAAGATCTAGAAGAACCAAGAATGATCGAAAGTGTTGAAGACCTGGATGGAGAAGGTCTCAACAGATTTTACCCCAATGCCTCGCTATTCATGTGGAGAAGAAGGACATTTTCACAAGATTGCACCAAGGAAAGAAAAGAGTATCCGGGATACTTCCGACGGAAGCAATAGAGTTTGATCCACGGGAATAGAAGGATTGATCGTAACGAGGAAACCGGAAGAGAAAACAAAGACACCCTCGTAACAACCCAATTTCGCAAATAGGGACAAGAGTCATATTACCTGTTTTGAATGTAAGGACGCCGGGCATTATGCCAATCATTGTCCCGAAGGATGCAAGGAACTCAAGGAGCAGCACCATCTCCAAGAAGCCCAAAGACTTATCGAAAGTCATTTGTTTTCGCTGCAAGGAAGCAGGACATTATGCTACTAAATGTTCCGACAAGACGAAAGTCGAGCTGAGTAGTTGGAATTTTGATTATGGATAATAAGAGTAGTAGAAAGCAATTTCATTTTCATGAGCTCAATGAGTTGAGTTATGTAATAGATTACCCCGAGATTGTAATAGTTCATGACTCAAGAAAGTTGTAATGTCACATGCCGACAAGCTTTAAGGAGTTGTCATATTTCATCTTGGAAATTAATATTCTTGATGAACATGGAAGAAGGTGAGTTGTGATGCATAAACAGGAAATTTGGAAATTGAGTTGAAGTTCTGTTTGGATGATATGAATGTATGCCCCGTAAGATAAGTACCTTACTCGAGCATCATTTCGCTTTCACAAACCGCAGATGACGACACTTTATGAGTCTTTCCTTAAGGGCCTCAAACGATCATGACCACGACAAGTGATCATGATTACCCAAGATCTTGAAGGACATGATGAAGCATATTCACCTTGAAGGAGATGCAGTCTACAAAGGCTACCCTTCATGCCAAACGGAGTGGAACTTTGGTATGTGGAGGTACACCTCCACCGCTTGAAAGGAGTTTGCCCAAAGAGGATGGGGCATTACTTTTCATTTCACGTGTGCCACAAGCAACTTTCTTCGATGTCGTTCGTGAAGCAGCCATGGAAGCCATACGCCGATCGGAGAAATACTTGAAGCAAGACTCCGTTATACTCAGGAATACCTAAGCCAAGTGCATATCGAGATGATGGAGGTGAAGCTCAAGGCCACCACAATGAAACAGAAGATTGAAGAATTCAAGGCACATGTCGCACAATTCCAAGGGATCAAGAATCCTCAAGGAGGAAAATGAATAAAGTTGGAAGTAATGTCCACCATACCGAACCATGTGGGTGGCAGCATTTGTAATAAACTTTTGGAATTTGGATTCACGAAAAATGATTAAGGATGTAATGAAAGATTGATATGAGAATAATGAGATGTTATGGATAAACTTGTGCATTTTTAGTCATAGTACTCAGAAACCACAGGATCAATGAAGAAAGAAATGTGTTATCCATGACGGTCCATAGTAGGAAGCTGGACAAAATAAGTTGGAATTTTGCTTTTGATATGATGAAGAAACAGAGTACTACTGGATTTAAAGGAGGTGTAATATGGAACAAGAGAGTTACTCCAAGGATGAAGTTAAACTGCACTAGTTTTGAAGTGGGCCATAACCCACGTGCCCAGGATTTTGATAAGGAATGATGTAACCTTGATAAAGGAATAAATTTGGAAGAATCAGCAATCCAATCAGATATCGCTTTAGAGGAGATTACGCAAAACCTAAGAGTGGTGAAGTAACGATAGATGTTTTGTTTGGCTTGCGAAACTATGGATTTACTCAAACCAATTCGAGGACAAGAGAAATTCTGCAATGCTTGTGAGTATGCCCAAGTGTTAGAATACGTGATTCACTGCTTACGATGTGGTAATGATTCAAGCACGGATGGATTGGCCCCATACCAAGACTTCTATCATGAACTATCATATGTTGATGGAAAATCGAGAGACTTGAAAACCTTTGAGGAGTGTCGATGCGATAAGCCATAAAACCATAAAATGGTAGGACGATGGAACCCCATTTCAGTGCAACCGCGCCAAACGTAGGTTATACGTGAGGTTCAACCTGCACCCGCTTTCTGCAGGAGAAACCATAAATTGTAGACCACCATGAGTGTTTCGATAGTTGTTTAGAATGGACATGCACCCATCAGCTAAGAAGATCCAGTCTCGGACAAACTTCAACTTTGACGAACCGACCCAAGCTTTTGAGGAAAACTCTATGCTTCCGATGTAAGAGCTTTAATGAAGGAGCTATTGTAAGATATGTGAAGAGACATACATTGTCAGCCCTCCAGAGGAAATATCTGAGTTTATTGGAACCATGACCTTGTTTTTAAGTGTGGTAGCACCCCGACCTTCGACCAAGACATTTGCTAGAAGACCCCAACCCCTAACCTTTTCTTGTTAGTTTCTTCAATCTCGAGGACTAGATTCATTTTAAGTGTAGGTTTGTAACATCCCAAATTTTGGAATGTTAATATAATTAATTGAATTGTTTGTTTGTTTGCTTGAGTGAATTAAACTTGAGTGAAATTTGAACCTTTTCAAAAACTTTTGAATGAGAGGAATAAAATGACTTTCCCTTCTCCGTAAATTCAAATTCATCCTATTAAAATCAATAAGAGAAGATGACATGACTTCTTCAACTATAAAGAATTTGAATGGAGTTTTGCAATTTAATTCTTTCAAATATTTGCACTTGCTTCTCTATTTTTCTTCCCGAGAAATACCCGAAAAATAAATTCTTGCAAGCAAGAAAGAGCGGAGGAAAATGACCTCCAAAATCAGGGGCATTTTTGAAAATATTTGAGCCAAGAAAACCAAAGTTTTTATTTAAAATTATTTGCAAAAAGAAATAAAGCCTTTAGGGATTTTCTGAAAACATTTTTTAGGTTTTATTTTGGCCGTGTAATAATGCTCATCATCTACATTTTATTTTTCTGATAATTTTAGTATATAAAAACTCTTTATTCGAATTGATTTGATTTCCTTTTTATTGTTTTAGTTTCCTAATTTTGAAAATAGGAATGGAATCGCTTTTATTAGGAAAACCTGCTGGCCCATTAAGCACTTTCCTATTCTAGCCCAACAAGAGATCATCTCCTTCCTCTGTTTCCTCTCACGTTACAGAAGCTTTCCATGTCCATGGAGACAGAAATCTCCACCTTCCCGATCTCCTCGTCTTTCCATCCCAGCGCCTCCCGAGACCGCCTATAAAACCCCTCCTCTCCTCGCTCCATTTTTCCCATCACCACGCCTCCTGCCCGTAGCCTTCTCGCCACCGTCCTTCTTTTCCTGCCTAGAACGCCACCAGAGCTCTCCTGAACCTCCCCATCGCCCAGCGCCACCTCCCAAGCGCCGACCCCTCCTCCGCCACACCCCACCCTCGTCGGCGACCTCACCCCCTCGCCGAGCAGCCTCCACATCGCTGCCTCCTTCCTGCCATCTCCGCCTCACGTACAGGTAACTCCGCTGTTTTCAGATTTATTCCTGTAACAGATTTAGTTCCGTTCTTGTTTAGCTTATAACTTTTGATCTAGAAGTCCAATGATGCTGATTCTTTTTATGTTGGATCACAATTTTCTTGTAGTTTCCAAAATATATAATTTGTCTATGTTTGGATTTATAAAAATTGAGTTAGATCAGATTTGAATTAAAGCTTGTTTTGCTTATTCCGGGAGTTTCATAATAGATTTTTATTTAATTCTTTTTGCTCCTAGTTGCTTAATGAAATATTTTCTGTTTAGTTAACATAAAACCATGATTAGGTGATGTTAAGAAATTTTTGTTATATAAAACTATTTTTGTTGTTATTTGAAGTAGGAAAACTTTGAGTTGTTTTTTCTTTAAGTTTTCCTTTGGGTTTTGCTTTGTTGGTTTTGGTGTGTTACTTTGTTATGTTATGTTATGCTATGTGCTTATTATAGTTATTGTTTGCCTCGTAGAATTTCCGAGTGCGAAGATTGCTACTACTGAAACCCTAGTTTTTCAAGATCGTCAACAAGGCAAGTTCACTTTGACCATGCTTTCATACCTATGTTTTATTGCATTTAGTGGCATCTTTGCAACAACCCTCCAAGAGTGATATTGAATCCTTGTAGTTGAGTAGTATGCATGAGGTAGGAACCCATCACCATGTTACCAAGCCCGGACGTTATTTATTTTAATGCTACGCTATTGTAGACGGGTTGGTATGAGTGCTCGGGAGTGGTGTGAGAATGGAGGATCTACGCCAATGACGATAACTCCATGATGGAATCTGCAAGGACTGCATCTTCAAGGCCTCAAGACTTCAAGACTCGAGACAAGAATTCAATACACACTCATCGGGTGAAGGATTGTTGACGGCACCCCGAGAAACCAGTGGTTGGCGGGATGCATGGAGAAGCGCCATGACATCTTGCGGAAAGCTTCACCCAGACTCAAAGAGACGGAAGAATACTTCATGCCCGAAGCTTACCCGTGCAACCGCAAGTCATTATGGGCTCGCTTGGTTGACCTTAGTGGTGACTCTGGCTGGGGCGGTGCTAGCAGATGTAGAACTACGGTAGGATTGGATGGGTACGGACAAAGGGTCGAGGAACTCTTTGGAAGACCATGTTTGGTCATCTTGTTCTCAAACACTCAAGTGCGAGAACGTAAAGAGAGGGATCGAATCTTGCGGGTAAAGTGTACAAACCTCTGCAGAGGGTTTAAACCTAATCGATTAGCCGTGTCCCGATTCACGGACAATTTGAGCATCCGGACTTGGATCTATCTCGAACTCTCAACACCGGATTGATAACTTAATTGTGGGCAACTTATGTTGATTTTGGGCTATGAGACATCGGTTGGCGGAACCATGTCATGACAGAAAAACTCCATAGTACAGGCTTCATCTTATTCCTTTGATGTAGGTAAAATAAAACTAGCCTTTACGCAAACAAAACTCGATACTGAGCCACAAAGCCATACCGCATATAGTATAGTTTATCATCTGTTTTCTCTTATTGTGATCTTGCGGTACATTCTATGTACTGACCTACACGGCTGCAACGTATCATGTTGCGATATTTCCTCGACGAGTAAGAGTTACGATCAGGGTTACGGTCTACACTCAACCTGCCGATGGCGTTGATGGGACTCCACACCCGCTTGATTGTTTCCGCTGATTATTATGAGGTATATATCATTTTACGTTATTTATACATGTGATTGCACTTTGATATATACATTAATGTACTGTGTGTGCCAGCATACTGATCCAGGGATGGCACGGATACACAGAGGCTTGACCGTCTGAGGTCGGGTCGCTACATAAACCAGAGTGAGATCCGCACCAGAGTGGTACGATAATCCTATTCTGGAGGTCATGTTACTTGACCATGACGAACCTACGAACTATGAGGAAGTGATGATGAGCCCAGATTCCGCGAAAAATGGCTTGAGGCCATGAAATCTGAGATGAGATCCATGTATGAGAACAAAGTATGGACTTTGATTGACTTGCCCAATGATCGGCGAGCCATTAAAAATAAATGGATCTTCAATAGGAAGACAGACGCCGATAGTAGTGTTACTATCTACAAAGCTACAATTGTCGCAAAAGGTTTTTGACAAGTTCAAGGTGTTGACTACGATGAGAGTTTCTCACTCGTATCTATGCTTAAGTCTGTCCGAATCATGTTAGCAATTGCCGCATTTTATGAAATCTGGCAAATGGATAAACAAAACTGCATTCCTTAATGGATTTATTAAAGAAGAGTTGTATATGATGCAACCAGAAGGTTTTGTCAATCCTAAAGGTGCTAACAAAATATGCAAGCTCCAGCGATTCATCTATGGACTGGTGCAAGCATCTCGGAGTTGGAATATACGCTTTGATAAGTTGATCAAAGCATATAGTTTTATACAGACTTGCGGTGAAACCTGTATTTACAAGAAAGTGAGTGGGAGCACTACAACATTTCTGATAAGTATATGTGAATGACATATTGTTGATCGGAAATAATGTAGAATTATTCTGCAAAGCATAAAGGAGTTTTTCAAAGAAAGACCTCGGTGAAGCTACTTACATATTGAGCATCAAGATCTATAGAGATAGATCAAGACGCTTGATAAGTTTTTTTCAATGAGTACATACCTTGACAAGATTTTGAAGTATTTCAAAATGGAACAGTCAAAGAAAGAGTTCTTGCCTGTGTTGTAAGGTGTGAAATTGAGTAAGACTCAAAGCCCGACTGTCGGTGTCAAAACCGGCGGATCTCGGGTAGGGGGTCCCGAACTGTGCGTCTAGGCGGATGGTAACAGGAGACAAGGGACACGATGTTTACCCAGTGTTCGGCCCTCTTGATGGAGGTAAAACCCACGTCCCCGCTTGATTGATATTGATATTGTGGATGTTTACAAGAGTGGATCTACCACGAGATCAAGGAGGCTAAACCCTAGAAGCTAGCCTATGGTATGATTGTAAGGGTTGTTGTTCTTCTAGTCCTACGGACTAAAGCCATCCGGTTTATATAGACACCGGAGAGGGCTAGGGTTACATAGAGTCGGTTACAATGGTAGGAGATCTACATATCCGATCGCCAAGCTTGCCTTCCATGCCAAGGAAAGTCCCATCCGGACACGGGCGAAGTCTTCAATCTTCTATCTTCATAGTATTGAGTCCGTCGATGATGATAGTCCGCCGATGATAGTCCGGTTGATGATGGTAGTCCGCCATCCGGACACCCCTAATCCGGACTCCTCAAGAGCCCCTTTAACCAGGCTTCAATGACGATAAGTCCAAAGATGTGTAATCTTCGGCGTTGCAAGGCGGGTTCTCCTTCAAGTTCTATGTACCGCCAACAAAGGTCCAGCTTCCTCATCAATGTTGCGCGCTTTGGCTTCCACGCCCAATAATGGCCTTCTTCCACGCTGTCAGCGAACGTGAAAAGCCAGGGTGCCTTTTATGTTTGACCCCCTAGTTGTGCGAATAATCTGCCTATAAGGGAGGCAAGAATCCAGATCCAAATCACCATCTTCCTCCCGCAAATACTCATCGGAGCATTTTTGACCGAGAATCCATTCCATCATGGACCGCCAACGCGGCTCCTCTTCTCGCGCTCCCAGCCCTTTGCTGGGAGATTGGAGGAGATGCTCTGTTCCACACAACGAGCTGGTGAAGCTCCAAGTGGGGGGATATCTCCCTCCGGCCTTCATGGTTACGGTTCGAGCCGGGCTGGCCACCTACAAAGGTGGGAAGCAAGCGGAGGTTACCCCAAATCCCAACAAAGGGGCGGGTATGCTTCGTCCCCTATCTGATAAGGGGCTCGGTTTCCTGTACATCCATTCCTCCGCGGGCTCTCGGAGTTCTACGGACTCCAGCTCCATCACCTCACGCCCGCCTCAATCCTGCATATTATGGGCTACGAGCTCTTTGAGCTATTCTGGGCGCCGAGCCCCACTTCACGCTATGGAAGAGGTTGTTCGCCTTGTACCCCGCTCTCACGAGGGGTTCATATATCAAGTGGGCGGCGCCGAAATATGGCGCATTGCCGGGACCGGATATCCATCCGGAACCCCTAAGAAGGCGCTCAAGACCGCCTTCGAATGGTTTTATATAGAAGACGCCCGCTGCCGACCTGCTCGGATCGGCCTCCCGGAGTTCAGCAATGCTCCTCTAAAGAAACGCCTTAGTTGGCGTCCGCGGAGCCCCCGTCTGGAGGAAGACAAGAGCGTCCATTATTTGATGGGCCGAATAAGGTTACTGGCCCATGCCGGGTTGACCATGATCGGAGTCATGGCAACATGCATCACGCGGGGGGTGCAGCCACTACAATACAGGGGCCACCCCATGTGGGATTTCAACGGGGAGGACGATGCCACCCATCATGGCCGCAAAGGGCCGGATTCGGCCAAAGATCTGGTGACGATCCTATCCGGCCTGTATAAGGGGGAGAAGGAGGATTTCCTTTGGACGAACCCGTTAAATGGGTTCTCCATGAATAATCCCCGGCCTTGGGTAAGCGAACACTCTGCGTGTCCGACCCGTGCCTTTCGAAACCTAGGTTTCTTATATTGTGTTCTTCTTTCAACGCAGGAACTGCACCGGACCGTGGAGGGCATGCTAAGTCCGGCTCCGCAGCCCGAGGATCCAGAGAGATCCCGGGATCCGGCCTCCGAAGAGGATCCGGATATAAAGGTGGAGCTAATCGACGGGGTGTTCCACCAGCTCAGCATGGACAATGCTTTAGTCGCCATCACGGCCGACTATCCTGCACTATATCCGCTTCCCGTGTGATTGCGGCAAGCCCCGACACCGCTATTCCTTCCTTGCTTATTTCTCGACCACCGCACATGATGGCGTTGTGCAGAGGCGCCTCTAGGGCGAGAAGCCGAGCCCGCAGTGGCTGACCAACAAGGGCCGCCCGACCAAGAGGCGGAAGAGGAGCGCGCGCGAATGAAACATCGCCGCAAAGGTGTAGCTCACAATTCATTATTTTAGGGCAACGCTCTAGGAAACGCTTGAGTGCTCATGACTTTTATAGGGAAAAAGCGTCACGGATGCGGGCGTGGAGGTTGCCAATCCAAACTCTACCAGCCAGCTCCCGCACTGGCCAGGAGGGGAGGCGAGCGCAAGGCGCTGGCCGACGTTCCTCCGACGGAGGATGCCGACAGACTCGTCCGCCACCAAGTCCGAGGTGGAGAGTGCCTCAATCACAAAGCGCCACGGACAAGATTTCGTGACGCGTGCTTCTCCCCGATCGCGCTGAATGCCTTTAACACGGGGGCGCGCACCTTCGTGCTGCTCAAGATGGTTTTACGAGCCATGGAGCAAAGATGTGAAAGACATACGGTAAGAGAATTTAATAGGTATATATGCCAAGAGCCCCGAGACTTAAAGTAGTTATACTAATTGATTTAAGGATCATATGAAACGAGGATCTTACCGAGAAGAATACCCAACTGTCTCAGAGCTGCAAGAGTGCAAGGCCCAACTTGAGGCCGCACTCTCGCGCACAGAGGAAACGCAGGACCTCTCACCGTAACGCATTATTTTAGAAAGATAAGTAGCGTTTGGCCTTTGCGCAAGTCTGAAAGAAAAATGACGTTGCGGTGCTGCCGACAAGATCCGGACAGGCAAGAACTTCTGCGCCAACTAAAGGCGGCGAGAGGGTGCTGCATAGGGTGCAGCATGAAAGGAACAAGCTCCAGGATGCCCATGCCCAGCTTGGAGAAGAGCTGAAAAGCGTTCGGGCCGAGCTGTCGGGCTCCGTTAAGGAGAATCAGCGGCTTCGTCGCGGCATATATAGTAGTGCTTGAGCGAACTCCTTTGAAAAGAAGAGTTCGCGAGGAAGTCAATTTGATGTAATATGTCCGCAGTATGCTCACTGTGTCGCCTGCAGAGGAGATGCCCGTATCAACGGGTGATCAGCTTCCCGAATTGTTGCAACCGATCGAACGAGTTCGACAGCAATGAGCGGCGTCGTCCAGCGCTAGGCCAACCTTCTCCGTGCCGAGGGTCTTGGGAGCTTGTGGAGAAGCTGCAGGAGTGCGGCAGCGCTTCCGCTTATGGAAGATTTCGCCTGCCGCCAAGGTGCCGGAAGGCACGGGCCATGGTAAAGACGCTGTACAAGAAGGCGGTTCCCAACCATATGGCGAAGTCGGACTGTGGGGCCCGATGGGAAGGAGATCCTGTGAGTTTAGTATACGCCAAGTGGAGTTGGCTGCTAAATTTTCCCAACAGGATCAGTAAATTAGACAACCTTGTTAGACGGGATTGAGGAAGAATACAATCACCGATTTGACAATGTATTATAAAATGACATACAAAATGCCTTCTAGCCGGATTGTAGATCGCTTGTCTTTGCCGACCTTTTCGCTCGACCTCGGGCCCTAGAGTCCGGAGTGTGTCCGAATACCTTCTCGGTTATGCAACAACCGGGTATGCATGGAGACCAAAGCGTAGGGGTCATCGGTGCTTTATCGCACAAGTGCCCAACTAGTTATGTTATATTACATGGGTAGTAAGAAACATCTTCCAGGAGAATAGTTCCGTTAAGGGTTCCTTTCCTCTGGGGTGGTATGCCCTAAAGTGCATGTCCTGACTGCAAAAAGCGTAAAAACATCTGGGGCAGATAAATAAGTGGATAAAAATCATCTTTTAAGTCACCGAATCGAATATTCCCTTAAGAACGCTAGCTTTGGCTTCACCCGGTCGAGGTACACATCCGCCGACCCGCAGAATAATCGCAGAGGTGCTCCTTTACCTCCTAGCCGAACAATCGGGAACGTGGGGGTAAGCACAGAGCCAGCAACCCAGCTTGGCCAAAACTTAAGTCATATCGATGCATATGATGGTGAATAAAAGGTACATGTGGAGGCTTGACACATGTGCTGGGCATGAGGCCCTTATAATTAAGCTTCTGGTAAAGAAGCCCCCAGGTATAATGAGTGCGGATAGCACATCAATTGCGCGCGATCATTGCGCAAGTAGGCCCTCTAAGGCTTGGGTGAATAGGGTTGAGAAGAAAAAGATAAACAAAAGGCAGCTGAAGTAAAAAAAAATTGGGCGGGGGAAAGGGACGAACTCTTAGTCCGCGCTAGGCATAGAATCGCTCGAGGCGGGCTGCGCTCCATGGGTTCGCTCGAGTCGGTTATCCGATGCATTTCAGAGACGCAGTGCGCTCCGCCGTCAGACTTGATCGATGATGAAGGGGCCTTCCCATTTGGGCTTGAGCTTGTCCTTTTTCTTGTCCGGCAGGCGTAGAACCAGTTCGCCAACGTTGTAAGTCTTGGCCCGTACTTCTCTGCTTTGATATCTTCGAGCCTGCTGCTGATAAAATGCGGAACGAGCCTTGGTGACGCCGCGCTTTTCCTCCAATGCGTCCAAGCTGTCCCGCCGATCCAACTCGGCTTCTCTTTCTTCGTACATGCGCACTCGAGGTGAGTCATGAATGATGTCGCAGGCAAAACTGCTTCGCACCGTATACCATAAAAATGGTGTGAATCCGGTAGTGCGGTTAGGCGTTGTCCGCAGCCCCAGTACGGAGTCGAGCTCCTCTACCCAAAGGCGTGTCGATTTCGTAAGGGACCGCACTAGTCCGGGTTTGATGCCGCCATTATTAGACCATTTGCTCGTTCCACTTGACCGTTGGTTTGAGGATGATAGACTGAAGCGTAATCGAGCTTGATGCCCATATTTTTGCACCATGATTTAACCTCATCGGCGGTGAAGTTCGTGCCGTTATCGGTGATGATGCTGTGGGGACACCATAACGGTGTACTACCCCGGATATAAAGTCTATCACTGGTCCGGACTCGCCGTTTTAAGCGGCTTGGCCTCTATCCATTTGGTGAAATTATCCACCATGACCAATAGGTACTTTTGCTTGTGGGTTCCCCTTTAAGTGGTCCAACCATGTCAAGCCCCTGCACCACGAACGGCCGGGTAATGGGTATAGTTTTGAGGGCGGTGGGTGGCATATGGCTCGATTAGCAAAGAGTCGACAACCGACGATCTTTGACTAAGTCCGAGCATCCGCTTTCGGCCGTCGGCCAAGAAAATCCTGACGGAATGCCTTTCCTACAAGGGCCCGAGCTGCGGCGTGGTGTCCGCCTAGTCCGCATGAATTTCAGCCAGAGGCTTCGCCCTTCCTCTTGAGGAGATACACCTTTGAAGGACTCGGTTGTGCTTTTCTTATAAAGTTCTCCTCATAGACCTTGTAGGCTTTAGATCGCGGACAATGCAGCGGGCCTCGCTTTTGGTCTTCGGGAAGCTCCTGCCTAAGTAAGTAGGCGAGGAATGGTTCTGTCCACGGGGCAATTACTGCCATTATGTCGTGGGCGGAAGGTGTTATGTCATCGGCTGAATCGCCGGTTGGTGCGGCTTGTTCCGGTTTGTTAGTTCGGACTCCTCTTCCCATAGTACGGATGGCTTGAAGAGCCTTTCCAGGAAGATGTTAGGAGGGACAGAGTCGCGTTTTGCGCCAATGCGTGCAAGACGTCGGCTGCTTGGTTATTGTCCTGCCACGTGATGGAATTCAAGTCCTTCAACCGGCTGACATTTTTAGGACAGCGCTATGATATGCTGCCATTTTCGGATCTTTGGCGCCAAAGTCTCCGCTTATTTGGGATATTGCGAGGTTTGAATCGCGCACCTCTAGGCGTTGAATGCCCATGGAGATTGCCATCCGGAGACCATGTAAAAGGGCCTCGATTCGCTGCATTGTTGGAGTCCGTGTACATTATCTCAAATGCGTATTGACTGTGTCCCGGTCGGGGCGCCAATACGACGCCAGCCCCAATCCGGCTAACATTTTAGAGCCGTCGAAGTGCATAATCCAATTGGAGTATGCGCCGTATTCTTTAGGGAGTTCGGCTTCGGTCCATTCAGCGACAAAGTCAGCCAAAACTTGTGACTTTATAGCTCGCCGAGGTTTGTAAGATATATCAAATGGTAAGAGCTCAATGGCCCATT
This sequence comes from Aegilops longissima, assembly GCA_021605205.1. Lineage (NCBI taxonomy): Eukaryota > Viridiplantae > Streptophyta > Magnoliopsida > Poales > Poaceae > Aegilops > Aegilops longissima. The sequence goes on along the minus strand of CM038676.1, from coordinate 645,574,648 downwards.
TTGCAATCCTGCCCGTCGCGTCGCGGTTGTTTATAATGTCGTTGAGTGGTACTTCCGAGGCCGCTATTATCGAACACTCTTGAAAGTAGTGTCGGAGCTTCCGGGATGCCATGAACACCGCGTATGCTATCTTCTGATAGTGCGGGTAACGGGACTTGCAGGGGGTTAACACAGTGGATACGTAGTATACTGGTTTTTGAAGAGGGAATTTATGCCCTTCTTTTTCTCGTTCGACGACGAGTACCGCGCTTACAACTTGATGCGTAGCTGCGATGTATAACAACATTGGTTCGCCCAGGTTGGGCGCAGCTAGGACCGGATTTGTTGCCAAAATGGTCTTTATTTCTTCGAGTCCGGCGGTGGCAGCGTCCGTCCACTCGAAGTGTTCGGTGCGCCTAAGGAGGCGATAGAGGGGTAATGCCTTTTCTCCTAGACGGGAGATAAAGCGGCTTAGAGCTGCCACGCATCCAGTCAATTCTTGTATTTGCTTGAGGTTTTTTGGGATATCTAGCTGTGACAGAGCTCAGATCTTGGCTGGGTTTGCTTCAATTCCTCTACCGGATACGATGAAGCCCAGCAGCTTTCCAGCTGGTACGCCGAAAACGCATTTTTCCGGATTCAGCTTGATGTCATATGCTCGAGGTTGTCGAATGTGAGCCTCAAGTCGCCTACTAGAGTTTCGACGTGTTTAGTTTTGACGACTACGCCGCTCACGTATGCCTCTACTGTTTTGCCGATCTGGGTAGCCAGACATGTCTGAATCATGCGCTGATATGTTGCGCCGGCGTTTGATGCCCTCTTTTTTGGCCCGTAGATGGACCTAGTTGAGCAGTCCGTTTTCCCAGGATTATAATTCGGCTTGTGCGTGGCCCCGCTTGTCGCTTTTGGCCTGTCATCTGGCCGTCTATCCGGCCAGGTGGCCTCTTTATTTTTTGACCGTGAAGGCTCTATGGCTTCCTCGTCAAATTCTCGCAACAACTTGCGCTCGGTAGTTTCTTCGCTTGATGGCCACCGCCATATTTGTCTGCAGTCTTGAATACTTTGCTCCACTTCATTCTCGGCGTGTCTTCTCTGTTTTGAGCTTCGCTTCTCCTTCTTCAAACTTCTTGCGATGGCGACGCAGTCTTTTGTGTATGCTCTTATGCTCCGGTGTTGTGTCCGGACTGTTGATTGCCCGTGAAGGGGTTGATTATCCGCTCGCCCTGTTCGTCGTCCGCTGGTTTGCCCTGCTCTATCGCTGGGTCATTAGGAAGGCTGCTTTGATCGAGGCGGGACTTAGGGCGGCGTTTACATCGCCGTTTTGGTTGTTTATCGGCGGGATTATCCTCTACCGCGTCCCGTTGTTCCTTCTTATCGCTTCCCTTTGGGGTGTCCACCATGTATATGTCGTATGACGAGGTGGTCTTCCAGTGTCCTGTAGGCACTGGTTCTTGGTAGTCTCCGGCATCGTCGTCCATACCGTTGATGTCTTCGGAGTCGTAGTCGAGTACGCTTGTTAAATCGTGACGGTGGCTACGGTGGGTGGTGGGTGGGCTCAATTTCTTCGTCGTCTGCGTCCCATCCATCCCGGCCGTAGTTCGCCAGGCTCTCCGGATAGCGAGAGATGCTTCGATGAATTTACGATATCGCCAAGGGTGAGTGGTGAAAGATGTCCGCAGCGGTGAATTCCATGATCGGCGCCCAATCGGATTCGACTAGCAGGGGCGCAGGAGGTTCGGAGTCCGGCAGAGAGTCCGGCACCTCGGAGTCATGAGCTTTATGCGGGACAAAGTAAGTGTTCGCTCTATCGCCAGAGAAGGCGGCTCCCGAGGGAGTGTCCAGCCATCCGCCCTCGATCCGGCGATCGGCTCCGGACTATGAGTTGGAGCGGATTCGTGCGGCCTTCAAGGTGCCGTCCGCGGCGAGTTAGGTCATGCCCATCGTGACAGCCAGCAAGACGCTTCGGCCGCGCTCAGATCCATCAAGATCAAGTCCCCGCGGATATCGGCCGTGAAGTTTAGGCTTCAAACCTGACCGACGGCCATGGCGTAGCTTCGATCTGCTCCAGATGGCCAAGTGAGTTGCCCGCAGTCTGCGGCCGCCCGAATCTGAAGATCTGTCCGGGAGAAAAGTCTCACCCAGGACTGCGTCGTTGTTGATTGAAGAGGCCATCAAGCCTATCGGTGACGACACGAGGAACTCTTAATGAAAGCACCAATGTCGGTGTCAAACCGCGGATCTCGGTAGGGGGTCCCGAATCGTATGCGTCTAGGCGGATGGTAACAGAGACAAGGGACACGATGTTTACCTGTGTTCGGGCCCTCTTGATGGAGGTAAAACCCTACGTCCTGCTTGATTGATATTGATATTGTGGATGTTTACAAGAGTGGATCTACCACGAGATCAAGGAGGCTAAACCCTAGAAGCTAGCCTATGGTATGATTGTAAGGGTTGTTGTTCTTCTAGTCCTACGGACTAAAGCCATCCGGTTTATATAGACACTGGAGAGGGCTAGGGTTACATAGAGTCGGTTACAATGGTAGGAGATCTACATATCCGTATCGCCAAGCTGGCCTTCCACGCCAAGGAAAGTCCCATCCGGACACGGGGCGAAGTCTTCAATCTTCTATCTTCATAGTCTTGGAGTCCGGTCGATGATGATAGTCCGGCCGATGATAGTCCAGCCGATGATGGTAGTCCGGCCATCCGGACACCCCCTAATCCGGGACTCCCTCACCGACCATGGCAGAAGATAGAAAGAGAATGAAAGTAATTCCCTATGCCTCAGCCATAGGTTCTATAAAGTATGCCATGCTGTACCAGATCTATTGTATACCCTACACTATTTTTGGCAAGGGAGTACAATAGTGATCTAGGAGTAGATCACTGGACAGCGGTCAAAATTATCCTTAGTGGAATAAGGATATGTTTCTCGATTATGGAGGTGACAAAAAGGTTCATCGTAAAGGGTTACGTCGATGCAAGTTTTGACACTAATCCTGATGACTCTAAGTCTCAATCTGGATACATATTGAAAGTGGGAGCAATTAGCTAGAGTAGCTCCATGCAGAGCATTGTAGACATAGAATTTTGCAAAATACATACGGATCTGAATTTGGCAGACCCGTTGACTAAATTTCTATGGTTCATACCCTCCGATACTACTCATAGATTCATCAAAATAAGCAAACAACACATAGAAAACAGAATCTGTCAAAAACAGAACAGTCTGTAGTAATCTGTATCATTCGAATACTTATGGAACTCCAAAAATTCTACCAAATTAGGAAGTCCTAAGCAATTTGTTTATTAATCTTTTTCAAAAAGAATCAACTGAAAAGAACGTTTCTGTGATTTATGAAAACTAATCTCGTGCGCGCAAAAGTTTCTGTTTTTCAGCAAGATCAAATTAACTATCACCGTAGTCTATCCTAAAGGTATTACTTGGCACTTTATTGAAACAAAAGCTATAAAACATGATTACCACAGTATCATAATCATGTGAACATAAAAAAACAGTAAAGGTAAATATTGGGTTTTCTCCCAACAAGCGCTTTTCTTTAATGCCTTTCTAGCTAGGCATGATGATGACAATGATGCTCACAAAAAAGATAGGAATTGAAACATAACGGGAGCATCATGAAGCATATGACTAGCACATTTAAGCCTAATCCACTTCCTATGCATAGGGATTTTGTGAGCAAACAACTTATGGAACAATAATCAACTAGCATAGGAAGGCAAAACAAGCATAGCTTCAAGATTTTCAACACATAGAGAGGAAACTTGATATTATTGCAATTCCTGCAAGAATATGTTCCTCCCTCATAATAATTTTCAGTAGCATCATGAATGAATTCAACAATATAACCAGCACATAAAGCATTCTTTTCATGATCTACAAGCATAGAAAATTTACTACTCTCCACATAAGCAAAATTCTTCTCATTCGAAATAGTAGTGGGAGCAAACTCAACAAAATAACTATCATGTGAAGCATAATCCAATTGAAAATTAAAATCATGATGACAAGTTTCATGTCTTTATTCTTTGTAGCACACGTGTCATCACAATAATCATCATAAATAGGAGGCATGCTTTCATCATAATAAATTTGCTCATCAAAACTTGGGGGACAAAATATATCATCTTCATCAAACATAGCTTCCCCAAGCTTGTGGCTTTGCATATCATTAGCATCATGGATATTCAAGGAATTCACACTAACAACATTGCAATCATGCTAATCATTCAAAGATTTAGTGCCAAACATTTTAATGCATTCTTCATCTATCAATTGAGCAAAATTATCAGAATCCTTATTTTCACGGAAGACATTAAAAAGATGAAGCATATGAGGCACCCTCAATTCCATTTTTTGTAGTTTTATTTTATAGACTAAACTAGTGATAAAACAAGAAACTAAAAGATTCGATTGCAAGATCTAAAGATATACCATCAAGCACTCACCTCCCCGGCAACGGCGCCAGAAAAGAGCTTGATGTCTACTACGCAACCTTCTTCTTGTAGACGTTGTTGGGCCTCCAAGTGCAGAGGTTTGTATGATAGTAGCAAATTTCCCTCAAGTGGATGACCTAAGGTTTATCAATCCGTGGGAGGTGTAGGATGAAGGTGGTCTCTCTCAAACAACCCTGCAACCAAATAACAAAGAGTCTCTTGTGTCCCCAACACACCCAATACAATGATAAATTGTATAGGTGCACTAGTTCGTCGAAGAGATGGTGATAAAAGTGCAATATGGATGATAGATATAGGTTTTTGTAATCTAAAAATATAAAAACAGCAAGGTAACTAATGATAAAAGTGAGCGTAAACGGTATTGCAATGCTAGGAAACAAAGCCTGGGGTTCATACTTTCACTAGTGCAAGTTCTCTCAACAATAATAACATAATTGGATCATATAGCAATCCCTCAACATGCAACAAAGAGTCACTCCAAAGTCACTAATAGCGGAGAACAAATGAAGAGATTATTGTAGGGTACGAAACCACCTCAAAGTTATCCTTTCTGATTGATCTATTCAAGAGTCTGTAGTAAAATAACACGAAGCTATTCTTTCCATTCGATCTATCATAGAGTTCATACTAAAATAACACCTTAAGACACAAATCAACCAAAACCCTAATGTCACCTAGATACTCCAATGTCACCTCAAGTATCCGTGGGTATGATTATACGATATGCATCACACAATCTCAGATTCATCTATTCAACCAACACAAAGAACTTCAAAGAGTGCCCCAAAGTTTCTACCGGAGAGTCAAGACGAAAACGTGTGCCAACCCCTATGCATAGATTCCCAAGGTCACGGAACCCTCAAGTTGATCACCAAAACATACATCAAGTGGATCAATAGAATAACCCATTGTCACCACAGGTATCCCACGCAAGACATACATCAAGTGTTCTCAAATCCTTAAAGACTCAATTCGATAAGATAACTTCAAAGGGAAAACTCAAACCATTACAAGAGAATAGAGGGGGAGAAACATCATAAGATCCAACTATAATAGCAAAGCTCACGGTACATCAAGATCGTGCCAAATCAAGAACACAAGAGAGAGATATCAAACACATAGCTACTGGTACATACCCTCAGCCCCGAGGGTGAACTACTCCCTCCTCGTCATGGAGAGCGCCGGGATGATGAAGATGGCCACCGATGAGGGATCCCCCCTCCGGCAGGGTGCCGGAATAGGGTACCGATTGGTTTTTGATGGCTACAGAGGCTTGCGGCGGCGGAACTCCCGATCTATTATGTTCCTCGATGTTTTAGAATATATGGACATATATAGGCGAAAGAAGTCGGTCAGGGGAGCCACGAGGGGCCCACGAGGGTGGGGGGCGCCCCCCTGCCTCGTGGCTTCCTCGAAGCTTCCCTGACGTCTACTCCAATTCTCTTGGATTGCTGCCGTTCAAAAAATAACTCTCCCGAAGGTTTCATTCCGTTTGGACTCCGTTTGATATTCCTTTTCTTCGAAACACTGAAATAGGCAAGAAAACAACAATTTGGGTTGGGCCTCCGGTTAATAGGTTAGTCCCAAAAATAATATAAAGTGTATAGTAAAGCCCATTAAACATCCAAAACAGATAATATAATAGCATGGAACAATCAAAAATTATAGATACGTTGGAGACGTATCACTCCACCTCCAGCTCCGACGACGGCGGACCACCACGCGCCGACGCCTACACGTGGAAGGGGCATAGCCGCATCGACAACCGGAAGGGGAAGAGGTCGGCGAGGAAATGGTGATTTCCTGCTCCCTTCGCCTTTGTTAACTATGTTTTAATTAGTTTGTAGTATGGATTTGCACTGCTCCGAACTATACTCCTTTTGTCCGGCGATAAAATGGTGATTTGAAGAACTGTGTGTGATGATCGTCTTCTACGTAGCGTTGCATGAATTTGTATGGTTTTGGGGTTTCAGATATGAAGGATGCGGGTGTACAAGGCAACAAATGAGGCGTGCCCGGTCAGTGCCCCGGCGCCTTCGCGGGTGTTTGAGGGTCCGGACTTGCCCATCGCGGCTGTAGATGCTCTAAGTTGCAAAAAAAACTTGTCACGATGCACACACACTACTTGTCAATTGACAGGGTATGTCTATCACTATTTAGTTGTGGGGGCAAACCTAAGAATTGACAGCTAAACACGACAACGAGAAAAAATGATTAAAAAACTATATAACAAAAGATTCCATGTGTATATACAAAGTTACTAGCTTGTGTTGTTGCGATAAATTATCATCACATATGAGGTTGCGTTTCGATGTACGTATTCAGCCACTCAATTGGTAATTGATATTAGGGAGCCTCTAGTTCGGTTGTTTCGTGGGTCGGTGGGAATGGAAATCAATACACAGTTGGCTCCTTTCACTTTACGCACACCCTCCGTGGATACCGAGCCCGACTGGCCTCTGATCTCAGAAACATTGCCCTCCACAAAACAAAGGCTAGTGGAGGAGAAGAGGGAGCTCTGGTGCTGCCCATGGAGGAGTCGGGGGGTGCTTTGGAGCCCCTCTAGTGGATCCTCCGTTGCTTGGGATCTGTCGCGCTCGCTTGCCTCCAAGGACCCCCATCACCTCCCCCTCGGTGGGGGGGGGGGGGTAGGGAGATTCGCCGTCGTTACCCAGCAAAGTCGGCAGGGACGACGGCCCCCACGACTCCGGAAACACAAGGTGACCATGTCTGGAGCTCTCTATCAGCGATGTCCTGCTGCCCCCACCCTAAACGGGCCGCCGTCTCAACGTGATAGCGGCGATCCGTAGATCGCTCGGGCTTCATCACACTCCCGGGTAGTCATTCTGTCATTGTCGTATCTGACGCATGGCCTCAGCACCCCACTCGAACCTCCTTCGCATCCCAGTTTGTCTTGTTTATCCTCTGAATTCCCTTGCCCCGCTCCCAAAGGCATTTCTTGTTACCCTTCACAATGTTGGATGATGTCAATCAATGGATAACTATGCAATTCTAAAGTTTGTCACCCAAATGGAATTTGGTATTGAAACCTCACCAGCATTTCATGAGCCATTTTTTAGTGAGCAACCAAACAAGTGAATTTATATTCATGTCCATTTTAGTTTCCTTGTTGTACTGGTATTTCAGCCAATTCAATACGAGCCCCTCCATTACAGACATCCAAACAGAGCCTGTCGTGAAACAATTGCAAGGCACAAACCTAAACATTGTCATCTAAACTTGAAAATATAAAGAAAAAAATTGTAGACACAACTTGCCAACCTGAAAAGGTTGCACAATCAACAATGGCACAGTGACTAGCTTGTTGCAAAAAGCTACTGGTAGATATGATGTGGGATTACCATGAGACAAACCTAGGAGTTATCATCTCAACTTGAAAAAACAGAAGGAAACAAATGCTACATAAAACTTTGTAAACCTGTAGCGACCCGACCTCAGACGGTCAAGTCTCTGTGCTTAAGTGTCATCCCTGTATCGGTATTGCTGACAACACAGTACTCGAGGCTTTATAACAGAGTTCAATCACACACTTATTACATCGAGCGTCTCAAAAAGAGTACTTATTACAATAATATGGCTGAAGGCCATCTAAATAAGATAAATGCGGAAGCATCGAAGATAAAATGAGTCCATCCAACTCCACGGCAATACTGAGTGCATGACAACGACCTAGCGCACCTTACTCTTCGTCTGAAAATTCTGCAACATGATACGTTGCAGCCATGTAGGTCAGCACATAGAATATGCTGGCAAGATAACACTATAGAGCAATGAACATAATAACAGCTATCATATATGCATATATGGCTGGTGGAGGCTCTATGCAGACGACCAGCTCCTGCTCCTTCTCTTGCTCCAGGTCCTCGAGGTGGTACTGGTGAGAGCTTTGCTTGGGTTGGGGTGGAACATCCTCATCATTATCTTCTTCTTCATTGTTGTTGGTGTTGTTGTTCTCTTGTGGAGGTGGGGAAGGAGGTTGATGTGGATCATCTTGGTGTACTTCCTCATTTCCTTCGTCTTGATGTGTTCCACTTGTAGATGCCTCCAAATCAACTTGTGGTTCACCTTGACATGAAGTTGAGGCTTCCACTTGAGTGGACGAAGTACATACTCTCCTTCACCTCCATTGGGCGGATCTTTGGATCTTGAATTGCTTCCGAGGGGGTCTTTGTCTCCTACATCAATTAGCAATTGCTCTACTTGCGAGCCGTTAAATTCATCAAACTTCACATTTACCGTCTCTTCAACCTTTCTGTGAAATTGTTGTAGACATGGTAAGTGTGAGAGTTTGAGCCATAACCGAGTAGAAAACCTTCATGAGATTTAGGAGCAAATTTCGAGCGACAATGCTTATCAAGAATATAGAACTTTGAGTCAAATACTCGAAAGTATCCAACTTGGGGTTTGTTACCGGTGAGTAGCTCGTATGCCATTTTGCCGAGAAGCTTGTGAAGATATAGTCGATTCGTAGCATGACAAGTTGTCTCAATCGCTTCTTCCCAAAAGTGTCTTGGCGTCTTGTATTCATCAAGCATTGTTCTTGCCATCTTAATCAACGTCCGGTTCTTCCTCTCAACAACTCCATTTTTTTGGTGTGTACGTAGCCGAGAACTCGTGTGAAATCCCTTCATCAAGAAAGGTATCCACATTTGCGTTCTTGAAACCCGTTCCGTTATCACTCCGAACCTTTTTGATCTTCACTTCAAATTGATCTTGCGCCTTCCTAGCGAAGTTCTTGAAGATCTTTTGGACCTGCGATTTATCATCAAGAAAGAACACCCACGTAAATCTTGAAAAATCATCAACAATGACCAAACCGAAAGAGTTACCACCAAGGCTTTTATAAGCATTGGGACCGAAGAGATCCATATAAAGCAACTCGAGTGGTCTTCTTGTGGTCATGATGTTCTTCACGGGATGACTTCCTCCAACTTGTTTTCCTGCTTGGCAATCACTACAAAGTCTATCCTTGTCAAATATAACATCTTTAATACCAAGGATATGATCACCTTTAATGAGTTTATCAAGATTTCTCATGCCAACATGACCTAATCTTCTATGCCACAACCATCCTTTAGAAGATTTAGCAATTAAACAAGTACGAGGTTGGACTTTCTTAGTGAAATCAACAATGTATAGGTCACCTTTATGAATACCCATAAAGACCATATTATGATTATATCTACAAAACACTTGGCAATCAACTTTGGTAAATAGAACATTGATACCAAAGTCAGCTAGTCTAGATATGGAAAGAAGATTGTATCCAAGAGCCTCTACAAGCATAACATTTTGAATAGAGCTAAAATTGGATATGGCCACCTTACCAAGGCCAAGTACCTTACCCTTGGGGTTATCTCCAAATGTGACGTACTTGCATAGACCATCATTTTTGGCAAGCTCGTTGAACATGTCTTTATCTCCGGTCATATGATCAGTGCAACCACTATCGAGAACCCATTCCTTTCCTCCGGATGCATAATTGCGAAGATTTGCCATGAGACTAAGATTCCTCATAGTCTTCTCAAATTCAATGTCACTTTCTTCGTCTTCATCATAATAGCCATGTTCATTGTCATCACGCGCGTGTTCATCACCTAGAGCAAGTGATTCATTAAAATTTCGATCCATGACAATGTGCAATTTATGAATTATAATTGTTTCCGTAATAATGCTACTAATGGTTCTAACATCACCCTTAGCACGCATAAGATCACTTAGCTCAAATAGACATATATTCGTCAAACTTGGGATCACTGGTGACCCACAAGTATAGGGGATCTATCGTAGTCCTTTCGATAAGTAAGAGTGTCGAACCCAACGAGGAGCAGAAGGAAATGACAAGCAGTTTTTAGTAAGGTATTCTCTGCAAGCACTGAAATTATCGGTAACAGATAGTTTTGTGATAAGGTAATTCGTAACGGGTAACAAGTAACATAAGTAAATAAGGTGCAGCAAGGTGTCCCAATACTTTTTGTAGCAAAGGACAAGCCTGTACAAACTCTTATATAAGGAAAAGCGCTCCCGAGGACACATGGAAATTATCGTCAAGCTAGTTTTCATCACGCTCATATGATTCGCGTTCGTTACTTTGATAATTTGATATGTGGGTGGACCGGTGCTTGGGTACTGCCCTTCCTTGGACAAGCATCCCACTTATGATTAGCTACTCTCGCAAGCATCCGCAACTACGAAAGAAGAATTAAGGTAAACCTAACCATAGCATGAAACATATGGATCCAAATCAGCCCCTTAAGAAGCAACACATAAACTAGGGTTTAAGCTTCTGTCACTCTAGCAACCCATCATCTACTTATTACTTCCCAATGCCTTCCCCTAGGCCCAAATAATGGTGAAGTGTCATGTAGTCGACGTTCACATAACACCACTAGAGGAAAGACAACATACATCTCATCAAAATGTCGAACGAATACCAAATTCACATGACTACTTATAGCAAGACTTCTCCCATGTCCTCAGGAACAAATGTAACTACTCACAAATCATATTCATGTTCATAATCAGAGGGGTATTAATATGCATAAAGGATCTGAACATATAATCTTCCACCGAATAAACCAACTAGCATCAACTACAAGGAGTAATCAACACTACTAGCAACCCACGGGTACCAATCTGAGGTTTTGAGACAAAGATCGGATACAAGAGATGAACTAGGTTTGAGAGGAGATTGTGCTGGTGAAGATGTTGATGGAGATTGACCCCCTCCCGATGAGAGGATCGACGGTGATGACGATGGTGACGATTTCCCCTCCCGGAGGGATGTTTCCCTGGCAGAACAGCTCCGCCGGAGCCCTAGATTGGTTCCGCCAAGGTTCCGCCTCGAGACGGTGGCGCTTCGTCCCGAAAGCTTCCTTCTTATTTTTTCCAGGGACAAAGACTTCATATAGAAAAAGTTGGGCACCGGAGGCCTGCCAGGGGGCACACGAGACAGGGGGCGCGCCCAGGGGGTAGGGCGCGCCCCCACCCTTGTGGCCAGGGTGTGGGCCCCCTCTGGTTGATGATACGTTTCCAACGTATCTATAATTTTTTATTGATCCATGCTATATTATCTATTGTTTTGGACTATATTGGGCTTTATTTTCCACTTTTATATTACTTTTGGGACTAACCTATTAACGGGAGGCCCAGCCCAGATTTGCTGTTTTTCACCTATTCCAGTGTTTCGAAGAAACGGAATATCAAACGGAGTCCAAACGGAATGAAATCTTCGGGAACGTGATTTTCTCATCAGATAAGATCCAGGAAACTTGGACCCTCGGTCAAGAAAGGAGGGAGGCGGCCACGAGGGTGGAGGGCACCCCCCCTAGGGCGCACCCCCTGCCTCGTGGGCCCCCCGAAGGTCCACCGACGTACTCCTTCCTCCTATATATACCTACGTACCCCCAACAGATCAGATACGGAGCCAAAAACCTAATTCCACCACCGCAACTTTCTGTATCCACGAGATCCCATTTTGGGGCCTGTTCTGGAGCTCCGTCGGAAGGGGAATCCACCATGGAGGGCTTCTACATCATCATCATAGCCTCTCCTATGAAGTGTGAGTAGTTTACTTCAGACCTTCGGGTCCATAGTTAGTAGCTATATGGCTTCTTCTCTCTATTTGGATCTCAATACAATGTTCTCCCCCTCTCTCGTGGAGATCTATTCGATGTAATCTTCTTTTTGCGGTGTGTTTGTTGAGACCGATGAATTGTGGGTTTATGATCAAGATTATCTATGAGCAATATCTGAATCTTCTCTGAATTCTTTTATGTATGATTGGTTATCTTTGCAAGTCTTTTCGAATTATCCGTTTGGTTGGCCAACTAGATTGGTAGTTCTTGCAATTGGAGAAGTGCTTAGCTTTGGGTTCAATCTTGCGGTGTCCTTTCCCAGTGATAGTAGGGCCAGCAAGGCACGTATTGTATTGTTGCCATCGAGGATAACAAGATGGGTTTTTTATCATATTGCATGAATTTATCCCTCTACATCATGTCATCTTGCTTAAGGCGTTACTCTGTTTTCATTAACTTAATACTCTAGATGCATGTTGGATAGCGGTCGATGAGTGGAGTAATAGTAGTAGATGCAGCAGAGTCGGTCTACTTGTCTCGAACGTGATGCCTATATACATGATCATACCTAGATACTCTCATAACTATGCTCAATTCATCAATTTCTCAACAGAATTGTTCACCCACCATAGAATACTAATGCTCTTGAGAGAAGCCACTAGTGAAATCTATGGCCCCGGTCTATTCTCATCATATTAATCTTCCTACGCTTTATTATTGCTTTGCTTTTTATTTTGCCTTTTATTTTACTTTGCATCTTTATACCAAAAATATTATCTATCATCTCTATAAGATCTCACTCTCGTAAGTGACCGTGAAGGGATTGACAACCCCTATTCGCGTTGGTTGCGAGGATTTATTTGCTTTGTGTAGGTACGAGGAACTTGCGCGTGGCCTCCTACTGGATTGATACCTTGGTTCTCAAAAACTGAGGGAAATACTTACGCTACTTTGCTGCATCATCCTCTCCTCTTCGGGGAAAACCAACGCAAGCTCAAGACGTAGCAAGAAGGTTTTCTGGCACCGTTGCCGGGGAGTCTACACAAAAGTCAACATACCAAGTACCCATCACAATCCCTTATCTCTCGCATTACATTATTTTCCATTTGCCTCTCGTTTTCCTCTCCCCCACTTCACCCTTTCCGTTTTATTCGCCCTCTCTTTTCCGTTTGCCTTTTTCTTGCTGGCTTTTTGCTCGTGTGTTGGATTGCTTGCTTGTCACTATGGCTCAAGATAATACCAAATTGTGTGACTTTACCAATACCAACAATAATGATTTCCTTAGCACTCCGATTGCTCCTCTTGCCAATACTGAATCTTGTGAAATCAATGCTGCTTTATTGAATCTTGTTATAAAAGATCAATTCGCCGGCCTTCCTAGTGAAGATGCCGCTACTCATCTAAATAGATTCGTGGAATTGTGTGATATGCAAAAGAATAAAGATGTTGACAATGATGTTGTTAAATTGAATCTATTTCCTTTTTCGCTTAGAGATCGTGCTAAAGCTTGGTTTTCATCTTTGCCTAAAAATAGTATTGATTCTTGGAACAAGTGCAAAGATGCTTTTATCTCTAAGTATTTTCCTCCCGCTAAGATCATCTGTCTTAGAAACGATATTATGAATTTTAAGCAACTTGATCATGAACATGTTGCACAAGCTTGGGGGAGGATGAAATTAATGATACGTAATTGCCCTACTCATGGTCTAAATTTGTGGATGATTATACAGAATTTTTATGCCGGATTGAATTTTGCTTCTAGAAACCTTTTAGATTCGGCCGCGGGAGGCACTTTTATGGAAATCACTTTAGGAGATTCTACTAAACTCCTAGATAATATTATGGTTAATTATTCTCAATGGCATACTGAAAGATCTACCAATAAAAAGTGCATGCGATAGAAGAAATTAATGTTTTGAGTGGAAAGATGGATGACCTCATGAAATTATTTGCTAATAAGAGTGTTTCTTCTGATCCTAATGATATGCATTTGTCTACTTTTATTGAGAATAATAATGAAACTATGGATGTTAATTTTGTTGGTAGGAATAATTTTGGTAACAACGCGTATAGAGGAAACTTTAATCCTAGGCCTTATCCTAGTAATTCCTCTAATAATTATGGAAATTCCTACAACAATTCTTATGGAAATTTTAATAAGATGCCCTCTGAATTTGAGACTAGTGTTAAAGAGTTTATGAATTCTCAAAAAAAATTAATGCTTTGCTTGAAGAGAAATTGCTTAAAGTTGATGAATTGGCTAGGAACGTTGATAGAATTTCTCTTGATGTTGATTCTTTAAAGCTTAGATCTATTCCTCCTAAGCATGATATCAATGAGTCTCTCAAAGCCATGAGAATTTCCATTGATGAGTGCAAGGAAAGAACCGCTAGGATGCGTGCTATGAAAGATGCCTTTATTAAAGCGTGTTCTTCCAATTTCCATGAAAATAAAGATGAAGATCTAAAAGTTATTGATGTGTCCCCTATCAAATCCTTGTTTTGCAATATGAATCTTGATAATGATGAGATTGAATATGAGTCACCTTTACCTAGAAGGCGTTCCAAGAATTCGGAGTTTTTAGATTATGATGCTAAAATTGATAAAAGTGGGATTGAAGAAAGTAGAACCCTAAATGATGCTAAGCCCACTATTTTGGATTTCAAGGAATTTAATTATGAAAGTTGCTCTTTAATTGATTGTATTTCCTTGTTGCAATCCGTGCTAAATTCTCCGCATGCTTATAGTCAAAATAAAGCGTTTACCAAACATATCGTTGATGCCTTGATGCAATCTTATGAGGAAAAACTTGAGTTGGAAGTCTCCATCCCTAGAAAACTTTATGATGAGTGGGAACCAACTATTAAAATTAAGATTAAGGATCATGAATTTTATGCTTTATGTGATTTGGGTGCTACTGTTTCCACTATTCCCAAAACTTTGTGTGATTTGCTAGATTTCCGTGATTTTGATGATTGCTCTATAAACTTGCACCTTGCGGAGTCCACTATTAAAAAACCTATGGGAAGAATTAATGATGTTCTTATTGTTTCAAATAGGAATTATGTGCCCGTATACTTTATCGTTCTTGATATAGATTGCAATCCTTCATGTCCTATTATTCTTGGTAGACCTTTCCTTAGAATGATTGGTGCAATCATTGATATGAAGGAAGGGAATATTAGATTCCAATTCCCATTAAAGAAAGGCATGGAACACTTCCCTAGGAAGAAGATAAAATTACCATATGAATCTATTATGAGAGCCACTTATGGATTGCCCACCAAAGATGGCAATACCTAGATCTATCATTGCTTTTATGCCTAGCTAGGGGCGTTAAACGATAGCGCTTGTTGGGAGGCAACCCAATTTAATTTTAGTTTTTTTGTTTTTGTTTCTGTTTAGGAATAAATAATCCATCTACCTTTTGTTTGGATGTGGTTTTTGTTGGGGAACGTAGTAATTTCAAAAAAATTCCTACGCACACACAGGACCATGGTGATGGCATAGCAACGAGAGGGAAGAGTGTCTGTCCACGTACCCTCGTAGACCGAAAGCGGAAGCGTTATCACAACACGGTTGATGTAGTCGTACGTCTTCACGATCCGACCGATCCAAGCACCGAACATACGGCACCTCCGAGTTCTCGCACACGCTCAGCTCGATGACGATCCCCGGCTTCGATCCAGCAAAGCGTCGGGATGAGTTCCGTCGACGACGGCGTGGTGGACGATGATGATGCTCCACCGACGCAGGGCTTCGCCTAAGCTCCGCGACGATATGACTTCTCCGGCGCAGGGCTTCGCCTAAGCTCATGACGATATGACCGAAGTGGAATATGGTGGAGGGGCACCGCACACGGCTAAGGAACGATCCATAGATCAACTTGTGTGTTCAGGGGTGCCCCTGCCTCGTATATAAAGGAGCAAGGGGGTGCGGCCAGCCCAGGGGCGCTGAGGAGTCCTACTCCCACCGAGTTGGACTCCCCCCTTCCTAGTTGGAATAGGATTGGGAGGGAAGAAGAGAGAGGCGCCCCCTCTCCTTGTCCTATTCGAACTAGAGGAGGGGGCACGCGCCCTGCCCTGGCCGGCCCTTCCTCTTCTCCCTATGGCCCATCAAGGCCCATTGACCCCGGGGTTCCGTAACCCCCGTGTTCCGTAACTTCCTGTTTTCATCCGAACCTTCCAAGTCCAAACATAGGCTTCCAATATATCAATCTTTATGTCTCGACCATTTCGAGACTCCTCGTCATGTCCATGATCACATCCGGACTCGAACAACCTTCGGTACATCAAAACTTATAAACTCATAATGAACGCCATCGAAGCGTTAAGCGTGCGGACCCTACGGGTTCGAGAACTATGTAGACATGACCTAGAACCATTCTCGGTCAATAACCAATAGCGGAACCTGGATGCCCATATTGGTTCCTACATATTCTACGAAGATCTTTATCGGTCAAACCGCATAATGATATACGTTGTTCCCTTTGTCATCGGTATGTTACTTACCCGAGATTCGATCGTCGGTATCCAATACCTAGTTCAATCTCGTTACTGGTAAGTCTCTTTACTCGTTCCGTAATACATCATCTCACAACTAACTCATTAGTTGAAATGCTTGCAAGGCTTATGTGATGTGTATTACTGAGAAGGCCCAGAGATACCTCTCCGACAATCGGAGTGACAAAACCTAATCTCGAAATATGCCAACCCAACAAGTACCTTTGGAGACACCTGTAGTACTCCTTTATAATCACCCGATTCGTTTGTGGCGTTTGGTAGTACCAAAGTGTTCCTCCGTAAACAGGAGTTGCATAATCTCATAGTTACAGGAACATGTATAGGTCATGAAGAAAGCAATAGCAATATACTAAGCGATCAAGTGCTAAGCTAACGGAATGGGTCATGTCAATCACATCATTCTCCTAATGAGGTGATCCCATTAATCAAATGACAACACATGTCTATGGTTAGGAAACACAACCATCTTTGATTAATGAGCTAGTCTAGTAGAGGCATACTAGTGACTATCTGCTTTGTCTATGTATTCACACATGTATTATGTTTCCGGTTAATACAATTCTAGCATGAATAATAAACATTTATCATGATATAAGGAAATAAATAATAACTTTATTATTGCCTCTAGGGATATTTCCTTCAGTCTCCCACTTGCACTAGAGTCAATAATCTAGATTACACAAGAATGATTCTAACACCCATGGAGTCTTGGTGCTGATCATGTTTTGCTCGTGGAAGAGGCTTAGTCAACGGTCTGCAACATTCAGATCCGTATGTATTTTGCAAATCTCTATGTCTCCCACTTGGACTTGGTCCCGAATGGAATTGAAGCGTCTCTTGATATGCTTGGTCCTCTTGTGAAATCTGGATTCCTTTGCCAAGGCAATTGCACCAAGATTGTCACGAAGATCTTCATTGGTCCCGATGCACTAGGTATGACACCTAGATCGGAAATGAACTCTTTCATCCGACTCCTTCATTTGCTGCTTCCAAGCAGCTATGTACTCCGCTTCACATGTAGATCCCGCCACGGCGCTTTGTTTAGAACTGCACCAACCGACAGCTCCACCGTTTAATAAAACACGTATCCGGTTTGCGATTTAGAATCGTCCGGATCAGTGTCAAAGCTTACATCGGCGTAACCATTTACGACTAGCTCTTTGTCACCTCCATATACGAGAAACATATCCTTAGTCCTTTTCGGTATTTCAGGATGTTCTTGACCGCTGTCCATGATCCACTCTGGATTACTTTGGTACCTTCCTGCCAAGCTTACAGCTAAGCATCGTCGGTCTGGTACACAGCATTGCATACATGATAGAGCCTATGGCTGAAGCATAGGTACATCTTTCATTTTCTCTCTATCTTCTGCTGTGGTCGGGCATTGAGTCGACTCAATCTTACACCTTGTAATACTGGTAAAATCCTTTCTTTGCTCGATCCATTTTGAACTTCTTCAAAACTTTATCAAGGTATGTGCTTTGTGAAAGTCCAATTAAGCGTCTTGATCTATCTCTATAGATCTTGATGCCCAATATGTAAGCAGCTTCACCGAGGTCTTTCATTGAAAAACTTTTATTCAAGTATCCTTTTATGCTATCCAGAAATTCTATATCATTTCCAATCAATAATATGTCGTCCACATATAATATCGAAAAAGCTACTGAGCTCCCACTCACTTTCTTGTAAATACAGGCTTCTCCAAAAGTCTCAGATAAAACCATATGCTTTGATCACACTATCAAAGCGTTTATTCCAACTCCGAGAGGCTTGCACTGCACCATAAATTGATCGCTGGAGCTTGCACACTTTGTTAGCACCCTTTGGATCAACAAAACCTTCTGGTTGCATCATATACAACTCTTCTTCTAGAAATCCATTCAAGAATGCAGTTTTTACATCCATTTGCCAAATTTCATAATCATAAAATGCGGCAATTGCTAACATGATTCGGACAGACTTAAGCATCGCTACGGGTGAGAAAGTCTCATCGTAGTCAACCCCTTGAACTTGTCGAAAACCTTTCGCAACAAGTCGAGCTTTGTAGACAGTTATATTACCATCAGCGTCAGTCTTCTTCTTAAAGATCCGTTTATTCTCAATGGCTTGCCGATCATCGGGCAAGTCAACCAAAGTCCATACTTTGTTCTCATACATGGATCCCATCTCAGATTTCATGGCTTCCAACCATTTCGCGGAATCTGGGCTCACTATCGCTTCTTCATAGTTTGTAGGTTCGCCATGGTCAAGTAACATGACTTCCAGAATAGGATTACCGTACCACTCGTGCGTATTTTATTCTGGTTGACCTCTGATTCAGAGCAACTTGATCTGAAGTTTCATGATCAACATCATTAGTTTCCTCACTAATTGGTGTAGTTGTCACAGAACCGTTTCTTGTGATGAACTACCTTCCAATAAGGGAGCAGATCTGATTATCTCATCAAGTTCTACTTTCCTCCCACTCACTTCTTTCGAGAGAAACTCCTTCTCTAGAAAAGATCCGAATTTAGCAACGAAAATCTTGCCTTCAGATCTGTGATAGAAGGTGTACCCAACAGTTTCCTTTGGGTATCCTATGAAGACACATTTCTCCGATTTGGGTTCGAGCTTATCTGGTTGAAGTTTCTTTACATAAGCATCGCATCCCCAAACTTTAAGAAACGACAACTTTGGTTTCTTGCTAAACCACAGTTCATACGGTGTCGTCTCAACGGATTTAGATGGTGCCCTATTTAACGTGAACGCGGCCGTCTCTAAAGCATATCCCCAAAACGATAGCGGTAAATCAGTAAGAGACATCATAGATCGCACCATATCAAGTAAAGTACGATTCGACGTTCGGACACACCATTTCTCCGTGGTGTTCCGGGTGGCGTGAGTTGCTAAACTATTCCACATTGTTTCAAATGTAAACCAAACTCGTAACTCAAATATTCTCCTCCACGATCAGATCGTAGAAACTTTATTTTCTTGTTACGATGATTTTCCACTTCACTCTGAAATTCTTTGAACTTTTCAAATGTTTCAGATTTGTGTTTCATTAAGTAGATATACCCATATCTGCTCAAATCATGTGTGAAGGTGAGAAAATAACGATACCCGCCAAGTGCCTCAACATTCATTGGACCACAAACATCGGATGTATGATTTCCAACAAATCAGTTGCTCGCTCCATTGTTCCGGAGAACGGCGTTTTAGTCATCTTGCCCATGAGGCATGGTTCGCAAGTACCAAGTGATTCATAATCAAGTGATTCCGAAGCCCATCGGTATGGAGTTTCTTCATGCGTTTTACACCGATATGACCCAAACGGCGATTACCACAAATAAGTTGCATTATCATTATCAACTCTGCATCTTTTGGTTTCAACACTATGAATATGTGTATTACTACTATCGAGATTCAATAAAATAGACCACTCTTCAAGGGTGCATGACCATAAAAGATATTATTCATATAAATAGAACAACCATTATTATCTCTGTCTTAAATGAATAACCGTCTCGCATCAACAAGATCCAGATATAATGTTCATGCTCAACGCGGCACCAAATAACAATTATTTAGGTCTAAAACTAATCCCGATGGTAGATGTAGAGGTAGCGTGCCGACCGCGATCACATCGACTTTGGAACCATTTCCCACGCCAAGATCGTCACCTCGTCCTTAGCCAATCTTCGCAATCCGTAGTTCCTGTTTGAGTTGCAAATATTAGCAATGTAACCGAGATCAAATACCTGGTACTCTGCGAGTATTAGTAAGGTACACATCAATAACATGTATATCACATATACCTTTGATCACCTTGCCATCCTTCTTATCCGCCAAATACTTGGGGCAGTTCCGCTTCCGAGGTCGGTTTGCTTGCGGTAAAACACTCGCCAGTGCTTAGGTCCAGACTTGAGTTTCTTCTCTTGAGCAGCAACTTTCTTGCTGTTCTTTTGAAGTTCCTTCTTCTTTCCTTTGCCCTTTTCTTGAAACTAGTGGTCTTGTTGACCATCAACACTTGATGCTCTTTCTTGATTTCTACCTCCATGCTTTTAGCATTGCGAAGAGCTCGGAATTGTCTTGGTCATCCCTTGCATATTATAGTTCATCACGAAGCTCTTGTAGCTTGGTGGCGTGATTGGAGAATTCATCAATGACACTATCATCCGGAAGAGTAACTCCCGCTTGAATCAAGTGATTATTATACCCGGACATTTTGAGTATATGTTCACCGACGAACTATTGTCCTCCATCTTGCAGCTATAGAACTTATTGGAGACTTCATATCTCTCAATCCGGGCATTTGCTTGAAATATTAACTTCAACTCCTGGAACATCTCATATGCCCCATGACGTTCAAAACGTCGTTGAAGACCCGTTCTAAGCCGTAAAGCATGGCACATCTGAACTATAGAGTAGTCATCACTTTGCTCGCCAGACGTTCACAACTTCGGCGTTGCTCTGCAGCGAGGCTCGGCACCCAGCGGTGCTTTCAGGCGTAATTCTTACATGCAGCAATGAGGATAATCCTCAAGTTACGGACCCAGTCCGTGTAATTGCTACCATCATCTTTCAACTTTGCTTTCTCAAGGAACGCATTAAAATTCAACGGAACAACAAAGACGAGCCATCTATCTACAAAGAAACATAGACAAGCAAAATACTATCGGTACTAAGTTCACGATAAATTTAAGTTTAATTAATCATATTAAAAAACTCCCACTTA
This sequence comes from Aegilops longissima, assembly GCA_021605205.1. Classification (NCBI taxonomy): domain Eukaryota; kingdom Viridiplantae; phylum Streptophyta; class Magnoliopsida; order Poales; family Poaceae; genus Aegilops; species Aegilops longissima. Next base: position 645,553,352 of record CM038676.1, on the reverse strand, counting down.
GACAGACATCTCTCTAGTCATCTAAGTGATTACGTGATCCAAATTAACTAAACCATGTCCGATCATCACGTGAGATGGAGTAGTTTCAATGGTGAACATCACTATGTTGATCATATCTACTATATGATTCACGTTCGACCTTCGGTCTCCGTGTTCGAGGCCATATCTGTTATATGCTAGGCTCGTCAAGTTTAACCTGAGTATTCTGCGTGTGCAACTGTTTTGCACCGTTGTATTTGAGCGTAGAGCCTATCACACCCGATCATCACGTGGTGTCTCAAAGACGAAGAACTTTCGCAACGGTGCATACTCGGGAGAACACTTCTTGATAATTTTAGTGAGAGATCATCTTATAATGCTACCGTCAATCAAAGCAAGATAAGATGCATAAAGGATAAACATCACATGCAATCAATATAAGTGATATGATATGGTCATCATCATCTTGTGCTTGTGATCTCCATCGCCAAGCACCGTCATGATCACCATCGTCACCGGCGCGACACCTTGATCTCCATCGTAGCATCGTTGTCGTCTCGCCAACTATTGCTTCTACGACTATCGCTATCGCTAGTGATAAAGTAAAGCAATTACATGGCGCTTGCATTTCATACAATAAGCGACAACCATATGGCTCCTGCCGATTGCCGATAACTTCGGTTACAAAACATGATCATCTCATACAATAAAATATAGCATCACGTCTTGACCACATCACATCACAACATGCCCTGCAAAAACAAGTTAGACGTCCTCTACTTTGTTGTTGCAAGTTTTACGTGGCTGCTACCGGCTGAGCAAGAACCGTTCTTACCTACGCATCAAAACCACAACAATAGTTTGTCAAGTTGGTGCTGTTTTAACCTTCGCAAGGACCGGGCGTAGCCACACTCGGTTCAACTAAAGTGAGAGAGACAGACACCCGCCGGTCTGTTGGAAATATGCCCTAGAGGCAATAATAAAAGTTTTATTATTATATTTCTTTGTTCATGATGATTGTCTTTTATTCATGCTATAACTGTATTATCCGGAAATCGTGATACACGTGTGAATACATAGACCATAACATGTCCCTAGTGAGCCTCTAGTTGACTAGCTCGTTGGTCAACAGATAGTCATGGTTTCCTGACTATGGACATTGGATGTCATTGACAACGGGATCACATCATTAGGAGAATGATGTGATGGACAAGACCCAATCCTAAGCATAGCACAAGATCGTGTAGTTCGTTTTGCTAGAGCTTTTCCAATGTCAAGTATCTCTTCCTTAGACCATGAGATCGTGTAACTCCCGGATACCGTAAGAGTGCTTTGGGTGTACCAAACGTCACAACGTAATCGGGTGACTATAAAGGTGCACTACGGTATCTCCGAAAGTGTCATTGGGTTGACACGGATCGAGATCGATTTGTCACTCCGTGTGACGGAGAGGTATCTCTGGGCCCACTCGGTAATGCATCATCATAATGAGCTCAAAGTGACTAAGTGGTTAGCCACGGGATCATGCATTACTGATGCGAGTAAAGTGACTTGCTTTGTAACGAGACCGAACAAGGTATTGGGATACCGACGATCGAGTCTCGGGCAAGTAACGCATCGATTGACAAAGGGAATTGTATACGGGGTTTGATTGAATCCTCGACATCGTGGTTCATCCGATGAGATCATCGAGGAGTATGTGGGAGCCAACATGGGTATCCAGATCCCGCTGTTGGTTATTGACCGGAGAGGCATCTCGGTCATGTCTGCATATCTCCCGAACCCGTAGGGTCTACACACTTAAGGTTCGGTGACGCTAGGGTTGTAGAGATATTAGTATGCAGTAACCGAAAGTTGTTGAGTCCGGATGAGATCCCGGACGTCACGAGGAGTTCGGAATGGTCCGGAGGTAAAGATTTATATATAGGAAGTCCAGTTTGCCACCGGAAAGTTTTGGGGTCACTGATATTGTCTGGGACCACCGAAAGGGTCCTGGGGTCCACCGGTGGGGCCACCTATCCCGGAGGGCCCCATGGGCTGAAGTGGCGTGGGAACCAGCCTGGTGGGCTGGTGCGCCCACCCAAGGGCCCAAGGCGCCTAGGGTTGGGGGACCGTTGCCCAGAGGCATGCGCCTGGTTGAAACCCTAGGGGCCGTTGCCCCGAGGGGCATGCGCCCCCAGGTTGGAAACCCTAGGGGCCGTTGCCCCAGAGGGGCATCGCCCCTGGTTGGAAACCCTAAGGGGCCGTTGCCCGGGCCGCCCCCCATCTAGATGGGATCTCCAAGGGGCATCGCCCCTAGCCCCTATATATAGTGGAGGGAGGAAGGGCAGCAAGACCCTGCATCTTGGCACCTCCCTTCCCCTTGCTACACCTCCTCCTCCCGCAGACGCTTGGCGAAGCCCTGCCGGATCCCTGCTGCATCCACCACCACGCCGTCGTGCTGCTGGATCTTCATCAACCTCTCCTTTCCCCTTGCTGGATCAAGAAGGAGGAGACGTCACGCTGACCGTACGTGTGTTGAACGCGGAGGTGCCGTCCGTTCGGCGCTAGGATCTCCGGTGATTGGATCACGACGTGTACAACTACCTCAACCCCGTTCTTTTGAGCGCTTCGCTCGCGATCTACAAAGTGGTATGTAGATGCATCTCCCATGACTCGTTGCTTAGATGAACTCATAGATGGATCTTGGTGAAACCGTAGGAAAAATTTTAATTTTCTGCAACGTTCCCCAACAGTGGCATCATGAGCTAGGTCTATGCGTAGTTCTCTTTGCACGAGTAGAACACAATTTAGTTGTGGGCGTGGATCTTGTCAATTTACTTGCCGCTACTAGTCTTATCTTGCTTCCAGCGGTATTGTGGGATGAAGCGGCCGGACCAACCTTACACGTGCGCTTCGTGAGACCGGTTCCACCGACTAACATGCACTAGTTGCATAAGGTGGCTGGCGGGTGTCTGTCTCTCCTACTTTAGTTGGAGCGGATTCGATGAAAAGGGTCCTTATGAAGGGTAAATAGAAGTTGACAAGATCACGTTGTGGTTATTCGTAGGTAAGAAAACGTTCTTGCTAGAACCCAATTGCAGCCACGTAAAAGATGCAACAACAATTAGAGGACGTCTAACTTGTTTTTGCAGCAATTGACATGTGATGTGATATGGCCAAGTTGTGATGAATGATGAATGACATATTATGATGTATGAGATCATGTTCTTGTAATAGGAATCACGACTTGCATGTCGATGAGTATGACAACCGCAGGAGCCATAGGAGTTGTCTTTATTTTTGTATGACCTGCGTGTCATTGAAGAGCGCCATGTAATTTACTTTACTTTATTGCTAAACGCGTTAGCCATAGAAGTAGAAGTAGTCGTTGGCGTGACAACTTCATGGAGGCACAATGATGGAGATCATGATGATGGAGATCATGGTGTCATGCGGTGACAAGATGATCATGGAGCCCAAGATGGAGATCAATGGAGTTTTATGATATTGGCCATATCATGTCACTACTATATAATTGCATGTGATGTTTATTATGTTTATACATCTTGTTTACTTAGAACGACGGTAGTAAATAAGATGATCCTTACAACAATTTCAAGAAGTGTTCTCCCTAACGTGCACCGTTGCTAAAGTTAAATCGCTTCTAAGCACCACGTGATGATCGGGTGTGATGGATTCTTACGTTCACATACAACGGGTGTAAGACAGATTTACACACGCAAAACACTTAGGGTTAACTTGACGAGCCTAGCATGTACAGACATGGCCTCGAACACGGAGACCGAAAGGTCGAACACGAGTCGTATAGAAGATACGATCAACATGAGAATGTTCACCGACGATGACTAGTCCGTCTCACGTGATGATCGGACACGGCCTAGTCGACTCGGATCGTGTATCACTTAGATGACTAGAGGGATGTCTAATCTGAGTGGGAGTTCATTGTAATAATTTGATTAGATGAACTTAATTATCATGAACTTAGTCTAAAACTTTTGAATGATATGTCTTGTAGATCAAATGGCCAACGCTCATGTCAACTTGAACTTCAACGCGTTCCTAGATAAAACCAAGCTGAAAGATGGCGGCAGCAACTATACGGACTGGGTCCGAACTTGAGATCATCCTCATAGCTGCCAGAAACAATATGTCCTAGAAGGACCGCTAGGTGGCGCTCCGTCCCTGAGAACCAAGACATTATGAATGCTTGGCAGTCTCGTCTTGATGATTACTCCCTCGTTCAATGCGGCATGTTTACTGACTTAGAACCGGGCTCCAAAAGCGTTTTGAGCATCACGGAGCATATGAGATGTTCGAGGAGCTGAAACTTGTTTTCAAGCTCACGCCGGGTCGAGAGATATGACATCTCCGACAAGTTCTATAGTTGTAAGATGGAGGAAAATAGTTACGTCGGTGAGCACATTCTCAAGATGTCCAGGTTGCACAACCGTATGACCCAGCTGAATATTAACCTCCACGATGAGGCGGTCATTGAGAATCCTCGATCGCTTCCACCAAGCTACAAGAGCTTTGTGATGAACTACAATATGCAGGGGATGGTAAAGACCATTCTGAAGTATTCTCTATCTGAAGTCAGCCGAGGTTGAAATCAAGAAAGAACATCAAGTGTTGATGGTCAATAAGACCACTAGGTTTAAGAAGGGCAAGGGCAAGAAGAACTTCAAGAAGGACGGCAAGGAGGTTGCGCGCCCGGTAAGCAAGTTGCCGGAAGAAGTCAAAGAATGGACCCAAGCACGAGGCCGAGTGCTTTTATTGCAAGGGAAGGGTCCTTTGAAGCGGAACTGCCCCAAATACTTAGCGGACAAGAAGGCCGGCAACACCAAAGGTATATTTGATATACATGTAATTGATGTGTACCTTACCAAGACTCGTAGTAACTCCCGGGTATTTGATACGGTGCCGTTGCTCATATTTGTAACTCATAGCGGGAGCTGCGGAATAAGCGGAGATCTGGCGAAGGGCGAGGTGACGATGCGCGTCGGGAATGGTTCGAGTCGATGTGATCGCCGTCGACACGCTACCTCTTCATTTACCCACGGGATTAGTTATAAACCTTAATAATTGTTATTTGGTGCCAAGTTTGAGCATGAATATTGTATCCGGATCTCGTTTAATGCGAGATGGCTACTCATTTAAATCCGAGAATAATGGTTGTTCTATTTATATGAGAGATATGTTTTATGGTCATGCTCCGATGGTCAATGGTTTATTCTTAATGAATCTCGAGCGTAGTATTACACATGTTCATAGCGTGAATACCAAAAGATGTAAAGTTGATAACGATAGTCACACATACTTGTGGCACTGCCGCCTTGGTCACATTGGTGTCAAGCGCATGAAGAAGCTCCATGCTGATGGACTTTTGGAGTCTCTTTAGATTATGAATCAGTTGACACATGCGAACCATGCCTCATGGGCAAGATGACCAAGACTCCGTTCTCCGGAACAATGGAGCGAGCAACCAACTTGTTGGAAATCATACATACCGATGTGTGTGGTCCAATGAGTGTTGAGGCTTGCGGAGGATATCGTTATGTTCTCACTCTCACAGATGACTTGAGTAGATATGGGTATGTCTACTTGATGAAACACAAGTCCGAGACCTTTGAAAGGTTCAAAGAATTTCAGAATGAAGTAGAGAATCAACGTGACGAAAGATAAAATTCTTACGATCGGATCGTGGAGGAGAATATTTAAGTCACGAATTTGGTACACACTTAAGAAAATGTGGAATCGTTTCACAACTAACGCCGCTGGAACACCTCAGCATAATGGTGTGTCCGAGCGTCGTGTCGCACTCTATTGGATATGGTGCGGTCTATGATGTCTCTTACTGATTTACCGCTATCATTTTGGGGATACGCTCTAGAGACAGCTACATTCACCTTAAATAGGGCACCGTCTAAGTCCGTTGAGACGACACCGTATGAATTATGGTTTGGGAAGAAACCTAAGTTGTCGTTTCTAAAAGTTTGGGGATGCGATGCTTATGTCAAGAAACTTCAACCTGAAAAGCTCGAACCCAAGTCGGAAAAATGCGTCTTCATAGGATACCCTAAAGAAACCGTAGGGTATACCTTCTACTTAAGATCCGAGGGCAAGATCTTTGTTGCCAAGAACGGATCCTTTACGGAAAAAGAGTTTCTCTCGAAAGAAGTAAGTGGGAGGAAAGTAGAACTTCGATGAAGTACTACCTCTTGAGCAGGATAGTAGTGCAGCTCGGAAAATGTTCTGTGATGCCTACACCAACTGAAGAGGAAATTCATGATGATGATCAAGGTATTTCGGATCAAGTTGCTCTTGAACTTCAGAGGTCCACAAGGACACGTTCCGCACTGAGTGGTGCGGCAACCTGTCTTGGAAATCATGTTGTTAGACAACAATGAACCTTGAACTATGAAGAAGCGATGGCGGGCCCAGATTCCAAAAATGGCTAGAAGCCATGAAGTCCGAGATAGAATCCATGTATGAAAACAAAGTGTGGACTTTGGTGACTTGCCGATGATCGGCGACGATAGAAAACAAATGGATCTTTAAGAGGAAGGCGGACGCGGATGGTAATGTCACCATCTATAAAGCTCGACTTGTCGCTAAGGGTTATCGGCAAGTTCAAGGGATTGACTACGATGAGACTTTTCTCCCGTGGCGAAGCTTAAGTCCGTCCGAATCATGTTAGCAATTGCCGCATACTATGATTATGAGATATGGCAGATGGATGTCAAAACAGCGTTCCTTAACGGTTATCTTAAGGAAGAGCTGTATATGATACAGCCGGAAGGTTTTGTCGATCCTAAGAATCTTGACAAAGTATGCAAGCTCCAACGATCCATTTATGGGCTGGTGCAAGCATCTCGGAGTTGGAACATTCGCTTTGATGAGATGATCAAAGCGTTTGGGTTTATCTTGAGACTTATGGAGAAGCCTGCGTTTACAAGAAAGTGAGTGGGAGCTCAGAGCATTTCTCATATTGTATGTAGATGACATACTTTTGATGGGAAATGATATAGAATTCTTGGACAGCATTAAGGCCTACTTGAATAAGTGTTTTTCAATGAAGGACCTTGGAGAAGCTGCTTATATATTAGGCATCAAGATCTATAGAGATAGATCGAGGCGCCTCATAGGTCTTTCACAAAGCACATACCTTGATAAGATTTTGAAGAAGTTCAAAATGGATCAGTCAAGAAAGGGTTCTTGCACAGTATTGCAAGGTGTGAGATTGAGCTCAGCTCAATGCCCGACCACGACAAAAGATATAGAAGAGATGAGTGTCATCCCTATGCCTCAGCCATAGGATCTATTATGTATGCCATGTTGTGTACGGACCTGATGTAAACCTTGCCGTAAGTTTGGTAGGAAGGTACCAAAGTAATCCCGCAAGGAACACCGGACAGCGGTCAAAAATATCCTAAAGTACCGAAAAGGACAAAGGACATGTTTCTCGTTTATGGAGGTGACGAAGAGCTCGTCGTAAGGGTTACGTCGGCGCTTAGCTTCGACACGATCTGGATGACTCTAAGTCACAAACCGGATCGTGTATATGTTGAATGGTGGAGCGATGGCTGGTGTAGCTGCAAGCGAGCGTCGTGGCGGGATCTACATGTGAAGCGGAGTACATGGAAGCCTCGGAGGCAGCGCATGAAGCAATTTGGATGAATGAGTTCATCACCGACCTAGGAGTCATACCCAATGCGTCGGGGCCGATCAAACTCTTCTGTGACAACACTGGAGCTATTGCACTTGCCAAGGAGCCCAGGTTTCACAAGAAGACAAGGCACATCAAGCGTCGCTTCAACTCCATCCGTGAAAATGTTCAGAATGGAGACATAGAAATTTGTAAAGTGCATACGGATCTGAATGTCGCAGATCCGTTGACTAAACCTCTTCCGCGGGCAAAACATGATCAACACCAGAAATCTATGGGTGTTCGATTCATCACAATGTAACTAGATTATTGACTCTAGTGCAAGTGGGAGACTGTTGGAAATATGCCCTAGAGGCAATAATAAAAGTTTTATTATTATATTTCTTTGTTCATGATGATTGTCTTTTATTCATGCTATAACTGTATTATCCGGAAATCGTGATACACGTGTGAATACATAGACCATAACATGTCCCTAGTGAGCCTCTAGTTGACTAGCTCGTTGGTCAACAGATAGTCATGGTTTCGACTATGGACATTGGATGTCATTGACAACGGGATCACATCATTAGGAGAATGATGTGATGGACAAGACCCAATCCTAAGCATAGCACAAGATCGTGTAGTTCGTTTTGCTAGAGCTTTTCCAATGTCAAGTATCTCTTCCTTAGACCATGAGATCGTGTAACTCCGGATACCGTAAGAGTGCTTTGGGTGTACCAAACGTCACAACGTATCGGGTGACTATAAAGGTGCACTACAGGTATCTCCGAAAGTGTCTGCGGGTTGACACGGATCGAGGCTGGGATTTGTCACTCCGTATGACGGAGAGGTATCTCTGGGCCCACTCGGTAATGCATCATCATAATGAGCTCAAAGTGACTAAGTGGTTAGCCACGGGATCATGCATTACGATGCGAGTAAAGTGACTTGCGTAACGAGACTGAACAAGGTATTGGGATACCGATGATCGAGTCTCGGGCAAGTAACGCATCCGATTGACAAAGGGAATTGTATACGGGTTTGATTGAATCCTCGACATCGTGGTTCATCCGATGAGATCATCGAGGAGTATGTAGGAGCCAACATGGGTATCCAGATCCGCTGTTGGTTATTGACCGGAGAGCATCTCGGTCATATTCGCATATCTCCCGAACCCGTAGGGTCTACACATAAGGTTCGGTGGCGCTAGGGTTGTAGAGATATTAGTATGCAGTAACCCGAAGTTGTTGAGTCCGGATGAGATCCCGGACGTCACGAGGAGTTCGGAATGGTCCGGAGGTAAAGATTTATATATAGGAAGTCCAGTTTGACCACCGGAAAGTTTTGGGGTCACCGATATTGTCTGGGACCACCGAAGGGTCCCGGTTCCACCGGTGGGGCCACCTATCCGGAGGGCCCCATGGGCTGAAGTGGCGTGGGAACCAGCCTGGTGGGCTGGTGCGCCCCACCCAAGGGCCCAAGGCGCCTAGGGTTGGGGACCGTTGCCCCAGGGGGCATCGCCCCTGTTGGAAACCCTAGGGGCCGTTGCCCCGGGGCATCGCCCCCAGGTTGGAAACCCTAGGGGCCGTTGCCCTCCCAGGGGCATCGCCCCTGGTTGGAAACCCTAAGGGGCCGTTGCCCGGGCCGCCCCCATCTAGATGGGATCTCCAAGGGGCATCGCCCCTAGCCCCTATATATAGTGGAGGGAGGAAGGCAGCAAGACCCGCATCTTGGCACCTCCTTCCCCTTGCTACACCTCCTCCTCCCGCAGGCGCTTGGCGAAGCCTGCGGATCCTGCTGCATCCACCACCACGCCGTCGTCTGCTGGATCTTCATCAACCTCTCCTTTCCCTTGCTGGATCAAGAAGGAGGAGACGTCCACGCTGACCGTCGTGTGTTGAGCGCGAGGTGCCGTCCGTTCGGCGCTAGGATCTCCGGTGATTGGATCACGGCGTGTACAACTACCTCAACCCCGTTCTTTTGAGCGCTTCCGCTCGCGATCTACAAAGTGGTATGTAGATGCATCTCCATGACTCGTTGCTTAGATGAACTCATAGATGGATCTTGGTGAAACCGTAGGAAAAATTTTAATTTTCTGCAACGTTCCCCAACACGGTCACCTTTAAGCAACGAGTGCTCGGAGCGGTGAAACCAGTCTCGCGTAAGCGTACGCGTAATGTCGGTCCGGGCCGCTTCATCTCACAATACCGCTGAACCAAAGTATGACATCTTTGGTAAGCGGATGACTTATATCGCCCACAACTCACTTGTGTTCTACTCGTGCATATGACATCAACGCATAAAACCAGGCTCTGATACCACTGTTGGGGAACGTAGTAATTTCAAAAAAATTCCTACGCACACACAGGACCATGGTGATGGCATAGCAATGAGAGGGAAGAGTGTCTGTCCACGTACCCTCGTAGACCGAAAGTGGAAGCGTTATCACAACGCGGTTGATGTAGTCGTACGTCTTCACGATCCGACCGATCCAAGCACCGAACGTACGGCACCTCCGAGTTCTGCACACGTTCAGCTCGATGACGATCCCGGGCTCCGATCCAGCAAACCGTCGGGGATGAGTTCCGTCGAGACGACGTGGTGGCGATGATGATGCTCCACCGACGCAGGGCTTCGCCTAAGCTCATGACGATATGACTTCTCCGGCGCGGGGCTTCGCCTAAGCTCCGCGACGATATGACCAAGTGGAATATGGTGGAGGGGCACCGACACGGCTAAGGAACGATCCGTAGATCAACTTGTGTGTTCTGGGGTGCCTCCACCCCCGTATATAAAGGAGCAAGGGGTGCGGCCAGCCCAGAGGCGCGCTGGAGGAGTCCTACTCCCACCGGGAGTAGGACTCCCCCTTCCTAGTTGGAATAGGATTGGGGAGGGGAAGACAGGGGGCGCCCCCTCTCCTTGTCCTATTCGGACTAGAGGGAGGGGCGTGCGGCCTGCCCTGGCCGCCCTTCCTCTTCTCCCTATGGCCCATCAAGGCCCATTGACCCCGGGGTTCCGGTAACCCCGGTGTTCCGGTAACTTCCTGTTTTCATCCGGAACCTTTCCGAAGTCCAAACATAGGCTTCCAATATATCAATCTTTATGTCTCGACCATTTCGAGACTCCTCGGCATGTCCGTGATCACATCCGGGACTCGAACAACCTTCGTACATCAAAACTTATAAACTCATAATGAACGCCATCGAAGCGTTAAGCGTGCGGACCCTACGGGTTCGAGAACTATGTAGACATGACCTAGAACCATTCTCGGTCAATAACCAATAGCGGAACCTGGATGCCCATATTGGTTCCTACATATTCTCGAAGATCTTTATCGGTCAAACCGCATAACGATATCGTTGTTCCTTTGTCATCGGTATGTTACTTACCCGAGATTCGATCGTCGGTATCCAATACCTAGTTCAATCTCGTTCTTCGGTAAGTCTCTTTACTCGTCCGTAATACATCATCTCACAACTAATTCATTAGTTGAAATGCTTGCAAGGCTTATGTGATGTGTATTACCGAGAAGGCCCAGAGATACCTCTCCGACAATCGGAGTGACAAAACCTAATCTCAAATCGCCAACCCAACAAGTACCTTTGGAGACACCTGTAGTACTCCTTTATAATCACCCAGTTACGTTGTGACGTTTGGTAGTACCCAAAGTGTTCCTCCGGTAAACGGGAGTTGCATAATCTCATAGTTACAGGAACATGTATAGGTCATGAAGAAAGCAATAGCAATATACTAAACGATCAAGTGCTAAGCTAACGGAATGGGTCATGTCAATCACATCATTCTCCTAATGAGGTGATCCCATTAATCAAATGACAACACATGTCTATGGTTAGGAAACACAACCATCTTTGATTAATGAGCTAGTCTAGTAGAGGCATACTAGTGACTATCTGTTTGTCTATGTATTCACACATGTATTATGTTTCCGGTTAATACAATTCTAGCATGAATAATAAACATTTATCATGATATAAGGAAATAAATAATAACTTTATTATTGCCTCTAGGGAATATTTCCTTCAGTTTTATGTTTTAATTAGTGTTTGTGCCAAGTTAAACCTATAGGATCTTCTTGGATGATAGTTATTTGATCTTGCTGTAATTTCCAGAAACTTTCGGTTCACGAAAACAATTGTTAAAAATCACCAGAACGTGATAAAATAGTGATTCCAATTGCTGCTGATCAATAAAGAAATTTCCTAGGTCGTCCTTTTTTGGCTGAATTGTTTGAGTTCCAGAAGTTTGCGTTAGTTACAGATTACTACAGACTGTTCTGTTTTTGACAGATTCTGTTTTTCGTGTGTTATTTGCTTATTTTGATGAATCTATGGCTAGTAAAATAGTTTATAATCCATAGATAAGTTGGAATACATTAGGTTTAACACCAAAATAAATAAAGAATGAGTTCATTACAGTACCATGAAGTGGTCTTTTGTTTTCTTTCGCTAACGGAGCTTACGAGATTTTTGTTGAGTTTTGTGTTGTGAAGTTTTCAAGTTTTGGGTGAAATATTTTGATGGATTATGGAACAAGGAGTGGAAAGAGCCTAAGCTTGGGGATGCCCATGGCACCCCCAAGATAATCCAAGGAAACCAAAAATTCAAAGCTTGGGGATGCCCCGGAAGGCATCCCCTCTTTCGTCCACTTCCATCGGTAACTTTACTTGGAGCTATATTTTTATTCCCTACATGATATGTGTTTTGCTTGGAGCGTCTTGTATTATTTGCGTCCTTGCTTTTTAGTTTACCACAATCATCCTTGCTGCACACACCTTTTGAGAGAGCCATACATGAATTGGAATTTGTTAGAATACTCTGTGTGCTTCACTTATATCTTTTGAGCTATATAGTTTTGCTCTAGTGCTTCACTTATATCTTTTAGAGCTCGATGGTGGATTTGTTTTAAAGAAACTATTGATCTCTCATGCTTCACTTAGATTATTTTGAGAGTCTTAAATAGCATGGTAATTTGCTTAAATAATCCTAATATGCTTGGTATACAAAAATAGTAAAAACTTTCTTATGAGTGTGTTGAATACTAAGAAAAGTTTGATGCTTGATAATTGTTTTGAGATATGGAGGTGATAATATCAAAGTCGTGCTAGTTGAGTAGTTGTGAATTTGAGAAATGCTTGTGTTGAAGTTTGCAAGTCCCGTAGCATGCACGTATGGTAAACGTTATGTAACAAATTTGAAACATGAGGTGTTATTTGATTGTCCTCCTTATGAGTGGCGGTCGGGGACGAGCGATGGTCTTTTCCTACCAATCTATCCCCCTAGGAGCATGCGCGTAGTGCTTTGATTTTTGATGGCTTGAAGATTTCTGTAATAAGCATGTGAGTTCTTTATGACTAATGTTGAGTCCATGGATTATACGCACTCTCACCCTTCCATCATTGCTAGCCTCTTCGGTACCATGCATTGCCCTTTCTCACATTGAGAGTTGGTGCAAACTTCGCTGGTGCATCCAAACCCCGTGATATGATACGCTCTTTCACTAAACCTCCTTATATCTTCCTCAAAACAGCCACCATACCTACCTATTATGGCATTTCCATAGTCATTCCGAGATATATTGCCATGCAACTTTCCACCATACCGTTCTTCATGACACATTCATCATTGTCACATTGCTTAGCATGATCATGTAGTTGGCATAGTATTTGTGGCAAAGCCACCGCTCATAATTCTTTCATACATGTCACTCTTGATTCATTGCATATCCCTGTACACCGCCGGAGGCATTCATATAGAGTCATACTTTATTCTAGTATCGAGTTGTAATCATTGAGTTGTAAATAAATAGTAGTGTGATGATCATCATTTTCTAGAGCATTGTCCCCAAAAAAGAGAAAGGCCAAAAGAAATAAAAAGAATGTCCAAAAGAATGAGAAATAAAAAGGGGCAATGTTACTATCTCTTTTTCCACACTTGTGCTTCAAAGTAGCACCATGTTCTTCATATAGCGAGTCTCATATCTTGTGCTTCAAAGTAGCACCATGTTTTTCATATAGAGAGTTTCATATGTTGTCGCTTTTATATACTAGTGGGAATTTTTCATTATAGAACTTGGCTTGTATATTCCAACGATGGGCTTCCTCAAATGCCCTAGGTCTTCGTGAACAAGCAAGTTGGATGCACACCCACTTAGTTTCTTTTGTTGAGCTTTCATACATTTATAGCTCTAGTGCATCCGTTGCATGGCAATCCCCACTCCTTGCATTAACATCAATTGATGGTCATCTCCATAGTCCGTTGATTAGCCTCGGTAATGTAAGACCTTCTCCTTTTTGTCTTCTCCACATAACCCCCATCATCATATTCTATTCCACCCATAGTGCTATGTCCATGGCTCGCGCTCATATATTGCGTGAAAGTTGATAGGTTTGAGATTACTAAAGTATGAAACAATGGCTTGGCTTGTCATCGGGGTTGTGCATGATGAGAGCATTCTTGTGTGACAAAAATGGAGCATGACTAAACTATATGATTTTGTAGGGATGAACTTTCCTTGGCCATGTTATTTTGTGAAGACATAATTGCTTAGTTAGTATGCTTGAAGTATTATTATTTTTATGTCAATATGAACTTTTGTCCTGAATCTTTCGGATCTGAATATTCATACCACAATTAATTAAGAAGAGTTACATTGAAATTATGCCAAGTAGCACTCCGCATCAAAAATTCTCTTTTTATCATTTACCTACTCGAGGACGAGCATGAATTAAGCTTGGGGATGCCTGATACATCTCCAACGTATCTATAATTTTTTATTGCTCCATGCTATATTATCTATTGTTTTGGACTATATTGGGCTTTATTTTCCACTTTTATATTACTTTTGGGACTAACCTATTAACCGGAGGCCCAGCCCAGATTTGCTGTTTTTTTTGCCTATTTCAGTGTTTCGAAGAAACGGAATATCAAACAGAGTCTAAACGGAATGAAATCTTCGGGAACGTGATTTTCTCATCAGATAAGATCCAGGAGACTTGGACCCTTGGTCAAGAAAGGAGGCGGCCACGAGGGTGGAGGGCGCCCCCCCTAGGGCGCGCCCCCTACCTCGTGAGCCCCCCGAAGCTCCACCGACGTTCTCCTTCCTCCTATATATACCTCGTACTTCAACAGATCGAGATCACGGGCCAAAACCTAATTCCACCGCCTTAACTTTCTGTATCCATGAGATCCCATCTTGGGGCCTGTTAGGAGCTCACGGGAGGGGAATCCACCACGGAGGGCTTCTACATCATCATCATAGCCTCTCGATGAAGTGTGAGTAGTTTACTTCAGACCTTGGGTCCATAGTTAGTAGCTAGATGGCTTCTTCTCTCTTTTTGGATCTCAATACAATGTTCTCCCCCTCTCTCGTGGAGATCTATTCGATGTAATCTTCTTTTTGCGGTGTGTTTGTTGAGACCGATGAATTGTGGGTTAATGATCAAGATTATCTATGAGCAATATTTGAATCTTCTCTGAATTCTTTGATGTATGATTAGTTATCTTTGCAAGTCTCTTCGAATTATCCGTTTGGTTTGGCTAACTAGATTGGTGGTTCTTGCAATGGGAGAAGTGCTTAGTTTTGGGTTCAATCTTGCGGTGTCCTTTCCCGGTGATAGTAGGGGCAGCAAGGCACGTATTGTATTGTTTCCATCGAGGATAACAAGATGGGGTTTTTATCATATTGCATGAATTTATCCCTCTACATCATATCATCTTGCTTAAGGTGTTACTCTGTTTTCATTAACTTAATACTCTAGATGCATGCTGGATAGCGGTCGATGAGTGGAGTAACAGTAGTAGATGCAGGTAGGAGTCGGTCTACTTGTCTCGGACGTGATGCCTATATACATGATCATACCTAGATACTCTCATAACTATGCTCAATTCATCAATTTCTCAACAGAATTGTTCACCCACCGTAGAATACTTATGCTCTTGAGAGAAGCCACTAGTGAAATCTACGGCCCCCGGGTCTATTCTCATCATATTAATCTTCCTACGCTTTATTATTGCTTTGCTTTTTATTTTGCCTTTTATTTTACTTTGCATCTTTATACCAAAAATGCCAAAAAATATTATCTATCATCTCTATCAGATCTCACTCTCGTAAGTGACAGTGAAGGGATTGACAACCCCTATTCGCGTTGGTTGCGAGGAGTTATTTGCTTTGTGTAGGTACGAGGGACTTGCGCGTGGCCTCCTACTGGATTGATACCTTGGTTCTCAAAAACTGAGGGAAATACTTATGCTACTATGCTGCGTCATCCTCTCCTCTTCGGGGAAAACCAACGCAAGCTCAAGACGTAGCAGTTGATTCTTTCGCCTGTACTTTTTATTAATTCCAAAAAGTTCCTCCGTGAAGTTTCAGGACTTTTGGAGTTGTGCAGAATAGGTCTCTAATATTTGCTCCTTTTCCAGCCCAGAATTCCAGCTGCCGACATTCTCCCTCTTCATGTAAACCTTGTTAAATAAGAGAGAAAAGGCATAAGTATTGTGACATAATGTGTAGTAGCAGCCCATAATGCAAAAAATATCGATATAAAATCATGATGCAAAATGGACGTATCAACTCCCACAAGCTTAGACCTTGCTTGTCCTCAAGCGGAAGCCGATATCGAAAAATATGTCCACATGTTTAGAGATAAAGGTGTCGATAAAATAAAATATGGACATGAGGGCATCATGATCATTCTTATAACAACATCATATATTGTCATATGATTTCTTATGCTGAAGTAACAATCTATTCACAATGTAAAGTATGAATCAAAAACTTCATTGAAAACTAACAAACTATAATCTCAGTCATTGAAGCAATTGCAATTTATCATAACATCGGAAAGAGTCAATATAAGAGCTTTTCAACAAGTCCACATACTCAACTATCATTTAGTCTTTCACAATTGCTAAGACCCAGGCAATACTTATGGGTATGAAGTTTTAATCGGACACAGAGGAAGATAGGGGCTTATAATGTTGCCTCCCAACCTTTTACCTCAAGGGTAATGTCAACAATAATAGTTTATGATCACTTACATCCAATTGGATATATATATAGCAGGATCTTTCCAACACAATGTGCTTGCCAAAGGATAAAGTGTAAAAAGGAAAGGTGAAGATCACCATGACTCTTGTATAAGGTAAAGGACAAAGATAAAAGATAGGCCCTTCGCAGAGGGAAGCAGAGGTTGCACTACAAAAAAATACACTTCCATGATGATACGTGTTTGTCACAGTAGGTTGCGTTTTTTGTCATGCATGTACATCCATGACAAATTTATGACAGAATCAAGATAGTCATACTGTGCTGTCGTAGAAGTGTTCCATGACATTACCAAAATTATCATCACGGAAGTGTCCACTTCCATGACGATAAATCGCGCGTCACAGAAGTGCTTTCGTCAAGGGTGACCGACACGTGGTATCCACCGTAACGGAACACCGTTAAGCTATTGGGTCGGGTTTTGGATCCGATAACCGTTAACAGCCCGACCAATGGGGATTTTCCGTGTAAAATCATCATTGGTGGAGGAAACACGTGTCGGCTCACCGTTGGGACGGATGTCATCCGCTCATTGGACCGAAGGCGCCTATGATCTGGCGACACATGGCACGGCCCAACAAAGGCCCATCCTCGTGAAAAGGCGGCCCGTTTGACTTGGTCAAAGGTGGCGGGCGCCCACGAAGCTTGTTAACGGCTGTTACGCATATAGCCCATTTACGGCCCGCTAACCCAGGGCCCGTTACGCCCTATCCGTATTAGGCCAGTAGCGTCATCTGGGCCGTCCAATATGATTCCAGCCTATTTTAACTTCCGGCCCATGTGTGGCCCATGACTTCTTTCGGCTCATATGATGCCCTTTGTAACTCTTGGCCCATTAACGGCCCGTGGTGAAACTGGCCCGTAATGAACAGTGTATCACTTTATACCCATTAACGACCCGTTATTCTTTTGGCTCATTTCCAGCCCAAGTTATCTTTTGGCCTTCTCAGGGCCCATTGATTCTTGGGCTCATTTGCATCATTCGGTTACATACGGCCCGTTACTGTCATTTTCTGCTTGTGGGCCAAATTCAGCCCGTCGTTACAGTCGGCCCATTTGCGGACCGTTAATATGTTGGGCCGTTTTCATGTAAAAAAACCCGTTGGGCTGTTTTCATAGAGTTATCAAATACGGCCTATTAACGGCCCATTATGGTCCACGAATTGTACGGCCCACGATTGGCGAAATGATGATACGCCCCGTAGAAGGCCCTTTGGATCTACGGCCCGTATGAGGCCCATGGATCTACGGCTCGTAGAAGGCCCATGAGTCGTACGGCCCATAGAAGGCCCATGGACCCTACGGCCCATAAAAGGCCCATGGACCCTAAGGCCCGTATAGAAGGCCGATGGATCCTATGGCCCGTATAGAAGGCCAATGGATCCTATGGCCGGACGAAGGCTCATGGATCATACCGCCTCCAGGAGGCCCATGGTTACAACAATCCGTGTGTTGGCATGATTATTTTGGCCTATTTACCAAAATTAGGCTATTGTGGCCACTAGAAAAACACAGAAAAAGAACTGCAGTGACTACAAGCAAACAACTAAACAAGACAATAAGGAAATAAATAAGCAAGCAATTAAGGCTAGCCTATTACCACTATTACACATATTACATCCATTGGACATCGAGTTAGCCACGGTGCAAATATAGGGAACAAAGCAGCATATTACATACACCGGCCGTCAAGATTGGCCACGGTGCAAATAAGCGCAGCAAAAAACAAAGCATAACTGAAACAACTTCGAAGAGCTCAAGAAACGTTATCACAGGTATCCACCATGCTGGCAATAAGCAGCAAGCTGATTAGCTTTGTCTGTTTGGCGCTAAAATCCTCAACGCTTCTGTTGCACGGAAAGTATGCATCTGAATGCTCCGGGGACTTCCGCAGTCCTTCCGCTTCTTGTCGCAAAGACACAGCTGATCGATGTCTTTCGACTTGTAGTTGAGACTCAAGAAACCGAACTGATTAGATACGATGAGTTTGAATAGCTTGTGCAAGCGGTAGTGGCGATGCTTTCGAACACTAAACCAAGACATGACTTTGGGGTTGTCTCATTGTCTTCAAGATAGTCTTCCTTAGCTGTTTTATCAGCTTTGTTGGAGACCAACAAGGATGTGTCACTATCCTGAACCTTATCGCATTACTTCCTTTACCATTGCTTAATAAGGCACTCTTCCCCAATATTACATCGACATTCTAAAAGAAGAAACAAGCGGACACATAACAAGTTTAGCATGTACTAGTATATGAAACTCATTTCGTGAACCAGTTCATTAGTAAGGTGGACAGGATTAAACTACCAAGTCTTCTATTGCCAAGTACTAGTACATAATAAAAGCATCAAACAAACATATATATATGTCCTATGGTCATTGCATTGTCTTGCCAAATCAAAATAGAGACACGGTTCAAATCATATCAGTTCAAGACAAAGCAGCGGTGAAAGAATACAAAGCGTGAGGAAACTACGGCACAACAAGATTTCAGATGGGTACCACGAGTCTACATGTACAACAACACTATTGGCTCTGTTGTGATGCTAGTAATGTGCATGATATGAAAGTCAACTGTATACACAATTGAAATTGAAATCAAAAGAGCTATTGATAAGAGCAAACCTATTAAAGAAACATGCGTGAACATACCTGCTGTGTCATTGGAGTTTCGATTGGATCCTTCAATTTAAAAAAGTTTGTATCGATAAATACGGTGATACAAGAGCAAATCAATCATAGTTAAAAAAGGCGTGCCTAGCGGCGCTTAAGCGCGCCTAGGCTCTAAGCGTTGGCAAAGCGCATTAGCATAACTATGCTTAATCTATGCATAATCTGCGCATAAGCATGCGCTTTGGTCGATAAAAGCGCAAAGCGGTGGCAAAACGCACAATTAATGGCTAGCGCTTTTTGAACTATGATAGCAATGGAATCTTAAATTAGAACAGTTGTTCTTGAGGTTTAGGCACTTGTTCTACATGAGCAGTACAATAAGGCGCTAGAATATAATACTTAAAATAGAAAATGAGCTCATAGACCTTACCACATTATTGGTTCGGGACGATCTGAACAAAGCGTTCCTAGTCATGGTCCGATAAATGTGTCTCGGGAGAGCGTAAGGGAATTTGATGATTTTCTTTGCGGTGAAATACGTTTTCTTGAGTAATTCGATCTCGCCACCAAGCATTCTTGAAGATAGCAGAGGTATTAGCACATGTTACCTCATCCTGAGTTTCCAAATCGGTCCTTCTCTATAGAGAAAAATGGGAAATTTTGATGGATTATAACCATCATGGAGGTAGGATGTATGGGATGAAGCAAAGTAATTGCCATGAATAACATTACTTACACATAACTCCTGGACAAACACCTGCAACTGGCATTTTTCCTTCATCTTCAGTATAATATTTCCAAGATGGGAAGATACACACATACAATTTAACAACATCAAATGTGATAGATGCTAAACTACGACTAGCTGGTTGTGCTTCCTCCATAGGAATAGGTGTACTAACTGGTGGAGTTGGGGTTCGCCGTGATAGTACTGGCCCTTTGGGCACTGGAGCTGCCTTACTAACTGCTCTTGTTTGGGAGCTCTGTGGTGGAGATGGTGATGTGTCAACAGGAACTGGGTTACTATCGGTTGGGGTTGGGGTTAGATTGGGTGAAGCTGGTTCTCTGTCCATCGCAGTAGGGGTACAATCTGCGAGAGTTTGGGTTATGTGTGGTAGGGCTGGTTCTTGTGCATGTACAACCGGTGCTATCTCCACCAAGAGGTAGCACTGTTTTATTTGAAGACCGTGTTTTATTCCGCTGAATCTGGCATCACCGCTCCAATTCAAATGGCTGATAAACAGGAAACATAGTTGAATGTACAGACATTGTATGAGAGACAGATGCAATAGATAGTGTGGAAAAAAGAGGGCATGAAATAGTTGACATGTATATTGTTTAACTAAAATGGATAGCATGACATAATTTCACATATATGATGTCTATCTAAACTGGATAGCATAGCATAACATAATTCAAAGATATGATGAATAACTAAACAGGATCGCATGATATAATTCACCTACATGTTATCTAAATAATCAGGATCGCATCATTTAATTCACATATGTGACTTATATGCTAAACAGAGGGCATTCGATATGATGTCTGAACTAAGAACTTGGTGTTGAATATTGTGTATATGATGTCTAAACTATGCAATGCAAGACACCGTATGCATGATATGAGCGATATAAGCATGCCAAGTTAGAGCATACACCTCGGTGGGGAATAGGACTGGTCATCTGTCTCTGAATCCATCTCTGAGGAGCTATCGGGACCCAACAAGTGATCAGCTTCGACAGGTAGCACTGTCTCCTCCGAAGGCCTTGTTTTCACTCCAGATTTTTCCATCTCCCACCCAAATGGCTGATTCACAGGAAGAGTAGTTTAATGTACAAACATTGTCGACAAACGGAAATGTAATGAAGAAAAGGATGGGCAAGCTATCATTCAAATATATGATGCCTGGTTAAACAGGATGGCATTGCACATTTCACATATATTATGGCTGGCTAAAAGACATGAGACGCATAATTCCCATATATGATATAAAAACTAAGCAGGTGGCATTACAAAACATGTCTAAACTAAGCAAATGACATATATGATGTCAAAAGTAGGCCTTTGCAAGGCAACATATGCATGATATGACTAACATCATCATGCCAAGGTAGAAACAAACACCTTGGGGGTACATAGGAGTGGTTAGCGGCGTGCAGAATCCGCCTCGAGCAGATATCTTCCTCTGGATTACAATCTGGAGAGGGGTGGGGAGGGTTTGCCATTGAACCCACCATGGGCGATGTCGCATGACATTGTATTGCCGCATAAAACTCTTCTCTTTTTCTCTACATGTTCAGCATGACTGTGTACAATATCTGACATGCATACGAGAAAATATGGTGAGATTATGTAAGGAGAGCATGCATAAATTTAGAGTGATGGTAACAACCAGTGGATGGATCCAAAAATAATGATAGCAGGCAGATGATTGCTTTAAATTAATAAAAAGACAGATGATGATTGCTTTAGTATTTGTTTCCTACCCAAGATGAACAACATAGGCATACCCTAGGTGAACCAGATATTAGACAGACATACTATTCATTACTGCCTCGATATGTGCCCCACAACTAATTTAGAACTCAAGTTTTAACATTAATTTGGACCTGACTTGCGAGTCCAAGAGCTGAACAGGACGATAAAGTAGCAGGTAAGTTTAAGCAATGCATAACATAAGCAGAAACAAAAGAGTGTGACCTCTCTTGTGGACCCGTGTACTCCTCAGGTTCATCTGCTGAGTCGATGATGGTGATGCCGTTGCGGTGGGTGCTGGCGGCAGGGAAGGATATCTGAGGCGGCGAAAGACGGTCAGGAGTCGTGATGTCTGTTTTGGTGGATGCTTCTGTCGATGGAGCAGCTCAGGTCAGGTGGACGACGTCGCGGCAGGAGCAGGACAAACCACACAAAGTTCCCTTCGACACGTACCTGTAACTGAAATAATTTTGTAAGGGCTCATTTGGCTTGCATGATTCTTAAAACGCAGGGATAGGAAAAACACCAGAATAGGATAGGAAAATGCACATGGTAAATAGAGCATTTGTAAACACATGAATTCTGTCAACTTGGGTGTTTGGTTTACAGGAATTGGAAGAGCAGAGGATTGCAAAGAAACATGGCCAAAATAAAGTGAAACCATATGAAAGCGTGTACAGTTAGAATGTTATTCTAGCACTAATGCACTTGGTCTTGTTTTCATGCATAGGATTTTGAAAAGTAGGTCCAGGTGGATGTTTTGCTTCATTCCTTTCAACAAAATGCATGAATAATAGAATAGTAGAGTGCCATTGGAAAATTCCCTATTGCTATGTTTTTTCGTTGAACCAAAATAGCCCTAATGGATCGACGTGAATGTATAGTAATAAGTGATGCAACAAGTGTACAACCTCTTTGCCATAGCAGTGTCGACCTCGGCACCATTGGGTTGGTCGCAAAGCGATTGAGGCAGAGGTGGCTGTCGGAGGTGTGGAGGAAGATCTGAGGAATCAGTGAGACGGCGTCCAGGGCTTTGCTCACTGTTGTGATGGATCGTTACGTCATTGGAGCAGCTCCGGTGAGCCGTAAGGCGTCAAGGCTGAAGCAGCACAAGACAGACATCGTCAATCTCAAGTGGGATTCTAATAGCATCTCCAATAGATGATGTAAAATGGATGTAAAATTAACATCACCAAAAACCACCGACTACAACACATGAGGTAAAACTGTTGACTCTGAAATTAGCTGTCGAAACTGAAATTTCTTGTGGAATCTGAATGCTCTGATCGAAACTGAACGCAATGGTAGCAGAGAGGCACTTGACATGTAGTTTAGGGAGGGCCTGCAGTTCATCTTCAACCTGCACCCCTTGAGCCGCCACCACCACCGGCGAACCGCCCCAGCCCCGCCTCGCCGCCCGAAACAACTTCGCCACCGCCGCCCGGCCAGCCCTCTAGGCCCCCGCCCCACCCTGAACCCTATGATAGATAGTGGGTCACCTCTCTGGCGAGGCCCCGTCCCCGCTGCGGGTGGTTCTTCCTTAACTCCGGCGAGCCCCCTCCCCCCAACCCCTGAAAATCGACTGACCCAAAAGTCGATTCAGTCGACTGAAGTGTGGCTTAATCGGAGCAGAGCAGCAGCACGAGTGAGGGGGAGAGCAGCAGCAGCAGCTGGGCAAGCGAGCGATCGAGCGAGAGCCAAAGCAGCAGCAGCAGATCCGGCTGGTATGGACGCCGCCGCCGAAGGGGCCTCGCACTGGGGGAGAGCTGCCGTGGAGATGTCGCCCGCGGCGCCGGCTTCAAGGTAGCCGCTCCATGGGCGTGCGAGATGGAGCACCGTCAGCGCCGGGAGGTCGAGTTAAGGAGAAGGTGCGATGCAATGAGTGTACAACCTCTTTGGTGGCGCCGAGTAGGCCTCGGCTTCGTCCGAGGAGTCGGTGAGGATGCTGCGGTTCCGGTGGAGCAGGTTAAGGCGGCGCTGTGGGGATGGAGCAGACGCGATAGACGAGGCGATCATCGGAGCAGCTCCTTGGAGGTGGAGGACGGGGCGGCTGAACCGGCGGGACTGCGAGATGGACGACGAATCCTCATCCGGGGAGGTGGATGAGGGACGTCGAGCTGTTGCGGTGGACGATGTCGTCGGGGAAGAGGCTCCGGCTGGGCAGCGGTGATGTGGCGGGCGGAGGAGGGTGGGGTTTCGTGGCTGGAGCGGAGAGGTTATGGCGGCCTGGGATTTGAATGGCGAAAAGGGGCGATGGGAGGGTGAAGCATGACTTAGGGACGCTTGTCCAAAATGTAGGGTGTGTTACAAAAGTACCCCCACCGATTTGAACTAGCGGCCCTTCGGCTCGAGGGTTAGAAGGGGATTTCATGTGTCGGGATTTGGCAGTGGAGGGAGTTTTCGCGCGTTGTAATTTCGGGATAGCAAGCGCGGGTTGTGAAGGCGCCAGTTTTGGGAGCACGATATCTGAATTTTCGGGATATAACAAGACGCGGGTTGAATTTTAGGGACAAGCCTAACGTGTAGTAATATTGTACTTGTACGTACCAAATCAATTCGCACTTCCCTCAACCAAAAATAAAACAAAAAAATAAAACTATTCACACCACACAAAGAGAGAGTCTTGCCCCGTTTTACTATACAAATGCTATTCAAAGCTACTCCCTCCTTCCATCTATATAGGGCCTAATGCATTTTTATGCTAACTTTGACCAAATATTAGAGCAATCATATATGACATGCAACTTACACAAAGCACACCATTAACTTCGTTTGTGAAAGGTTCTTTCAATGATATAATTTTCACATTGTGCATGTCATGTACTATTAATCTTCTCAATAGTCAAAGGCGGTCTTAAAAATCTCATTCGCCCTATATAGATGGAAGGAGGAGTATGAATCCATGTTATGTCCGATTAAATTTTTTAAACTTGCTGTATAATGCATGTAACCTACTCATACCAACATTTTAGTGCATTCCAAATGTCTATACTACCGCTGCAATTCGAACTAAATTTGAATTTGTTTCTCTATTTCAATAAGAATCTACAATCATGATTGTTGCCAACTTCAACCATCATTAGTGTATTACCTTAATAACACACCACATGATTACTATAGAGATAGATATGAACTATGTGTACTACATGAACTCAATTCTATTTTTGAATACACTTGATGTTGATTCCAAATAATAGTACATTTGATGTACTAACTATATATTCATAATCTAAACCATGTTCCATACATTACACCGTGTTTATCACACAAAGTATAGTGCCCCGCCCCCTACATTATGACAAGTATTTAGACCTGAGTTGCAAAAGCCACACATTAGCCCAAATTATAATCAATGTTCT
This sequence comes from Aegilops longissima, assembly GCA_021605205.1. NCBI lineage: Eukaryota > Viridiplantae > Streptophyta > Magnoliopsida > Poales > Poaceae > Aegilops > Aegilops longissima. The sequence goes on along the minus strand of CM038676.1, from coordinate 645,528,209 downwards.
ACATTATGATATCTTCTTTCAAGTATCCGTATCCACTTTTTTATAATGAATTATGATCTTTGATCGTCTTTTACACCTTCACGATCCTCTTCTATTTGTAGCTAGCTAGCGCTAACTTTCTATCGTGCATGCACACGCCCGCCCCCCTCACACACCCTTAGCGTCCCCTCCATCGCGCACGTTCATTATTTCTCTTTAGGTCGTCCACCAGCGGTGTGTGTAGGCCCCCGGCTCCTTCTTTCTGGCACACACCGGTCGATATACCTCTCTAGCCAAGTGTGCCTACAACAAACACATATATACTTCCCCTCTTCTCTTCTCACCGTCCATGCCCCCATATGTCCAATACGATTCCACGCAGGTGCACACTCCCGCCCCTCTTTTCATTAATCACATGCTCGCACACTCCTCCCCCTCGACATGGTAGGCCTCTCGCACCACCTCCTAGCCACACCCTCTCCCCCTGTCTGCCTCTCCGGACCTTATTTGCTTCTAACACATGTAGGCGTGTATATGAACTGATCTCCCTACATATAGCCAGGTCGACTATAATTCGTTTTCACCAAGCACCGATACACTTACCTTGCTAGTTATGTCTCTCCTTTTCTCGGACACACGACGGTTGATCTTCCTATGTAGTTACGCATGCTTACCACAACCATATCTTCTCCCCTCATCATCCTTGAATACCTCCCGACCCGTCTCTCACACGCATACGTGCATAGATGCAGACAGACATCCCCGCCCTCTCTTGTTGATATTGCACTCATACCCTCCGTTTGTCTAGCAGGCCTCTCCCACCATTTGTGAGACGCCACTCCACCACCAACCCTCCGACGCTCTACCTTTGTCTTTTTCCCAACCTTATTCCTCTGCTACACATATCCATGGATGTCGATCGATCTCCCTCAATACATAGCTAGGTCTCTCTCCTTCCCCACATATACTAGTCGACGGTCTCTACCCCCCCACACACACACACGATAGTCGAATGTTGTAGGTAGGTATCCATGCCACGGAGAAGAACTGCACCTCTGCCCTCTCAAATTCTAGTAGGCCAGCCACCCTGTATCTTTGACGTGGGCAAACACAAATTCGATGACACTCTTTATCGATTGCGCAGCCACACACTTCATCCCTGTTTTCAATTCTATCGATATCTCACGTCCATGACTCCGTTTCACACACATTGCATATGTTACGTTTTCTGATCGAGATATCATCAACACATTGCCTCTGTTTCGCACAAACCATCTCTCTCACACCCACCCACGTACGTACCTGCACCTAAAGAAGAAGTGCAGGCAGGATGCACGTACTCACGTCTTGTTCCCGGCCACACCCGCGCGGGTACACGATGGAGTTCGCTTCTGTACGAAAAGGCAGCCCACGTGATAATTTGACGCGTGTAGCGGTTGTTTACTCGAAGGAGGGTTGGGTACCACGCCTAGAATATAAAATGATTGTCGTGGGGAAAATGGAAAAATGGGTTTGTCTCTCGTCACACCATCTCACACAAGGCCGCCGTGGCCTCTCTCTCTCAGCGTTGGTCAGTGATCCGGTTGCATCCCGTCCGCCGGCGGAAAGGGAGGATGTGCATCGTCTCTCCGTTCGACGCGTTGAGGCAGCTCGTCCCGATCTGCGGTACCCGCCGTTCTCTCTGACCAAGCTCCGGCGCGGTAGGGCCTTCGCCACTTGCTCGCTGCCGCAGTATGGGCAGATCCCGGCCGCCGGCGCCCTCCTAGTAACATCCCGACGACCCTCAGGTACAGCTTCCTCCGGCCTTGCTCCACTGCCCATCTTCCCACGTTGCTGCATGTGGATCTTCTTTAGTTGTTTGCTTAAATCGTATCTCGGCCGGCGTACTTTCCATCTTGCAATCTCGTCCTCAAACCATTTTTGATAAACCACCATGTGCTATCTTTCCCTTTTTACATGGAACATGCTTCTTTTTTGTCGGCGTATGTGTCTTCAACTCGTGTTATTGGGCAGTAATTGTTTCCTTTCGACCTCATTTTGCAAATAGGGCTATCCATTTTCACCTCATTGCTATTGCGACCTTTTGGTGAATTGCACAAATCACTTTTCTGAAGAGTGTTTTGTGCAGTTCCGCCAAACTGTCACACGGGCAACGTTTTTACATTTCTATGGGATTGCGGAAAGGGAGATTGGTTTTGCTATCCTCCTCATCCAACTCCGTGCCTAATCTTCTCCAATAAGAAGTTAGTACTAAAGAGAGATCGTAGAGGTGATCGGCTTCTATTTATGTGTGTTATGTTTCGTCATCTAGTTCCACTATTATTGTAATCACACTGACTGGATATCTTTGCAAACAGGGATGGTCCGCCCGATTTTAGTGGAGCTGCACAAAATGATCGGATTGTGGTGTCCTTCATACACCTCTTTTTGGCTACTGAGCTGGGTGAAACTAGCTGCCAAGCAATGAACACTGTGCCAAGGAAATGGAGCCATGCCTCTGAACAACATCGATCAATTATATTTTTTCTTTATTTGTACACCTTCTCACAACTTTGTCTTCAGTTGTGATGTGAATATTGGCGCTGATCTGCGAACCATTGAGATGCATTAGCCATGGTAGTTTCATTTGTATTTGATGGAATGTTGTAACAAGATAATCTCGAGGCAAGACAGATGAATCCTAAGTTGAAACCTTTTTTTTACTGCGGGAACCAGAGTTGAAACCTTCATAGCATCACAGTACAATTTCTTCAAAATTATGCGTACATATAAACAAATCCTGAAGGATTGATAGCAATGCAAGAAACAATTCAACTTCGTTTCACCGACATGTTGGACATCCTTCATCCGGCTCCACCTGCCATGCAGCAATATTGAGTGCACAGCACAACTTCAAGGAAAGATTCACCCCGGTCGTTGCGCCGCAGTAGTAATGACTAGTGAGCAGTGAAATCACAGAGCCCCACCTTCGCCACAGTAAGTTGCTCGGACGAAGCAACCATCATTTCTCTGTTCCTTGAATCCGAAGGTACTCCCATATTCCCGCAGTAATAAGTTGCTCGGGCGAATCAACCATCACTATATCCGCTCACGTGTGATGACCACATGAGCTATCCATTCAGATTGTATGTTAAGAAAATAAAGGTCGATAACTAATGCGGCAAACTTTCAAAAAAAAACTAATGCGGCACCTCGGGGCAACGCGGCAAGATCGCATTTTGCGAGAAATTACACACCATGTTTCGTTGACATGTGGTCCCGTTCAACATATCGGTGAGGCGGCGGCGGGTAGTAGGAGTATTTCGAACCGACGCGTAGGCGGGCGCCCTTCGTGAACCGTGGCAAACTGGCAACCGTCCGCTGACTCTTCGCCTTTCCCTCTCGATTTGGAACTGCTGTCGCACGCTCTTCCTCTCCCTCCTCCATTTTCCTTCAGCCCTTCACCCTTTCTTCTGTCATTGTTTGATCGTCTTATCCATGGAGGGAATAGGACGGAAACGACCCCGTTATTCTTGCCCCGATCTGAAAGATGACGTGGTGGAGGAACTCATTGGTCGGTGCGACGTCATCACCTCGGCTAGCATGGCAGGTTCGTTCAAGCCCATTCTTGACTCAACTAATAACATCATTACAAGGAACCCAAGAGTCAAGGAGCGGTTTGATCTCCCCTATCTTCTTTGCCGTGACCCTGATGACTGGCGCCGTCATGACGGAGGCCTCGCCCTGTGCAAGTTGATGCCGCTTGATAATAATACGTATGATGCTAAGGTGCCATCGCTTGAGGGCAAGGCTTGGGCAGGCGCAAATGGAGATTGGGTTGTTTACATTGGGTCCAACTGCGAGTGGGAACTTATGAATGTGTACACTCGTGACCGGGTTCCACTTCCAAAAATCTCAGCAGACTGCCCAGAGGTTGAGCACACCGGTATTGTACGCACGTTCAAATACAATCATGGTGACTGTCTTCTACGGAAGATAGCAATTTCTCGAGTAGCAACTGTGTCTATACCTCGGACATTAGCGTGGTTCCCTACCCTGGTACTGATATAGTAGGTCGCTTCTGCCTGGATGATCAGTCCTGCGTTGGTCTCGAGATCGACAATAGATGCCCCGTCCCAGAGAATCACTTGTGGTTCAAAGCAAGCATTTCCAACGCCGAGGAATGGTTGAGTTGAAGTTCATTTCATTGCTTGTTATTTGTTGTGTGGTGAAAACTTTAGTATTTATAATGTATCCTCGTTGTCGATGTGGGTTGATGACCTGTTGTATGTAATAAAATGATATGCCTGTGATAAACTTACTAAATTTATGAATGGCTTTGAGTTGCTACGTGAGTGAGTGGTGCGACGAGGCAAAAAATATTTTCTGAATACATAATTGTACGTGCATTGCAACAGGTTATCAGATGAGGCCAATCAACAATAGTAGTACACTATTTGTACTAGCTTCACATGCTTCGCGCGTCGTGCGGGTGTTTTTACTGTAGCCATATTGTACGTAACCAGCACCTCGAATCCTCGATACTAGTACTATATAGTAAGTAGTAGGAGTAGTAGGGTGGCATGGGCCAGAACAAGCATTCACATCCAGGAGTACGGCACACGCCACCAGCACGGCTTCCATCTGACACCATATTTCTTGGAGTCCGTGCTAGAGCAATCTCTTCAACCTCCTCGTTTCTCTAACTCAGCCATCACGCGGCGGGCGAGGTGGGGGTTTGCCGATAGTCGGTTTCCTCAACTTCGGTCCCACTTGTAAGGCCAACTCCAACGCTCTATCAATATATGGATGTACTCTTCTTCCCAATACAAAAACTTGCATCCATTCTACTCCCTCCGTTGCACGATACATGCATTCTACCACCTCCGTCCTAGTTTATAGGTCCCCTTTGTAGTTTGTGTCAAATTTTGACTAAAGATTTAACTAACAAAATGTTAATGCATGTCAAGAAAAATTATCTCATTGGATTCGTATTTGAACATAGTTTTCAAAAATATAGTGTTTGGTGACATGCGTAAACATTTTGTTAGTTTAATCTATGGTCAAAATTTGGCACGAAATATAATGGGGACCAATAAACCCGGACGGAGGTAGTATTTGTCAAAATATATATGTATCTAGACATGTTTTAGTATATAGGCACATCCATCTTTGGATAAATGGAAGTCAAGTATTTTGGAACGGAAGGAGTACACAATAAAATATTTAAGTTAGCACAACTAGTTAGTCCGAGAGCACAACCGAAGATTTGGTCGGGTTCTTCCTCCTTTTGCCGACATGTGGGACATCCAGCATCCAGGTCATGTCATGAAAGAAAATAGAGTGGTACTAGTAGTTGATAAGTTGAAGCCACGAGATGTGCATCTTGGGTTAAACTGTAAATAGAATCTTACTACTCTTGAGTAACTCCAAAAGCGGCCACCGAAGATCTTTATTGGATTTGTTTTTCATCGCCAACACGTCGAGGTGAAAGATGTGCAGGTTCAGTGGGTCCTCTTGCGTTTTCACTGACATGTGGGGCCACATGTGAGCAAACATACGATGGGCTCCGCGCGTCCGCTGGCTGGCTGAGAAGAGAGATAGAGGAGGGTTGAGCACGGACTGGAGGAAATTTGTTCTACGTAACCAGCACCTTGATATTCGCGTGTGGTTGTTTCTAGAATAAAAAAGGAGGTACCCCTACTTATGTTACTCCCACTACGCCTAGCCTAAGGTTAGTAGGTGACCTTGCGCTTGGCTCTTCGCCTCTTCCGGAAGTCGATGGTTCTACAGTAGTGCTTCTGGCAATCTGACACCAAATGAACTGCTGCACGTCCACCGCTTGTAAGCAAAAGTTTCTCCTCGTGCTGCGAGCCACACAAGCCGCGTTGGCGAGGAGAAGGCGTAATCAAGCTTCTCATCGTTCTGCGAGTTGACGGGACACATCAAAGTTATTTACTAGTAGTACGTACTCTCTCCAAAAAGGGCTTACCATGTCATTGCTACCATCCGTGCTCCGTCGTTGAGTCGTGCACTATTCACGTGCCATCGAGGAGAAAAAATATTGCGTGAGGTGCCATCGAAGTGCACGACTCACTTACTGAAAAAGGTTTTCCCCGCTTCCCCATACGACTCACTTACTTACTGCTTATCGATTATCTCCATTTTCTTGCATGACCGTGCACCATGATGCTAGATGTCTCGCGTGTTGGGAAAAGGATGAACAAAGCTCACGTAAAAGAAAAGAGTAGAAGAGCACATATTCCCGACGACCGAGGAGGAGCAAGGAACCTTGCGCGTTTTGCCCTGTTTTTTGCCGCCTGCCCACCTATAAACAACTAAAAGAACATGAACTTTTCGCTAACCACTAGAAACGGTACATCAGGATGCTAACTTGAAGATGTTTTATACTCCCTCCGTTCCCAAATATAAGTCTTTTTTAGATATTTCAATAAGGGACTACATACGAAACAAAATGAGTGAATCTACACTCTAAAATATGTCTGCATACATCCGTATGTTGTAGTCTATTTGAAATGGCTAGAAAGACTTATATTTAAAACGGAGGAGTAGTTTATATTGAATTATTGATAACCACGCAACAAGCGGCGCATGTACACAAGCCAACGCACTAACTCCATCCGATCCAACTCATGCACATACGCCAAGACAGCATGGAGCACACAACGCCGCGTACACAAGGCGTGCATGCACACACGCCGCCGCAGAATGCACGTGAATAACACATGCATGCGCACACACTCGGCTGCATGGAGGCGTGCGCCATCCGCGGCGACGTCCGGTTCTTCGTGCTACGGCGAAGCTCGCACGCAACGGCGCATACGCATCTCTTGCAGCACCTCTTTGCCGTCGTTGCTCAACTACTAGTCGGAGACGAAGACGACCGCAGCCTCAGCCTTAGAGCTAGCACCGATGGAAAAACACGCACGCTGCACGCACACGAGCACATACGGAGTGCCCACGGCGTGGTGGTGGTGCGTCCCCAGTCGCCTCTACTCCTTCTGCGCACGTTGTCTATCAAGGCGGCTGCATGCTAATGATGATGTGGGTGAGATCTTCTAGGACTCAGATGATGACGAGGAAAATTATGAGACACAAGGTGACGTACACCGTCAAGGTCCACGGTCAAGGGGGTGCTAGTAAGTGCTTAGATGTGCTTAGAGCAAGTACAATAGAGCTGAGTCAGCAGGCTATAAGGAATAAACTATAGTATATTTCTGCTTAGTTGGAGGTAAGAGAAGAGGAGAGAGAAGGTAAGCGGGCTCTTCGTGAAGAGCCAGCTCTAGCACGTGCTCCTAGGCACTTTGTGAGAATGAAAGGTGGGCCACAGAACAAAAAAGTAGTAGTACACTCTTTTGATCTACTATTGTACATGTTGACTATAAGATGGGCTGTAGATGACATGGCACTGGCTTATAGCCAGCAGGTGGCTATACTATTAATGCTCTTTAGATGAGGTGCTAAGTGCATTAAATGGCTTAGTAACTCAAGTCTTCAATGCATAGGTGCTTAGTTTATTGGTGCCACATCATATTTTATGCCTACGTGGCAGGCTTAGCAGCTATACATGGTGGAGCACTGGGAGAGGCCAAGGTTGGTCATAGTGGGGAGTAACTTGTTCTGTAACATATTACTATGTTACTCTAAACATCTCTATAAACCGGAAAGGAGGGAGTAGTAACATAGACTAGTGTCATACGCAGAGTATGGGAGCACATGATATTTCCCCGTCCGGACCGATCCCAAGTTGGCTTCTCACCTTCTTGGCCCAACAAACCCCCCCCCCCCTCCCGCGCGCGCTTCCCGCCCGGCGCCAGCTCAGCCCGCCGCTCCACATTGATGGCAAGTCAGGGCGACGCGACCTCTCGCTTCTTCCGCCGTTGAAGCGGCGCACCGACCGAGGGCACCGCCCGCTGCACGCCCGGCATTTCAGACTACACAGTGGATAGTAACTTTTAGAGCAAGTACTACAATTAGATGACATAAGCAGGCTATAAGGATTTAAATATAGTATTTGTGCTTAGTTCAAGGAGAGAGAAGAGGAGAGAGAACAGAAGCGGATTGTAAACGTGTAGTCGGTTGTACTCCAACATACTTTGTGAGACAAAAGGTGGGGCCATTATTAATGATATTGTATTTATACTAAAGGGACTAACGGACGCCTTAATTACTCTGTTTTTTTAGACAAACCTTGGTGGGGCTATTATTGACTTTTTTTAGCTATTATTGACTTGGACGTGGGGTTTGGGGGCCAAAGGCCTACTATTATACTCGCACGACCGACCTGACATGCTCTACCCTAGCCACCGCTGTATCATATGGTTTCGCACCGTTCCAGATCTTAGCGCCGCCACGCAATTCTTCTCCAGCTCTCCTTCCGGCGTTCACCGCGAAAAGGGACAGCAGTCCTCCGAACTCCGCCTTTCGTGATCCTGTACGGAAGAGGGGCGATCAGGTTTTTGGGGAGCACACTCCTGTGACTGCTGCCAGCGACGACTTCCTCAACGACAGCCTTCTTCCCCAACCTCGGTAACCTCTTCATCAACGACATGAGTGACAACATCAACCACATCGGTGCTGCTCCCGCTGTACAGTATGTGATTCTGTCCTCCTGGTTTAGTCCGCATCATTATTTTGATGTTTGCAATTGTCGTCATGATCTATTTACTGCTGTTTCGGATTAAATCTCATACTAAATTGCTCATATATTCAACAATCCAATCCAAAAACCTGATCACAGGCAATTTACTTCGAGTGGTTTTGCTGCGCTTTTGAAGCCGCTTACTTTTAAGGGGGTGCAATATAAAAGGTGGCGCACAAGAGCAGTATATTGGTTTCAGATCATGTATTGCTATGACGCCACTTAGGGTAAGCTTTGAGGCGATCTTAATCCTACACAGCAGGAAGCTTTTGAACATGGATACCCTCTTCAAAGCCGCCTGCTGAGTGTTCTTGACGATTCCTTGTGGATTCATATATGTCGTTTGACAGCGGCAAAGACATGTGGGCTGTGCTTCGAGGCCACGTTTGGGCCCTCGGTAGCAACGAGTTATGCGTCATGGAGCAATTCTGTGACTACAAGATGACTGATGAGCGCTCTGTTGTTCAGCGGACTCATGAGATCTGATCACTCTCTAAGGAACTTGAGTACTTTAAGTGTGTGTTGCGGACAAATTTGTTGTTGGGACCATCATTGCCAAGCTTCCACCTTCGTGGAGCGATTTTGCTACTTCTCTGAAAAACGAGAGACATGAGTTTTCTGTTTTGGATCTCATTAGCACTCTTGATTTTGAGGAGAAGGCGAGAGCAAAAGACACACGTGCTCGGGTCGCTGAGGGAGCTTCTAGTGCCCACATGGTACACGAGAAGAACTTCCAGCCCAACCAGCCCCAAAACAACAAGAACAAATCTCAGGGGAAAGGAAAGTTTGATGCAAAGAATAAGCCATCACATTCCACCAAATTCAAGAAGAATTCTCATAACGGGAAGGGATACAAACCTCAATTTTGGTAGCACCGCACAAAATTTATATGGCTGCATCTACCTGCTGTCAGCTAACCTCATGGTGCTCCAGGTATTCCTACATTCGTAACTAGGTACAATGACCACCGCAAGATGAAATTAGCTTATTAAATACGTTGACTTGCTGAATGTAGTGCGGAACGATCCTGTCATGTGTGGAGGAGCAAACAAGCAGTGCAGCCGAAGGTGGAAATCAACCAAGGACTTATGAAATTATATGTAATCTTCCTCAGGCAGGTCAGTATCCCCTTCGTCCAGATGATCGTGTTTTGTCATGCCGAGCTATTTCTACTTTTTTGCAACACTGTTTAAGTATAGCTACTATTTTCCTATCTTTTCAGATTCAGGACAATGAATATGATATCAGGGGAACTGCACAATATGGACCCATGTTGAGTCATCTCTATTGCCTCATGTGTTTGCTGCAAATGTGTCAGCATCAATTGCAAGATGAGGCAGCTAGCTAGCTGTGGAGTTGCCAACATGCTCAAAGTGCTCGCAACATTGAGTAGAAACAAGCATGCCCAGGAAATTAATGCGTGCGCAGGGAGGCCGTTTGCTCAGAGAAGCATCGACCGATTTTCTTTATTTCCACGCCTTCTCACAGCTTTGTATATTGGTTATAGTATGGTGAATCATTGAGATGCATAGACATGCTGAACTTTTGTTCTTCTAAATGTTAGTTTAATGTGAGTGTCTGCATCCAGTACCGCATCCTCTAATTTGGTGGATGCACACAGAGAAAATAAATCTCCTTAATTTACTCCATAACCACCCTATTAAATAGGCCTAGTAACAAACCATGCGCATGCAGTGGCCGGCGGGAACATGCATCCTGCATGCATGGCCAGTCAGCCATGCCCATGCGCCAGCTCCAATGCAGCAACGCAAAAGAAGAGAGCGGTTCTTGGGAAAAAGCGAGTAGTTAGTGCAGCAGGCCTTATAAACACGAACAGCTCGCTCTCCCGCTTCCGTTTCACCACCCAATTCCCCCCGCTCCCCAATCTTCCTCACTCGTCCAGAAAACCCCGCTCACCTTCTTCCTCACTCGTACAGAAAACACCTGCTCATCTTCTTCCACTCCTACAGAAATCCCCAGCCCTCCTTCTTCCCCACTCGCACTGCCACTAGGCTCGTCTCTGGCTACTCTGCTCAAACCCGTGAGCTCGGCGCGACGCCCACAAGGAAAATGGAGTCGGCTGGCCCCAGCCAAGAAGATGAGGCTCCCTTGCCAGGCAACGCCGGATTGTAGATCCCTTGCACCAGTAGCGGGAGAGAAGCGGCGAGCCCCCCCGATCGAGGAACGGTAGAATCTCCGGTGGACCGCATCAGCGATCTCCCGGGCGTCATCCTTGAGGAGATCATCTCGCTTCTCCCCACCAAGGATTGCTGCCGCACACAAGTCCTCTCAACTCGGTGGCGCCCTCTATGGCGCACCGCGCCCCTCAATCTCGACTGTCGTCAGATATCTGTCCTTCCTGAATTTGATCTCATTAGAGCCATCGTCTCTTCTCACCAGCAGGGCCCCGTTCAATGCCTCTGCATCCCGACAAGCTACCTGCTATCCATACCCGGCAAGGTGGACGCTTGGCTGACATCCCCTGAATTCATAAAACTCCAGCAGTTTGAGTTCTACCATTACCACGAAAGTTTCATACCACGAACATACCAAAAATTCGTGCCCACACCACCGTTGTCCATCTCGCGGTTTTCCTCCTCTCTCCACACCGCCACCTTCGCCCGATGCCATCTACCAGACAATCTGGTACAAATGCTTCGACTCCCACTGCTAAAAAAACTTTCGCTTGTGGTGGTTTATCTATCGGAGGCCTCACTGCACAGCATCATCCACACTAGTTGCCCTGCCCTGGAGCGCTTGTTGATTGTTTTGGGAATAGAAATCGGTATCAGTTGTCTCCAAATAAAGTCGCCTCGCCTTAAAAGCATTGGAATTTGTTTTAAAGGACAACAGCTCATCATCGAAGATGCCCCTTCACTTGAAAGACTGCTCCTTCATAGTTGTTATACACCTTCAGAAATAATTGTCGTCTCTGCGCCCAAACTGGAGACCTTGGGTGTAATTCGTGACCCGTTTAATAATCACAAGGAGTAGGTGTTTGCTCCTCACGTTTTCAGGTACCGTATATTATCATCTACACATTTTTCATCATATCCTGCATTTTTCATTTGTGCGCATAAGTTTTATATCATCTTGGAGTACACTTTGGGTACTAATACTATGTTATATGCTCAATGAAGAGTTCGTCCATTGATAGCCTATCAATGCTGCTGGATTCTGTCAAGATCATATATATCAGAATGTATAGTTTTGATCTGGACATAATTATTGGCTTGCTGTGATGCTTTCGATCTCTGGAGAATTTATACATAGAGGTGATGATTTCATGCACATTGAAAGCCCGTATATATTGTACTAGAATTAACTGTTCAGCTGTCGTTCTTTTGACATACTCTTTTTTCAGACCTTAACTGTTTTCAATCTTCATGTCTACTTCGGGAGAACCACATGGAGAAAAACATATAACCAATCGTTGGCGTAATAAGCACAAGGATTTTCTCAGTTCTCATGACATTCGTTTGAGGACAATAACGATGGGACGATATGCATCCAACCAGGCAAACAGAAGCTTTGTCACATTCTTCATGTTGAACGCGATGTTACTATTGTCCATGAGGCTTAATTTTTACAGCAAGAGATTTCTCACGGACAAACATGTTGAACAGCAAAAAAAGAAGTTTCATGTGGACAAATGGGCTTCTAAACGTGCTCGGCTTATATTTACAATAAGTTGTAGACATCCTGAAATAATTTTTTTTTGCACATGATGTTGATTTTATGGATCAGACCGATCCATTTGTTTGTGACTGCAAAAAAGAGTGGTTGGGTTAGATGTTACTATCATGTTCAATTTGGGTTTTTTCTAAAAATTTGATGAACAATTAATCCTTGGGCTTTTTATACCATTTGTATGCTTGACTTGCATGTTGTTGCCCTCGTACTCCCCTCCACCTGCCACTACACTGCCGCATCTTCCATGGCTGCTGTTCGTTCCCGTCCGAGTCCTTGCCGTCGTTCTCCGCCTTGGTTAGCTCCCTGTGCCCGCCGCCGTCTCGCGTTGTCAACATGATCAAAAACCAAGAGGAATCAGGAGATATTTGTCGTGGAGAGGCGACGAGAGGACCCACCAAGGTCATTGCATTTAGCAAGTAGGTGCCTCATTATTACAAGCCAAAAGAATACTTCCTCCTAATTGTTTGACAACTAGGTTCCACGCCATTGTCAATGTAGTCAATAAACGAGAAAATTACACAACGAGCGGATAACACCAGGGACCCAGCAGCTTGCCCAGTTGTTTTTCAGTTTCAGAGACGGAGCTCAACTGCGCATTGTGCGGGGGCTGTGGCCCGTCTAGGCCACGCTTACGCTTTTATTAAGCACATGACGAGCCCAGTTGATATATTTTTTCTTTCTGAAATTGCCTAGCCCAGTTCTTTTTTTTTTGGAGAATACCAAAACCGAGGCCTACTTGCTTTTCTCAGCCCTACTGGGCTGCAAATCTTTCAAGACGAGGAGGGATGTAAGTAGTAAGAAATGGGCTTTCCCAGAAAATGGACTATAAATTGTAAGAAATGGGCTGTAAATTTTTAAACCAAAGCCAACCGGCAATTGCATTAAAATATCATTTTTTCAGGATTTCTCTACTCTGTACTCTTATAATAACCAAAGCCAACTAGCAATTACATTAAAATATCATCTTTTCTCCCACAAGATAAACTACTCATACAAATGCATCTTCATGTTCCGTGCAATGAACGGGCATCTTGCTAGTTAAGATTCTAAATTTCATTCAATTTTTTTTGCGGAGAATTGTTTTTTGAATTTTATTTTGATATAATTTTTTTGAAAACTATTTTTAACATGACTCGAAATTTTGTGATTAAAAGAGTTCGGACCCCACCGAAATATACAAAATTTCGTTGAATTTTTTAGCAGTGCCCAGAATATATGGTCTGTAATGCTAATAAAAAGAATATGGGCTTCAAATATCCTTAAGAATTAGCAAATGGGCTGTAAATTATTGTAAATAATGGCTAATGGGTTGTATGCTATTTTCCACAGATTTGGAGGCTGACTTTTGGGCCTACTAGGTTGACGATCACGCTGTCCTAAAAAAATTTGACGCGTACGCAAGGCTTTGTCAACTTAGTCAACACACAGCAGTGACTGTTGGATGTCCATCCAATGGCCGCCGTGCTTCTTCAATCTCTGATCTTCCTGCTCCAGCCGCCCAAACCACCGCCGGTGGGACTGCCTGCTCCCTCCTCCGTGGGCTGGCTGTTACGCGCCGCCAGCCATCCTCTAACCACCCACATCCTGTTATTTTCCGCGTCGGCCTCACCCCGCAGCCGACCGGTCGGCGCTTCGTTCTCCCCTCGGCGTGGGCATCCGCTGCGGTGGCTTCGCCCGGCTCGGGTGGTTCTCTTCCTGGGCCTCGCCCTCGTCCACCCCGTTTGTGCTCTCGGCGCGGCGAGGTCAACATGGTCAACAAACAATAGCCATCGGAAAAGGCTGCAGTAGGGGCCCACACAGGAAAATGCCTTCTTATTACACGCAAAATAATGATTCCTCCACCTGATAGCTGGGATCCATCGGAAGGGTCTCTGTATTTCGCGAAAAAAACGTTCCCCCTGCTGCCAGCTCAGACCCACCGGAAATGCCTCCTTATTACGCACAAAAAAATGAATACTCCCCCTGCCAACTGGGACTCACCTTGGTGAGAGGCTGATTTGTGGGCCTACTAAGTTTACGGGGACGGAGGGCTTTGTCAACTTAGTCAATATGAATGACTCTAGCTCTAGTGACCGTACAATGTCCATCCAACGGCAGTAGTGCTTCTTCAATCTCTGGTCTTCGTGCTCCAGCCGCCCAAAGCAGCGCCGGTCGTGCCGCGTGCTCCTGCCTCCCGTGGCCGGCTGTGATGCCGCGGAGGCCTCACCGCCCCCTACTACTCCCACCACTGGCCAGGCCATCCCTCTACTCACCCACACCCCATGTTATTCTGCGGCGACGGCAGCCTCACCCTTGTACTCCTCTTGGCGTGGGCATCCTTGTTGCGTCTTCCCGGCTCGCGTCGTCCCTTCCTAGGCCTCGCCGTCTTCCACCGTCGTGGTGCTCTCGTGTGGCGTGGTCAATGTGGTCAACGACCGACTTCCATCGGAAGAAATACTTGTGCATGGAGAGGCTGACAGCTGGGTCCACGGCGGCCGGAAGGAAGTGCCTCCTTATTACGCGTAAAATAATTATTCCTCCACCTGACAGCAGGGACCCACCGGACGGGCCACCAGTATTTCGTGAAAAAAAAACGTTTCCCCCCTGACTGTCGGGACCCACCAGCTACATCTTCGCACGCAAGGAAGTGCGTCCGGGCAAAAAAATCCCAAAACGATTCGCCCCCCTGACTGCTGGGACCCACCAGCTACACTTTCGCAGGCGAGGAAGTGCCTGACAGTCGGGACCCACCTGCTCGAAGCGTACGTAGCGTTGTCATTCTGGTCGCGACGTATGCGTACATACTGGTCGATGTAGAGGCGCGCGATGTCGTAGTAGAGGCGCGCGTGTCATAGTAGAGCGCGCATGTAGCATGTACACGCACGTCGTCTGTGGCGAGGTGCAAGAAAGAAAATATGGCCACGTACGTACATACGGGCAGGGTCTCGAATGCCTACTCACGCATACGTACATGGCTGGGTCGGAACAAAGAAACAACATCATCGTCGTGTTCATGGGGAGCCAACCAGCTGGGTCGGAGCGGAATGCGTGGTCGCGTTCATCGGGAGGGCTTGGGCGGAATGAGCGATGGAAGCGAGGCTGGCGTGCCGCTGTGGAGAAATGGACCTCCTACGTTGGAGCGGGGTCCTGTTGATCGGGAGGGTGCGGTGTACCGCAAAACGGAGAAGCGGACCTCCTACGGTCGAAGCAGGGTCTGTTGATCGGGAGGGTGTGGCGTGCCGCAAAAGCGGAGAAGCGGACCTCCTACGGTCGAAGCGGGGTCTGTTGATCGGGAGGGTGTGGCGTGCCGCCAAAAGCAGACAAAACGGACTTGTGTTAGAGCGCTACGGTCGAAACGGGGGTCCTGTTCATCGGGAGGGGTGTGGCGTACCGCAAAATGGGACTCCGCGGGATACTGTTCATCTCCACCGTCGACCTCCTCCAGCCTCCACGGGCTACCGTCGACCTCCTTCAGCCTCCACGGGCTTCTGTTCATCCAGCCTCCACCGTGCGCTACTCCACCGGCTACTGTTCAACCACCCCTCCACGGGCACCCCTCCATCGTCTACTGTTCATCTAGCCCTCCACACCACGGGACTGTTCAACCACCCCTCACGGCCACCCCTCCACCGTCTCTGTTCATCCAGCCCTCCACACCACGGGTCCTGTTCATCCGGAGGCAACGCCACCGCTCCTTGCTCATCAAACCCCCCCAACGCCACGCTCCTTTGTTCATCAATCGACCGGCTTGATTAGAAGCGATAGCGAAGAATCGCTCCATCGAGTTCGATTAACAGCCATCGATCGATCGCTCGGGTTCGATGTCGTAGCTGCGGTCTGTCGCTTCGGGTTCGATTAGAGCCCAACGCCTCGCTTCGGGTTGATTAGAGCCCAACGCCTCGCTTCGGGTTCGATTAGAGCCAACGCCTACACACACAGCAGCGTCGTCTCGAGAAAGCGTGCATCGCTTCGGCCCCGACCTCCCACCGTAACAAGCAACTCCCGAAATTTTCCTCCCCTCGCTTCTACCACGGTTTTTCCGTCATGGGCAGCCCAAAGAATGTCATGCGATTGCGTCTCCGGCCCGCCCGGGACGAAAAGCCCATTTTCTGTCATGATTTTTGTCATAAAGTAGGAGCCCACCACATCTATGATGATACGGGTTTTGTCACAATTATCGTCATAGAAGTGTCATATGTATGATGAAAAAAAAATTTCGTTCGCCCAAAATGTCACGGATGTGTCTTTTTTTGTAGTGTTGTCATGTGCTTTTATGGTTGGATGCACAAAGTCTTAATCTTGAAAAGCGTCACTTTATATTGCCACTTGTGATATGGACCTTTATTATGCAGTCCATCGCTTTTATTGCTTCCATATCACAAGATCGTATAAAGCTTATTTTCTCCACACTAATAGATCATACATACTTAGAGAGCAATTTTTATTGCATGCAACAATGACGACTTACTTGAAGGATCTTACTCAATCCATAGGTAGGTATGGTGGACACTCATGGCAAAACTGGGTTTAAGGATATTCGGAAGCACAAGTAGTATCTCTACTTGGTGCAAAGAATTTGGCTAGCATGAGGGGGAAAGGCAAGCTCAACATGTTGGACTGTCCATAACAATATACTTTATTTTTCGGATATAAGAAAACATAGCCCATTACGTTGTCTTCCTTGTCCAACATCAACTTTTTAGCATGTCATATTTTATTGAGTGCTCACAATCATAAAAGATGTCCAAGATAGTATATTTATATGTGAGAACCTCTCTTTCTTTATTACTTCCTATTAATTGCAACAATGACCAAAACTATGTATGTCAACTCTCAACAACTTTCATTCATCATACTCTTTATATGTGAAGTCATTACTCTCCATAAGATCAATACGATCTCTTTATTTCTTTTTATTCTTTCTTTTTCTATTATTCCTCAAGATCATAGCAAGGTAATCAAGCCCTTGACTCAAAACTAACCTTTATTATATATAGCTCACGGACTCGATTACATAGAGGAATCATAAAGCAAAACTCCAAACTAGATCACACTAAAAAGTTTATTCTACTAGATCAAGGTATTACCAAAAGGATCGAACTAAGAAAAATGGTAAAGATAGGAGTGTGATGGTGATACGATACCGGGGCACCTCCCCCAAGCTTGGCAGTTCCCAAGGGGAGTGCCCATACCCAATACTTAGTTCTCCTTTGTTGGTGAAGAAGATGGTGGTGATGATGGAGTGTCGCACATCGAGCGTAGGAGATCCTCCAATTTGCGGATAATGCCTGAGGGGGTTCCGGACTAGGGGGTGTCCGGATAGCCGAACTATCATCATCGGCCGGACTCCAAGACTATGAAGATACAAGATTGAAGACTTCGTCCCGTGTCCGGATGGGACTTTCCTTGGCGTGGAAGGCAAGCTTGGTGATACGGATATGTAGATCTCCTACCTTTGTAACCGACTTTGTGTAACCCTAGCCCTCTCCGGTGTCTATATAAACCGGACGGTCAGTAGTCCATAGGACGAACAACAATCATACCATAGGCTAGCTTCTAGGGTTTAGCCTCTTTGATCTCGTGGTAGATCCACTCTTGTAACACACATCATCAATATTAATCAAGCGGGGCGTGGGGTTTTACCTCCATCAAGAGGCCCGAACACAGGTAAAACATCGTGTCCCTTGTCTCCTGTTACCATCCGCCTAGGCGCACAGTTCGGGACCCCCTACCGAGATTCGTCGGTTTGACACCGACATTGGTGCTTTCATTGAGAGTTCCTCTGTGCCGTCACCATCGGGAAGGATGCCTTTTCCGTCTTTAAAGATAGCGCCGTCGTCAAGGGAGCTTTGGCGCGGCCGACTATCCGGCTAAGCGGTTTTCTCATGACCGCTGTTCGCCACCGCCCGACAATGACCTCTCAAGTCATTAAAAGCGATCTTCCGTCAGCTCGGAATTCGCCGAGCAGCTAGATCGATTGAGCTCTCCTCCGTAAGCGAGCTCTTGGATCGCATCGCCGCATCACAGGAGTTGCTACCGGCTATGATCAGATTGGGCTTAAAACCGATCGAGAGAAATTAACTCTCCTCGGGTTACCCTGCGTTGTCGTGGTAGAGGAACAATCTGGCGACTCTTCTTCTATGTTAAAATCCAACTATGTCGGATTCGGATCCCTCCATGCCGGATTCCCGGAGGGGCGGGCGCTAATCAAATATTGAACCTAAAGTCAGGCATCGGACCAGATTTGTTGGAAAGCGCTCAGCAAACCAAGCTTCGAATCCGAAAGCTTCTTGGCCTTTGAGCCTCGGACCGGGCGGGGTTCGAACTTAATTCCACCGCCCACCCAAACATAGCGATCTATCTCAAATCGGCAAGAGCCCGATGAAACGATACATCATTCTGGGCGATTCCTCCTGGTTATGAACAAGATAAAGGACTGCCGTGAAGAAAGCGCGATTTCAATCTTCTGCAACAATTGCACGGACAAGGGAATCATAAACGCCATCAGTCGTCGCGAAGTTTCACGCCTCACCGACCTAGCGACCATCATACAAAAATACTACGCGATGGAGAGTGCAGAAAACCAAACTAGGTTTTGGGACAATCCGACCACGAATACAAACCCAGTCCGAAATAAAAGGGTGCTTCATACTCAAGCACAGGTTAAAAACAAAAAGCAAAAACCCCCTAAGTGCGGAACCGTCTTTGGAGGGATGGCTCAACGGACCTGCAAAATCCACAAGATCAGGGCGCCACTCCAACACACGACCTTGGCGTGTTGGATACTACGGCAGTGGCCAAAAGTGGCGTGGCTTTTAGCCCCGGCAACCAACCCAGCGAGTACCGATGCGGTATTAACAGTCTTGAGACTTTCACATCAAATAACATGCGGAAGCGAACAATCCGCAGCCTCGCTTGAAGTCTACCAAGTAGCAACAACAAATCCATGGAGCAACACGGCTATCACCTTCAACGCCAGCGATGAACCTAAATTCGAACAGCTAGAGCACCGGCCGCATTGGTCCTCGGTCCGATAGTGGGCGGTTTCCGTCTTACTAAGGTACTCATGGATGGCGGCAGCGGATTAAACCTCATCTATGAAACCCTTCAAAAATGGAAATTGATTGGAGCCGCATTGGCGAAGCAGCACAACCTTGAGAGGATAATCCCTAGTCGAGAAATCGCGCTGCACAGGAAAAATGTAGCCGGGATAATAACCAGGTAGCGAGCGTGTTAGCACGCATCGGCGCGAAACGAGACGCCGTCCCTCAAACATCTTCACAGAGCGGCTCTTTAAGCCATCCGTATTATGGGAAGAGGAGTCCGAAATAACAATCCGGAGCCATTGCATCACCTAACTCGAGACCATTACGACACAATCGGTGGCTCACCAATGAAATAACACCTTGACTCACGAAATAATGGCAGTAATTGCCCGTGGACAGAACCATTCCTAGCCTACTTAATGCGGCGGGAACTTCCGAAGACCAAAATGAGGCCCGCTGCATAGTTCGGCGATCTAAAGCCTACAAGGTCCATGAGGAGAACTTTATAAGAAAAGCACAACGAGTCCTTCAAAGGTGTATCTCCGAAGAGGAAGGCGAAATCTCTGGCTGAAATTCACGCCGGACTCGGCGGGCACCACGCTGCAGCCCGGCCCTTGTAGGCAAGGCCTTCCGTACAGGATTTTATTGGCCGACAGCCGGGCGGATGCTCGGACTTAGTCCAACGATCGTCGGTTGCCAGCTCTTTGCTAATCGAGCCACATGCCACCCACCGCCCTCAAAACTATACCCATTACCAGTGGTTCGCGATGCAGGGGCTTGACATGGTTGGACCCCTTAAAGGGAACCCACAAGCACAAATACTTATTGGTCATGGTGGACAAATTCACCAAATGGATTGAGGCCAAGCCGGTTAAAGCGGCAGAATCCGGACGGTGATAGACTTCATATCCGGGTAGTACACCGTTTTGGCGTCCCCACAGCATCATCACGATAGCAGCACGAACTTCACGCCCGACGAGGTTAAACTCTGGTGCAAAAACATGGACATCAAGCTCGATTACGCTTCAGTCTATCACCCCCAAACTAACGGTCAAGTCGAGCAAGCAAATGGTCTAATCATGAGCGGCATCAAACCCAAACTAGTGCAGTCCCTCAAGGAATCTAACACGCACTGGGTAGAGGAGCTCGACTCTGTACTCTGGGGGCTGCGGACCACGCCAAACCGAACTACTGGATTCACACCATTTTTCATGGTATACGGCGCAGAGGCAGTTCTGCCCTCGATATAATTCATGACTCACCTCGTAGCGCATGTACGAAGAAAGAGAAGCCGAGTTGGATCGGCAGGACAGTTTGGGCGCCTTAGAGGAGGCGGGGCGTGGCAAAGGCTCGTTCGCATTTTATCGCCAGCGAGCTCGAAGATATCAAAGCAGAGAAGCACGGGCCAAAACTTACAATGTTGGCGAACTTGTTCTCGCTGCGGACAAGAAAAGGACAAACTTAAGCCCAAGTGGGAAGGTCCCTTCATCATCGACCAAGTCGACCGGCGGACATACCGTCTCATCTTGCATCGACAACCGACTCGAGCCGAACCCATGGAGCGCAGCCCGTCTCCGAAGATTCTCGCCTAACGCCGGACTCGAGTTCGTCTCACTCCCCATCCACCTTTTATATTTTTTTACTGTCTCTTGTCCCCTCCTTCTTCCCACTTTTTTCAATACCTTTTATAGGCTGATTTGCGCTTTGTTCGCACACACTTGATGTGCTCCCGGCACTCATTATACCCGGGGCTTCTTTAATGAAGCTTATTCATACGGGCTTCATGCCCAATACATGTGTCATACTTCCGCATGTACCTTTTATTCACCATTGTATGCATCGATATGACTTAACTTTTGGCCAAGCTGGGTTGCTGGCTCTGTGCTTACCCCTCGTTCGGATTGTTCGGCTAGGAGGTAAAGGGAGCACCTCTGCGATTACTCTTGCCGGGTCAGCGGATGTGTACCTCGACCGGGTGAAGCCGAAAGCTAGCATTCTTAAGAGAATATTGATCGGTGACTTGAAAGATGATTTATTACTTACTTATTTATCTGCCCCGGATGCTTTTTTCGCTATTTTCGATCCGGCATTGCACTTTAGGGCATGCCTCCTGAAAAGGAACCCTTAACGGAACTATTCTCCTGGAAGATGTTTCTTACTAACCATGTAATATAACATAACTAGTTGGGCACTTATCCGATAAAGCAATTATGACCACGACGCCTTGTCTCCATGCATGCCCGGTTCTTTTATAACCGTAAGGGTATTCGGACACACTCCGGACTGTTGGGTCCCGAGGTTGAAGCGAAGCAGTCCGCAAAGACAAGCGATCTACAATCCGGCTAGAAGGCATTTTACATGTCATTTCAAATTACATCGTCAAACCGACCGATTGTACTCCTCCTCAATCCCATCTAACAGGCTGTCTAATTTACAGTCCTATTGGGAATGTTTCGCAGCCAGTTCTACTTGGCCGTACATCAAGCTCACGGGGATCTCCTTCCCATCAGGCCCGCAGGTCCGACCTCGGCCATGTGGTTTGGGTCAGCCTTCGGGTAACGCGTCTTCACCATGGCCCGAGCCTCCTGGCGCCTGACGGCAGCCGAGATCTTCCACAAGCGGAGGCGTCGCCGTGCTCCTGAAGCTTCTCGGCAAGCTCACCAAGGCCCTCGGGTAGGGAGGCGGATGGCCATAAAGCATGAGCAGCGCCACTCGCCGCCTACGAACACGTTGAGCAATTGCACCAGCTCGGGAAGTTGGTCACCCGTTGACAGGCATTTCCTCTGCAGGGCGACCTATGAGCACACCTAAAGACATATTTACGTCAATCGACTTCCTCGCCAATTCTTCTTTTCAAAGGAATTTGTTCAAGCACTTACTATAAATGCAGCGACGGCCGCCGATTCTCCTTCACGGAGCAGACAGGCTGGGCCCGAACACCTTTCAGCTCTTCTCCTCGCTGGGTGTGGGCATCTTGGAGCTTGTTTCTCTCTGCTGCACCTTCATAAGCACCCTCTCGCCGCCTTTAGCTGGCGCAGATGGCTGTTGCTTGTCCGGATCTAGTCCGGTGCCCTCTGCAATATTATTGTCGATTCACGCCGCACTTTGTTAAATAATTATCTTTTCAAAGTCGTCTTACCGGTGGGGGTCTCTGTGGCTCCCCACAGCGCGGCTTGATCTTGACCTCGGGTTGGGCCTTGCACTCTTGGAGCTCACAGGGACATATGGGTATTCTTCTCCGTAAGATCCTGCATAATAATTGATCCTTAAATCAGTTATTTCAACTATTTTAAGTCTCGGGACTCTTGGCATATATAACTATTAAAATTACTTACCCGTATGTCTTTCACATCTTTGCTCCGTAGCTCTGGTTAACCCATCTTGGCGGCACGGAGGTGCGCGTTCCGCATCAAAGGCATTTAACGCCTCGGGAGAAACACGCGTCACGAAGAACTGTCGGCGGCCTTTGTGATTCATGGCACTCTCCACCTCGGACCGGGTGGCGGACAGCTGTCGGCATCCTCCGTCGGAGGAGCGTCCGCTCATGCCTTGTATTCGCCTCCCCTCCGGGCCATGCGTTGGAGCATGGTGGCGGAGGTTTGATTGGCAAGCTCTCCGGACCTTTGTCCGTGCGCTCTTCTGAAAAGTTATGAGCATTAATATACCTCCCGGGATCCTTCCCTTAAAAATAGCGGTGCTCCGTACCATTGCAGCGACGTTTGGTTCGCGTCGCCTCCTCTTCCGCCCATGGGCGGATGACCCTTGTTGGTGCGGCGCGCGGTTGACTTCCGCCTTAAAGGCACCACCTGCGATGCACCATCGGTATGGGATGGTCGAAATTGGCGAGATCAAATGATGGTGTCAAGACCTCGGTCGTAGTCACAGGGAGGCGAAACAAACCGGGGTAGTCGGCGTAATGGAGACTAGGGCATTGTCCATGCTAAGTTGGTGGAACACCCGTCAATCAGCTCCACCTTTATGTCCGGATCCTCTTGGAGGTCGGATCAAGGATCGTTCCGGATCCTCGGGCTGTGGAGTTAGGCCGTATGCCCTCCACGTCCGGCGCAGCTCTGCGTCGAAATCATAGAGTAAGATACTTGACTTTAAAAGTATGGATCGGGTAGATGAACATCTGCTTACCCAGCTCCGAGGGTTATTCATAGAGAATCCATTCAGCGGATTAGATGCGGAGAAATCCTCCCCTCTCCCTTGTACAAGCGGGACAGGATCTTTGCGAGATCGGCTGCCTAGCCTGGCCCTTTGCGGCCATGACGGGTGGCGTCATCTTCCCCGTTGAAATCCCACATACGGTGGCCCCTATATTGGAGTGGTTGCACCCCTCGCATAATGCACGTGGCCATTACTCCAATCTTGGTCAATCCGGAGTGGGCCAGTAACCTAATCCGACCCATCAGATAATGGACGCTCCTATCATCTTCCCGTTGAGGGTTCCTCGGGCGCCAACTCAGGCGTTTCTTCAAGGGAGCATTGCTGAACTCCGGGAGGCCGATCCGAACTGGATCCGGCAGAGGGGCGTCCTCCATGTAGAACCATTCCGAAGGCCAGTCTTCGGACGCCTTCTTCGGGGTCCCGACGATGCGCCATATTTCGGCTCCGCCCACTTGATATATCGACCCCTCATGAGAGCGAGTGCGAGACAAAACAATCTCTTCCACAGCGCAAAATGGGGCTCGATGCCCAAGAACAGCTCATAAAGAGCTCTGAAGCCCGCGATGTGCAAAATGGGGCGGGCGTGAGGTGGTGAAGCTGGAGTCCGTAGAACTCTAGGAGCCCCGGAGAAGCAGATGAATGGTAAATCCGAGTCCCCTTATTAGATAGGGGACAAAGCATACCCGCTCCCCTTTGGAAGGGTTGGGGCGCTCTCCTTTGCTTTCCACCCTTGTAGGTGGCTAGTCAGCTCAAACCGGAACCATGAAAGCTGGGGAAGATATCCTCGGTTTGGAGTGCCACTAGCTCATTGTGTGGGCCGAGCATCTCCCAATCTCTGGCTTAGGGCTGGGGCGAGAGGAGGAGCAGCGTCGGCTATCCATGATGGAATGGATTTTTGTCGAGGCGCTTGATGAGAACTTGCGGATGGAGGATGGTGTGAGCTGGATCTAGATCCTCGCCTCTCTTATAGGCGGCTCGTTCGCACGGCTAGGGGTAAAATGTAAAAATACCCCAGCCTTTCGCATTAAATGCGACCGTGGAAGAAGGCCATTATTAGGCGTAGAAGCCAAGGGCGCAACATTTGTAAGGAAGCGGACACTATTCCACGGGAACATAAAGTTTGAAGGAGAACCCGCCTTGCAACGCCAAAGACAATATATGTGCCGGACTCGTCGTCATTGAAGCCGGTTAAAGGGGGCTCTTGAGGAGTTCGGACTAGGGGTGTCGGATAGCGAACTATCATCATCGGCGGACTCCAAGACTATGAAGATACAAGATTGAAGACTTCGTCCCGTGTCCGGATGGGACTTTCCTTGGCGTGGAAGGCAAGCTTGGCGTCTGGATATGTAGATCTCCTACCTTTGTAACCGACTTTGTGTAACCCTAGCCCTCTCCGTTGTCTATATAAACCGGACGGCTGTAGTCCATAGGACGAACAACAATCATACCATAGGCTAGCTTCTAGGTTTAGCCTCTTTGATCTCGTGGTAGATCCACTCTTGTAACACACATCATCAATATTAATCAAGCGGGGCGTGGGGTTTTACCTCCATCAAGAGGGCGAACCTGGTAAAACATCGTGTCCCTTGTCTTCTGTTACCATCCGCCTAGACGCACAGTTCGGGACCCCCTACCGAGATCCGCGGTTTGACACCGACAATGCCCTTGAGTGCAGTGATATGCTCCTTCAACAACAAAAAAATCACGTGTGAGATACTTGTTTTGTATGCGAGCTAAATCAATCATCTTGAAAGCTTCAATCTCAGTTTGGGTAAGAAGATTGTAATGAGATTGAAGGATGTCTTCTTCTTCTGCTGCCGGAGCTTGATCCTCCATGGCCTTCTTGATTCTATCCTCCTTATTGATCTCCTCGGGTTCTTCTCTCTTCAGCTCTATCTTCATTAGCCAAGCATCGTTGCCTTCATTTTTGGAGGAGGGGGGCGACATGATGCCTGGCCTTGACAACTCTGACAAAAAATAGCTCAAAACAAAAACAGAGGATATTTGCGTGATACGAGGGTCAAAACCTTCGGGAGATTATATAATGAATTTTTACCAACCAAAAGAAGTATCCTGCAAGAAAACGGAGTCCGGGGGGCACACGAGGTGCCCACGAGGCAGGGGGCGCGCCCTCCACCCTCGTGGATGCCTCGTGTCCTTCCCAGGCTACTTCTTATTTTTCCTATTTTCTTAAATATTCCAAAACGGAGAAAAATTGCTATTAGAACTGTTTTGGAGTCGGTTTACTTACCGTACCACATACCTATTCCTTTTTGGAGTCTGAAACATTCTGGAAAGTGTCCCTTACGTATTCCTCCAGGGTTACGGTTTCAATAACATTGGTTTCAACATTCATGGGATTACCTGAGATATAATGTTCGATTCTTTGACCGTTCACCGCCTTCGAAGTTGTTGATTTTTATGGCACCGGAACGATAGACCTCCTCGATAACGTAAGGGCCTTCCCATTTAGAGAGGAGTTTTCCTGCAAAAAATCTTAAACGAGAGTTGTATAGCAAAACATAATCACCTACATTAAACTCACGCTTTTGTATCCTTTTGTCATGCCATCTTTTAACTTTTTTTAAATAGTTTGGCATTCTCATAGGCTTGGGTTCTCCACTCATCAAGTGAGCTAATGTCAAATAGTCTCTTCTCACCGGCAAGTTTGAAATCATAATTGAGCTCTTTAATGGCCCAATATGCCTTATGTTCTAGTTCGAGAGGTACGTGACATGCTTTTCCGTAAACCATTTTATACGGAGACATACCCATAGGATTTTTATACGCAGTTCTATAGGCCCATAACGCATCATCAAGTTTCTTGGACCAATTCTTTCTAGATCTATTAACAGTCTTTTGCAAAATTAATTTAAGCTCTCTATTACTCAATTCACTTGACCACTAGACTGTGGGTGGTATGGAGATGCAATTCTATGGTTAACATCATAATTAGCAAGCATTTTACGAAAGCACCATGAATAAAATGTGAACCACCATCAGTCATTAAGTATCTAGGGACTCCAAACCTCGGAAAAATAACTTCTTTAAGCATCTTAATAGAGGTGTTATGATCAGCACTACTAGTTGGAATAGCTTCTACCCACTTAGTAACGTAATCAACAACAACTAAAATATGTGTATACCCATTAGAGGAAGGAAACGGTCCCATATAATCAAAGCCCCAAACATCAAATGGTTCAATAACAAGTAAATAGTTCATCGGCATTTCTTGACATCTACTAATATTACCAATTCTTTGACATTCATCACAAGATAAGACAAACTTACGGGCATCTTTGAAGATAGTAGGCCAATAAAAACCGGATTGCAATACCTTATGTGCAGTTCTATCTCCAGTGCGGTGTCCTCCATATGCCTCGGAGTGACACTTGCGTAGGATCCATTCCTGTTCATGCTCACGTACACAACGTCTAATAACACCATCTACTCCTTCTTTATAAAGGTGTGGGTCATCCTAAAAGTAATGTCTTAAATCATAGAAAAACTTTTTCTTTTGGTGGTATGTGAGACTAGGTGGTATAAATTTAGCAACAATTTAATTGGCATAATCAGCATACCATGGAGCAGTACGAGAAGCATTTATGACAGCTAATTGTTCATCAGGAAAGCTATCATCAACTCTCTCTCACACAGATTTGGATATGGTGGAAAGAAGATTTGAGTGGAAAGCAACTTGGGGAAGGCTAGAAATCAAGATTCTTGTGGCAGATTGGAATGTCTTGATCTCAACACATGAGTAGGTGGTTCTCTCTCAGAAAATGAATGGTGGAAGTGTAGGCGCATTCTGATGGCTCTCTTGCAAATGAAGAGGGAGTGGAGGGGTATATATAGCCTCCACACAAAAATCCAACCGTTACACACATTTGACCCAACTCGGTGAGATCGAATAGATGAACCCGGTGGCACCGATTGGCTCAAATAGGTGAACGTTAGGAATCTCGGTGGGACCGACTGGAACAACTCGGTGAGACCGATGTGCTAGGGCTTAGGGAAAACTTCATCTCGGTGGGACCGATTGTATCAACTCGGTGAGACCAAAGTGAACAATGGGCACACAGAGTCTGTCAAGCAAACTCGGTGAGACCGATGCAACATTAGGTGAGACCGAAATAATTGCAACTGTCAACAGAGAGTTGGCAAGGCCATCTCGGTGAGACCAAGATCCTTATCGGTCAGACCGAACTGCTAGGGTTTCTGGCAACGGCTATATCAAGTGAACTCAGTGGGTCTGGGTAGGAAGTATCGGTGTGGTCGAGTTGGAGTTTAGGGTTTTGACATATTTCGATGGAGGAAGTGGTTGAGAGTTTGGG
Organism: Aegilops longissima; assembly: GCA_021605205.1. Classification (NCBI taxonomy): domain Eukaryota; kingdom Viridiplantae; phylum Streptophyta; class Magnoliopsida; order Poales; family Poaceae; genus Aegilops; species Aegilops longissima. Next base: position 645,500,367 of record CM038676.1, on the reverse strand, counting down.
AGCAATATCACTAAGCACTTTGAGCAACCAGATCATTAAGCAACACACCATCCCCTTTTAATAGTATTGGCTTTCCTATGGACTCAATGTGATCTTGGATCACTAAAACATAAATGAAGAGTCTTTTGAGCTTTTGCCAATCTTTGTCCTTAGCATTTTGAGGGGTCCACATCTCTAATCCATGCCATGAACTTTGTCCAGCAAGAGATATGTTGACATTAATTACCAAAATCACACAGGGAGCACTTGTGCTTTCAATTAGTCCCCCTCGCATTTTGGCCAAAGTTTGACCATGTATTTAACTAGAAAAAATATATAATTTTTATCTAACAAAAATAATATCATTGAAAACATCTTTCGAATATGAATCTAAAAATATATTTTTTATGGCATATAACTATTGGGGAACAAGGCATGACAATCAAAAAATTCTACGAACACCCAAGATCTATCTAGGAGAAGCATAGCAATGAGAGGGAAGAGTGTGTCTACGTACCCTCGTAGACCAAAAGCAGAAGCATATATAACGCGGTTGATTTAGTCGTACTCTTCGCGATCCGATAATGATCCAACCGATCTAGTGCCGAACGAACGACACCTCCGAGTTTCGCACACGTGCGGCTCGATGACGTCTCCTCCTTCTTGATCCAGCAAGAGAAGGCGGAGAAGTAGATGGGATCACAACCAGCATGACGGTGTGGTGATGATGGTGGTGGTGGAGCCGGAATAGAGGCAGGGCTTCGCTAAGCGAAAAACCGTGGACGAGAACTATGTCGGGAGGAAGAGACGGGGCAGCAGCAAAGGCCAATGTGTTGGGGGGCCTTGCTGCGCCCCTCCCCTATATTTATATGCGTGGGAGGGCTGGGAGTCCAGCCCTACTCCTAATAGGAGTTGGGGCCAACGGGGGAGAGGACTTGGACTCCAAATCCAATCCTATTCCTATTAGGACTCCCCTTTTTTCCCTTTCCCTAGCCAGAGGACTTGGTGCGCCTAGCCCAATAAGGCCAGGGCGCCTCCCCTCAGCCCATGCCAGCCCTTGGAAATGGTGGGCCCACTTGTGGACTTCCGGACCCCTCTGGAATCCACGGGAACATTTTGGAAGCTTCCCGGTACAATACCGAAAAAACTGCACCTTTTTCGGAACACAAAATATGACTTCCCATATATAAATCTTTATCTCTCGACCATTCCGAGACTCCTCGTGACGTCCGGGATCTCATTCGGACTCCAAACAACATTCGGTTACCAATCATCACATATCCCAATACTACTCCAGCGTCAATGAACGTTAAGCGTGCGACCCTGCGGGTTCAGGAATCATGTAGTCATGACCAAGACACCTCTCCAGTCAATAACCAATAGTGGGACCTAGATGCCCATATTGGTTCCTACATATTACACGAAGATCTTTTATCGGTTGAACCATGATGTCAAGGATTCGGTTAATCCCGTACGCAATTCCCTTTGTCCGGCGATATGTTACTTGCCCAAGATTCGATCGTCGGTATCTCCATACCTAGTTCAATCTTGTTTCCGGCAAGTCTCTTTACTCGTTCCGTAATACAAGATCTCGTGACTAACTCATTAGACACATTGCTTGCAAGCTCTTTACGATGTTGTATTACCGAGAGGGGCCAGAGATATATCTCTCTGTCACACGGAGTGACAAATCACAGTCTCAATCCGTGCCAACACAACAAACACTTTCGGCGATACCTGTAGAGCACATTTATGATCACCCAATTACGAAGTGATGTTCGGATACACACTAATTATTCCTCTGGTGGCAGGGAGTTGCACGATCTCATGGTCTTAGGAATAGATACTTGACATGAAGAAAGCTATAACAATAAACTGATACAATCAACTGCTAAGCTTAAGGTTGGGTTTTGTCCATCACATCATTCTTCTAATGATGTGATCACATTATCAAATGACAACTCATGTCTTTGGTTAGGAAACCTTAACCATCTTTGATCAACGAGCTAGTCTAGTAGAGGCTCACTAGGGACATAGTATTTGTTTATGTATTCACACATGTATTTAAGTTTCCGATCAATACAATTCTAGCATGAATAATAAACCTTTATCATGAATAAGAAAATATGATAATAACCAATTTATTATTGCCTCTAGGGTATATTTCCAACAATAACTTATTTTGTTCTAGTCAAATCTAAGATCAAAGTTTAGCATAAAATACGAAAGGGGCTAATAAACCCGGAAAGAGGTAGTAATAATTTAATATGACAACCAAAACTTGTTTTGCCATCCCATCTACAACCTCTGCATGATTTCACCTTACCGCTAAAATACCTACCTCAACCTCCATAGCAATTACAAATAGGCTTTTTACCTCTGCCAACCTACAAGCTGCCCTACTCTGCCTTTAAACCCATCATTGACAAATTCTTTTATTTTCTTGATGGGATATCCTTCAGTCCAAAGGTGGAAGGCTAACACTCCTAACCTTCGCCATAGAGTCACTTGCCATTTACTGCATGTTTGTTTTTCGTCTGCCCAAAAAATTATCAAAAAGCTTGATGTTTCGAGGCGGGCCTTCTTTTGGGTTGAGGATCAATCTTGTATGGGTGTCCAGTTTTTAATTGCATGAAAAATGTTTGCAAACCAAATTAACATGGTGGTTTAGTTATAAAAAATATTCACTTCCGAAACACCTGCTATTTGACACCCCATGGGTTGGGACTTGTTGGTTTTATGAAGTTTGCCATCAAAATGCTCCTACCCTTTGAACACCCCTTGGGTGTCTTGACATATGTAATCGCCTATTCCATGTTGTGTGTTGGAGTTGCAGTCCATGTTATCTTTGTTGCTGGACTCTTTATTCAATGGGGTCATGATGATCTCTGTTGAAATATGAGATGGGCCTAGAGCCCATATGACAATTTCAGATTTAATCTCCAAGGGCCCATGTAGGTGGCATGACAAGGTGGTGGGAAGTTTAGTCCCACCCCGGAAGTGGAAGGACAGTTGGCGTGATTTATAAGGGATTCTCTCCCTCATGATATTGGATCTTTAGAAGAGATGAGGCCCTCGCGCACTCCTCCTCCTCCGCTCGCCTCGCCTCGTCACGACGCGCCGCGGGTTGCGGGATTGAGCCGAGCCGAGCTCACTCCTATGCACTTCTTTTTGTCGGTCAGGAACGGAGAGTCTTTGACAGGTAGGGCCACGATCTGAGACGTTGGATCATGGGCTACCGACTTGGACGTGGGTTCAACCCACGTTTATATGTGGGGCACTGCCAACCCTAGCCGCCACGAAACAGAACGCATCTCCTCCTCCACGCCCTCATCGTTCCTCTGCTGCTGCTGCCGCCGGCGACTCCGTCCCGTTCACCGCGTACATGGTTGACGGGAGAGCAAGCCTCCGAAACCCGGCCTCTCCGGATCCTATACGGGAGAGGGGCGATTAGGTTTATGGGTAGCGACTACGCAACTGCTCGCTTCTGTTCATCTACGTCTGCATCACCTTCGTCATCACCATGTCGACCGACGCCGACCGTGCCGCCGCCGAGAAGGCGAGGCCGACAAGAAGGTCCGCCGAGGATGCGCGGCTGCTGCCACCGCCATCACCGCCAAGCGTGGCGATTGGAGGGTATACATCGTTTATCCCTCTCATGTTCCTTTTGTTGTAGCGATACTAGCGATATGCGTAGATGTTTCTACTATATCGTAGTACATGCTCGTTAGATTGTAATCGGTGTGTTATCAATGTTGTCCATGTCATGCTCATGATTTATTCATGGATTAATTTAATCGAAAACTACCTATTTTCTTATCAATCCAAAAACCTAATTTGTGTAGGAGTTTTTGAATTCTGGTTTTGTCTTTGCTTTGAAACCGTGACCGTTTACGGGGCGTACTTTAGCGTTGGCAGACTAAAACCACCTTATGGCTCACGGCCATGAGCGTGTTACAGATCGCGGTGTGACTCCCACAGAACGATCGCTCTGAACAGGAGAAAGGCGTTCAAGGAGGCCACCGTCGTGTTCCTCGGGGCAGTTCTGGCGTGATTGGAGATAAGCTGGTTGGCGCATATTTGCATGTGCGGTCTGCCAGAGACTTGTGGGGCGCTCGAATCTAAGTTCGGGCTGCGGTGCGAGGAGCGAGATGTATATTATAGAGCAGTTCCACGATTACAAGATGGTTGAAAACCGTCCGGTATTGGAGCAGGCTCATGAGATAATATGCATTGTTAAGGAGCTTGAGCTTCTTAAGTGCGAGTTACGGGCAAGTTTGTCGCGGGCTGCATAATCGCTAAGCTTCCCAATTCTGGAGGAACTTTGCCACCACTCTGAAACATCGAGGCGTGAATTCTCTGTGGAGGATGTCATTGGCCATCGAGTGTTGAGCAGAATTCAAGGGCAAAGGACTCGCACTACGGAAAAGGGTCGAAGGAACTTCATGGCCAATATGGTGCATCGGAAGAACTCCAATTCCCACAAGCCCAAGGAAATAACGGTGTCCAACAGAGTGCCGACTTTAAGAAGAAGGGTAAGAAGACCTTCAAGAAGAACAATAAGGATGAGGTTTCTTTACTTGTGGTTCGCTTGAACATTGGGCCAATAAGTGCCCAAACAAGTATAAGAAGCAAGGGCAGGACTCCAAGTCTGTCAATATGATTGTGAGCAACATTGAGAGTGGTGCATCTGGGTACCGTAATTTATTTGCTGTATTTTCAGTTTGGCCGTCCACCGATTGGTGGGTCGACACAGTGCAGGTGTTCATGTGTGTCTTGACATTTCATTGTTTTCTTCTTACCAGGCCACAGTCACGGGTCCGTACTAATGGGGAATGGCGCGAGTGCTTCATTCTTGGTGCTTTGCACGGTCGATCTGAAGTTTACTTGGGAAGGATCGTCAGCGTGAAGAACGTCAGCATGTCCCGCCATCAAGAAGAACCTCGTTAGTGGCTCCCTTCTATGTAGAGAAGGGTTTAAGTTGGTATTCGAGTCTAATAAATTAGTTGTTACGAAATATGGACTATTTGTTGGAAAGGGTTATGAATGCGGAGGCATGTTTCGCCTTTCTCTTGCAGATCTATGTAATAAACTCGTGAACAATATTCATTTGAGTGTTAATGAATTTGAAGTCTGGCATTCATGTCTTTGTCACATTAGTTTCGGTGTTATGACGCGGCTAGCAAAATCGAATTTAATCCCGAGTTTCACTTTAGCCAAAGGTTCTAAGTGCCATTCGTGTGTGCAATCTAAGCAACCTCGCAAGCCTCACAAGGCAGCGGAGGAGAGACACTTAGGCGCCCTTGGAACTCATACATTCGATCTTTGTGAGATGAATGGTGTGTTGACTAAAGATGGAAAGAAATATTTCATGACTTTGATAGATGATTCCACTAGATATTGCTATGTGTATCTGTTAAATACTAAAGGTGAGGCTCTACACTACTTCAAAATCTATAAGGCGAAGTTGAGAATCAACTTGAAAAGAAAATTAAGCGAGTCGGTCGGATCGTGGTGGAGAGTACTTCTCGAAAGAGTTTGATGCCTTTTATGCGGAACACGGTATTATTCACGAGAGGGCGCCTCCTACTCACCCCAGTCAAATGGGGTTGCCGGCGGAAAAATCATACTCTAACTGATTTGGTTAACGCCATGTTGGATCGTCGGGTTTATCCAAGGCATGGTGGGGAGGCTATAATGACATCATGTCATGTCTGAATAAAGTTCCGACAAAGGATAACGAGATCACTTCTTACGAGAAGTGGACCAAGAGAAGGACAACACTCTCGTGCTTACGTGCACAGGGATGCTTGGCGAAAGTTAATGTGCCGATCCCCAAAAAGCGTAAGCTTGGACCAAAGACGTGGATGTGTTAATTTGGGCTACGCTATGAATAGTGTTGGCTATAGATTTCTAGTAGTGAAATCTGAGGTACCGACATGAAGGTCGGTACAATTATGGAGTCTAAAGATGCTACATTCTTTGAGGACATTTTTCCCATGAGAGATTTACAAAGCACTTCTAGACAGGAATGCAGGAGACTCTGAACCTGCCATTCGATGGAATATTATAATCAAACACATGATGAAAATCCTGAGGAGGATAATGAGGAATCCCTTGGTAGGGGCAAGAGACAAAGGACTGTAAAGACCTTTGCGATGATTTCTTCATATACCTCGTGGAGGATAATCCCACTTCTATTTCGAGAGCGTATGCATCTCCGAAGCTGACTCTTTGGAAGGATGCGGTCCGTGGCGAGATGGATTCCATCATGGCTAACGGGACTTGGGAGCTTCTTGAGCGTCCTTATGGTTGCAAACCATTGGGATGCAAGTGGGTGTTCAAGAAGAAGCTTAGGCGCGACGATGCGATAGAAAAGTACAAGGCTAGACTTGTGGCCAAGGGCTACGCCGAGAAAGAAGAAGAAGATTTCTTGACACTTATTCACATGTGGCGGGCCGACCACCATTGAGTATTACTCTCGTTGGCAGCCTCGCATGGTCTTCTCATTCATCGGATGGATGTTAAGGCGGCTTTCTGAGCGGAGAGCTAAAGGAGGAAATCTATATGCAACAGCGATGGCTTTGTGATGGATGGTCGGGAAGGAAAGGTGTGTAAGTTGGTGAAATCTTTGTATGGCTGAGACAAGCGCCTAAGCAATGGCATGACAAGTTTAATGAAGCGTTGACATCTGTTGGCTTTGTTGTTAATGAGGCCGACAAATGTGTATACTATCGCTATGGTGGGGCGAAGGAGTTATATTGTGTTTGTATGTTGATGACATCTCGATATTTGGGACTAATCTCAAGTTGATCGAGGAGGTTAAGTCTTTCCTATCTCGAACTTTGAGATGAAGGACCTTGGCGTGGCTGATGTTATCTTGAACATCAAGCTATTGAGAGATGATGAGGTGGGATTACATACGCAATCCCATTATGTTGAGAAGGTGTTGAGTCGTTTTGAATATTGGACTGCAAACCATCTCAAACACCATATGATTCTAGTGTGCTGATTCGAAAGTCTAAAGGCACAACTATAGATCAATTGGGATACTCTCAGTTGTTGGTTCACTCCGATATCTAGCGGCGCAATGAGGCTGACATCGCATTTGCTATTAGCAAACTTTACAAACATTGTTTATGTTTTCTAACCTTGGGTTGAAACCTCCGGCGAAGTAGGCTCGGGTGTGAGTGTTGCTGGGAATGGGGGGTTCTAGTAAACCGTGGATTAGTTAGTATTGGAATCCATGGATTCCAAGATGGTGCTATAGGAAGGAAAGAGACGCAGGAACATCCACCAGAAAGCCTTAAAGACTAAAAAGGTTTTTGTAATGGCAACCAAAAAAAGGCATATATGGGATTTTTTTTTGCCCTGGGGTTTTTTTTTTCGCGCTAGGAGTTTGTGATTTGGAGGAAACCCAAACTGCCTAGGTTATGTAAATTTAAGTTTGAAGGTAGGTCTTTAAAAATTTTAATTAGTTTTTTGTGAAAATTATTTTCAGTACTAAACACAGGGGCCGATTTAGTAAGAAAATTTTTCTTAAAAGGTAAAAAATAATAAAATGGGATAATTCTTTGAGTTGGCCCCAAGGGTGGAAAACATTGTCTGGTTTAGGGGGGATAAATCAAGATTAGCAAGAAGGTGAATACCCAAATGCAAGTTATTGGATGTTAAGGAGGATGAATTTGTTTCATGGAGCCCTGATAAAAAACGGAGACTGGGAAAGACTTGTTTCGACTTTACTTGAGGCGGTCGAGGTGGTTCTGTAACTGGAGGTAAATGAAAAGTGCAACAAATTTTTGGACCTTTGCGTTGGTAGGTTGAAGAAAGTTGGGAGAAGATGAATTGACAAGATTAATTGTTTTAGAATGTTTTTTTACTCTTGGAATGAGAGTATTCCTTTAGCTGGTTAAATGGAGTGGTATCACCTGTAAGTGTTTTGTTCAACAACTTTTCATAAGACTAATGTTATTTGTTGTTCGGTTTAGTTTTCAACGAAATGCTTTCTAGATGTCATTCGAGGTGAGGTAACGGGATGTATGAGTGGTTTTTATAAACTAAAAGAATGTACCGGGACTTGTCAGTATTCGCACTGAAATTAGTAATATGAGATCAAAAAAATATTAAATAGATCGAGAATATACAAATGACCTAAGTTTAAAGGACCCATCAGTTACCACGACCAGAAAAATTGGGACTACCGGAGCAATGAGTCTTATTTCTTAAATTGTTTGGAACTGTGCGTTATATACATAGGTATCCACGCGCTTACTGGTGAATTGTACATAACTTTAGACTGTTGCATGTCTGACTGTCTTGAGCAAGGGTGTTAAGGCCCCATTTACAGGCCGGAGGGGATTCCCGAGAGTGAGTTAGTCCTGTAGCCCCCCCCCCGCGGGTGTCGCCCTTTCGGGTTGGGCCGTGGGCTGGGGTACCGTTATGGCGCACCCCGAACCCCCCTCTCGGCCTCGTGGGAGAGCAACCGCCGCATCGGGTGTTTGGTCTTTCCCCACGCCCCGAGCGCAAGCCGCGCCCCCCGTGGCCTTCCCTCTTTTTTTGTTATCTTTGTATTAAAAACTTTTACAAACATTGTTTATGTTTTCTAACCTTGGGTTGAAACCTGCGCTCGCCGAGAGTAGGCTTCGGTGTGATGTGTTGTCAGTGGTAATGGGGGTATCTAAGTAAACCGTGAGGATTAGGTTTACTCGATTGGAATCCATGGATTCCAAGGATGGTGCTATAGAAGCCGAAAATAGACTGCAGGAACATCACCAGAAAGTCACTTAAAGGACTAAAAAGGTTTTTGTTATGGCAACCAAAAAAGGCAATATAGGGCATTTTTTTTTGCCCTGGGACGGTTTTTTTTTTTCGGCCGCTAGGAGGTTTTGTGCGATTCGGAGGAGCCCCAAACTGCCTAGGTTATGTAAATTTAAGTTTGAAGGTAGGTTCTTTGAAATAATTTTAATTAGTTTTTTGTTGCGAAAATTACTTTTCAAGTACTAAACTACAGGGTATTGATTTAGTAAGGAAAATTTTTCTTAAAAGGTAAAAGATAAAAAAAATAACGGGGATAATTCTTTGAGTTGGCCCCGAAGGGTGGAAAACATTGTACTGGTTTCAGGGGGGAAAATCAGATTAGCAAGAACTGTGAATACCCCAAAATGCAAGGTGTATTGGATGTTAAGCGAGGATGAATTTGTTTCCTAATGGAGGCACCTCGATAAAAAACGGAGACTGGGAAGGAACTTTTTCGGACTTTAGCATTTGAGGCGGTCGAGGTGGTTCTGTCAACTGGAGGTAAATGCAAAAGTGCAGCGAAAATTTTTCGGGCCTATTCTGCGTTGGTAGGTTGAAGGAAACGTTGGGGAGAAGATGAATTGTACAAGATTAATTGTTTTAGCAAATGGGGAGTTTTTCGTATTGGATACTCATTGATCGAGGTTATCTTCCTATCCAACTTGGTAAGACTTGGTGGCTGGTTATCTTGAACATCAAGCTATTGAGAGATATGAGGTGGGTTACATACGAATCCCATTATGTTGAGAAGGTGTTGATCGTTTTGAATTGTGCAAACCATCTCAAACACCATATGATTCTAGTGTCTGATTCAAGTCTAAGGCACAACTATAGATCAATGGATACTCTCAGTTGTTGGTTCACTCCGATATCTAGCGCGAATGAGGCTGACATCGCATTTCTTTGCAAACGGCGATTTGTTTCAAACGGGTGATGACATTTCGTGCTCTTGAAGAGTTATCGATCAAAGGTACATGAATATGGACTTCACTATCTGGATACCGTCGGTCTGAAGGGTTATGATCATTGGATGACTTGATGATGAAGCTGCGATTTATCTGGAGTAGGTTGTTTCAGGAGTTGCAAGCAACATTTAACAAATCGACAATGAAGCAAATTAACAGCATTGACACATCGGTGCAAGAATGCAAGTTATGGACTGCGTGGTGACTTGCCACCTTATATTGCAATCAAGCATATTGTCAAGGGAAGAGTTAATGACACATGAAGTCCAAGAAATAAAATATTGACTAGCAAAATTAGGAATCGGTGATACTTGGTTATATCGAAGATAAACTGGCGATCCCTTACTAAACGGCTATACGGTTGTATAATACCAAAGCAATGGGTATACCCTAGTTCCTGTATAACCCAACCATTATCGATCCCTGAAGGGATACATGGAAAACAACTATGCGCGGAGGTAACTTTATCTACCACTCCTGAACAGATTAAAAACTATGAAGGTCTCTTGCTTAAGTGTTCGGCTTTATGATAAGAAATGTTCTGCACATCTTGGAGACAACTTATGACCTTGGTCAGTTTGAGATTTGAACCTACGGCGAGTTGACTAATATGTCCACCGGGGCCTCCTGACCTTTCAGTGCTTGTGGTGAAATTCTTGGTAGCCGACATAAGCATCCTTGTTCGTTGTGAAATGAAGGCCTACTGGCAGTGGATAACTAAGGCCCTGGATCTGGTTTGAAAAGTTTGACAAGGAAGTGGGCCGAGATTGGGTGGGATTTTAAATTAGATGGGCCTAGAGCCATAGCATTCGTTTATCTCCAGGGCCCTGTAGGGCAGCAGGGTGGGAATTTGCCACCGGAATGGAAGGAGAGTTAATGTTTATAGTTCTTCCCTCAGATGGAGCTTGAGAGTGGGCCCCCGCTCCTCCCTCTCGCCTCCGCGGCGGCGCCCGCTCATTCGAATTGAGCGAGCCGCCACCCACGCTTCTTTCGTCGCGAGTCTTTGTGTGGCCCGTCGGGCGTCGGTCAGGGTACCGTTGGGGGGGTTCAACCCGCTCTCCGTACTATGGGCTGCAACCTGCGCCACGACGCTCCTCCGCCCTCCTCGTTCCTCCTTGCCGGCTCGCCGTTCACGCGCAGTTGGGAAGCGGCCCAAACCGCCCCGGATCCTGCGGGAGCATAGTTTTGGGTGGATACCTCTCCTTTTCTTGTCGATCATCGTATCCATTCACCGGCCGACCTGCCTGGAAGCGGCGAAAAGCGCCGGATGCCGTTCGACACCGAATCATTGGTATCCATCCTTACCCTTTGTTCTTTTTTGGTTCTTGTTCTGAGTTTCACTTTAGCTCTGTTAGGATAAACTTTTAATGTTGCCATGAGCTTATTATTCGGTTAATTTAACGAAAAACCCTTTTCTTACAACAAAAACCTAATTGGAGGTTTTGATTCTGGTTCTTCTGCTTGAAACGTACCGTTTGGGGCTATTTGCGTTGCGCTAAAACACCTTTGGCTCCGCATAGTTTCGGTGCGGTGGACCAGGAATTTGAGCAGGAGAACTAAGGGACCTGGTTTCGGGGCAGTTGGGTATTGGAGTAAGGGTTGGCTTTTAGTGGGTTCCAGGATTGTGGGGCTGAATAAGTTGGGCTCGTCGAGGGAATTTTGCATCCACTTAAAAGGTTGAAAACTCCGGTATTGGCAGGTTGAGAAATTCATGTAAGGACTTGACTTAAGTAGTAACGGCAATTATGGGCGAAATCCAATTCCCAATCAGGAGAACTTTGCCACCATCGAAACTGAGGGTGAATTCGGAGAGCATTGGCATGAGGTTCAATTAGGGAAAGGACATGGAAAAGTCAAGAACATGCAAAGGGATCGAAGACTCCAATTCCAAAGCCCAAGAAATAAGGTGCCACGTGCCGATTTAAGATTAAGGTAGCCTTCAAGAAGACAATAAGGTGAGGTTTCTTTGTGGTTAGCTTGAACATTGGCCAAAGTCCCAACATAAGACAAGGCGAGGCTCATAATAAATGATGTGAGAACTTTGGTCTTGGTGCGTAATTTATTTCGATTTCAGTTTGGCCACCGTTGGTGGAGTCGACCATAGAGTCTGTTGTGCTCTTTATTGTTTTTTTACTGGCACAGTCAAGTCGTTTGAAGGAATGGCTTGTGAAGTTTGTGGAGTGCTTCTTGTTCTTGGAAGATCGTGGAAACTGAGTCCGCTAAGAAGAACGTTATGGTCCCTTTTGTAATAGGGTTTAAGTTGGTATGATAATAAATTAGTTTTCTAAAAGGCTATTGTTGAAAGGGTTTGAATCGAGCATTTAGCCTTTCCTGCAGAAGAATAACTCTGAACATATTCATTTGATTTATGAATTGAATGGTTGTTTTGCAATAGTTAGAATTTATGTGTAGAAATCAATTTAATCTGAGTTTCATTTACCAAAGGTTAAGTCCATTTTTCAATCTAAGCAACTATAACCTAAAAGGAAGAGACACTAGGCCTGGAAATATTCTCTTGAAGAAGGTTGTTGCTAAAGTGGAAAGAAATATTTCAGACTTTATAGATTCCAAGTTGCGGATAAATACTAAGGTGGTTACCATTAAAATCTAAGAGTTAGAATATGAAAGAAAATTAACATCGGTCGATGTGTGGAATATTCGAAAAGTTTGATCCTTTTACGAAGGATATAGAAGGCCCTCCCTACTACCGTCAAAGGGGTTGCGGCGGAAAAACCATCCAACGTTTGGTTACAGCCGTGGATGTGGGTTTATAGGCATGGTGGTGGCTATAATTCTGTAGTAATAAAGTTCCGACAGGAAGGTCATTTTAGAAAGTGGACCAAGAAGGAACATTTCTAGTACAGATCTTGGAAAGTAATGGGATCCCCAAAAGCAACTTGGACAAAGTGTTTAATTTGGCCGATGAATAGGTGGTATAGATTTCTGTAGGAAACAGGAAAGACATGAAGTCGTCAATTATGATCTAAGAGTAATTCTTTGCATTTTCCTAGATTCAAAGCACTTCTGGGGAGACGGGAGATCGAACCTCCATTCGATGGAATTTAATCAACATGTGAAAACTGGGAGGAATGGACCTTGTAGGCAAGAGACAGTTAAAGACCTTGAAGTTTCTCTAACCTGTGGAGGTAACCCATATTGAAGAGTTCTCTATACTTTTGGAGGTGCGCCTGGAGTGATTCCTCTGGCAACGGGCTTGGATTCTTGAGGTCTTAGGTGCTACCATGGGAGCAAGGGGTTCAAAAAAGCTAGGCTGTGATGAAAAGTCAAGGAGTTGTGCAAGGGTGCAAATGAGAGAAGATTCTGCCTTATCATGGGGCGACCACTTAGATTACTCTGTTGGCTCTGATGGCTCATTATCGTGATGTTAAGGGGTTTTGGTTGAGGTAAAGGAAATATTGGACAATGCTTTGTGGATGGGGAAGGAAAGGTTTATTGTGAAACTTTGTAGGCCTGGCAGGCCTAAGTAATGGCATACAAGTTTAATGAAGGTTACATCGTTGCTTTGTTGTTAAGAGGGAAAGTGTTTGTATGGTGGGCGAAGATTAATTTGTTTTATGTTGATGATCTGAATTTGGGACAACTAAGTATCAGAGTTAGTTTCCTTCTGATTTGGTAAGGACTTGGGGGATGTACTTGAACATCAAGCTATTAGAAATGAGGTGGGTTACAAACCCTTATGTTGAGGTTTGAGGTTTTGGATATTGAGAAACATTGAAAACCAATGGTTTATGTCTTTACGAGTCTAAAGGATAGCTATGACAATTGGATACTCGTTTTCTGGATACGCGGCTTGAAGGGTTGAGTGCTTTGTATTCGACTGAGATTGTTTCAAACGGGTATTTACATCTGCTGGAGTTATCGCTAGTCGAAGGCATAGGATACAGGATCGACTATGGATTCGATGGTTATTAGGCATCTGATGCGAATGGAATGCGTATGAGTGAAGGCTGGCCGATGTTCAAACCTTTGGCATGTTATGTTGAGCAACAAGCAGTATTTCAAGGAAGTCAATGGCAATAATCAAACACATAGAATGGTTGAAGCTTTAGAAAATGGATCGGAGTGATAGCTTGGATTAATCAGCTGGGTAGAATCCGGAGTGCCATTAGGAGTAATCACTGTATGTGAATCGAAAGAGACAGAAAACCACATGAGTTGCCATGGTGTACCAACCTTGATCGGATCCATGATTAGTACCTGAAAACAATGGAAGGCCGTTATAAGTTTATCACTATCTGTGAGATGCGTACCTCAAAGCAAGATGGAGGAGACCTGTTGATGTTCCCGGAACTATTGATATCCAGAGCTAGCCCATGAGCAAGCTTTGGAGTAACAACCTAGAGCCTTTCTGGCCCCGTCATGAGATCTAACTCAATAGCTGTGAGGGTGCTAATTCTGCCAGGCTTTAGTCGAAGAGTACTACTGGCTTGTGGTGGAACTACCTAATCGCAATTCAAGGCTATCATTAACGTTGGAAAGGAAAGCACTTGGTTGACTGAAGTCAACCTGAGGTCTCCAATAGCTGGTATCAGACACTTGGAAAATTATCGAGGGCCCGAATTGGTGAGATTGTTGAAGAAGTTAGGGCCTACCCATGGCAAGGGAGTTAACTTAAGGGCTCTCTCGTGGATTAAGTTGAGAAGGTTGCCACCGGAAGCGGGCCTGAATCTTTAGGTTCTCACCCTCGGCTTTGCCAGGAGTCAGATGAGGCCAGGATCCACTCCTCCCTTGCTGGCAGAGGCGGGAGTCTTGTCCCCCCGAGTGACTGAGATTGAGTGGTTATGGCCTCCTCGCTCTTTGGGTCTGCCGGATCTTCTGGGCCCCCATCTGGGCGTCCGACCTGGGCACCGACTTGGGCGTGGTTCGCCCGCTCTACGTTCGATGTCAGGCTGACTCCTCCGCTTATTGCGCCGAGGCGGACGCGGCCCCGACCCGCCGGTCTGGCTCGCTTGGGCGGGTTAGCCCGTTCTCGCGTACGCACGTTGCGGTAGTGGCCTCGAACCCTCCTCCGGATCACACGACGCGCGTCCGCTTTGGTACGCCCTGGAGCTTGCTCCGTTCACGCCGTCCCGTCACGCCAATCGGCGGCGGCCGATGCCGTCCCGTTACCCCATGTCTTATGAGGCGCCGAGAGTATGTGTGCTTGCTACTGCTCACGCCGCTGGTCATTGTGGTATCATCCTTTATCCTCTCATGTCCTTTATTAGATTAAGTTATCGAGATTTCTACATTTTCGTAGACTGCTACACTAATACGATGTGGTTTGATGTTTCCATGCTTCCTGATTTTTCTGGATATTTATCGAAAAACTACTATTTCTAAATTCCAAAACCTAATTTGTAGAGCTTTTGAATTATGGTGTTGTGTTCCAAGTATCCTGTCACCGTGAATGTGCGTGTTATTAGCGAAGAAACCACTTTTCTACGCAATGATTTGTTGGGATGCGGTTATTCCGAACGTCCGACTGGGAAGCGTACTAGGCGGTCGGTCAGAGGCATTATGGCTACGAAAAGTGGTTGGAATTCGTCGGTTGCCAGAGCTTCTGGGGATGAATTAAGGAGGCTTCGTCGGGGCGAGTTTAGAGCAGTTCGAGATCAAGATGGGCATAACCGTCCATTGTGCGAGGACTTTGGACAACTGAATTGATTGGGTGGTGCATGGCAGTGATATTGAAGATTAGTCAAATGTGAAAAGCTCCGAATTGGAGGAACTTGGCCAATTGCATTAAGAGCTGAATTCTAGAGGAGTATGGCCATTGTGTTGGCGAATTCAAGGAAAGACATACGGAAAGTTGAAGAACAAGGAGTGGTGATCGTAGAACATTCATGGCCAAGAAATGCAAATTCAAGCAAGCAGCAAGAGAAAGTAAGAACTCAGAAGCAAATAGGGTGGGTATCTTACTGTTAATTTAACATTGGTCCAGCATGCCCACATTTATGAACAAGGTGGACTCCAAGTTTACATATGATGGGTTTCTTCTGTGGTCACTGATGCGAATTTGTTCCTATTTAGGATTGGCGCACATTGGTGATCATCATGTGGGTTAATTGGAGTGATTCATTGTTTTTTTTACTGATTCCTCATCAGTCCCGATGGGATGGTGAAAGGTTGATTCTTGGTGTTGACATTATTTTCTTGGGAGGACGTAGTGAAAGGTTTGATGCCGCACAGAGACCTCTTAGGCTCCCTTCTATGTATTGAAGGTTTATTGAGTGTGTCTAATAATTAGTTACATTCACATTTGTTGGAAAGGTTATGGTCGTGCAGAAACGTTTAATGGATTATTAAAAATTGTTTACAAATTCATTAGTGTTAAATCTAAGTCGGCATTCCTTTCACATTCCTTATGGTTGCCAACCATTGGGATGCAAGTGGGTGTTCAAGAAGAAGCTTAGGCCCGACGGTGCGATAGAAAAGTACAAGGCTAGACTTGTGGCCAAGGGCTACGCCAGAAAGAAGAAGAAGATTTCTTGACACTTATTCACTGTGGCCGACCGACCACCATTCGAGTATTACTCTCGTTGGCGGCCTCGCATGGTCTTCTCATTCATCGATGGATGTTAAGACGGCTTTCCGAACGGAGAGCTAAAGGAGGAAATCTATATGCAACAGCCCGATGGCTTTGTGGTGGATGGTCGAAGGAAAGGTGTGTAAGTTGGTGAAATCTTTGTATGGCCGAGACAAGCGCCTAAGCAATGGCATGACAAGTTTAATGAAACGTTGACATCTGTTGGCTTTGTTGTTAATGAGGCCGACAAATGTGTATACTATCGCTATGGTGGGGCGAAGGAGTTATATTGTGTTTGTATGTTGATGACATACTGATATTTGGGACTAATCTCAAGTTGATCGAGGAGGTTAAGTCTTTCCTATCTCAGAACTTTGAGATGAAGGACCTTGGCGTGGCTGATGTTATCTTGAACATCAAGCTATTGAGAGATGATGAGGGTGGGATTACACTTCTGCAATCCCATTATGTTGAGAAGGTGTTGAGTCGTTTTGGATATTCGGACTGCAAACCATCTCAAACACCATATGATTCTAGTGTGCTGATTCGAAAGTCTAAAGGCACAACTATAGATCAATTGAGATACTCTCAGATTGTTGGTTCACTCCAGTATCTAGCGAGCGCAATGAGGCCTGACATCGCATTTTCTATTAGCAAACTGAGCCGATTTGTTTCCAAACCGGGTGATGTACATTGTCGTGCTCTTGAGAGAGTTATGCGCTATCTGAAAGGTACTATGAACTATGGACTTCACTATACTGGATACCGTCGGTACTTGAAGGGTATAGTGATGCGAATTGGATCTCGATCTTGATGAGATGAAGGCCACAACGGGTATATGTTCACTCTTGGAGGTGGTGTTGTTTCTGGAAGTCTTGCAAGCAAACGATCTTAACAAGATCGACAATGGAAGCAGAATTAACAGCATTAGACACATCGGGTGGCGGCGCGAATGGCTTCGAGATCTGTTGATGGACTTGCCGATGGTTGAGAAGCCTATTCGGCCATCCTTATGAACTGTGACAATCAAACAGTTATTGTCAAGGTGAAGAGTTCAAAGGACAACATGAAGTCCAACAAACACATAAGAATGAGATTGAAAGCTGTCGAAAAATTGAGGAATTCGGAGTGATAGCGTTGGATTATATTCAAACGGCTAAGAATCTGGCAGATCCCTTTACTAAAGGGCTATCACGTGTTGTGATAGATAGCGCATCAAGGCAGATGGGTATGAGACCCACATGAGTTGCCATGGTAGTAACCCAACCTATGTGATCGGAGATCCCATGAAGTAGGATCTGGGAAAACAAGCTAGTGGTAAACTGAGGAGAGTAACTTTACTAACCCACTCCATCGGAGATGCAATACTCTCGAAAACTGTATGGAAGGATGACTACTGTCTTAATGTGTTCCCAGGCTTATATGCATAAGCAAGATGCTATCCTACAGAGCGATCTTTGGAGGAACACACCTATATGAGCCCGACTGCTGGTCACAGTCTATGATGATCTCTAGCAAGCCCATGAACAGGCCAGGAGTGTGACTAATATGCTCCACCCGAGGGGTCGGCCTCCGGCAGCCTCGTATCAGTGAGACTTGTGGTGAAACTTCTTGACGCCAAACTGACAATTCAAGGCATAGTCCATTGTTCAGTTGTGAAGGAGTGTAACTACTTGGTCTAGGTGGAGCTCAACCTTAATCGGTCTCCACTGAGATGCTGTTATATCAAAACAGCGTTTGGAACAAAGGACAAACTGGGCCCCTGAGATCTGGTGTGGGATTGTTGAAATATGAGATGGGCCTAGAGCCCATATGCCAATTTCAGATTTAATCTCCAAGGGCCCATGTAGGTGGCATGACAAGGTGATGGGAAGTTTAGTCCCACCCCGGAAGTGGAAGGAGAGTTGAAGTGGTTTATAAGGGATTCTCTCCCTCATGCTATTGGAGATTGAGAAGAGATGAGGCCCTCGCGCACTCCTCCTCCTCCGCTCGCCTCGTCACGACGCGCCGCGCCGCGCCGCAGGTTGCGGGATTGAGCCGAGCCGAGCTCACTCCTATGCGCTTCTTTTTGCCGGTCAGGAACGGAGAGTCTTTGACAGGTAGGGCCACGATCTGAGACGTCGGATCATGGGCTACCGACTTGGACGTGGGTTCAGCCCACGTCTCTCCACGCGCAGCCGCACATATATATGTGGGCGCTGCCAACCCTAGCCGCCACGAAACAGAACGCTTCTCCGCCTCCACGCCCTCATCGTTCCTCTGCTGCTGCTGCCGCTGGCGACTCCGTCCCGTTCACCGCGTACACGGTTGACAGGAGAGCAGGCCTCCGAAACCCCGCCTCTCCGGATCCTGTACGGGAGAGGGGCGATTAGGTTTTTGGGTAGCGACTACGCGACTGCTCGCTTCTGTTCATCTACGTCCGCATCACCTTCGTCATCACCATATCGACCGACGCCGACCGTGCCGCCGCTGAGAAGGCCGACGCCGACAAGAAGGCCGCCGAGGATGCCGCGGCTGCTGCCACCGCCACCACCGCCACGTGGCCGATTGGAGGGTATCCATCCTTTATCCCTCTCATGTTCCTTTTCATTTGTAGCAAGATTAGTGATATACGTAGATGTTTCTACTATATGCGTAGTACATGCTCTGTTAGATCGTAATCTGTGTGTTATCAATGTTGTCCATGTCATGCTCATGATTTATTAATGGATTAATTTAATCGAAAAACTACCTATTTTCTTATCAATCCAAAAACCTAATTTGTGTAGGAGTTTTTCGAATTCTGGTTTTGCTGCTGCACTGAAACCGTGACCGTTTACGGGGACGTACTTTAAGCGTTGGCAGACTAAAACCACCTTATGGCTCACGGCCATGAACGTGTTCTGGATCGCCGGTGTGACTCCCACAGGAACGATCGCTCCTGAACAGGAGAAGGCGTTCAAGGAGGCCACTGTCGTGTTCCTCGGGGCAGTTCTGAGCGTGATTGGAGATAAGCTGGTTGACGCATATTTGCATGTGCGGTCTGCTAAGGACTTGTGGGAGGCGCTCGAATCTAAGTTCGGGGCTGCCGGTGCAGGGAGCGAGATGTATATTATAGAGCAGTTCCACGATTACAAGATGGTTGAAAACCGTCCGGTATTGGAGCAGGCTCATGAGATAATATGCATTGTTAAGGAGCTTGAGCTTCTTAAGTGCGAGTTACCGGGCAAGTTTGTCGCGGGCTGCATAATCGCTAAGCTTCCCAATTCCTGGAGGAACTTTGCCACCACTCTGAAACATCGAGGCGTGAATTCTCTGTGGAGGATGTCATTGGCCATCCGAGTGTTGAGCAGAATTCAAGGGCAAAGGACTCGCATACGGAAAAGGGTCAAGGAACTTCATGGCCAATATGGTGCATCAGAAGAACTCCAATTCCCACAAGCCCAAGGGAAATAACGGTGTCCAACAGAGTGCCGACTTTAAGAAGAAGGGTAAGAAGACCTTCAAGAAGAACAATAAGGATGAGGGTTTCTTTACTTGTGGTTCGCTTGAACATTGGGCCAACAAGTGCCCAAACAAGTATAAGAAGCAAGGGCAGGACTCCAAGTCTGTCAATATGATTGTGAGCAACATTGAGAGTGGTGCATCTGGGTACCGTAATTTATTTGCTGTATTTTCAGTTTGGCCGTCCACCGATTGGTGGGTCGACACAGTCAGCAGTGTTCATGTGTGTCTTGACATTTCATTGTTTTCTTCTTACCAGGCCACAGTCACGGGTCCGTCTTGATGGGGAATGGCGCGAGTGCTTCATTCTTGGTGCTTGCACGGTCGATCTGAAGTTTACTTGGGAAGGATCGTGCAGGTGAAGAACGTCAAGATGTCCCCGCCATCAAGAAGAACCTCGTTAGTGGCTCCCTTCTATGTAGAGAAGGGTTTAAGTTGGTATTCGAGTCTAATAAATTAGTTGTTATGAAATATGGACTATTTGTTGGAAAGGGTTATGAATGCGGAGGCATGTTTCGCCTTTCTCTTGCAGATCTATGTAATAAACTCGTGAACAATATTCATTTGAGTGTTAATGAATCTGAAGTATGGCATTCACGTCTTTGTCACATTAGTTTCGGTGTTATGACGCGGCTAGCAAAATCGAATTTAATCCCGAGTTTCACTTTAGACAAAGGTTCTAAGTGCCATTCGTGTGTGCAATCTAAGCAACCTCGCAAGCCTCACAAGGCAGCAGAGGAGAGACACTTACGCCTTGGAACTCATACATTCTGATCTTTGTGAGATGAATGGTGTGTTGACTAAAGGTGGAAAGAAATATTTCATGACTTTGATAGATGATTCCACTAGATATTGCTATGTGTATCTGTTAAATACTAAAGGTGAGGCTCTACACTACTTCAAAATCTATAAGGCAGAAGTTGAGAATCAACTTGAAAAGAAAATTAAACGAGTCCGGTCAGATCGTGGTGGAGAGTACTTCTCGAAAGAGTTTGATGCCTTTTGTACGGAACACGGTATTATTCACGAGAGGACGCCGCCCTACTCACCCCAGTCAAATGGGGTTGCCGAGCGGAAAAACCATACTCTAACTGATTTGGTTAACGCCATGTTGGATACGTCGAGTTTATCCAAGGCATGGTGGGGGGAGGCTATAATGACATCATGTCATGTCCTGAATAAAGTTCCGACAAAGGATAACGAGATCACTTCTTACGAGAAGTGGACCAAGAGAAGGACAACACTCTCGTACTTACGTACCTGGGGATGCTTGGCGAAAGTTAATGTGCCGATCCCCAAAAAGCGTAAGCTTGGACCAAAGACTGTGGACTGTGTTAATTTGGGCTACGCTATGAATAGTGTTGGCTATAGATTTCTAGTAGTGAAATCTGAGGTACCTGACATGAAGGTCGGTACAATTATGGAGTCTAAAGATGCTCCATTCTTTGAGGACATTTTTCCCATGAGAGATGTACAAAGCACTTCTAGACAGGAATCTGAGGAGACTCCTGAACCTGCCATTCCGATGGAATATTATAATCAAACACATGATGAAAATCCTGAGGAGGATAATGAGGAATCCTTGGTAGGGGCAAGAGACAAAGGACTGTAAAGACCTTTGCTGATGATTTCTTCATATACCTCGTGGAGGATAATCCCACTTCTATTTCGAGCGTATGCATCTCCGTGTGACTCTTTGGAAGGATGCGGTCCGTGGCAGATGGATTCCATCATGGCTAACGGGACTTGGGAGCTTCTTGAGCGTCCTTATGGTTGCAAACCATTGGGATGCAAGTGGGTGTTCAAGAAGAAGCTTAGGCCCGACGGCACGATAGAAAAGTACAAGGCTAGACTTGTGGCCAAGGGCTACGCCAGAAGAAGAAGAAGATTTCTTGACACTTATTCACTGTGGCGGACCGACCACCATTCGAGTATTACTCTCGTTGGCGGCCTCGCATGGTCTTCTCATTCATCGATGGATGTTAAGGCGGCTTTCTGAACGGAGAGCTAAAGGAGGAAATCTATATGCAACAGCTGATGGCTTTGTGATGGATGGTCGAAGGAAAGGTGTGTAAGTTGGTGAAATCTTTGTATGGCTCGAGACAAGCGCCTAAGCAATGGCATGACAAGTTTAATGAAACGTTGACATCTGTTGGCTTTGTTGTTAATGAGGCCGAAAAATGTGTATACTATCGCTATGGTGGGGGCGAAGGAGTTATATTGTGTTTGTATGTTGATGACATACTGATATTTGGGACTAATCTCAAGTTGATCGAGGAGGTTAAGTCTTTCCTATCTCAGAACTTTGAGATGAAGGACCTTGGAGTGGCTGATGTTATCTTGAACATCAAGCTATTGAGAGATGATGAGGGTGGGATTACACTTCTGCAATCCCATTATGTTGAGAAGGTGTTGAGTCGTTTTGGATATTCGGACTGCAAACCATCTCAAACACCATATGATTCTAGTGTGCTGATTCGAAAGTCTAAAGGCACAACTATAGATCAATTGAGATACTCTCAGATTGTTGGTTCACTCCAGTATCTAGCGAGCGTAATGAGGCCTGACATCGCATTTTCTATTAGCAAACTGAGCCGATTTGTTTCCAAACCGGGTGATGTACATTGTCGTGCTCTTGAGAGAGTTATGCGCTATCTGAAAGGTACTATGAACTATGGACTTCACTATACTGGATACCAGTCGGTACTTGAAGGGTATAGTGATGCGAATTGGATCTCTGATGCTGATGAGATGAAGGCCACAACTGGGTATATGTTCACTCTTGGAGGTGGTGTTGTTTCTTGGAAGTCTTGCAAGCAAACGATCTTAACAAGATCGACAATGGAAGCAGAATTAACAGCATTAGACACATCGGGTGGCGAAGCAGAATGGCTTCAGATCTGTTGATGGACTTGCCGATGGTTGAGAAGCCTATTCGCCATCCTTATGAACTGTGACAATCAAACAGTTATTGTCAAGGTGAAGAGTTCAAAGGACAACATGAAGTCCAACAAACACATAAGAATGAGATTGAAAGCTGTCAGAAAATTGAGGAATTCCGGAGTGATAGCGTTGGATTATATTCAAACGGCTAAGAATCTGGCAGATCCCTTTACTAAAGGGCTATCACGTGTTGTGATAGATAGCGCATCAAGGCAGATGGGTATGAGACCCACATGAGTTGCCATGGTAGTAACCCAACCTATGTGATCGGAGATCCCATGAAGTAGGATCTGGGAAAACAAGCTAGTGGTAAACTGAGGAGAGTAACTTTACTAACCCACTCCATCGGAGATGCAATACTCTCAAAACTGTATGGAAGGATGACTACTGTCTTAATGTGTTCCTGTGCTTATATGCATAAGCAAGATGCTATCCTACAGAGCGATCTTTGGAGGAACACACCTATATGAGCCCGACTGCTGGTCACAGTCTATGATGATCTCTAGCAAGCCCATGAACAGGCCAGGAGTGTGACTAATATGCTCCACCCGAGGGGTCGGCCTCCGGCAGCCTCGTATCAGTGAGACTTGTGGTGAAACTTCTTGACGTCAAACTGACAATTCAAGGCATAGTCCATTGTTCAGTTGTGAAGGAGTGTAACTACTTGGTCTAGGTGGAGCTCAACCTTAATCGGTCTCCACTGAGATGCTGTTATATCAAAACAGCGTTTGGAACAAAGGACAAACTGGGCCCCTGAGATCTGGTGTGGGATTGTTGAAATATGAGATGGGCCTAGAGCCCATATGCCAATTTCAGATTTAATCTCCAAGGGCCCATGTAGGTGGCATGACAAGGTGATGGGAAGTTTAGTCCCACCCCGGAAGTGGAAGGAGAGTTGAAGTGGTTTATAAGGGATTCTCTCCCTCATGCTATTGGAGATTGAGAAGAGATGAGGCCCTCGCGCACTCCTCCTCCTCCGCGCGCCTCGTCCACGGCCAGCGCCACGCCTTGCAGAGTTTGCGGATTGAGCCGAGCCGAGCTCACTCCTATCGCTTCTTTTGCCGGTCGAGAACGGAGAGTCTTTGATGTAGGGCCACGATCTGAGACGCCGGATCATGGGCTACCGACTTGGGCGTGGGTTCAGCCCACGTCTCTCCACGCCAAGCAGCCGCACATATATATGTGGGCGCTGCCAACCCTAGCCGCCACGAAACAGAACGCTTCTCCGCCTCCACGCCCTCATCGTTCCTCTGCTGCTGCTGCCGCTGGCGACTCCGTCCCGTTCACCGCGTACACGGTTGACAGGAGAGCAGGCCTCCGAAACCCCGCCTCTCCGGATCCTGTACGGGAGAGGGGCGATTAGGTTTTTGGGTAGCGACTACGCGACTGCTCGCTTCTGTTCATCTACGTCCGCATCACCTTCGTCATCACCATATCGACCGACGCCGACCGTGCCGCCGCTGAGAAGGCCGACGCCGACAAGAAGGCCGCCGAGGATGCCGCGGCTGCTGCCACCGCCACCACCGCCACGTGGCCGATTGGAGGGTATCCATCCTTTATCCCTCTCATGTTCCTTTCTGTTGTAGCAGTACTAGTGATATACGTAGATGTTTCTACTATATGCGTAGTACATGCTCTGTTAGATCGTAATCTGTGTGTTATCAATGTTGTCCATGTCATGCTCATGATTTATTAATGGATTAATTTAATCGAAAAACTACCTATTTTCTTATCAATCCAAAAACCTAATTTGTGTAGGAGTTTTTGAATTCTGGTTTTTCTTTGCTGACCGAAACCGTGACCGTTTACGGGGCGTACTTTAAGCGTTAGCGCACTAAAACCACCTTATGGCTCACGGCCATGAACGTGTTCGGATCGCGGTGTGACTCCCACAGAACGATCGCTCTGAACAGGAGAAGGCGTTCAAGGAGGCCACCGTCGTGTTCCTCGGGCAGTTCTGGCGTGATTGGAGATAAGCTGGTTGGCGATATTTGCATGTGCGGTCTGCTAAGGACTTGTGGGGCGCTCGAATCTAAGTTCGGGCTGCGGTGCGAGGCGAGATGTATATTATAGAGCAGTTCCACGATTACAAGATGGTTGAAAACCGTCCGGTATTGGAGCAGGCTCATGAGATAATATGCATTGTTAAGGAGCTTGAGCTTCTTAAGTGCGAGTTACCGGGCAAGTTTGTCGCGGGCTGCATAATCGCTAAGCTTCCCAATTCCTGGAGGAACTTTGCCACCACTCTGAAACATCAGAGGCGTGAATTCTCTGTGGAGGATGTCATTGGCCATCTGAGTGTTGAGCAGAATTCAAGGGCAAAGGACTCGCACGGAAAAGGGGTCGAAGGAACTTCTGTGGCCAATATGGTGCATCAGAAGAACTCCAATTCCCACAAGCCCAAGGGAAATAACGGTGTCCAACAGAGTGCCGACTTTAAGTAGAAGGGTAAGAAGACCTTCAAGAAGAACAATAAGGATGAGGGTTTCTTTACTTGTGGTTCGCTTGAACATTGGGCCAACAAGTGCCCAAACAAGTATAAGAAGCAAGGGCAGGACTCCAAGTCTGTCAATATGATTGTGAGCAACATTGAGAGTGGTGCATCTGGGTACCGTAATTTATTTGCTGTATTTTCAGTTTGGCCGTCCACCGATTGGTGGGTCGACACAGGTGCAGGTGTTCATGTGTGTGCTGACATTTCATTGTTTTCTTCTTACCAGGCCACAGGTCACGGGTCCGTCTTGATGGGGAATGGCGCGAGTGCTTCATTCTTGGTGCCGTACGGTCGATCTGAAGTTTACTTGGGAAGGATCGTCTTGGTGAAGAACGTCAGCATGTCCCGCCATCAAGAAGAACCTCGTTAGTGGCTCCTTCTATGTAGAGAAGGGTTTAAGTTGGTATTCGAGTCTAATAAATTAGTTGTTATGAAATATGGACTATTTGTTGGAAAGGGTTATGAATGCGGAGGCATGTTTCGCCTTTCTCTTGCAGATCTATGTAATAAACTCGTGAACAATATTCATTTGAGTGTTAATGAATCTGAAGTATGGCATTCACGTCTTTGTCACATTAGTTTCGTGTTATGACGCTGCTAGCAAAATCGAATTTAATCCGAGTTTCACTTTAGACAAAGGTTCTAAGTGCCATTCGTGTGTGCAATCTAAGCAACCTCGCAAGCCTCACAAGGCAGCAGAGGAGAGACACTTACGCGCCATCGAACTCATACATTCGATCTTTGTGAGATGAATGGTGTGTTGACTAAAGGTGGAAAGAAATATTTCATGACTTTGATAGATGATTCCACTAGATATTGCTATGTGTATCTGTTAAATACTAAAGGTGAGGCTCTACACTACTTCAAAATCTATAAGGCAGAAGTTGAGAATCAACTTGAAAAGAAAATTAAACGAGTCCGGTCAGATCGTGGTGGAGAGTACTTCTCGAAAGAGTTTGATGCCTTTTGTGCGGAACACGGTATTATTCACGAGAGGACGCCGCCCTACTCACCCCAGTCAAATGGGGTTGCCGAGCGGAAAAACCATACTCTAACTGATTTGGTTAACGCCATGTTGGATACGTCGAGTTTATCCAAGGCATGGTGGGGAGGCTATAATGACATCATGTCATGTCCTGAATAAAGTTCCGACAAAGGATAACGAGATCACTTCTTACGAGAAGTGGACCAAGAGAAGGACAACACTCTCGTACTTACGTACCTGGGGATGCTTGCCGAAAGTTAATGTGCCGATCCCCAAAAAGCGTAAGCTTGGACCAAAGACGTGGATGTGTTAATTTGGGCTACGCTATGAATAGTGTTGGCTATAGATTTCTAGTAGTGAAATCTGAGGTACCTGACATGAAGGTCGGTACAATTATGGAGTCTAAAGATGCTACATTCTTTGAGGACATTTTTCCCATGAGAGATGTACAAAGCACTTCTAGACAGGAATCTGAGGAGACTCCTGAACCTGCCATTCCGATGGAATATTATAATCAAACACATGATGAAAATCCCGAGGAGGATAATGAGGAATCCCTTGCTAGGGGCAAGAGACAAAGGACCGTAAAGACCTTTGTCGATGATTTCTTCATATACCTCGTGGAGGATAATCCCACTTCTATTTCGAAGCGTATGCATCTCCGAAGCGACTCTTCGGAAGGATGCGGTCCAGTGGCGAGATGGATTCCATCATGGCTAACGGGACTTGGGAGCTTCTTGAGCGTCCTTATGGTTGCAAACCATTGGGATGCAAGTGGGTGTTCAAGAAGAAGCTTAGGCCCGACGGTGCGATAGAAAAGTACAAGGCTAGACTTGTGCCAAGGGCTACGCCCGAGAAGAAGAAGAAGATTTCTTGACACTTATTCACCATGGCGCCGACCGACCACCATTCGAGTATTACTCTCGTTGGCGGCCTCGCATGGTCTTCTCATTCATCGATGGATGTTAAGACGGCTTTCTGAACGGAGAGCTAAAGGAGGAAATCTATATGCAACAACTGATGGCTTTGTGATGGATGGTCAGGAAGGAAAGGTGTGTAAGTTGGTGAAATCTTTGTATGGCCTGAGACAAGCGCCTAAGCAATGGCATGACAAGTTTAATGAAACGTTGACATCTGTTGGCTTTGTTGTTAATGAGGCCGAAAAATGTGTATACTATCGCTATGGTGGGGGCGAAGGAGTTATATTGTGTTTGTATGTTGATGACATACTGATATTTGGGACTAATCTCAAGTTGATCGAGGAGGTTAAGTCTTTCCTATCTCAGAACTTTGAGATGAAGGACCTTGGAGTGGCTGATGTTATCTTGAACATCAAGCTATTGAGAGATGATGAGGGTGGGATTACACTTCTGCAATCCCATTATGTTGAGAAGGTGTTGAGTCGTTTTGGATATTCGGACTGCAAACCATCTCAAACACCATATGATTCTAGTGTGCTGATTCGAAAGTCTAAAGGCACAACTATAGATCAATTGAGATACTCTCAGATTGTTGGTTCACTCCAGTATCTAGCGAGCGTAATGAGGCCTGACATCGCATTTTCTATTAGCAAACTGAGCCGATTTGTTTCCAAACCGGGTGATGTACATTGTCGTGCTCTTGAGAGAGTTATGCGCTATCTGAAAGGTACTATGAACTATGGACTTCACTATACTGGATACCAGTCGGTACTTGAAGGGTATAGTGATGCGAATTGGATCTCTGATGCTGATGAGATGAAGGCCACAACTGGGTATATGTTCACTCTTGGAGGTGGTGTTGTTTCCTGGAAGTCTTGCAAGCAAACGATCTTAACAAGATCGACAATGGAAGCAGAATTAACAGCATTAGACACATCGGGTGGCGAAGCAGAATGGCTTCGAGATCTGTTGATGGACTTGCCAGTGGTTGAGAAGCCTATTCCGGCCATCCTTATGAACTGTGACAATCAAACAGTTATTGTCAAGGTGAAGAGTTCAAAGGACAACATGAAGTCCAACAAACACATAAGAATGAGATTGAAAGCTGTCAGAAAATTGAGGAATTCCGGAGTGATAGCGTTGGATTATATTCAAACGGCTAAGAATCTGGCAGATCCCTTTACTAAAGGGCTATCACGTGTTGTGATAGATAGCGCATCAAGGCAGATGGGTATGAGACCCACATGAGTTGCCATGGTAGTAACCCAACCTATGTGATCGGAGATCCCATGAAGTAGGACCTGGGAAAACAAGCCAGTGGTAAACTTAGGAGAGTAACTTTACTAACCCACTCCGTCGGAGATGCAATACTCTCGAAAACTGTATGGAAGGATGACTACTGTCTTAATGTGTTCCCAGGCTTATATGCATAAGCAAGATGCTATCCTACAGAGCGATCTTTGGAGGAACACACCTATATGAGCCTGACTGCTGGTCACAGTCTATGATGATCTCTAGCAAGCCCATGAACAGGCCAGGAGTGTGACTAATATGCTCCACCCGAGGGGTCGGCCTCCGGCAGCCTCGTATCAGTGAGACTTGTGGTGAAACTTCTTGACGCCAAACTGACAATTCAAGGCATAGTCCATTGTTCAGTTGTGAAGGAGTGTAACTACTTGGTCTAGGTGGAGCTCAACCTTAATCGGTCTCCACTGAGATGCTGGTATATCAAAACAGCGTTTGGAACAAAGGACAAACTGGGCCCCTGAGATCTGGTGTGGGATTGTTGAAATATGAGATGGGCCTAGAGCCCATATGACAATTTCAGATTTAATCTCCAAGGGCCCATGTAGGTGGCATGACAAGGTGATGGGAAGTTTAGTCCCACCCCGGAAGTGGAAGGAGAGTTGAAGTGGTTTATAAGGGATTCTCTCCCTCATGCTATTGGAGCTTGAGAAGAGATGAGGCCCTCGCGCACTCCTCCTCCTCCGCTCGCCTCGTCACGACGTGCCGCGCCGCAGGTTGCGGGATTGAGCCGAGCCGAGCTCACTCCTATGCACTTCTTTTTGCCGGTCAGGAACGGAGAGTCTTTGACAGGTAGGGCCACGATCTGAGACGTCGGATCATGGGCTACCGACTTGGACGTGGGTTCAGCCCACGTCTCTCCTGTAAAGCCGCACATATATATGTGGGCGCCGCCAACCCTAGCCGCCACGAAACAGAACGCATCTCCGCCTCCACGCCTCATCGTTCCTCCGCTGCTGCCGCCGGCGCTCCGTCACGTTCACCGCGTACACGGTTGATGGAGAGCAGCCTCAAACCCCGCCTCTCGGATCACATGCGGGAGAGGCGATTAGGTTTTGGGTAGCGACTACGCCGATCGCCGCTTCGCTTCATCTACGTCCGCATCACCTTCGTCATCACCATATCGACCGACGCCGACCGTGCCGCCGCTGAGAAGGCCGACGCCGACAAGAAGGCCGCCGAGGATGCCGCGGCTGCTGCCACCGCCACCACCGCCGCGTGGCCGATTGGAGGGCATACATCCTTTATCCCTCTCATGTTCCTTTCTGTTGTAGCAGTACTAGTGATATACGTAGATGTTTCTACTATATGCGTAGTACATGCTCTGTTAGATCGTAATCAATGTGTTATCAATGCTGTTCATATCAGGCTCATGATTTATTCATGGATTAATTTAATCGAAAAACTACCTATTTTCTTATCAATCTCCTTCTTAACCGAGGCGTAAAGATCGCAACCAACCACGCCTACACGTTGTTGATGTGCAAGGACTACAAGGACCATCGTGTCGATAATATTCGGGACTCAAAGGCTCCCAACAAGGCCGGTCTTCGCCGGCTTCTGTTCCACAAACGGCTACAACAATCGGCTCAACCTTCACTGCAACTTCACAAGCATATCATCGACTCCGATGCCAGCACCACAAAGTGTGGCGCCTTGCCCTCTGGAAGATTTGGGATGCCAAGAATGCAACGGCCTTCCACCATATTGACCGGTGTCATCGGTTAACAAAACCAATATCAGAGACGACTTACCGGTTAACATAACCAATATCATAGACGACTTTACGGTGTCATCGGTTAAGGAAACCAAAAAAAACGAAGCGCGCAAATTGCAACAACACATATGGATCCAAGTTAAGCACTTAATTTCGGTATATGTTCCCATAGCCTCTTGCATATACTGTCTTCACAGTTTTAGTTTGTATGGCACCACAGGTTCAGAGATCCCAAAAGGTTTTTAGAAAGGTTGGCATGAAGCGCAACACCCCTATATTACAACACTGCTAATTAAAATTACAGTGTAAACATGGACACACCGAGACTTCAGCATCAGTGCCTAAAGTACAGTAGCCGTCGGGAACCGGAATACGGAGTAGATATGACCGCCGGAGTTCCTGAATATACTCACCAAATAAAAATACCTACACTGTCACGCCGATATGTTATGTGAGCAGCATGAGCTTGCTGAAACCCCAGGCCGCATGCAAAGGTATTAGTCTGCGCCAGCGAGAGGCTGATCAATCAGTTTGCAGCCACAACATCCGTTGTCGCGCTGGAGCCGAGGAGCTGGCGGAGCTTGGGCTCGCTGTGCTCCATGTGGTTTTTTACACCTGACTTGTTTGTGTCGTCGATCATTGACAAGAAATTCTCCACGATGCGAGGAGAGGAGGATGCGGCAGCAGCTGCTGATTTGTCCAGGGGCATTTCTGCACTGGTCGGTGCTGCGGTGCCCTTAAGTTTCACCTGAGATACGATGTGTTTGTTCCGTTAGACAAAGGTAGATTCAAACACTGGCCAGAACAAACTATCGGAACATGACAAAGATAGACCAGTTATCACTTATCACTGAAAAAAAAAGGTTCCATACCACTAGAGCAGAATTCTCTATTCTGAGCTTCTCGGAGCTTTTCGTTAGCTTGCCGATTTCAGATTTTAGAGACGTGTTCTCAGCTGTAAGTGATTCTACTTGTGTAGCCAACTCCTCTGTCTCAGCCTACACCAAGAGGACACAAATATCAATTGGTGTACTGCGTCCCAGTATCACTGTACTAAGATGCAAAGAATAGTTTGTAAATGGTATATGGGAGAAAATTCAATTCGGCTTCATGTCCATGTTTCCAGATACTGCTTTCCCTTTTCGAGGATTGGATATTGCTACATTGCAACACATTCATCAAAGAGTACATACAAGAGAGCCCTATGAGTTAATAGGAAAACAAGGCCAACACAATATACCTGCTTTCTCAGCCTCGACCGTCTAGCAGATTCCCTATTTGATTGCTTTCTCTTTTCACGCTTTACTTCCCTCTCATCCTGGCATGGAGAATTTCCAAAAAAAAAAAAATCAATCCCTGAAACAGAAATGCTCTAGCACATACTGTTGGCGTAACAATAATAATAACCTAACAAAAAAACGCTAGGAATAGGGTTGTTGCGTGAAAAAAACAGTCATAATCCAGATTTTCTATCGGATCTAAACAAACAATAGATGGAACGTACCTTAGATGATAATTCAGTTGATATTCCGGTATGAATTGGACCCATAACACCTGGCAATGGAGACACCGGCGTGCCTATTGCCCTCGAATTAGCAACATTCGTAACACTGGGTTTAATGACTGGAGCTGGAAAGCACTGATTTGACAAAATTGCGCCATTTCGAATTATCGGACTAGAAGCTACAACATCTTTATTCCTTGCTGCCGCGGTTGCTTCTGCGTCTGGAGAAAGGTTTAAGGTATTAGCCGCTTTCTTGCCAACAGTGAAACTTAGGATAGGACTTGGTTACAGCTATGAAGCGACTCAAAGAAGCAAGTGTATCTATTTTCCAAGCAAAGGAAAAAAGATGCAAGTTTGCCTACCAAAAAAAAGCATAAGAGAAGTGTTACAGTGCAAGATGGCTAATGCAGCAGAATGACTAATCAAAGTAGGTACTAATACTAGAACCTCTGAAAATTAAACAAGTCGTTAGAAAAGTGAAATACCAAATCCACCATCCAAGCTCCGTTTCCTAGGAGTCCCGCTCACCTGAACATGTAAAGTTTTAGCCTAAATCAGGATTGTCCAGACACTAAACATAATACATGTACAACCACGCATCCAAATTGGTACCTTCAGATCATTAACATCACTGGAGCCTTCTCCACTATAATCCCCACTGAATTGACCATCAGAAGAGCATAGCGTCAGTTTATCAGAAGAGGACAGGAATACTTGATTCCAGGAGCAGAAGAAAAGCATGTAAATACCTGGATGATGTTTTTTTACTGTTACCACTGCCGGTAGATACTGCAGACCCATCAATTTCCTTAAGTTTCTTATTGGAACTTTTATCCTTACTGTTTGCAGATTTGGCTGGCTCCACGCTCAATGGACTTGCCATCTTGAAAGTATCAAGACAAAAATCAGATGAACAGAAATAATCCGAACTAGAAACTTAGAAGTTGTGTTCAAGGAATATATCAACATAATAGGTTCAGATGCTGGAAGTAAAATATAATTATGGAAATGAGTATGGTCAAAGGGCACGATAGATCATTACAAATGAGTATGAATCTGATATTGCATAAAAGTTATAGAATACAGATTCACACTATGGATCTTTTCTTCTGATAAGCAAGCTACACCATATATATCTTTCCTAACAACGATATTCTATGCAGCCGGCGGTGAATTACAGCACACCAAAAGGAACATAATAGTATCCAAGTAACACTAAAAGGACCCATTTAACATTTGATTGTTCTGAAATTGCAGTGTAGTAACATCTTTCCTAACACAGATCTTCTATGTTAGGTTGTTCCAAAATTGCAGTGTGCTGGAACATATTTTAATTGAGGTTCAGTCAACATAATGGAACTCTACTATCCTTGTGTCCTTCAAACCACAATACTACTGCTCCAGATGGTGATAACAACATATATTTTGTCTTCTTTTTCACAAAAAGTGCATAAATGTCTGAAGCTTCAAACATTGATTTTTATTTAAGTAAAGTGCAAAGAAGCACAGGGCAATCTGATGTTTACCATGGGCACAAGCGGGTGCGGGTAAGCTCCACCATGTGGGTACATTGCATATGGCGTTCCAAAAGGGGGTGGCATCATATGCTGCAGAGATGAAGAGAAGGAACTTGGATTCAATACAGTGCATGAAGAAACACCACTGTACAGAGAGATAAAAAAACCAAATACCTGAGGACCCCACATATACGGTGGAGGTGGATGACCCGCAGCTATGGCTGGGGCAAAATATGCCGGTGGCATGACACCAGAACTGTAGTATGCCTGTAAAGGTTTGATGTTATTGCTTAAATTACTGTGTTACAGTCTTTGGGAAGTGGGGACAGTAAGAGAACGGCAAAACACTCAACCTGCACGGCCGACCAATCAGGATATGGACTGGGAGCTGGTTGATCCTGCAAATGATGGTGATCCATAAGCCATTTGTCACATAAGAAATTTCCTGGTGAGTTGTATTGACAGACCAAGAAGGCAACGACACTGCATATTAATTTTTTAAGGCCAGTGATACCATTGGTGTTCTTTGCTGCATTTACGGATTTTTAAAATTGTATACATAGATATTTGTTTTGGCAATGAATTGCTTATAACAAATCATATAACTAATTTCCAGAAATATCATGCCATAGAAGGTTGGACAATTTCTCAGCAGTCAGCAAGTTCTCTTAAATCAGAGTTTCCTGTCTTTGAAAGCAGCATCTTAGTAGTGAGCGGATACTTGTAAATCAGCGATTCTTACCTTAGGAGGTGAACCTGATTTCCCAGTCTTCTGGGCAGCCACAGCTTCATCATGCGCCATGCCTTTACTGAACGCCTGCCTGTCTGCCATGTAGAATTCAAGACTGTAACGACATGCCATATACTAATTTACTCAACTAAAAGTACAGGTGAACTAAGCTTTGGCATGTGCTACTTTTTAATGGGTCCGGGCATAGCGTGGGTGAGAGATTCCGTAGCACCGCGAACAATAAACCTGTAGCGCATCTCCCTTGCAATATGCAGTTTTCATCAAAAGTGAGTTTCGACACATACTGGCAAATCATTTCGGGGCGCAACAGAAGCAACCAACCAGAGTGTTTCTTCCCGAAAAGAAAATAGACTGTTCATGTGACTTAATCTCATATATGATGTACAATCTTCCGTATGGTGGAATGCGTTTCACGCAAAGGTAGAGGGTGACCCTGAATACAGACACCGTGGCGTCCCAGAATTCTGATGCTGGAATATATTCACACCAATGTGCAAACTATCACTGGAAGAAAGCGTTTCCTCTGTCATCCAACTGCAAAACTACCACTAGAAGAAAGAGTTTCCTCCGTCTGGAAGTCAGAGGTGCCGGGTGAAACAGTACCCCCAGACACAGCAGGTTCCAAAGCCCAGACACAAATGCATCAAGCATGCTCCAAGTCCCCAGTTTCAAGCGCGCACGCAAACAGCCCAGAGAAGCAGCGACATCACTGTCGGTCTGCAGCGTAGACTAACAACAGCACACAGCAGGTTGATTCCCCAACCAATCTCGAACGGCCGGCCCCTGCCTGTATATACTTCTACTAAATTAAAATGCTAATAAGTAATAACTAGTACTACTAGTAGTAGTATTAGTATTGTTACCAATTCCGGCGCCGGCCTCGAACACCGGAAGGGAATTCGACTACTCCTACGTACGCACGGGACTCTCTCCTACCAAAATCGGAGCGGAGCCACGGCGGCGCGGGCAGTCACTGGGCGCGGGGAGGGGAGCCCGGACCACGTCAATTCCCGGCGAGGCCCGCCCGGACGCGCGCGAGCTCGCCCGTCGAGCACGGGCGGGCGGACGGACGCTCGGGGAATTCCCCTCCCGCCGCAGGGCGCATTCGTAACGGCGAAG
Source organism: Aegilops longissima (assembly GCA_021605205.1). NCBI lineage: Eukaryota > Viridiplantae > Streptophyta > Magnoliopsida > Poales > Poaceae > Aegilops > Aegilops longissima. Next base: position 645,465,360 of record CM038676.1, on the reverse strand, counting down.
GCGAGGGCGAGCGGGGCGGAATTGGGCGAGCATTGCGCGCGGATTTGGACTGGACGGGCACGGGGCGGGGGCGGGGGCGGGGGAGAGTCGATCTCTCACCTGGAAGGATGGTCTCCGGGCGGCGGGGCTGGCTGTCGCGGATCGGGCGGCGGCGCGGGGCGGTGGTTCCGGGGAGGAGGTGCGCGGTGAGAGGGAGATGGTGATGGTGGTGCTGGTGGGGCGGAGAGGAGAGGCGGGGCGAAGCGAGGGAGGGGAAGGAGAGTTGGAGAGGGGCGCGAAAGGCTGGAGCCACGTCACGGGACACGTGTATATGATAAGGACTGGGCCACTGGGGGCGCGCCATGAGTCAGCGGCCGGCCACGGGCACCCCGCTTCGCGTCCCACGGGTTTGGGTGCGAACATTTTTTTTTTAATTAGGGTTAGCATTCTCTCCTATGGATACTTTGTAGATGATCCTGAAAAAAAGAAATTTTTTAAACTCTGAAAAAAGATATTTTGTAGATGTAAAAAAACACTAGCTCTACGTAATAAAACGGCGATGCAAGTCCCCGCTAGAGAACACCTAGACTAAGTAATCCCTCCGCTCCATATTAAATGTCGCCGATTCGATGAACGGAGGGAGTAGATTAGAGAAAAAGACCTTTGATTCGTATGTTCAAATAAGATACTTAAAGGGGAGTTATTAAAAAACATAGTTAAGGGGAAGCATGAATAATTTGTACCGGTTTTGTCTCATAGTGTGTAAGATGGAAAATAGTGCCTTTTATTTTATGATGGAGGGACATATGTATGATTGAGCAGCAACCTTAATCAAGAGGGCGGCAATGAAGTGCTATGTGTGCTTTTTTCCCAGTTAGTCTCAAACCAAGATTCAAGACACATGTGTTCTTGTCAATTTTGCCAATGTTGACTAATCGATGTCAGGCATAAGCCCTTGCTTTTTGTAGATAAATGCAATTTAGTGAACAAAACCTCAATAAATGGAGGTGTGAGACCAGCTCTGCTGTATAAAACCGCAACTTGATCTTTGGTACAGAACATCCAGATTGAAGTAGATTAAAATAGATAGCCCGGGGTGTGTCTTTCAAGGTGCAAGATGAGCGAGAACGATTTTTATGTTTAAGTGATAGAGGCAATATATGATGATCGAGCGGCATCCTCTGTCAAGTAAGGGAGCGATGAGATGAGATTTTACGGACAAAAGCTCAATAAAAGGCGATGCGACCATTAATTTTACATATTCACGCGCATATCAAGTCGCATCGAGCTAATCCTTGAGATCCACTTAACAAAAAAAAAAAAATAGGTAGCTCCATATAGACACAAGTTTCAGAAGTAGCATCATGTTCTTGCCAAATTGCCAGCATGGACTATCAATATCAAGAGTTGGTCCCTGCTTTTTGTTGATAGATGAGGTTTAGCTAACAAACCTCAATAAAAAGTGACGCGACAATTTTACATAATTTGTGCACATATGAATCACATCGAGCTATTCGTTCTGGCCCATTTAACTAAAAATTGATGTCCCACACATATGCACAGGCTCGAAATAATTACTATTTGCACAATCTTATCTGTAAGAAGTACTGTGGATTTCTCATTAAAAAATGAAAACTTGAGCATGCATTCGAATTAACATATTTTTTTCTAAAAAAAGGCAACATTTTGTGAGACTATCATTACAAAGGTTCGAATATTGTATATTAGGTTCATACCGATTTGACTTGAACATATCGGATGCCGGATATCGGGTGGTATATCGAACGATATGTTGATATATGATAGAAAATATATTTAATAAAAACAAAATGTAAGGTGTCAGTGCTCTAAAATAACAAATTTAGAATCATATTTTATGAAATTGTTGATTAAGAAACTATTTAAGACAGATTCACAATCTCGAAGATTAAACGCAATATGTTATATATGTGTTTCTACAAAACATTATGCATGACTTTATAATACGATGAAGTTGTAAATACATTATCTTTTTTCACAGCTTTTTGATTAATAATTGTGTCCATTGGCGTACCAGTCTATATCAGTGGCATTCCATGTCAGATGTATATTGACCATATCGATCAATATTTCGGTCCATATTGGATGATATGCATATGAAAAATTATATTTACAAAGTGACATATTATGTTTGTATCAGTAGAGCTCCAAAACTGGTATATGGGTCATGTCCTCCTAGATTTAAAAGCTTGATCATTATCAGATACTATGTCTTGCTATTTGTACAAAGGTGAGATTTTGTGAACAAAACCTCAGTAAAAGGTGGCGTGACCATTAATATCACGTAATCACATGCATATTGAGTCACATCGGGCTATTCCTTCTGAATTACTTAAGTAAAAATCGCTAAGAGCAACTTCAACGGGCCGATTCAAACGGACGGCGATTTCGTCCGTCTTTTGTCCGTTTGAGTCGGTCGCCCGCCCGGTGTCCGCCCTATTTTTCATATGGGTCGGCAGCGCGCCCAACGCGCCAACCCATATGTGCAGGCGTGGTCGGCTGGCTGCCCAATTTTACATTAATTTGCATTCAAACATATTGTGAAATGAAAATGTCAAGCAAAATAGTTTAGCCGTCCAAATAAATAGTATAGTTTTACAAGCCAAATACAAATAAAAATGTTTCACATAGTTTTGCAAACGAGTAAAAGAAGATACATCTATTGGTTGCCAACACGAGTCCACATATGCTCAACCAAATCATTTTACAGTTGCACGTGAGTTTTCCAATCACGCATGTCTTCATGAAACTGAGTGAACTGCTTAAATGTTGCTGCTACTCCATGCTCAGGCACAACATTCTCACCCTGAAACTGAAAGCCTTGATCGTACAGACGTTCTGGGCCCTCGTCTTCTACGATCATATTGTGCATGATCACACAAGCAGTCATCATCTCCCATAGTTTTTGCGTGCTCCAATTATTAGCAGGATGCCGAATGATGCCCCATCGAGATTGCAAAACACCAAAGGCACGCTCGACATCCTTCCTAGCACTCTCTTGCTCTTGGGCAAATATTTTCCTTTTCTCTCCGACAGGGTTGGGTATTGTCTTGACAATAATGGTCCACTGAGGATAGATACCGTCACTCAAATAGTACCCTTTGTCGTAGGTGTGACCGTTGATAGTAAAGTTCACCGGTGGGCTGTTGCCTTCGGCAAGCCTAGCAAACACCTGCGAGCGCTGAAACACGTTGATATCATTGTGTGATCCAGCCATGCCAAAAAAAAGAGTGCCAGATCCATAGATCTTGAGACGCCACGACCTCTAGTATGACAGTGCAAGTCCTGACATGTCCCTTATACTGCCCTTGCCAAGCAGAAGGGCAGTTCTTCCACTCCCAGTGCATGCAGTCTATGCTGCCAAGCATCTCCGGGAAGCCCCTGCTGGCATTCATCGCCAACAAACGGGCTGTATCTTCAACTGTAGGCTCTCTCAAGTACTTAGGGCCAAACACAGCAATCACAGCCTTGCAGAACTTATACAGAGACTCTAGGCATGTAGACTCGCTCATACAGACGTATTCGTCAATGAGATCACCGGGCACTCCGTATGCAAGCATTCGGATGGCGGCAGTGCATTTCTGATAAGAGGAGAAACCAATCTTGCCGACGTCATCCTCTTTGCACTCGAAGTAGTCATCATAGCCGGCCACTCCCTCTCTAATACGGTTGAAAACATGCCTACTCATACGGAACCGGCGGCAGAATTTGTGATGTTTGAACAACGGGTTTGTTGTATCAAAGTAGTCCTTCCAGAAAAGGAAATGCCCGCTCTCTGCTTGCGATTCAACGCCGGAAGGTGGCGGAATGGAGCCACGGAACAACGGTCACCGGTCGTTGAGGTGGTGATGGACCAACACGGCAGCCAATATCTCCTCCTCGTTGTCGGACGACGAATCGTCGAGTCGCAAAGAAAATTGTGAAAAAGAACTCGCTGACGAGTCCATTTTCGTACCTTGGCAAGTCGTCGAACAGCTTGCGAGCGCCAAAGAAGGAGACGACCGGCGAAGCGGAGACGCGCCCCCACGAATCAGCTAGCTGCCTGCCGCGTCCGACGAGCGTGCGGGGTCGGATGTGGCGGGGCGGCGAAGTCGTCTTGTTCGTCGAAGCGGCTGGCGGGGGGAAGCGGCGGTGCGAACGATTCGCTCTCCCGGCGGCAAAAGCGGCGGCGACGGGCGACGAAGGCGGGCTGCGTTGTTTGGCGAGATGTGGGCGGCGGCACCGGAGCGAATCGGGCAAAAATGGGCGACGGCGTCGGTGACAGAGGAGGTGGGGCAAGGGTTGCTTGTTGGCCGGCGGGGGTGAGAGGTGAGGCCAATGTGCCACAGACCAGCGGGCCCGGGGACTGGAGTAGGCACGCGCGCGTCCGTCTCGTATCCGCGCTGATGCAAATCCGGCTCAAAATTGGGCCGGGATGGGTCGCCCGCGGACAAAAAACAGACGCGCGTCCGTTCAGTCGGCGCGTTGGGCCGCCTATTCTGTCCGTGCCGACCCAAACGGACGGCTACGGACGAAATGGATCGCCCCATTGGAGTTGCTCTAACTCATACATAGGCACACGTTTTACAAGTAGCTTCGTGTTCTTGTCAATTTCCCGACATGGACTACAGCTTGAGGCATTGGCTTTGCTTTTTTGCATATAGATGAGATTTAACGAAAAAAAGGTGGTGTGACAATACATAATTTGTGCACATGTCGAGTCACATGTAGCTATCCGCTCGAACCCGTTTAAACTAAAAATCGTTAGCTCACGCATAGGCACAAACTCGATATTTTTTCCACATTCTGCTATGTAAGAAGTGTTGTGGCTTGCCAATGAAAATGATCCGTAATTGAAAACTTTGAACACACATTTGAATTAACAAATTATTCTCAAAAGAAAGCAATACTTTTGAGACAGCATGAACATAAAAAAAGGCATTGTGCGCCAATAAACACTTGGCGTGCCGAGCCGAAACGACGAAGCGAAGGTATATTTTGCCAGCTTCCTATACTAACTAAGCATTTTTTTTGGCTAATTTCCCGAACGAAAAAACCAAGCGCGCACACAGCGGTGTAGGTTGCGGGGTGCAGCTAGCCTGGGATCGCGGGATGGGCGACGGTGCAAGTGGATCGGTGAGCTGGGCCAACGGCGGGTGGGGGTGGGGCCCGCCCGTCCGATCCCGCGTCACCCCGCACCATCCGTCCCGCGCCACGCGCCCACGTGTCGACCGCGCCGCCGGGCTACGCGTCGCCGCGCGCGCGCCCCGAGGGCCAGCGCGGCGTCCCGGTCATGCAGGTGACGTGGTGGCCGCTTCCTCCCGCGCGGGCCCCGCCGGAACGGGCCTTCGCACCACGTGTGCGCCCCGCCCATGTGCGTCGGCCGGCCCCTCGCGTAGCGGTCGGGCCACGGCTGATTGGTGGGCCACGTGGCCCGCGTCGTGTGGAGGGGGTGGGTGGGAGGCGCCCGTGACTGGGTGCCAGCTCAGGCGGGGCTAGAAGGATAGCCCGCTTATCCTCTGACACAACCTGGCGGACGTCGGGCCGCGGGGCGCGCGTGGTGGCCTGATGCGACTGGACCAGCTCAGCCACTACTATTCCTCATCATCAAATAAAAAAAAGAAGAAACCCTACAAAATTAAAAAAATAAAAAGAAGCTTATCTCGTGAAGAAAAGAAAAATAAGCTGAGCTGAGCCCATACAAAAAGAAGAAACCCTAAATATAAAAAGAATTAAAAAAGAAGCTTATCTTTGCACAGTAGAAGTAGAACCTACTGTGACCCAATCGGTTCAGATTCAAAGTAGACTGACACTCGCTTCTACTTCTACTGTGCAAAGCTACACCCATCTCGTCTGACGTACGGCCCACACACTGACGTGTGGGCCCGGACCCACCTGTCAGCGGACCAACGGCATGGGGCCGTACGTCAGGAGATCCGGCTCCTTCTGCAGGTGAATCTTGCAAAGCCATTTCATCGTGTCATCAACAGAAATCCAGAGAAAATGTGTTTTCAGAAGATCAATCCAGAGAAAATGTCTGTACAGATCTGCTTGAAAACAGAGGCGCGACACTGGCACTGAATCCTATCTCGCTTGTGTTGATTACCCACGTTGAAATTAGTACTACAGAGCTGAATTCTGGCATTACATCACACTTGAACAAGGGATCTTGCATGGGGCGGTTGTGCTTAGAGAGACAAAGGGTCCTGGTTTCGATCGAGCTGGGCGGTGGATGGGGATTGATTATCAAGGTCCGCCGAGGATGGCGTTCTCGATGTCTTGTCTGCTCAGGGCGTAGCTGAATCTCCTCTCCATGTCCTTCTCCAGGTTCCCGGGGCCGCTCTTCAGGTATCTGATTACGTCGATTAAACATAATAGGGTTCAGTGATAACAATCAGTGCCTTGGCAAATAATCATTCAGACGATCAGCAAAGAATTTCATGCTTTCTATTGCCATGAGTATCCAGTTTCGGTCTTCGAGTTCAGGTAGTCAGGTGCTAAATTATACAGAGTCAGTATGTTCAGAAAAGGGTAGAATAGCATGACATCTCTATCTGAAAGAATAGTATTTGCATTCGCAGCTTGGTTAGCAGTGGAGGATTTGCAGAGCCACAAACAATCCTTGGGAAAATGAAGACAACCCAACTGTTGAGCAATCTGACATGTCAATTACTAGTTGCTACACTGGGCTAAGTGGCTAACCAAGCCATAAGAACGCACTGGAAGCATTGCATTTGTTGTTATGAGGATGCAGCTCAATCTTGGAACTCAGGTGGTCAGGGGGTGCTAAATTATGAATTCAGCTGTATGATCTGAAAAGGGCAGGGGGGTGCTAAATTATGAAGTCAGTATTATGATCTGAAAAGGGCAGGGCATTTCTTTCTGACTAAAAGAGCAGTAATCGCGCTGTCAGCTTGGTTTTCGGTAGAGGATTTGCAGAACATCAGCTGAACCATAATCCTTGGGATAATCAAAATGATGAACTGCACTATTGAGCAATCTGACAAGTCGATTGCTTGCTAGATTCGCTGCGTAGCGCGCTCCAATTCCTCTTCAATCAGAGATATATTTTTTTTCTACAGAAGAGCGGCGCGGCGGCCGGCGTGGATGGGCGGGCGGGCGGGCTACCTGATGTGGAGGTCGGTGGCGTCGAGGCTGAGGCGGGCGTGCCAGAGCGGCGTCTCGGCGACCCACACGGAGCGGTCCTCGCGGGACTGCGCGAACCCGACGCTGCGCAGCCACGCCTCGATGCACGGCAGGCTGTGCGCGTACAGCGGCTTCTCCTTCTCCGGCAGCCGCTCCAGCCACCCCGCGTCCGCCGCCACCGCCGCCGCCGCAACCGCCACGCCCCTCCGCCGGGCCACCACCGTCATCATCCCCCGCGCCGCCCGGTGCGCCGGCGACGGGCGCGCGGACCCGCTCGTCCCCAGAGGGCACGGGAGCAGGGCCGGAGGGACCAGGGCGCGGAGCGAGCTCGGCACCGCCATGGACATCGTCGCTCGGTCGCTTGCCTTCCTCTCTTCCGGCTTCGCTCCGGTCTGATCCTTACCTTTTTTTCCTCCTCCTCCTTTTTTTCTCTCTACAGTCGGGCCGTAAGTTGCTGGCGGTCCACGTAGTTGGGCCGAATGGGCAGGAGCCCATGGCGGACAGGGAGAGAGCGACGGCCCGCGACGGCCTACCAAGCGGGGCCAAAAGCGCGGGAAAACACCACCAAAATGGCGCGCGCGGCGGCGGCAAAAATCCCCCAATCCCATCGTCTTCTCCACACCACCGCTTCCCTCCCACTCCGCTGGATCCAACCTCACCCTCCCCCTCCCCCACCCCCCACCCCGGCCTCCTGCGATGGACTCGGCGATGCTCTCGCTCACCTGCGCGGGCCTCGGGGCGGCGGAGGAGGACGACGAGGGGGGCGCCGTCGGCTACGTCAAGGGCGACCACTGCCTCGGTACCGCCTCCACGCCCCTCCTCCCTTCCGTTCGCCTCCGGCCGTTCGGTGTCCGCTGACTTCCGCTGCGCGCGCGTTTGTGCAGACAACCTGAAGGATCTGCAGAGGCTGCTGCGGCGGGACGACCCGGGGCGGCGGGAGGTCTTCAAGCAGGTCTGCAAGTGGAGGATCGCGTCCAGGGATCTGGTGCCCATCATCGAGAACTACCAGTCCGACCGCAACCTCGTCATCACGGCAGGTACATTTTCTATCCCCCCTTCCTGAAACTCTGAAGTTGTTGCCATGGTCTGCACGGACGGAACCCGCACAAGATCTGACGGTCTCGAGTAATTAGATTAGAGGAACTGATTTTGAGGGTAGAGGAGTCTCTGATACTGTCCACATTTTGCTGTCTCGATTCGCCGAAGCTTATGTGCAACCGGCTTATATTGTTGAACAAAAACAAGTAGTGTCTACCATTTCGGATCTGTTTGTTAAATAACAGCATCCTCTATCTATTTTTAGTATGCATTTTTTTTCTTATCCGAGGATACCAGTATGTAGTTTTCAACTTCCGGAAAATCACAAACTTGGTTATGCATGGAAGATTTAGTTAGCCAGACTGAAGTTCATCATCCCTCTACTCCTTATATTGACAAATATACATCATTTTTTAACTTGGTTATGCATGGAAGGCCCCAGGCTCTACTCCCCATATTCACAAATATACATTGCTCTAGCCACTGAATTGGTCTCCATGGTGGATTTTTTAGCAAACTTCCGCCATAAATCTTTGAGCATTAATCTCTTGAGAAACAGAATATTGATCGCTACTTTCAGCCATAACAATTTGGTAAAATCTATAAGAAATTGTTATGGGGTTAATTCGGTCTTATAGATTAGGATATGGTAATCTGATAAGAATGCACACACCTTCGTGGCATGTTTTGACCTTGTAGACCTAAATATCTGTTACTCTAAGGGTCAAAATTTTGATTTACTTGTAATTCATCTGGATTTGAGTCTGTATCAAGTTTTATCACTGAAATATTTGTCTTTTCCCCTTTATATAGCTACACATTGTGCTTTCAGTTGGATTAACTGATGTGACACTACAAGGTCTAATGTTTTCCTTTCTTTTTTTGAAGTGAAAGTGTTGGTATTCCTTACCATGCCTGTCGATCCTTCATCAGAGGATGTTGCTCAGCAGATAGAGTATCTGTGGGATTTGAAGGCTGCACTCACACGGAATGTTGCAATCGCAGTGATTGTGTCTCTTCTTGAGGACCCATTGGATCATTTGGAAAGGTGAATTCTCTTCCGTTGCTACTTTGAGTTCCACCTGTATATCGGATGAGGTCATGCTTTTGTTATGCTGTCATAATTTTGTAAGTTCTAATTTATCAATGTCATTGGCATATGAGCAAGATGATTATGCTTGATCTGCATGACTGCATGTCAATTTGATGCTAGCTACTATCTTCATCTGCACTGGACTATGCTCATGAAATAAAAATATGCATGTGGGATTTTTTTTCCAATTAAACTGTGACCAAACATAATGTATTTGATGTACCTGTTCAAGTGTATGTAGTGCCCAAAAGACTTATGCTTATTCCTTAAAAATATAGTATATTTATCCTTTTCTGTTTTGTTGCATAAAGGAGAGTTGTGCAAATATCATGCATCTTCTGTCATTCTCATTCCATTCTGTTCACATTATACTAGTTCAATTACACTATGTTTCCTTTGTTCTAGTAAGTTGAGCATTCATGACTTACTTTTCAATGGCAATCAGAACTTCATTCACGGAAGATGATTGGAAGCTAGTACAGCTGGTGCTTACTTTATTCCGCAACGTCTTGGCTATTCAAGAAATCACATTGCCTCAGAAGGCATCTGGGGAAGCTACCCAGTTATTGTACCTGGCTGACAGCTTTTTAGAGCTCATGTTTAAAGAAAATATGATGGACCTAATCTTAGTGCTAGCTCAACATATTGATGAGCCCTCTGGTTATCTCAAGCATGAAAACCTTCTTTTGTTGGAAATCTTTCATTATCTTTTCTTGGGTCGGGACCCAGAATTGATTGCCAAAGTTCGTCCAGAAGGCTCAAAGGTATACCTGTTCTTCAAAACTAATTTATCTATTTCTTTAGATGACCCCTTTACCATGACTTACAATGAGAACTGTGTTACTCTTTCGATGTTTCATAGGAGCAGGTCAATGGAGATATTGATACATCAGTTGATTCATTGAGATTGATGATGGAGAAGGAAGAGAAGGAAAAAAGGATGTTCAGGCAGAGAAACGCGGAGAATCACGCACTCAACGGAATTTTTACATGCCTCGCAGTGGTACCATATAATCTCATGCTGTTTTAGATTCTACATCATAAGTGGATAAATCGTTGTGTTGTAATCTTTGTGTTGCACTTGATCTTACAGGATGGATCTAAGTCATTGTGCAAAGGGAACCCCAGCTCAGCAATGTCATCTGCAAATAGCCTCCGGAAAATACGTAATGTCCAAAGAGGCCCTCGGAAAAGGATAGCATGGGATAATGAACTTCTTTACATACCAAAGGAGGGTATTATGGAAATGCTAAGAAGTTTCATGGATCAATTTTTATCTGGAGGATATAATGGTAACTTAATCGTTCCTTTTACCAAACTATTACTATATCCTATATTTTTGTAAGCTTGAGATAACACAGTGCTTTTCAGTCCTGATGCAGTCTGTTTGTGATGATATTGTGAAGCAGCATCATTCTGTTGAGAAATCTGATAACATTACATTCTTCAAAGTTGTTTGCTTTGTCTTAGCTTTTCAACACGAGAAAGCATCAAATGCTCAGGTTTGGAACTGAACTCATGGGCTGTGATGCTACATTTTCCTATATCTAATTATTGTTCCATGTTTTTATCACCTGGGCAATGTTGACTGGAATTGCCAATATCTGATCATATATAGTTGATTTTATCTTCACTAATGCAATACATGCAACTTAAGATTTTCTTCAGCGTTCTTTTACAATACATGCAACTTCATTATCTTGTCTTGTTTTGCTAGATTTTTTATGTGTGAGTTTGTTACCTTTTTGTAGGGAATACATTATCTTAATTGGACAGAACACCATGATTATAACTATTCATGCAGAAATGTGTCTGTCATCTTGTTGCCATGCTGTTTTTTGACGTGTCATTTTTTTGTTTAGAAATCAAGTGCTGGACCCCAGCTGTCCGAGACTTCACCAGGCAATGAATGTGATGATCTGCCGTTTCGTGGTGACATATGTGGACCTGTTGCAGCCACATTAAACGAAGATATGTTCAATATAGTCTTGTCCAGGTGGCGTGAGGCCTACGAAGACCTGAAGCAGACTAAGGATTACAAAACTCTTTCAGCTGCTGGCTCCTTAATGAAGAACATGGTAAGCAAATATGTATTCCGTACATTTAAGAAAGACATGGACACTACACTTAGATCTTGTATAACCAGTTGCATATTTCTCTCTCCCATTTTTTTTTGAGCCAATGAGCTTGAGAACGGTTTGCATACCACTATGTTTGACATTGACATTCTAAAACGAAAATAGTAATGGTTTAACCAAGTGAAGTCTGAGTAGAATTGGCTAGGCTTAACTTTGAAACTTTGACCCATTGTTTTGGTTGAGCTTGGTCCAGTTTCTTTTCCTGAAAAAGGTTTATAACAAGTATTGGAGTATTGCTCAGATAGCTGCGCCAAAACCAAATTTGGATTGCCAACTTTGATCTCGATTAAAAAGAAAAGTAGAGGTTGAAACTAGGCTTGAGCTTGGTTTGTTTACTGTTTATCCATAAGTAGGCAAAGTTTGAAGCCATTTCACTACCAGCAAGTAGTATGATTTATTTATCAACTTAACTGCTTGCTGAATGTTGGTGGTAATGACCAAGTATCAACTACTAAGTGCCTAACTTGTAACTAGATATTAATTTGTTAAGCTTCATAAACTGCATATAGGATCTATTGGTTATTTGTATTTATCCTTTGTTGTCTGAGAATGAGAACTCTGTTAAACTTGGCCTGCGAAGAGAATCACAATACATTGCTAGTGTGAAAAGGAGAATTTAATTTTCTTAAGAAATATGAACTTGCTTAGTTTCATAATTCCCTTAACGCGTTCCTTTAGTATGTTTTCATGGTCTCTATCTTTGACTTATTTGAATCCACACTGAACAATCTTCCTTTTGCAGATTGGCATGATATATTTGGTGGTGAAAGTTCATCCTGAAGATTCAAGGGAATCTCAAACAGCCCGTGTTTTACTGTATAAGCTGTTCTATGATCAGACAGAACAAGGCCTGACTCAGTTTCTCCTGAACTTGTTCAGATCTTTTGATACTCATAAGCAACCAAAAAGGTTTATACAAAGTTCCTTTTTCAGATATTCATATTTATATGTCATGTACTCTTTATTTGCTGCATAAATATGAAGCTTATGCAAAAGCACCAAATCGCTATTATGCTTCGCTGACATGTATTTGATAGAAGCTTTACTTTGCAATTTGTGCATACTTGTCTGCTTGGTAGAAATGATGCTCCACATGTATATAGAACTTATAAACATCGATTAGAACAAAAGTCTTGTTCTCAACATGTACTTCAAGCAGTTCTCCATTTAACATTTTTCCATTATGAAAATTAGGGATATGCTCTAGTTGTTTCCCTGCTTTACAGAAGTTCAATGTACATCTCCAATGCATTGGGCCCAGTGGGTGCACTTTTTTTCTTCCTCCATTGCACCTGAAAATACTAGTGGGTGCAGTCTACTACATTTAGCTAATGGGTGCACATTGTAAGTTGCAACTCTTGTGATGTCCAATGATAAAAGCGGGATCTATGAATGTGCAAGTTGTTGCACCCTGCACCCTGTGGTTTTTTGGAAGGGTATTTTAGGATTTCGATGTAGTTTGTTTCTGCACAATGGAGGTCCACACTATTTTGTTAATTCATAACCAAGTTTATGTATCCTCTACTTTTATATGCTTCCAACCATTGTTTCACTTGTCTGTTCTGTATCAGCGCTCTTGCGGATTTACTAGAAACAGTTCATATCATGCTACAGCTGATGGAGAAGCTTCAAGCACGAGGTGCTTTAAGGGTATGTTTTTTTCAGTCCCAACATCAATATATTCTTGCTTGTCTGGTCCACCACAAGTTAGATCAAGTGTGGATCTTCATTTTTCAGCAACTACGTTTTATTGTACCAAATTTCAACTGCTTATGTAAAGATGACAAGCTTCATGCTGAAGCAATCGACCCTCCTCCCTTCTTGATCTGAGTATTAATCACCCCCTCAATTTAGGTTGCGAAAAGGACAAGAAAGGGCAGAAAAAGGAAGACGTCAGATGACAAACATGAGAGTACCAAACCTGAAACAGAGAATGTGGAGCAAAGCTACATAGACCCAACAGATGGGACTAAAGCCACATCTGATTCACTTCCAGATTTGAGAAGTGAGGATCCTCTAGCAGAACCTACTCTCGTAGAGCAAGGAAAAGTTGATTCCGATGGCACAGATCTGCCAGATACAATTGTGGACACGGCTGTTAATCTGGATAGCACCACACAGCTTGGAGGTGATCCATCTTCTGCAGGCAGTGGTGAAAAGGAAAGAAATCCCATTAATGAAGAGGAAGATACTTGTACCACACAGCTTGGAGGTGATCCACCTTCTGCAGGCAGTGGTGAAAAGAAAAGAAATCCCATTAACGAAGAGGAAGATACTTGTACCACACAGCTTGGAGGTGATCCATCTTCTGCAGGCAGTGCTGAAAAGAAAAGAAATACCATTAATGAAGAGGAAGATGCTTCAGATTCTTCAAGTGATGATTGCCCCCCAGCTACAAGTGAAGTTGATTTTAACGTATCACGGTTAATATACAACCTAGCCAACAATTCTGTTGTTCAAAATATATGCTGGTTGTTGAAGTACTATAAGACTAACTCCTTCCGAACAAACCACTACATCATATGCATGCTGCGGAGATTCTGTGAAGATCTAGATGTGTCACCAATGCTATATCAGGTAATAGCTCACTGTTATATATTTTTCATCAGGGCTGTATTTTCTTGGGATCTGACATTATACTGTCCGTCTTTTGCAGCTATCGCTTCTGACTACTTTCTATGATATATTAGCTGAACAGAAGTCTTCGAGTTCAAAGGAGTATGCAAATATTGTAAATTTTCTTTCTAAAATTGTAAGGAAGTTGGTGAGAGCAATGAAAAAACAGCCACTGTTATTTGTTGATACACTCTTTTGGAAGACAAGAAAGGAATGCCATTGCATTGATGCTGATTATCTACTGAATGAGTTCAAGGGAGATGTTAACAATAAGGGTGGTGAAGTTGGTTCAAGTAAGGGATGGGGAGGTCCAGTAAATATAGCAGATTCTCTTGGCGACGATGAAGCTGACTATGATATACCACATGAACCATACGATGGTGATAAGTAAGTTTGTCTTGTATATGCCCAATTGTCCATTAATGTAGTGTGAATGAGATAATTTATTTCCATTCGTGTGTGCATGTGAACAGGAATGGAGATTCATCGTCTGGTGAACGTGAAGGTGATACTCAGAAGAGCATGGGTCCCAGAGACAAAAGGAGCATATTACTGTCACTTTCAGACAGTGAAGCTGAGGATAATGATAGGTTTGTTTTATATCTAGCTCTGCATTTGAACACAGATGCTTTCCTTAGAGTAGCTCTTTGATTAGATTGACTTGATTTAGGACTACTATATCTAGAGGCTCTCAGAATAAAGAGGTCCCAAAGAGACGAGGGCGTTCCATTTTTAATGAAGAGCAAGAGAAGCTTATAAGAGATCTTCATGAGAAGTAAGTGATCAATTTATGTCAAGAAAGGATAAGATCACTGATCAATTCATATAACATGCTTTGCTAAGCTGGAACTGAAAATAAGTTCCTGATGTTTGTACTTACGAGTATGTAATAATGTTTATTGTTTAGTACTTAGGCATGAATCACATCATGATGCCTGAATGTTTATTCCTTGTATGTTACAGATATAAGGATGATCGTAAATGCAGTCATCTAATTGCTGAAGCTCTAGATCCCAGTGGAAAGATATCGTCGGCTCAAATTTCTCGAAAGCTTACACAGCTAGGTCTCAGGAGTGTCACTAGGAGGACAAAAGTTTCAGAGGCATCTCTTTCAGCCGAAGATCTGGTTGCACAACCACAAAACGACGTGTTGGATGATCCGAAGCCAGAAAGTACCCGGTGAGTATTATAAAAGACGAGCTGTGCCTTTCTTCCTCTGGCTGTGAGCCTGTATTACAAGCTTTACATTCAGTTATGCACAGTTATCAGTAAGATGGAATCCACAATTTAGCATGTTAAAGACGTCAAAACTAGTGCATACATCGCCCTAAGCACATTATGAAAAGAAATTAGTGTGATTTGATAGCTAATTGGTTGTTACTTGTCATTAAGTCTAGCTTGCATTTTCAGGCGCAGGAGGAAAAGGCTACATCGGTTAAGCAGTAAGGACGACAGCAACGATAATCATCCAGTATCATCTGATGAAGAAACATTGCAATCACTTAAGGGCAGGTAAATTCCTGCAATGAGTTGCTTATGTGAGTTAATTCTATTGGCGTGATATTTTTTCCTTGAGTTTGTTTTACCCTTAATAAAAGGATATGCAAAGCTTTTGTGTGTCCTACAAAAAGACTGTTTTGCTATTAAAAAGGCCTTTATATCAGAAAGTATGATTGATGAAAATGGCTGGAAATTTTGCCAGTATGTAATCGAAATCAATAATGAACGTAGATATTTTTGCTTAACTCTCTTTGAAGTTGCCAGTAATCATGACAGAAATGTCATGGGATGTATGAAGAAACATTTGTTTCTGCAAAACAGAATCATGTTATTTGATCTTGTATGCCATTTATTCTTTAGACTACAGTCTAGCATGTATTGTCAAGTTAGTTTTTCTTAGTTTCATCATAGGCAAAATGTGCAACTAATTTGGGCCATAGATATATGAAATTATTTTATGATGTGCCTTGTCTATTTTGACATATTGAGTGTTTCCCTTAATCTATGGCAGAACCAAAAATAAGGAGCGGTCCTCGGTGGACCTTTCAACGAGGAAATCACAGCGTCAAGAGGCTTCGCAGGGCGATTCTGATGATGAGACCATAGGATCTCTTCTTAGGTAAGCTCATTCAGCTTCATATACATCAAGAACTGGTTACTGAATGTTTATGATGCCAATTGTTAAAACTCATTGATTTATATGCTATGATTTTCTTCCCTCAACACATTTTACTAGGACTAACTACTTCTATTTTTAAACAGTAGAGGAAAGAAGAAAAGGTTATTGACATCAGATGTTGCAAAGAATAAACAAGAACACCTAGATTCTTCGAAGAACATTGGTCCGGGGGTTGAGGCTATTGGTTCAAATATCATGTAAGCTCGTATAAGTTATTTACCTCACATGCTGAATAGCTTAATATTCTATGTTTTCTCATATATTGTTTCCATATTATGCACGTATGCCTTGTGAAAGCTGAAAAACATGTAGACATCTTAGTATAGCTGTGCAATAATGATTACTATAGTACTTGACGCTGCCTTGTCTGTTTTGACATACTGAGTGTTTCCCTTCATCTGTTGCAGAACCAAAAATAAGGAGCTGCCATCTGTGGATCTTGCACCAAGTATATCACAGCATCAAGAGGCTTCGCAGGGCACAGATTCTGATGATGCGACCATAGGATCTCTGCTTGGGTGAGCTCATTCAGCTTCATATACACCAAGAACTGATTACTGAATGTTCATGATGCCAATTGTTAAACTCAATGATTTACATTGAATTTCTTCCCTCAACACATTTGAATGAGACTAATTACTTTTATTTTTAAACAGTAGAGGAAAGAAGAAAAGGTTATCAACGTCAGATATTGCAGAGGATAAACAAGAAGACCTAGAGTCTTTGAAGAACATTGGTTCGGGCACTGAGACTATCGGTTCAAATGCCATGTAAGCTCATGAGTTATTTACCTCACATACTTGGAATAGCTTAAATATTTGAGGCTGTATGTTTTCTCTTATATTGTTTCCATATTATGCACTTATGCCTAGTGAAAACTGAAAACAGGTAGACATCAATAGCCAGTGAGAGTACCTTACTATATCATGTCCAATAATGATTACAATAGTACTTGATGCTGCCTCTTCTTTTGACATACTGAGTGTTTCCCTTCATCTATTGCAGAACCAAAAATAAGGAGCTGCTGTCCGTGGATCTTGTACCGAGGATGTCACAGCATCAAGAGACTTCGCAGGGCACATATTCTGATGATGAGACCATAGGATCTCTGCTTAGGTAAGCTCCTTCAGCTTCATATACATAAAGAACTGATTACTGAATGTTCATGATGCCAATTATTAATACTTATTGATTTATATGGTATGTTTTTCTTCCCTCAACACATTTGAATGGGACTAATTACTTTTATTTTTAAACAGTAGAGGAAAGAAGAAAAGGTTATCAACATCAGATATTGCGGAGAATAAACAAGACCTAGATTCTTCAAAGAACACTGGTCGGGGCGTTGAGACTATCGGTTCAAATATCATGTAAGCCTGTATAAGTAATTTACCTCACATACTTGGAATAGATACATTGTTTCCTATACTATGCACTTTATGCTTAGTGAAAGCTGAAAACAGACAGACATGAATAACCATCTAGAGTACCTTATTATAGTATGTGCAATAATGATTACTATAGTACTTGATGCTGCCTTGTCTGTTTTGACGTATCGAGTTTTTCCCTTCATCTATTGCAGACCCAAAAATAAGGAGCTGGCCTCAGTGGATCTTCCACCGAGTATATCACAGCATCAAGAGGCTTCGCAGGGCACAGATTCTGATGATGAAACCATAGGATCTCTGCTTAGGTGAGCTCATTCAGCTTTACATACATTAAGAACTGAATATTGAATGTTCATGATGCCAATTATTAAACACCATCAATTTATATGCTATGATTTCTTCCTTTGCACACATTTTGACTGGACTAGTTCCTTCTATTTTTAAACAACAGAGGAAAGAAAAGAAGGTTATCTACATCAGATGTTACAGAGAACAGACAAGAACACCAAGATTCTTTGAAGAACATTGTTCTGGACATGGATACTATCGGTTCAAATGTCATGTAAGCTCATTTAAGTTATTTACCTGACATACTTGGTATAGCTTAATATTGTTTTGAGGTAGAATAGCTTGATATCTGAGGGCGTCTATGCTGTTTCTGATACACGCACTTTTGCCTAGTGAAAGCTGAAACAGGCAGGCGTCAATAACCATTGATAGTACATTAATTACTATAATATGTGAAATTATGATTTTGTTTTGAATGATTATGAAATGAACTTCACTTTTCAGGGACGCCCCTCTCCATCCGGAGCTGAACTCATCTAACGATAACGGTGGCGATGCTGGTGAGGCTGAACTTCTGGATGACTTGAGTGAGCCTGAGCTGGATGGTCGTGAAGATACCGAGCAACGGATCGTCGACAACAGAGACATGCCTGAATCTGGGGACATGACAGGCTCTAATGCCACTCAGAAGGCTGGGTTGAAAAGAAGACAGAGAATGGTGATTGACGACGACGACGAGTAGTTTACTTGAAATTATTTAGAGAAAAGTCGGACACTGCAGCTGTTTGGAGTAGATGTTCTGCTACTGCTATGGTGAGGGGACATGTTTCTGAGTTGGGAGCTGGAAATTGGCAGTAAGCAGATGGAAATTGAGTTGTCAGGCTCTTGTTTTTGTACATGATTGGTTTTCCAGGCTGGTCCTGGCGTTAGTTTTGGATAGAGGCTCTCCGAACAGTGTTGCCATATTTCCAAATGTACTAGCCAATCGTATGATGGTTGTATGGGAAGTGGGAACACACTGCTCTGCTCTCTTTGTTTTAACTTGCATGATCCATTCTCTACGGTAATGAAGAGTGCATCTTGATGTCGATGTGATTTCTGCAATTGGAGTCGGTGTAGACCCTCTATGGCAACATACTCCCTCCGTTCAAAAAAGCTCGTCCCAAGCTTCTTCCTCAAATGGATGTATGTAGCACTAACTTGGTGCTAAATACATCCATTTGAGGGTCAAACTTTTTCGGATGAAGGGAGTATATTTCATGTCAGGAATGCCATATAGTAACGCTAATTTGCTCGGAGTTGGTGAATATCATTCAAAAAAAAACTGAAAACTCTGCAAGTGATTTATTTAGTGCTCAGTTGATTCGAAAGAATATCGTAGTATGTGCAATCATGATCTAGCATTATCGGTGGTGATGCTGAACTTGTGGATGACTATAGTGAGGGTGAGGCCGAGCTGGATGATCGTGAAGAGATCATCGATGACAGAGACTAATGTTAGTCGGAAAGTTGGTCTGAAAAGAAGACACGGACTAGTGATTGACGACAATGACGATGAGTAGTTTACCTTGAAATCCATCTAACGATAACAGGCGCGAATTATACGAGGATTGACCAGTCCTTGAAAGCGTGCTCGGTTTTCTCAGACACTCGACAGCCGTTGGATAGGATGCCTGACGCGCTCTAGTTATTATATTATATATAAATAGGGAAATTGGGAAATCGAAACAACAGACGGTCCCATGGTCTAGTGGTTAGGACATTGGACTCTGAATCCAGTAACCCGAGTTCAAGTCTCGGTGGGACCTCTTTCCTTATCCAATTTTTATGTGCTTGAACAAATTGGCCTTTTTAGAAAATGGGGGACCTGTTATTTTTTTGTATCATTTTTATGTGCTTGAACAAATTGTGATTTTGTTTTGAATAATGATGGAATGAACCTCTCACTTTTCAAGGACGACGACGAGTAGTTTACTTGAAATTGGCGAGTGAAAAGTCGAATACTGCAGCTGTTTGGAGTAGGTGGCCTGCTACTGCTATGGTGACTTGGGAGCAGGAAATTGGCAGTAAGGCAGTAAGCAGATGCATATTGAGGTTGTCAGGCTCTTGTTTCTATACATGATTTATTTTTCAGGCTGGTCCTGGCGTTAGTTTTGGATACAGCCTCTCCGAACAGTGTTGCCACATTTTGGAGTAAATTGTTGAAAGCCATCATTTTTATGGCTAGGATACTCCAAAACTATAATTTTTTTTTTTACCAAAAATCATAAAATACCATCACCTCCGTGTAAACCTGGGCAAACGTCGGGCCGGGCCGGGTTTCGGGCCGGGCTTGTAAAAGCCCGACCTTCATTTTTCAAGCCTGAGCCCGGCCCGAAGCCCGAAATACACCACATTTTCAAGCCCGAACTCGGCCCGAAATCAAGCCCGAAGCCCGAAAGCCCGGCCCGAATGCTGTTTTTTAGTACGCGCGCAGCTAAGCCCGCCCGGCCCAAAGCCCGCTCAAATACGGAAAAATTGAAGCCCGAGCTGGCCCGAACTATCTTTCGCTGCAAAACAAAGCCCGAGCCCGCCTGAATGTCAAGCCCGCCTGCCCGCCAGGGTTTTTCGGGCCGGGCTCGGGCCGGGTCGTCGGGCCGGGCTGCCCATGCCCGGGTTTACCTCCGTGGCAAGTGAGTAACAAACTGCACTAATTCAAAACTGAGCAGCGTCTAACAGCGAAACTGACGGGTGGGCCTATCTGTCGGGCTGATGTGGCGAAGACTAATGTGTTGACATGCTGAGGTGGACGGGGTCCCACCTGTCGGCCACACATCTTATTTCCCCCCTCTTCTTCCTCCCCTGTAATCTACTCCGGCGAGCACATCACGGCCGGCGAAATCCGCCAGGGCCCTGACCACGGCAAGGTTGGTGCGGCGGACATGGGAGGGCCACCCGCAGGCAAGCATCTCGATGGCGAGCTCGCTCTGGGCGCGGGCGACCTCGCACGGTCGTCCCCATCGCCGGCGGACCCGTGGGCCTCCTTTCTGTCCCGGCGCGAGAAGTAGAAGCAAGCGGCGTGAGTAGGCAGCAAACGGACGCAGGAGCAGGCGGATCGACTGAAAAGGGAGCCACTGCGTTGACCAGCTACTGCTAGCCAGCGGTGTCGGTGCGATTCGACGGGAGACGGACTGGAGAGCGGCGGCGTTGACCTGGCCGGGACAGATCGATTCATCGGCGTACAGACGTGCTGGGAGCGGCTCTGGCCGGCAATGGCGACGGCGGCCTCTGCCTCGGCCCAGGCTGGACGGGCCGCGGCCGGCAACGGCGACGGTGTCCTCTGCCTTGGCCCGGGGCAGGACGAGCGGCGGCCTCAAATTTGACCGTGGCAGGCGACGGATCTTTCTCGCTGCCGGTGGTGAGGGAGAGAAAAATGTGGGGAGGAAGGAGATAATAGGCGTGGCTTACAGGTGGGCCCTCGTGCACCTCAGCAAGTCAAACACCGACTATGACTAGTCTTTGCCACATCAGCCCGTACAGACGGGTCCCACCTATCAGTTTTGTTGTTAGTCATGACTCAAGTCTGATTTGATGCATATTATTATTCACTTGCAACAGAAGTGATGGTCTTTCGTGATTTTTGACAAAAAACGGTAGTTTCGCAGCATCCTAGCCACAAATGTGATGGCTTTTATATTTCTTGACGAAGGGAGTACCAGCCAATCATCGTATTATGTCTGTCTGAGAAGTGGGAACACAGTGCTCTCTTATTTAACTTGCATGATTCATTCTCCATGATCTATATCTATATCTATACCCCTTTATAGTGTGGCAATAACTTACGTTATCATCCATTGGATCTACTCCATCCAACGGCTGAGAATTGGCAAACCCAAAAGTTGTGAGCCGTGAGATCAATTATTGTGTTGTACGAGATCCTTCCACGTGGACATTGATAAAATGTTTGATGCGTGCGCCCGTGCTTTGGGAGTCGACGCCGCGCAACTAGAACCACCTGGAAACCCCCAGTCAAAGAAGAAGCCGATGTCAAAAGAAAGAAAAAACACTAGAGGCTGAAACCCCAACTGACAAGGTTATCCCTTCCGGACTCTTCTACTGCGAGATCGCTCAGACCATGGCAGATCATGCCCATCGTCTCTCTGCATTTTAGAAATCGATCGCGTGTACTTCCGTCGCCACCACAAATCACCACTCCTCCGGCCGATCTCTCTACGTGCAATTGACTAGTAACGAAGAGTGCCTCTTGCAATTGGAGACGTGTAACACTAAATTACTCGCAGGTAATGAATGCCATTCAGAATAACAAACTGAAAGCTCTGCAAACACTTGATTCAAAAGAATTCACATCAGTAACCGGCGAGAGTAGCATGCTGTAGTATGTGCAATGATGATTATCCAACTGTAAACTGAACTTCTCACTTTTCAGGGACCTTGAAATCCATCTAACGACAACAAGCGCGAATTATATGAGGATTGATCAGTCCTTGAAAGGGTGCTTGATTTTCTCAGACACTCGACGGCCTGACGCGCTTTAGTTATTCTATTAAATTGGGA
The DNA here is from genome assembly GCA_021605205.1 of Aegilops longissima. Lineage (NCBI taxonomy): Eukaryota > Viridiplantae > Streptophyta > Magnoliopsida > Poales > Poaceae > Aegilops > Aegilops longissima. The sequence continues at coordinate 645,442,923 of CM038676.1, read as the reverse complement.
AATCGAAACAACAAACGGTCCCATGGTCTAGTGGTTAGGACATTGGACTCTGAATCCAGTAACCCGAGTTCAAGTCTCGGTGGGACCTCTTTTTTCCTTATTTATTTTTCCAGGAACAACCTCCTAATAGATCCTATCTCTATTGCCAATTATTACTTTCTTATTTGATTCTCCCTATTATTTTGAATCTTCTCCATGGAGTTTGTATTTTTGTTTGCAGTTTTCCGTACTTCTTTTTTTTTGAAATGCAATTTTCTATACAACATATGACATTCCATATTTCTTATTCAGGAGAGTAAATTTATCCAAATCAACAACATTGTTGTCTACCACGTATTTTCCAGACGTCGTATGGTGTCACTATTGCACATCTCCTTTTGTCCCAAAGACATGAAACATGTCCCAAACTTCTTTCGATCTTCTCGTAGAAATCGTTTCAGTGATCATTGACACGTATATATACGATCTCTTTTGCTTTTGTACTTTGCCCCCTGTCTCTTGGTACCATGCTCTCCGAGTCTCAAATATATCTATAATTTTGATTATTCCATGCTATTTTAATATTATTTTTATATCAGTTTATATGATTTTTTGGATTAATCTATTAATTCAGTGCCCAATGCTAGATGTTATTTTCTGCATGTTGTTTACTTTACAAAAAATCAATATCTCTGGAGGAAAAAAAACTCTAAGAATTTAATATGATTTTTTCGGGGCACAAAGGTTCCAGGAAGCATCGGGAGGAAACGAAAGGAGCCACAGGGGCTCACACGGCCAGGAGGCGTGGTCAGGGCCTTGGCCGCCCCCTAGGCCATGTGGTCCCCTCTCCATCGCCATACGTCCATTCTTCCTCCTATAAATGCCATATTTTGCGAAACCCCTTGCAAGATTTTTCTCCAATTTTTTCCGCCGTCGCAAGCTTCTGTTTTGAGGAGATCAAATCTGGAGGCATGTTCCGGTATCTGCTTGAGGCTTTTTCATCAACCTTGCCGCCTCCTTTAGAACCTTAGGGTGCATACAATAGCTAGATGACTCTCTCTGATTTTCAATACTAAGTTCCCGTGAGCTACCTCACATCATGGGGTTCAACCTGACGTAATCCATGTATGTGTTTGTTGGGATATTATGGATTATCACTTTATGATTAGATTTTTCATTGAATTCAACTGAATCTTTTAAGTTTTTCTTGTTGTACAATTAAATAGCTTTGCATGCTCTCCGATCTATCTATCTTCTTTGACCAAGTTTGATGTTTTTTCTTCAGAGGGAGTGGTGCTTTGTAGTGGGTTCTAATTTTGCGATGTTCTATACCCTAATGATAGAAAAGGACAAGACCCATACTGTATTGTTGCCACGGAGGATAAATCGACGGTATCTCGTCATATCGATTGATGTTTTGTTGTCTGAATTATGTCAACCTAATTGTAATGCTCTGTTTCTTGTAAGCTTAATACTTTGGGATGCATGCTAGATAGCGGTCTTTGAGTGGAGTATTAGATGTAGATGCAGTTTGATTAACGGTCTACTTATCACAGATGTAATGTCTATATGACATTATACCATGAATGATCACATTCATCATATAAATATTGCAAGATAATCATTGCCCAATTGTAATTTGTTCACTACCGCACACTTTATGCTTGAGAGAGATGCCACTACTGAACCTATGCCACCTGGTTCTATTCTCATTTACTGAAATCGTTGTTACAATTGCTATTCTTTGCTCTACTGTTTTACCTACCCGTCAAACTATCACTATCATTTGCATTTAATCTTTCAACTAGCAAGCCAACCGTCTTGACGTGATGGGTAAAAGTTTGTTTTGTTTTGTGTATCTAGGTACCAGTGACTATTTTTGCTGGAAACTCCTTCTGATTCGATAAACCTTGGTTCTCTAATCGAGGGAAATACTTATTGCTTGGTTACATCACCAATACATCTGGGGGATACTGAACCACTCTTACGAGAGCAACAAACACTCTTCAAAGCCAGGTCTCAAACAAAGCAGATTCCTAACCGTTTGCTAGACCAAAGGCTCATGAAAAGTTTATATGATTTATGAAATTTAATCTATTGTTTCACTTAGAAAAGTGTGATAAGGGAAGTGCACCTGATGAGTGACAATTGTCTCCATTAGACACCCAATGTTCTCTAACAAAACTATGACTAGTAGAAGAACATACCCCCACAGAGTTGACATCATTCATCTCATCAGCCTGTGTTTGAACATTGTTTTTGACTGGCATTGGATCTTTTTAAGCCCTCACCCTTTCGATGCAACTAGTTGCCACTTGGCCTAGTCGTTGTTACATATGTGTGGTCTGTTGCGAGGCATGTTTCCAGATGCCCCATTTTTGCCCTACAAAAATATTGTCGGGCGGACATAGGAACTTGCAAGTTGCTAGGGGCAAGCCCTATCCAATGACCATCCAAATTAGGCAAGCGTGTTGACCCCGTGCTGTCTTTACAAAAAAGGCAAGTAATTGCCACCTAACTTCCCCTGTGTCACGCCAAAACCTCCATCCCTTCTCCCCTCTAATAACCCTGTCAAAAAACCTAGGGTAAAACGGATCTCCCATTTTATTTTCTTTTTCGCACTTGAAAAATGCCTCTCCCATTTTCCCCCAGGAAAATACTTCCTGATTGATCATGTCTTTATTGGGTTTTATGACTTTTTTATTTAATTCTCTCAATTATTTAATATCCTCTACACAAATTGTATTTTCGTTTGCAAATTTTAGTACATAAATACAACATTCTCTTATTAGTATTCATGAGAGTAACACCTACTCAATATTAAAAAATAAGATAGGTAAAGTGTACCAGACAAGTGAAAATTGTCGGTATTAGACAAGGTTGGAACTTGGTGCACTCGGGGTGCACCCGATATGCAGAAATAATTTAGTAATTCAAAAAAGGTAAAAAATAACCTGATTTTTTTGGAAACCTCATGACCAAATGTTGTATCCGTAAAAAGTTCCGCGAAGGAATCAAATTTAAGACTATATATACACTTTACTGTTCATTAGGTTTGTACCATGAAATTTGTTATTTTGGCATAAGGTCAACAAAAGTTTATTCCTGCACTAATTTTTTTATACGGATACAAAAGTAGGTCAACTTTGTTTCACAAATAGTTTTTTTAGTTTTTCTATAATTTATAAATTATTTTTTCCTTATCAGGTGCACCAGCACCCGAGTACATCAGGGTATTACCCATATGGGACAACGAATGTTCTCTAACACGAATATTGCTTATAGAGGAAGATACATCCCAAACACCCTACACTGCTGAAATCACTGATCTCATCGGCCGCTATTTTGACATGGTTTCTAGAATGACATTGGACCTTCTTAATTTTTTTTTTGTTTTCTACACCCTATACCGCTTATAGTACTCTTCTCTTCATCTGCAAAGCCAATCCGCGTAACTGAGTGCGCTAACCCATTATCAAGTTGCTCATTGTTGCCTCCCCTATCGCTCGGAGGCTTAGCGAGGTAGGCCGACCCTGTTCCGGGTTTCATTCGATATTTGTTTCGTTCGATGTTGTTTCAATTTCTGTTGTGGTATTTGTTTTGTTTTACTTTCCAGTTTATTTAACTTACCCTTTTCCCTTCTGTATTCTTTTGTTTTTCTTCCTATTTTTTAATTTTTCACTTTTTTTGTAGCTTTCTGCACAGTAAAGATTTTTCTAATACTCAATGAATATTTTTCAAAAAGACATGAAATATTTTTTTGAATACACATGGAACAATTCTATAATTTAGAGTGAACTTTTATTCAACGTACGGTGAACATTTTTGTAATATAAGGTGAACAGTTTCTGCATTTAAAAAAATACTTTAGATCTTTTAAAAATAAATACAAAAACCGATTTTTCGGAAACAACTGAGTAGAAAACTGCAGGAAAAAAAAAGGAAAAACCAAAAGCATGTAACTTAGTGCGAGGGAGTGGGCCGGCCCATTAGTTTGCCTCCGATGCCATCTAGCCCAGCAGCAGCTCGTCAAAAAATCAGCTCCTCGGCGGGCAGAAACCAACTAACAGCGTCTCCCTCTGCTCAAAAGCAGAGCACGGGACTCTGTTTCCACCTCCACCTCCGCCCCCTTCCACCACCGGCCCGCCGGTCGCGGCCGTGCTCCCCCTTCCCCAGGCCATAGATTGTGCCAAGAACCTTCCACCACCCCTCCACCTCCGCCTTCCTTCCACCTCCGGCCCGCTGCTCGCCGCCGCCCGTTTCCCCCGGCAGCCGATTCCGGCAAGAAATGCAAGAAACCTCCACCTCCACCTCCGCCTCCGCCTCCGGCCCCCGCATGGATCTAGGGGGATTGCCGGGCGAGCTCCTGACGGAGATCGCCCGCCATCTTCCTTGCCCGGCCGACCTGGTCGCGCTCACCGCGGCGCTGCGCCGACCCATCGCTCCTCCCGCTCCTCGTCCGGCTCTCCCGTGGCTCTTGGTGCCTCATTCTTCTCCGCCGGTTCTTGCACCGGGAGAGGCGCGGACAGCTAGGTTTGCCTGCATCGGATGCGGAGGGCCACACGACCTCCGCGTCCCGGAGGAGTTCGCCGCCGGCCGCTTCTTCGGCTCCTACCCGCCTGGGTGGGTCTTCTTGGCGGGCGCGCAGGATTCCGAGCACGCCCTGATCAACCTGTACACCAGGACTCGGGCTCTGCTCCCCGATTTCCTTGTCTTGGCCGAGGAAGCCACCCGTCAGCCTCGACAGATGGTGATGGTGGCGGCGGCGCTCTCCGCCAAACCTCTTGCTCCCGGCGAAATCTGCTTCGGCGCCGCCATTGTCGGCACACCCTTCGACTGTGACATCAACAACGGCTCCCCGGTGTTTGCTCTATGGGTGCTCAACCGCACGGCGTGCGACGAGCGACCGGTGGCGCACGGGTTCCGGATCGCCGTCGCTGCTGGACTCCAGCAGCAGAACTTGGTTCTTGAAGATGTGGTGTATCACCGCGGGGCATTCTATTTTTTGACAAGCGAGGAGCAGGTGGTGGCTGTGCACGTCGTGGTGGACGACCACGGCCAGCGGCTGCTAGCTCGCCAACAGGTCATCGAGCACCGGCGGGCGGCCAATCCACAGGGTGTGTTAGTTTCGGGCAGATATCTGGTTGCTTCCCATGGTGAGTGGGCCATGTTGGTCCGGTCTCATCTGGCTGGAGTCGGAGGGCGTGCGCCAGGACCGGCCATGCGCGTCGTCATGTATGGCGGCCAAATTCACCATGGCGATGCATTCAGAACGTGGACCGAGGTGCCAGCCGAGTCACTCCGAGGTCTCATTGTGTTTGCAGCCAGGGGCTGCTCCAGCTCCTTGGAGGATCCCGATGGCCTGTACAAGCTCAACCCCGGCGTTCGTTATTTGGACGATCGAGATGCGAGAGATATGAGGATCATCGTGGAGAAGAATCCGAGACTGCGAGACTATCGTTGCAACGATACGTTAGGTTTTGGGTGGCCGCCGGCGGCTTACCATCTCTACCAGATCTGGGTTGACTACCCGTCCTCCTGCAATTCTTCGCCAATATGGTGTTTTCCCTAGCCATGACCTTGTGTAAACTCTTTTTCTGTTCATCGACTTGTTAATTGGTAGTTGCAAATCATGTTGACAACATTTTTGGACTTGAATTACTACTTGTGGTGTTGGAAAATTATGTATCCTGTTTGCTGCTTCTTAGTAGTTCTTAGCTCATGTCGGCGTTAATACTGCATTGACACGTACGTGCATCTGTTGTTTTTGGTTCATACTATAGCTCAGGGGGTGATTTTATTGGGGGTTCAGGTCGGATTCTCTCTTGGACTCAGTCCCGCTTGCTTGGTTCCGGTGCCATGAGCTGGATAAACTGAACTCCACTTAAACAGAATTTTGGTACTGCACTTGTGCCTTGTTGCACAATTGCTTGGATTTTTTTGGGATGAGAAAACTGTACAGCCTGAAGGAATAAACGTGTGGGGAACCAAAAAAAAAAAGTCTAAGTAGAACTAGTTAGGACAACATTGACTGTCTCTTTTGGAACAAACCATGTGCTCTGCAGCTTGAGAGCTGAAAAAAAAGTGTAGTTTGTGATGCTAAGGTAGCCTTTGGGAATGAAAAGAACAACACAGTAATAGAGAAATGTAATAAGAAGAAAACGGAGAAAAGAGCATTGAACATGACTGAACAAAAAAGCACCTAATACTTAACTGAAAACAAAGAACTTCATATTTACTACACGAAACTTAGTACTTCTCTAGACTGCTACAGCCGCTCGAAGTGACGCGTCTCTCACCATGCTTGTTGGCGTCGTTGTAAAATTGTATCTGCATTTCCAGCATGTAGTTCATGGTAGGATTCGACAGCACTGACATTCATTGGAAGTGGACACGGGGAGAGAGTGTCATTCGACTTCTCCCCTCTCAATCTCTCATGTTGACTAGCTTAATGATGAGCATGCAGTGTGGACTGCCAAAAATAGAAGAGGAATAACAAAGATAGATGAATAAGAAGATTGCATACTAAAAGTAACATCATAAGAAAAGAGGAAGACTGGAAAATGAATTGGGAAATGGTGACTGAAAAGGAAAATATATTGAAGATAGAAAATGAAGACTAAAGTAAGACTGAGAAACTGAATATTGACTGAAAAAATCCATTGTTCCCCCATCCTAGAGGAGCAAATATCTACTGCTCATAATCGACAATGAACCCAAAAATGGGCCCAAGAACCATCAATACCAAACCAAAAAGAATATGCTGCCATGGCCCTCGATCTGAATAATCTTTGAACTATTACTCATATCCATCACTGATAAAATCTTCAAAGCTGCCATGTGGAGGAATTATTGGTTATTATCACTGTCCTCTGTCGTGAAAATACCTTCTATTATAGAGGAATGGCAGTAGTAAATGTTGCATTGAAAAAAGAAACAAGAGAAATGTTGGAAGTGTTTACGTGTCTCCTCCTTGAAGTGGCACTTGCATTTTGACTTTTTTGAAATGGTCGATACTTCTTTGTAAAATCTGAAGCTCAGTGTTTATGTGCTTCCAGATTTTCTTTAATTTCCTGGTTAAAGTGTTGAAGAATTCTATTGTGCCTGGATATGCAGTTGAAGAGTCAAGGAGTTCAAAGCACTATTTTTCCATGTTAATTGTAATGGTGAAGTAGTGACCGATAGTTTCATCTTTCTTAAACCCGCGTATCGAACATGGTAGAAGGAACTGCAAAAACACATAATAAAAAGAAAACATTTGGAAATCTCTCTTAGATATATACATGATTTGTTGGTCATAAAGGAGAACTTTGTAGACGTAATTGGATTTTGTTTTTGCACCAGATGCATCCATGCATTTTTATAATCAATTTGTTTAATATTATCGTGTAAGCATTCATGATGGTCAGTGGAACGATTGTGGAAAGGTGGTTGTGGTCGGCGGCGCAGGACATGAATGAAAATAACCGGACAGAGATTTTATGTCTGTGTGGAAGACGCAAAGGAGGAGTTTGGCTCGACCCCTATGAGGATGGTAATTTGATGGCGCACCTTCTCATGATTGGTTTCATGGATGGCTATACTTCGTGGATAATTGAAGGTGATGAAGATGATGATGATGATGAGGACGCCGACGGGGTAGGCAATGATGACACAAGGCAAGACGAAGAGATGACCTATAGTGGCGGCGGAGAAGGGGCCGGACATGGCGGCGGGGAAGAGGGCCGGAAATAGCGGCGGAGCTGAGGCCGGACATGGCGGCGGCGAAAACATGGACTACACGCCGCAGACTTCGTCGCTACTAAGTTCAATCATGCAGGACCCTCATGTTAAGGAACTGCTTCGCAAGGAGACGAGTACTGATAGAGTTGCTTCTAGAGAGGAGGCCAAGCTGGTAGACACGAACACTCCATTGTATGATGGTTGCAATCCCGAGGTGACCCGCTTGAGTTTCATGCTCGAACTTCTGAAGACAAAGGCCAAAAACAAATGGACCAACACTAGCCTCGATGAGCTTCTCAAGTACCTAAAGGATGTCCTTCCCGCGGGGAATCTATGTCCTACTAGTGTGGATGAGGCGAAGAAGATCATGTGCCCTCTTGATCTGCCGCACGTTAGATACCATGCATGCATCAATGATTGCATAATTTATCGGAAGGAGCACGCAGAAAAAACCAGCTGTCCGGTGTGCAATGCCTCTTGATACAAGAAGGCCGGAAAGAAATCTCCCCAGAAAGTTGTATGGTACTTACCGATTGCTCCCCGTCTGCAACGTTATTTTGTAGATCCCAAGGAAGCAAAGCTCATGCGTTGGCACACGGAGAGGAAAAAGCCCGACGATGGAGATAACCCGAAGCTGAGACACCTCGCGGATGCAAGCCAGTGGAGAGCTTTCAATGGTGAATATCGATATTTCACATGTGATGCAAGGAACATCGTGCTTGGCGCGTGTACCGATGTCATGAATCCGTTTGGTAACCAGAATACCAACCATAGCACATGGCCCGTGTTTGTTTGGATGTACAACATCACCCCCTGGGTGTGCATGAAGTCGAAGTACATACACATGAGAATGCTGATTCAAGGGCCGAAACAACCAAGAAATAACATTAATCTATATTTGGGGCTACTTCAATAGGAGTTAGACGCATTATGGAAAACACCGGCCAAGATATGGGACGCCAGTGAAGGCGAGTATTTCAATATGAGAGCCGCGTGATCACGACGGTGCACGACTATCTCGGTTACATATATGTTGCAGGCCAGGTATGCCACGGATATAGCGGATGCATGCGGTGCATGGATGATACGACGCCTCAACACCTAACGTCAATGAAAGAAGGCGAGTTTGGGAAAATCGTGTACATGGAGCATCGAAGATAGCTCGAGAAGGACGACCCGTCGAGAAACCGTGGAGATCTATTGAATGGTGAGGCTGAGCATCGAGGAGATCCACGTAAGAGGAGTGGCGCCGAAATCAATGAGCTGTTGAAAAACTGGGAACAATGCCCTGCGCTGGGAAAGACGATGAAAAAGGCGCCAGAGCCGCTGCTGAAGGTATGGAAGATGATGTCTGTTTTCTGGGACTTGGAGTACTGGCACAAACTCGACATGCGTCATTGCCCTGATCAAATGCACATCTGTAAGAATGTCCTTGAGAGCTTGCTTGCGACACTAATGAACATGCCGGATAAGACCAAGGATGCGCCGAAGGCAAGAAAAGACTTGCAAGATTTGAAAATCAGGGCAGATCTGCACATGCCTACCCGTGAAAAGTAAGAGGAGACAGAGATGGAGGCGCGGGAGAAGAAGGGAAAAAAAAGTAAAGGAGGGTGTCGGTGTCAAAACCGGCGGATCTCGGGTAGGGGGTCCCGAACAGTGCGTCTAGGCGGATGGTAACAGGAGACAAGGGACACGATGTTTTTACCCAGGTTCGGGCCCTCTCGATGGAGGTAAAACCCTACTCCTGCTTGATTAATATTGATGATATGGGTAGTACAAGAGTGGATCTACCACGAGATCAGAGAGGCTAAACCCTAGAAGCTAGCCTATGGTATGATTGTTGTTCGTCCTACGGACTAAAACTCTCCGGTTTATATAGACACCGGAGAGGGCTAGGGTTACACAGAGTCGGTTACAATGGGAGGAGATCTTCATATCGAATCTCCAAGCTTGCCTTCCACGCCAAGGAAAGTCCTATCCGGACACGAGACGAAGTCTTCAATCTTGTATCTTCATAGTCCGGGAGTCCGGCCAAAGGTCATAGTCCGCCATCCGGACACCCCTAATCCAGACTCCTCAAGAGCCCTGAACCAGGCTTCAATGACGACGAGTCCGGCGCGCAAATTGTCTTCGGCATTGCAAGGCGGGTTCCTCCTCCAAATATTCCATAGAAGATGTTGAACACAAGGATAGTGTCCGGCTCTGCAAAATAAGTTCCACATGCCACCGTAGAGAGAATAATATTTGCACAAATCTAATCTACTGACGTACTCCGCAACGTGACATCACGCCACGGCCAGGCCTTTATTCGAATCGTTTTACTGTTCCACCTCAGCGCGTTTAGCGAGGCGGTTTCCTTGGCACATCTTGTCAAAGCAGAGATCGTGTCCCCTTATTCCGGGATTCTCATCAATACGGGCGTGGGTAACCCAACCGCGAACCACGACGCTTGGGAGATAAGCGAGTTTTATTAGACTGGTGGGGGCTCATAGTCTCGGCCGCCTATATAAGGGGATAAGGATCCACCCTTTCCATTCACGCCTTCTTCCTCCCTTGCTTGTCCATCCGCGCACTCGAGCTCCAGCGCCCAGGTCCGCACTTCCCACCTCGACCTTTCTCCAATCATGTCCGGAGCGGGAGGTAGATGGATGGCCTCCTCCGTCACGGAGGGGCAAATCAAAAAGTTGAGGAAGGCCGGATACTTGTCCGATGACATCGCGCACCGGCTTCCCGAGGAGGGGCAACTCGTCCCCACCCCTAGGCCCCATGAGAGGGTCGTGTTTCTCCCCCATTTCCTCCGTGGACTGGGCTTTCCCCTTCACCCTTTCGTCCGGGGGCTCATGTTCTACTACGGCCTGGACTTTCACGATCTGGCCCCGAACTTCATCCTCAACATTTCGGCGTTCATCATCGTGTGTGAGGCCTTCCTCCGCATCCAGCCTCACTTTGTCCTATGGCTGAAGATCTTCAGCGTCAAGCCGAAGGTCGTGGGCGGACGTCAAGCGGAGTGCGGAGGCGCCATGGTGGGCAAAATAGCCAACGTCACATGGCTCGAGGGCGCCTTCGTAGAGACCATCAAAGGATGGCAATCGGGGTGGTTCTACATCACCGAGCCACATGACCCTGAATGGGCAGCGGTCCCCAAATTTCGGTCCGGCATCCCCACTCGGCTCACATCTTGGAAGGAGATGGGCCTGTCATGGGGTAGTACGGGAGAGGTGACCGGACTCCAAACCTGCGTCTGGGACCTGGTGAACAAGAAGGTTAAGCTTGTCAACATAATCCAGGTCATGCTCTTCCACCGGATTCTTCCGTGTCAACGACGGGCCTTCACCTTGTGGGAGTTCGACCCGGCCAAGCACCAGACTCTGTCCCGGCTTTTCGACACAAAGCACGAGGACGCTTGGAAGGTGCTATTCAAGAGCTCCTAGGTCTCCCCACCCGTCACCGAAGACCGCGGATTCTGCGCCAAGCGCCAAGCCACCGAAGTAAGCTCGCATTTAGTCTTTCTCGGGACACTTGATTTTCATGGTTTGATTTTATGCAGGATCAAAACTCCTGTTCCTTTGACAGGACTGGAAGAGGACATCCGGGAAGTTTGATTGCCCGGCCCCTTTGCCCGAAGGCCCAGCAGACGCGCGCTTGACGAAGCTGCTGGTTCCGGCACCTCACGTGGTGCCGGAGAAGAAGGCCAAGAAGATGGCCACGGGGACCCGAAAGAGTTCCCGACGCATGGTGGTGTCGGAATCGTCGCCCGACAACCCCGAAGCCCCCTCCGCCTCTGAGGACGAGGAGGAGGAGGAAGAAGAAGAAGCCTCACCCCCTCCAGTGAGGGGAGGAAAGAAAAGGAAGGCCGCCCCAACTTGGGGGGCCGGAGGGTCCAAGAAGGGGAGGACCCTTCTACCGGACTATGCTCCGATGCCGAAGACGGCGGGGAGAAATGGCCATCCAGGGTCAAGCCCCTGGCAAAATCGTAAGTATCCGGATATCAGAATAACTTATGGCGCTCCTCTGATGTATGGCACCTTCTGACGCTGAATTCAATTATGCAGTCCGCCCCGAGCTCAGCTCGGCGATTCGTCGAGCGGCTCCCTGGACTCGTCGGATGTGAATAGCGCTTCACTTCCGATGGCCTCCTCCCCTCTCCCTACAGATGACGTTGAGGTGGAGTCCCAAAAGGGGCTAAACCAGGAGGAGGTGGTCCTGGAGGCGCCACAAGGCGACCTCCCGGACTCCATGCCCAAAGGGGGTAAAACCCCAGAGGGATCTAAGTCCGGTCCTGGGCTGGACACCGCTCCGGAACCAGCAACGGTTCCAGAGACCGGCAGGCGGCGCCTTCGTAAGAAAGGCGCGCCTACGACGCTGGCGGCCTCCGTCCAACCGGAGACGCCGGAAAACTTGCTGGAGGTTCTTAATGGCGCCTCCATCGACGAGGAGCACCGCACTGTTATGAGTGCGGTGATTCAGAAGGTTCAGTCCGCCAAGAGCGGACTGACAGAAGCCTGTACCAGCCTGCTAACAGGCTTCAAGGTATGTAAAACATATAAAAATGTTACGGCATAGACAGTATCCCTTGATGCTCAGTTCGGCGTTCGAAAAGAAAAGCCGAGCTGAGGATCTAAAAAGATATACGCAGGAGTCTAACATAAAATGTGTCAATATGGGAATGCAGGCTGCGCTGCTGACCTCTGCCGCACTGACTGCGGAGGTCGATACATTGAAGAAGAGCCTCGAGCGGTCCGAGAACGAGCTCGGCCGTGCCAAGAGCAGCTCGAGGACAAGGAGGGTACATAATACCTCGTGTAAATGTATATATAAACACTTGGTTGCAAATAATAACAGGACCAACGTGAATGTTGCAGGGACCACGTCTGAGGTGGCGACCCTGAAGGAGGCGGTGTCCAAGGCCGAAAACAATGCGGCCTTGGAGCGCACCGAGCGAGAGAAACAGGAGGCGCAGGTGGCGGAGGTGCGGCTAGAGCTCCAGGCTCTTGTGGAGAAACACGAGAGTTTGGAGCGTGACTCGAAGACTCGAGAGTCCGAGCTCGCCTTGGCTCTTGAGAGTGCCAAAACCGCTAAGGCCGAAGCCCAGAAGGCTCTCCAGGAGATCGAGGCGATAAAGAAGATAGCGGCGGGTAAGGCATTCTTTATGCAAAGCAAGCATATAAAAGTGAATTATCTGTTACTTACCTGAATTCGGAGCTCTCCAGGAGCGTTCGCCGATCTACCCCGTAGTGTGTCTGATGCTGCCGCGTTCTACCGCGCCGAGGAGGGGAGCTCGACGGAAAAGGTGTTCTGGTCTCAATATGTTGAGGCCGGACATCCGGTGCCCCTGAGTGACCAGCTGAAGCAGCTGGTCGAGCTCCACAAGGTGGCCGAACAGGCCATGAAGGGCCTCATAGTTCGGCTGTGGCCAGGAGAGGCCATGCTTGGGAGCTACTTCGGTCTGGTGCGGCGGCTGGTGGACGCTTGTCCCTAGATTGAAGTCATCAAGCGCTCCGTCTGTATTGAAGGGGCCCGTCGGGCCCTTGCCCGTGCTAAAGTGCACTGCGGGAAGATGGACGCCGAGAAGCTTATGACGGACCCACCACCGCTGGGCAAGGAGTATCGAAAGCCCGAGATGTATTATGAGGGTGTCCTGAAGGGTGCCCACATTATGGCGGGTGAATGCTCCAAAGATGTACTTTTTGAGTAGACTCGCATCTGTTATCCTGTGCGCTGAAAACTTTGTTCATATGTGCTAAGCAACGCTTGTTAATTTAAAATATTACCTTCTGTGCGGCCGTTTATTAAATCTGAGAGATGCAAGTCGTCGGCTTCTGCCCCCATGCCACGAGTGCTGGGGTGTTAGGGATAAACCTGAGCGCTCTTGTTCCCATTCTTGGGTCCATCTAGGGAGGCGCTCAACACAACGAACAAGGCCATCGGGCTTATAGTGCTTTATCACTCTCACTTAGCCATAGAATTCTATAATTTTAAATTTCGGCGAAGCCCCTAGTATTCGGAAGACCGAGTTCTGGGCGCTATCCACGCCTGGGCTGGATAAATCCGGCTCCTCGCTCGAAGCGGCATAAGTCTTTAAGGACTCGAAAAACCTCGCGAACAACGACCGGTCTCTCGCATTATCATGACAATCAGTTTTAGCTTTCTCTACTGAGGTGTTAACCCAGCTCAACTGGGGCACAATCGCAGTAGTTCTCCCAGCGCTACCTTAGCCAACATTGCGGAACATAAGGTACCAAAACATGGGAGCCGGGCAAACCCAACTATTGACCCAAGACATGATTCGGAGCCGATGCATATAGTGCTATAAGTTCGGGGTGCCGCACTCATGAGAGTGTTAGGTCTTCTCACACCATGTTATGGGGTGCTGAAGCCCCTGGTGTATTGGCCGTACCAGAGTGTACGGTTGCAAAATGTCATGACTGAACATATTTGTATAAAAATAGATGAATACAATAATAGATAAGAGCTATATATTGTTTATTAAAGGGGGGCTGCTATGAAAGCAGAACGATACAAGTAGTGCGGTAAGCAAGGGGTGGGATTATTTGACATATCCCCCTCCAGGGGCAAGCTGTCAGACCTTTAAGTAAAACGGGTATTTAGCTTGTTATATAGAGACCACCTGGACATTTGACATGGCTTGTGCTCTCCCTGGCTGTTGCATCGTGTGTTCGGCGAATGTATTGTCGGACAGGCCTTCCGGATAGTTGGGTCCTGAAATAAAAAAATAAAAAAAGAAACGGCAGAATAGGGAGCCCCTAGTGCGGTTAATCCGCATTCTGGGAGTGCCGTAGTTGTGCCCCTCCCCTTATGCCCATGGTATTTCCAAAGCATAGTTATGTACGCGTGGTACCGCTATCGCCATCTGGCGAGGGCTGGGGTTGGGGCCGCACTGCTATGCTTGCTCGGAGCGTGCCAGCCGATTTTGTTGTAGGTTACTTCGGGCGCGCTTGACGTTGTCCGGATGCTTAACACCCGGATTGGGGAATTGCCTTGACTGTCTACTTTGAACTTCCGCCGCCAGGGCCGCCGTGTGCTCCTCCGTTCGGAGGGAGCGTTCGGTGTTTCCGTTTACCGTGATGACTCCGCGAGGGCCTGGCATCTTGAGCTTGAGATATGCGTAGTGCGGCACCGCACTGAATTTCCCAAATGCGGTTGGTCCGAGCAGGGCGTGATAGCCATTGCGGAATGGGACTATGTCAAGATTAACTCTTCGCTTCAGAAATTATCCGGGATCCAAGACCACTTGAGTGTAACCGAGCCTGTCTGCTGGCTTCTACACCTGGTATGACTCCTTTAAAGGTTGTCTTTGTGGGTTTAATCCTTGAGGGATCTATACCCATTTTCCGCATTGTATCCTGATAAAGCAGGTTCAGGCTGCTGCCGCCGTCCATGAGGACTCTAGTGAGGTGAAATCCGTCAATGATTGGGTCTAGGACCAATGCGGCAAATCCGCCGTGAAGGATGCTAGTGGGGTGGTCCCTTCGATCAAAAGTGATCGGGCAGGAGGACCATGGGTTGAACTTCGGGGCGACCGGCTCCAACGCATAGACGTCCTTGAGAGCACGCTTCCGCTCCCTTTTGGGGATATGGGTTGCGTATATCATGTTCACCGTCCGCACTTGCGGGGGGAAACCCTTTTGTCCTCTGTTGTTCGGCGGCCGGGGCCCCTCCTCGTCATCGCTATGCAGCCCCTTGTCTCTGATTTCGGCACTTAACTTGCCTTCCTGCTTGAACACCCAACAATCCCTGTTGGTGTGGTTGGCTGGTTGTTTGGCGGTGCCGTGTATCTGGCACGAGCGATCGAGTATCCGGTCTAAACTGGATGGGCCCGGAGGGTTTCTTTTGAATGGCTTCTTTCGTTGACCGGGTTTAGAGCCTCTGAATCCGGCACTAACTGCAGTATCCTCAGTGTTGTCGCTGTTAATGCGGCGCTTGTGCTTGTTGCGACGTGACCTGCCGTTGTTGTCCTTGGTATCCGAATTGCCAGGGCTCTTAGTTATGTTATTGCTACGAGCTAGCCAGCCGTCTTCTCCCGCACAAAAGCGGGTCATGAGTGTCGTGATGGCTGCCATAGAATTCGGCTTTTCCAGTCCTAGTTGCCGGGCAAGCCATTCGTCTCGGATGTTGTGCCTGAAGGCTGCAAGGGCCTCGGCGTCCGGACAGTCGACTATTTGATTTTTCTTGGTTAGGAACCGTGTCCAGAATTGTCCGGCCGACTCCTCTGGCTGCTGGATTATGTGGCTAAGGTCATCGGCGTCTGGTGGTCGCACATAAGTGCCCTGGAAGTTGTCAAGGAACGCGGATTCCAGGTCCTCCCAGCAACTAATTGACTCTACTGGCAGGCTGTTAAGCCAATGCCGAGCTGGTCCTTTAAGCTTGAGCGGGAGGTATTTGATGGCGTGTAGATCATCACCACGGGCCATGTGAATATGAAGGAGACAATCCTCGATCCATACCGCGGGATCTGTTGTGCCATCGTATGATTCGATGTTGACAGGTTTAAAACCCTCAGGGATTTGATGATCCATTACTTCGTCTGTGAAGCATAGTGGGTGTGCGGCGCCCCTATACTAGGCTATATCGCGACGCAACTCGGATGAGCTTTGTCTTCTGTGTTCGGCCTGGCCGTATTTATCATATCCAGCGTGACGGTTATCATCACGTGAAGTGGGGCGCCCACGCGATCCGTAGATCGATCTTGTTTTCCTTGCCTTATTCTCCAATATGTCTCGCAGGTCTGTTGCGTCTCCCCGCACTCTGTTATTTTTTGAGCGGTGCCGGGGTGCGGCTTGGGTCGAGGGCCTGAAGGCCTCTCTGTCGCGTCCACGGGGTGGCCGATCGGGCGCATCATACACTGGTGATGTAGGTTTAGTTGCTTCCTCCTCAAGTTGGGGTAGCAGCCTGCGCTTTGGGTAGCTCTTGGAGGGGCGTTCGAGTTTATACTCTTCGGCCGCCAGGACTTCAGTCCATCTGTCGGCTAGCAAGTCTTGGTCAGCTCTAAGCTGCTGCTGTTTTTTCTTGAGGCTGCTTGCCGTGGCCATAAGCCTGCGTTTGAAACGCTCTTGTTCGACGGGATCCTCTGGCACGACGAATTCGTCATCGTCGAGGCTTGCCTCGTCTTCGGAGGGAGGCACATAATTGTCATCCTCGACCTCCCTGTCCTCAGCTCTCTCATGAGGGCTGGCTCCTTCGCTTCTCTACTGCTGAATCCTGCCGGAGGGGTTGTCTTCGCACTGTCCGGCGGTTGTTATCTCCGGTGCCGGACTCGCCGTTTTTGCTTTGGCGGGATTTAGAGCGGCGCCGCTGACGTCGGCGCTGGGGTTGCTTCTTGGAGGGGTCGTCCTCCGTTTTTTCATCGCCATCCCCTGCTTTGGGCGTGTCCACCATGTATATGTCATATGACGAGGTGGCTTTCCAGTGCCCTATAGGTGCTGGTTCTTGGTCGTCTCCTTCATTGGCGTCCATGCCGTCGATGTCTTCGGAGTCGAAGTCGAGCATGTCGGTTAAATCGTCGACAGTGGCTACGAAGTGGGTGGTGGGTGGGTTTCGAATTTCTTCGTCATCCGCATCCCAGCCATGCTGGCCATAGTCCGGCCAGGGCTCTCCTGACAAAGAGGGAGACTTTAGTGAATTCAGGATATCGCCAAAGGGCGAGTGCTGAAAGACGTCCGTGGCGGTGAACTCCATGATCGGAGCCCAATCGGGTTCGATCGGAAGAGGTGCGGAAGATTCAGAGTTCGAAACGGAGTCCGGCACCCTGGAGTCATAGGCCTCGCCAAGGACTGGGCTGGTGTTCGGCTCTATGGCCGTAGAGATCGCGGCACCTGGGGCGGCGTCCAACCGTACGTCCCCAATTGGCGCAGTCGGCTCCGAGCTAATGGTCGGAGCGGGCACCTGAGCGACGCTCTGGGCGTTGTCCGGCGGCAGAGCTAAAT
Source organism: Aegilops longissima (assembly GCA_021605205.1). Taxonomy (NCBI): domain Eukaryota; kingdom Viridiplantae; phylum Streptophyta; class Magnoliopsida; order Poales; family Poaceae; genus Aegilops; species Aegilops longissima. The sequence continues at coordinate 645,425,278 of CM038676.1, read as the reverse complement.
CATGCCCATCGTGACAGTGCGGCGTGCTCGGCCGTGGCTCGAATCCGTCGAAGATCAAGTCCCCGTGGATGTCGGCCGTGTAGTTTAAACTTCCAAACCTGACCTGATGGCCAGGGGCGTAGCTTTCGATCTGCTCCAGATGGCCAAGTGAGTTGGCCCGCAGTGCGAAGCCGCCAAATATGAAGATCTGTCTGGGGAGAAAAGTCTCACCCTGAACCGCGTCGTGGTTGATGATTGAAGAAGCCATCGGGCCTAAAGGTGACGACACAGAGGAACTCTCAATGAATGCACCAATGTCGGTGTCAAAACCAGCGGATCTCGGGTAGGGGGTCCCGAACTGTGCGTCTAGGCGGATGGTAACAGGAGACAAGGGACACGATGTTTTTACCCAGGTTCGGGCCCTCTCGATGGAGGTAAAACCCTACTCCTGCTTGATTAATATTGATGATATGGGTAGTACAAGAGTGGATCTACCACGAGATCAGAGAGGCTAAACCCTAGAAGCTAGCCTATGGTATGATTGTTGTTCGTCCTACGGACTAAAACTCTCCGGTTTATATAGACACCGGAGAGGGCTAGGGTTACACAGAGTCGGTTACAATGGGAGGAGAGCTTCATATCGAATCGCCAAGCTTGCCTTCCACGCCAAGGAAAGTCCTATCCAGACACAGGACGAAGTCTTCAATCTTGTATCTTCATAGTCCGGGAGTCCGGCCAAAGGTCATAGTCCGGCCATCCGGACACCCCCTAATCCAGGACTCCCTCAGAGGGGATTATTGCCCCCTTCTTACTTCACCTTAAGTCTGGCTGAGATCGATCAATTCTTCAAGTGCCTTACCGGAATCAAAGTTATTTCTGGTTACTGTGGGAAGATAAGCAGATTTTTAGACACGAAGAAGAAAAGGTTCAGCGGGATGAAGTCCCATGACTGTCATGTGATGATGACGCAGATACTACATGTTGCCCTTAGAGGGATAATGGACAGACACGTCTGTGACAAGCTTATTGGTCTCTGCAACTTTTTCGACGTCGTCTCTCGAAAGTCGATCAGTGTGAAGAAGCTCTGAAGGCTACATGAAGAGATTGTTGTGATACTAAATGAGCTTGAGATGTACTTCCTACCCGCGTTCTTTGACGTCATGGCGCATCTCTGTGTCCATATTGTGGACGGCATAATAGACCTGGGGCCGTCATTCCTGCATAACATGGTGTCGTTTGAGAGGATGAATGGGGTCGTCAAAGGATTCATTCGTAACATGTCCCGTCCAGATGGAAGCATCATCTAGGGCTATCTGACACAAGAGTGCATCTCTTTCTGTGAGAATTATCTATATGGCGTAGACTGGCTTGGTGTTGGTTTTCCTGTTAAGAAGCATGTTGGGAGGCTCGAAGGAGAAGGTCACTACAACGGTCGCTGGGAACTGCATGTGGGTTACTCGGATCGATGCAACGACTTTGACATAGCAAACTTAGTAGTGCTACATCACCTAGACGAGGTAGATCCTTTCGTAACACTCCACAAAGAAACCATCACAAAGAAGTATCGTGACCGTGGGCTATGCAGGACGGACGCCGAAGTTACTAGAGAGCACAACTCCACTTTCCTACATTGGTTCAAAGAGAATATTCTTGCTAATCCCCCGGAAGAGGGCTGTGATGACGCATTGCTCATATAAGCCTTAGCACATGGCCCCGCGGCCAACCTCGTGACCTATCAGACATACGATATCAATGGATACACGTTCTACACGCTGGCCAAATATATGAACAGTGATTTTCAGAACTCAGGGGTGGCGATGGAATGCATGACCGGCGACAACGGTGCAACTAAGAGATTCTATGGAAGGGTCGAGGATATCTAGCAGCTTGACTACTCTGGACTGCACAACGCGACAATGTTCCGTGTGAGATGGGCTTAGAATGTCGAACGAGAAAATCGGTATTTCACTACCATGTCTATACCCGAAGCCAAGAGCGCTACCGTGAACGCCATCGCAAAAAACGAGCCATGGGTACACGATAAGCACGTGACACAATGCTTCTTCATAACCGACCCAAGCAATCCTAGCCATGTTGTCGTGAGGAGAGGCAAAATGAACGTCATTGGAATGGATGAAGTCGCCAGCGAGGAAGACTACGACCAGTACGGCAACCCGATGAGGGTAGATGACGATGACGATGAAGTATACGTCAGAAGAAGAATCAATACTATGTTACCTAAGAACGATCGTACTCCATGGAAAAGGAAAAGTCGCAATGAGGGGCTCAATTATTCGTCAACGAACAAGAAGGGAAAGAAGCTCACTCAAAAAACAGAAACGCCGACGCTGAGAAACCGTTATTGGTCAAATATTGTAATATATATGTTCCTATTTCCTATTTTGTATGCACACCTAACTATTATGGGTCAATTGATGTAATATATATGTTCCTATTTTGTATGCACACTTAACCGTTATGGGTCAAATGATGCAATATATATCGCCCTAGTTATGTACATTGTATCAAAGGAAAATAAAATAAAAGAAAAAATATAAAAGGAAAAGAAAAAGAAATGAATAAGAAAAATGAAAAACGAAAAGGAAAATAAAAAGAAAAAATGAAAAAAATAGCATTAGCGCTGTTTGAAGAAAAGCGCTATAGCTACGTTAGGTAGAAGTAGCGCTGTCTAAGAAACGCGCTATCGCTACTTCAAATAGCAGTGGAGTTGTTTTCGAAGACGCGCTACTGCCTCGTTGAGATAACCCCCCACAGGCTTCCCTCCTCTGCTTCCTCCCTCAAATCCCAACCCCCCCTCTCTCTCTCTCTCTCTCTCTCTCTCTCTCTACGCTCGCAGCCGGAGCCCGTACCCTTGCCCACACCCCGGAACCCCTGCCGTCGAGCATTGCCGGAGCCCCTCCCATCGAGCATCGCCAGAGAACTTGCAGCCGGAGCCCTCGCGGTGTCGCCGCCTCGCCTCTGGTGCGCCAGTCTCGCCACCACCCGCCTCGTCGTCACCGTGCTACCGTCTCCCCCGACATCCACCGTCGCGCCAGCCTCGTCCCTTCCTCCTCCACCTCCCCGTTGCCGTCTCCCCCAACAACCACCTCCCCGTTGTAAGCCCTCCTCTCCCCTCCCCACTTCTCTCTCTACTCTCTGTCATTTGAACCCTAGGTTAGTTAGGCTCGATTATGAACCCTAAGTGACATTTGAACCATAGGTTAGTGCCATGTATACCCTATGTTAGTGCTAGATTATGAACCCTAGTTAGGATTAACCCTAGTTAGTATGAACCCTAGGTTTCAAATTAGGACATAAATTTAGCTAGGTTTTGAAATTAGGACAGAAGTTTATATAGGTTTCAAATTAGGACAGAAATTTAGGGTTAGGTGTTTTAGGTGTAGTTAAAAGAAAAAAACAGAATTGATTATATAGGTTTCTTGCATTTTCTTCAAGTTCAACAGAATGTTGATTCATGTGATATTTGGACATGTCATATTTGGACAAGTGGTATTTTGGACATGTGTGATTTGGAAAATGATGGTTATGTGCAGGGTAAATGATCCGAGTGGCCTATGTTTCACCGGAATGTTGATTCATTTTTGTTCCGATGAATTTCAGGAGTTCTATATGTCCACTTTTTAGAAAAGGTCATGCCGAAATTTCCCTTGAATTTTGTAATGACTTGTGCTAGAAAGTAGGCATATCGAGTGCCGGGATTTGTTGCGACGGGAATGAAACGACATTCCGGCAAACCATATACCTTTTCTTATGTCATTAGTCATTTTTATTATAGTTTAAGAATTAAACGAGGAGATTTAATCGTAGGAAACATGTCGAACAACGAAGAAAACGGGCATTCTGACCACGATGCAGAGGAGATGGATTATGAGTGTGAACAAAACTACGTGGACTATTTGTCTGCTAAGCATAGTCCAGCTTTGTAGGGCGGCCTCGATGATGGTACTAACATCGACATTGACACCGACAACACCGGCACCGATGGCGGCGCCAAGACCGGCGGGGAAGGTACCGACGCCGAAGCCGGTAACGAAAAGAAGAAGCAAAAGAAGTAGAGGATACGAAAACCTAACAAACTCGGCATCAGACGACTGGTGATCGCAAAGATGGCCCTTGGCAAGTTTGAGCCATTAGAGACGGAAGAACCTCGCAAGTGCTACGGGAACCAAGTCGGATGCATCCTATGGGAAACCGTGAGCATCAACGACGATCACTTAAGGGGTAAAGAACATTTGACACAGTTGCTCCTATCGAAGCTGCACAAGAGATTCAAGTTCCCCGACCGGGATGACAACATATAACACCTGTGGGATGACCCTAAGATGAAAAAGATTAACAATCACGCCATGAGCATGTTCAGCAATGATTTGGCCTCCTCGAGAGGGAGGTTGAAACAAGCTATTGAGGCTAAAGAACCCATGGCCAAGATTCTGGAGGAAAATCCATCACTTGCGGAAGAGGAGTTCCAAAAGTTCAAGGACACTTGCGCTACCGAGGCAGCCAAGGCTAAGGCTGCGAAATTCAAGAGCCTTCAGCAAAGGAACATGGGGAACCAACGCCTCGGAAGCCTTGGCTACCTTGGCAAAAGGCCCATATGGGATAAGGATGATGTGGAACATGAAGTCGCGGGTCTCCCAGACCCCTTCGCGAAGTTCACCAACCCCTTGGAGCGTGACTTCAATAGGTCCCGCTACAAGTGGGACATGGAAAAAGAACATTTTTTACATAGACCCGATCATGAGGAAATTGATTAGAATACTGGTAATTATTCTCTTACCACCTTACATTTAGCTTCTAATCAAGTCGACTACACATTCGTAAACGGTTCACGTTCCTTCCGCAGGAAAAGCAACACAAGCTTGCAGCCGAAAGCCATTCTTCGTTGATGAGGCCCAAGTGGAACACCCCTCTCAACCGCGCCTTGAACGAACTTAAGGGACACCCTTTGGGCTAGCAGCCGCAATATGGACGTGTGCACGACATCGGAGATGGCGCCAAGTGGAAGGTCTTTTACAACGATGGTCCGGAGGCCAAGAAGCAGAAAAAGAAGTTCTGTCAGGAGGACATAGATGAGAAGTTGAAGCATACGTTCGAGAAAAAACAAGCCGAGGACGCGAAAAAAGCAGCTGAGGAGAATAATGGGTTGCTACAGCAGGCAGTCGATGCAGCTAGGGCTGGAATTCGAGCCGAGTCGAGCCAGCCCGGCTCGACTCGCTAGAGCTCGTTTCGTTAACGAGCTAGCTCGACTCGACTCGTTATTATAACAAGCTCAAATCCAAGATTGGCTCGACTCAGATAACTTCATGAGCTGGCTCGCTTAGCTTGTTAAGCTCGTTAAAGATATGAACATAAAACCCTCATATATTATAAAATGATTATGTATATATTAAACATATATATCACTAAACAATAGTAATTTCCTTGTAACTCATGAGTCTCCTAGGCGGTTGGGCCTTCAACGGCTAGGCCTTGTGTTGTGCGCCTGGGACATAGGGTGCTGAGTGGCTGATCTTTTTTTGTATTGGGAGTGGCTGATCTTTTGTACCAAGCCTAACGAGTTACATGAGTACTCGTGAGATTGGCTCGTTTAACTTGGTCTATAAACGATCTTAAACTAAAGATCGGCTCGACTCGTTATTCTTCGAGTTCGAGTCGATTCGAGTCGAGTCACGAGCTACTCGTTTAGCTCGCGAGCTTCAAGCTTTTTTTCCAGCCCTAGATGCAGCTGTAGCCGCCTGCAGAAATGATTTCGCTACTAACTTAATCCCGGCTGTCATCAACTGTACGAGGGAAAAACCAGAGAAGATGGTAGATGATTTCCCCATGCCCAGCTTTGTCGGGAGCAACTCGATGAACATCACAACCGCACCATCACCTGGTCACACAACCGCGCCTGCTCCTGCACCCGCACCCACACCCACTCATAGCAGCACGTCCACGGTATCTGGCACGCTAGGCGGGCCTTCGTCTTTGGCTGAGCTCAACACCCTCATGGTAATTACACATCGCACCAACATATATCTAGAATATTCCATTTTCGTTGCCTATCGAATGTTTAACACTGCAAGCATGTCTTTGCAGGCCGACGAAACCCCGTGCACCATACTCTACTTGATCAAAGGCCAGAAGGTGGACATGGGAAAGGCGGTGATAACAAAGCCCTTGGAACTGACGTTCCATGGCCAGCCGATACACGCTGGCCACTTCAGGGTTACCTTGTTGAGTGTGAAATCAGGGCACGAGGATTTGCCTCCTCCAGTGCGGGTTGGGGCAAAGGACGACGAGACCCTGCCGCGGCTTGGAAACCGCAAAGGGTCGGATGCTGCTATGGCCGAATAATCTTGTTCGTCTAGAGGCGGCCGAGAGCACACCAATAACCACACATCAGCAAGCAGGTATGAACACCACCACCCCGCCTATGCAACTACCAGCGCCTGTAGTGCCGGGTGAGAGCGTCGGACGACGCGACAAAGGGGGTCCAATAGTGGCTGATGTAATTGCCCCCGTAGAACAAAGAATGGATGATGAGATGGACGAGGATGACCCTCTTTAGTTCCTCAATACAGGTGCCTATGACATGACTTAGAAATGACGAGTCAGCCATATGACGACTCGGGCTATCAGCATGCTGATGAGGAGATGGATGGTGTGCCCGAGCAGGAACGTCCTAGCAGGGTTGATTGCAAGAAGTCTCTCTTAATGCAATCCTCACAGGACACGCCTAAAGATGCCGCCCCAATGTAGGCTCAACTAGACGAGGGTCGTACAATGCTTAGCCCGACAACACTGGGCAGGCGTTAAGGAAAGGTTTGGATGCTTAGCCCAAGAGAAAGGAGAGGAGGAGACCGGCGAAGAAAGGCTCTGCTGCCTAAAAACAAGCTAGAGCACATAGCAGCCAGACCATGGATTCTGAAGAACGTGTACCCGTCAAAGGTGTGTCCATGTTCCATGTCACGGGTGAGCTGATGCTACAAAACCGCTGGAGGCCATATCAGGGGATCTCAGGAGACTGCACGACCATGTGCTGTCAACTGAGTTAAGCCTACTAGCCTCGAAGGATCCAAGATATCCGACATACATGGCTTGTGTGCCTGAGGGGAAGTGCTACATCGACACACGGCCCACGGAGGTGTTCTTCCTATAGTTTGAGCATATCTTCGAGATGTTTCTGACCAGGTGGCTCGATTTTACAATCGTCCGCCTGTTTGCGCTACATATAAGCTCCGTCATGAAGAGAGAACAAGTCTTGCAAATTTGCGTGGCAGATCGATACTACATTCATGAGTCCTTCTTGAGTGACGACCACTTTGAGCGTAAAACTGCTAGGGAGTACCTCGAAGACTTCATGATACAGAATAAGGACCAGGAAATTGCCCTCCCGCCTTATCATCCAATGTAAGCCAGTGCCGGACAACCCTTTCATACATTTCAATCATTCCTTCTCACTCATATGGAGAATAATTTGAGGTGTTTTTTTCCTGCAGCAACCGGCGCGCCATGCTTATCATTCTTTACCCGCGAGTCTCCCACGCCGTGTATTTTGACCCTACCAAAAACTACAAGAAGGACTACACCCACATAATGAATATTCTAGATGATGCTATCCAAGGCTTCAGCTTGAGGGGTGGCTACCTGCAGATCAGGAAACAAAGAAACCGCAAGACGGGTTTCTCGCATAAAACTAACTTCTGCTGCATCCATGTCTCGAAACCAAGCAGGGACGATGGATTCTACCTCCTCCATCTCATGATGGAGTTCAGAAGGGATCACCAAAAGCTTCGCATGACAACCAGAAGCGATGATCATATTCTCAAGTGGGTAGAATCTCAAGGACAAGCGGATTATAAACTTAGAGATGACTTGAGGGAGTTCCGGACTAGGGGGTGTCCGGATAGCCGAACTATCATCATCGGCCGGACTCCAAGACTATGAAGATACAAGATTGAAGACTTCGTCCCGTGTCCGGATGGGACTTTCCTTGGCGTGGAAGGCAAGCTTGGCGATACGGATATGTAGATATCCTACCATTGTAACCGACTACGTAAACCCTAACCCTATCCGGTGTCTATATAAACCGGAGGGTTTTAGTCCGTGGGGCGAACAACAATCATACCATAGGCTAACTTCTAGGGTTTAGCCTCTTTGATCTCATGGTAGATCCACTCTTGTAACACACATCATCAATATTAATCAAGCGGGGCGTGGGGTTTTACCTTCATCAAGAGGGCCCAAACACAGGTAAAACATCGTGTCCCTTGTCTCCGTTACCATCCGCCTAGACGCACAGTTCGGGACCCCCTACCGAGATCCGCCGGTTTGACACCGACATTGGTGCTTTCATTGAGAGTTCCTCTGTGTCATCACCGATAGGCCCGATGGATCCTTCGATCATCAACAACAACGCAGTCGTGGTGAGACCTTTCTCCACGGACGGATCTTCGTATTCGGTGGCTTTGCATCAAGGGCAATTCCTTGGCCATCCGGAGCAGATCGAAGCTACGCCCGCCATCGGTCAGATTTGGAAGTTTAAACTATACGGCCGATATCCGCGGAGACTTGATCTTCGACGGATTCGAGCCGCAGCTGCCGCCCGACTTGTCTCGATGGGCATGATCTAGCTCTGCAGCGAGCAGTGCCACGAGGTCGCACCAATATCCGCTCCGACCCTTAGTCCGGGCCGGATCCCGATCGAGGACGAGTGGTTGGACACCGCCCGGGGGCTATGATCTCTACGGTGATTGAGCCGAACTCTATCCCTGTCCTTGCGAAGACCTTGACTCAGGGTGCGGACTCCTCTCCGGACTCGAGCACCATACCGCCAATCGAATCCGATTGGGCGCCGGTCATGGAGTTCATGCGCATGACATCTTTCAAGCACTTTCGCCTTTGGCGACATCCTGAATTCACTAAAGTCTCTCTTTATCCGAGAGCCTGGCGGATTACGGTCAGGAAGGTTGGGATGCGGACGACGAAGAAATTCAACGCCCACCCACCACCCACTTGGTAGCCGCTGTTGACGATCTAACCGACATACTAGACTACGACTCCGAAGACATCGACGGTATGGACGACGATGCCGGAGACGACCAAGACCCAGCGCCTACAGGGCACTGGAAGGCCACCTCGTCATATGACATATACATGGTGGACATCCCGAAAGATGGGAACGACGATGGAACAACGGAGGATGACCCCTCCAAGAAGCAACCGAAGTGCCGACGTCAGCGGCGCCGCTCTAAATCCCGCCACAGCAAAAACAGTGATTCCGGCACGGGAGATAATAACACCCAGAACAATGCCGAAGAAAACCCCCTCCAGCAGGACTCAGCGCAGGAGGAGGGAGAAGCAAGCCCTCACGAGAGAGCGGCTGAAGAAGAGGTAGAGGATTATATGCCTCCCTCCGGAGACGAAGCAAGCCTCGACGACGATGAATTTGTCGTGCCTGAGGATCCAATCGAACAAGAGCGTTTTAGACGCAGGCTTATAGCCCAGCGAACAGCCTCAAGAAAAAGCAGCAACAGCTTAGAGCTGCTCAGGATCTGCTAGCCGGCTGATGGATGAAGTCCTCGCGTCAAGAGCATGAGCTCGAACGCCCTCAAAGCTACCCTAAACGCAAGCTGCTCCCGATTAGAGGAGGAGGCTTACGAACCCGCATCACCAGGAGACAATACGGCTGACCGACCACCCGTGGTCGCGACGGAGAGGCCTCTAGGCCCTTCACTAGAACCGTACCCGGCATCGCTCCAAAAGCACACGGCCAAAGGGAACGCTCTGACCTGCGAGATATATTGGAGGACAAGGCAAGACAATCAAGATCGATCTATGGATCGCGTGGGCCCACGGTACATGACGACAACCGTCGCGCGGACACAATAAGTCCGGCCGGGCGAATAAAATGCATGAGCTCTTCGAGCTCCGTCGTGATATCGCCCGATCTGAGGCGCCAGACACCCACTATGCTTCACAGATCGAAGTAATGGATCATCAAATCCCGAAGGGTTTAAACCCGTCAATATTGAATCCTATGATGGCACAACAGACCCCGCGGTTTGGATCAAGACTATCTCCTTCACATCCACATGGCCCGCGTGGCGATCTTCACGCCATCAAATACCTCCCCCTCAAGCTTAAAGGACCAGCCCGACATTGGCTCAACAGCTTGCCAGCAGAGTCAATTGGGAGCTGGGAGGACCTGGAAGCCGCATTCCTCGATAATTTCGAGGGCACTTATGTGCGACCACCAGACGCTGATGACCTAAGCCACATAATTCAGCAGCCAGACGAATCGGCCAGACAATTCTGGACACGGTTCTTAACCAAGAAAAACCAAATCGTCGACTGTCCGGATGCGGAGGCCCTCGCAGCCTTTAAGCATAACATCCGCGACGAGTGGCTTGCCCGGCACCTAGGACAGGAAAAGCCGAAATCCATGGCCGCCCTCACATCACTCATGACCCGCTTCTGCGTGGGTGAGGACAGTTGGGTAGCACGCAGCAACAACCTCAGCAAAAATTCTGGCAGTCCGGACTTCAAGGACCGAAATGGCAGGCCGCGTCGTAACAAAAACAAACGCCGCATTAACGGCGACAATATTGAGGATACGGCGGTCAATGCCGGATTCAGAGGCTCTAAACCCGTCACGGAAAAAGCCGTTCAAAAGAACTACTCCGGTCCGTCCCAATTTGGACCGAATACTCGACCACTTGTGCGGATACACGGCACCCCAAAAGCCAGCTTAACCACACCAACAGGGACTGTTGGGTATTCAACAGGCAGCAAGTTAATTGCTGAAAACAATGACAAGGGCTGCATAGCGATGACGAGGACGAGACCCAACCGCGAACAATAGAGGACAAAGGGTTTTCCCCACAAAAGCGGACGGTGAACATGATATACGCAACGCACATACCCAAAAGGGAGCGGAAGTGCACTCGAGGATGTCTACGCGATGGAGCCAGCTTGCCCGGGTTCAATCCATGGTCTTCCTGCCCGATCACTTTTGACCAAGGGACCACCCCACCAGATCCGCCACGGCGGTTCGCCAGACCGGTCTTAGACCCAATCGTCGATGGATTTCACCTAACCAGAGTCCTGATGGACGGCGGCAGCAGCCTGAACCTGCTTTACCAGGATACAGTGCGCAAAATGGGCATAGACCCCTCAAGGATTAAACCTACGAAAACGACCTTTAAAGGCGTCATACCAGGTGTAGAAGCCAATTGTACAGGCTCAATTACACTGGAAGTGGTCTTCGGATCCCCGGACAACTTCCGAAGTGAGGAGTTAATCTTCGACATAGTCCCGCTCGCAGGCGGCTATCATGCCTTGCTCGGACGTACCGCGTTTGCAAAGTTCAACGCGGTGCCGCACTACGCATACCTCAAGCTCAAGATGCCAGGCCCTCGAGGAGTCATCACGGTCAACGGAAACACTGAACGTTCTCTCCGCACGGAGGAACATACAGCGGCCCTCGCGGCAGAAGCGCAATGCAGCCTCTTAAGGCAATTCTCGAGTCCGGCCGTTAAGCGGCCAGACACAGCTAAGCGCGCCCGAAGTAACTTACAACAAGTCCACCTGGCACGTTCCGATCACGCGTAGCATTGCCGCCCCAACCCCAGCCCCTGCGAAACATCAAAGCAGGTCCTTCGCGTACACCATTACACTTTGAAGATACCATGGGCATGGGGAGAGGGGCATGACCACGATAAACCCAGACTGCGGCTCAACCACACTAGGGGCTCTCAAGTGTGTCGTTTCTTTTTCTTTTCTTTTTACCTTTTCCTTTTTTTACCCACAAGACTCCGTTTTTCAGAAGCCCTGTCCGACAGCAGACCTGCCGAACTCACGATGCAACAGCCAGGGAAGGATAAAGGCTACAACGAATATATGGTGGTCTCCATTACAAGCATTTTATACACCAATCTGCAGCCTACCTCGGAGAGGGGACATGTTTAACAGTCCCACACCTTGCTTATCGCACTATTTGTATCGTTCGCATTCGTAGCAGCACTTATTAAACAAAAAATGCAGCACCTTTTTGCTTATAATTGCACTTTTTTTCATACATATGTTCATTAACAAGATGTTGCATCCATTACACTTTGGTACGGCTAATATACACCAGGGCTTATGTTTCCGCATTATGGTGTGATGAGTCCAACACTTTCACAAGTGCGGCACCCGAACTTATAGCACTATATGCATCGGCTCGAATCATGTCTTGGGTCAATAATTGGGTTTGCCCGGCTCCCATGTTTTGGTACCTTACGTTCCGCTATATCGGCTAAGGTAGCATGGGAGAACCACTGCGATTCCGCCCAGCTTGAGCTGGGTTAACGCCTCGATGGAAAGCTAAAACTGACCGTCATGATGAGGCGAGAGCCGATCGCTGTTCGAGAGGTTTTTGCGAGTCCTAAAGACTTACGCCGCTTAGAGCGAGGAGCCGGATACTGTCCGCCAAGGCGTGATAGCGCCCCAAATTCGCCTTCCAAGACTAGGGGCTTCGCCGAAATTTAAAATTATAGAATTCTATGGCTAAGTGAGAGTGTTCAAGCATTATAAGTCCGGTTGCCTGGTTCGCTGTGTTGAGCGCCTCCCTAGATGGACCCAAAAATGGGAACAAGAGCGCTCAAGTTTATCCCGAACACCCCAGCACTCGTGGCATGGGGGCTGAAGCCGACGACTTGCCATCTCTCGATTTGATAAACGCCGCACGTAAGGTAATATTTTAAATTAACAAGCGTTGCTTAGCGCATCTGAACCAAGTTTTCAGCGACAGGATAACAAAATGCGAGTCTACTCAAATATTACATCTTTGGAGCACTCACCGCAATAGTGCGGGCGCCCTTCACACACTCTTATAATACATCTCGGCGTGCGATGCTCCTTGCCCTCCGTGGCGGGTCCATCACGAGCTTCGGGCATCCATCTTGCCCCAGTGCACCTTTTGCGCAGCAAGGGCCCGACGGCACCCTCAATACAAGCGGAATGCTTGATGACTTCTACCCACGAGCACGCATCCATCAGCCGCCGCACCAGTCAAGTAGCTCCTGTGCATGGCCTCCTTAGGCCATAGCCAACTATGAGGCCCTTCATGGCCTGTTCGCCGCCTTGTGGAGCTCGACAAGCTGCTTCACTGGTCGCTAAGGGGCACTAGATGTCCGCCTCGAAGATACCGAGACCGTAAGACCTTCTCCGTCGAGCTCCCTCCTCGCCCGGTAGAATGCGGCAGCATCGGACACGCTGCGAGGAAGATCTGCGAACGCTCCTGGAGAGCTCCGAATTCGGGTAAGCAACAGGTAATTAACACTCACATGCTTAGTTTGCATGGAAAATGCCTTACCCGCTGTTATTTTCTTCACCGCCTCAATTTCCTGGAGGGCCTTGTAGACTTCGGCCTTAGCGGCTTTGGCACTCTCAAGAGCCGTTGCAAGCTCAGACTCTCGAGTCTTCGAGTCACGCTCCAAGCTCTCATGTTTTTTCATGAGATCCTGGAGCTCTTGCTGTACCTTCGCCACCCGCGCCTCCTACTTCTCTCGCTCGGTGCGCTCCGCGGCCGCATTGCATTCGGCCGCGGCCACCGCCTCCTTCAGGGTCACCACCTCGCTAGCGGCCTCTACAATACCCATGTTAACCTTGTCATTTTTCTTGCAACCAAATCCTTTTCTGTAAGGTACAATTTTCATAAGGTTTTACTCACCTTCTTTTTCCTCGAGCTGCTTCTTGGCATGGCCGAGCTCGTTCTCGGACCGCTCGAGGTTTTCTTTCAAAGTATTGACCTCCTTGATCGGTCTTGGCGGTCAGGTCACAGCACACCCGCAATCCCATATTGACATATTTTTTATGACTCCTGCGTTTATCTTTCTAAAGATCCTCAGTCCGGCTTTTCTTTCCGAACACCGAACCGAGCATCAGGGGCTACTGTCTATGCGGTACCATTTTTACATATATTGAAATTCTTACCTCAAAGCCTGTTAGAAGGCTGCTGCAGGCTTCGGTCAGCCTGCTCTTGGCGAGCTGAACCTTCTGAATCACCGCACTCATAACAGTGCGGTGTTCCTCTTCGATGGAGGCGTCGTTGAGCTCCTCCAGCAAATTATCCGGTACCTCCGGTTGGACGGAGGTAGCCGGCATCGCGGTCTCGCCCTTCTTACGAAGGGGTCGCCCGCCGGACTCCGGAGCCACTGTGGCCTCCGGGGCTGAGTACGGTGCAAAGTCCGGAATGGTGTCCTGTGACACCTTCGGGGCCTCATCCTCCTGGTGGGTCCTTTCCTGGGATCCCACCTCTGCGTCGTCCGTGGCACGGGGGGTGGAGGCAGTCGGAAGGGAATCCATATCCGACGCACCCAAGGACCCGCTCGTCGAAACAGGAAGATCATCCTTGGGCGGACTGCAGGGTTGTACGCGGCATTAGAGAGACATTATGTGACGAAAAGATAAAACCTTAAAGTTATTCGGGAGTCTGGATACTTACAATCTCGCCAGGGGCTTGGCCCTTGGAGGCCAGTCCTCATCATCGTCACTGGCATTGGCGGAGCAGTCCGGGGGAAGAGTTTTTCCCTTCTTGGACCCCTCGGCCTCCCTTGTTGGGGAGGCCTTCCTTTTCTTCCCTCGCTCCGCTGGGGGAGAGGCTTTCTTCTTCTCCTCCTCACCTTGGTGGGAGGAGTCGGCCTCGGATTCATCATCCGATAGCACCTGAAAATGGGAACTCTTCCGAGTCCCCGTGGCCGTCTTCTTGGCCTTCTTCTCCGGCACCACGTGGGGTGCCGGAGCCAGCAGCCCCGTTAAGCGGGCGTCTGCTGGGTCCTCTGGCAATGGGGCCGGACAGGTAATCCGTTCGGCCTTGGCCAGCCAGTCCTGTCAAAGGTAAAGGGAGTTTAGATCCCGCATAGAGCCAAACTATGGAAAACAAGTGGTGAAATCACTTACCTCGTCAACTGGACGCTGCGAGCGGAATCCGCGATCTTCGATAGCGGATCACGGGAGCTTGGCGCCTTGAACAACACCTTCCGCACATCTTAAATGCGTAGTATCAAGAGCCCGCCAGGTCCGGTGCTGCGCGGATCAAACTCCCACATGTTGAAGCCCGTCGCTGCACGGGAGAATCCGCGGATGAGCATGACCTGGACTACGTTGACAAGCTTGAGCTTCTTGTCCACCAGCCTCGGATACGTGCTTGGAGTCCGGTCAGCTCTTCCGAATCCCCAAATCCGCCACTCTCTTTCCGGAGGTGAGCCGTAGGATGCCAGATCTGAATTCGGGGGCCGCTACCCAATTAGGGTCACGCGGCTCGGTGATATAGAACCACCCCGATTGCCACCCCTTGATGGTTTCCACGAAAGTGCCCTCCAGCCACGTAACGTGGGACATCCTGCCCACCATGGCGCCTCCGCACTCCGCTTGGCTGCCCTTCACAACCTTCGGCTTGACACTGAAGGTCTTGAGCCACAAGCCGAAGTGGGGCTGGATGCAGAGGAAGGCCTCGCACACGACGATAAACGCCGAGATGTTGAGGATAAAATTCGGGGCCAGATCATGGAAATCTAGGCCGTAGTAGAACATGAGCCCCCGGACAAAGGGATGAAGCGGGAAGCCCAGTCCACGGAGGAAAAGGGGAAGAAATACTACCCTCTCATGGGGCCTGGGGTTGGGGACGAGCTCTCCCTCGTCGGGGAGCCGATGCGTGATGTTGCTGGACAAATATCCGGCGCCGCGCAGCTTCTGGATCTGCCCCTACGTGACGGAGGAGGCCAACCACTTGCCTCCCGCTCCGGACATAGTTGGAGAAGGTTGAGGTGAGAAGTGCGGACTTGGGCGCTGGAGCTTGAGTTCGCGGAGATGGATAAGCCAAGGAGGAAGAAGGCGCAGGTAAAAAGGGTTGGATCTTTATCCCCTTATATGGGCAGACAAAAACATGTGTCCCCACCGCCCGGTAAAACTCGCTTATCTCCCAAGCATCACAATCAATGGCGCGGTTGGGTTACCCACGTCCGTATTGATGGGAATCCCGGAATAAGGGGAACACGATCTCTTGCTTCGACAAGACGTGCCAAGGAAACCGCTTCACTAAACGCGCTGAGGTGGAACAATAAAAACAATTTGAGTAAAGGCTTGGTAGTGGTGCGACGTCACGCCATAGAATACGTCAGCAGATTGATCTTGTGTAATATTATTCTCTCTACGGAGGTATATGGAATTTATTTTTGCAGAGCCGGACACTATCCTAGTGTTTGCAATCTTCTATAAATTATTCGGAGGAAGAACCCGCCTTGCAATGCCGAAGACAACATGTGCGCCGGACTCGTCATCATTGAAGCCTGGTTCAGGGGCTACTGAGGGAGTTCCGGACTAGGGGGTGTCCGGATAGCCGAACTATCATCATCGGCCGGACTCCAAGACTATGAAGATACAAGATTGAAGACTTCGTCCCGTGTCCCGATGGGACTTTCCTTGGCGAGGAAGGCAAGCTTGGCGATACGGATATGTAGATCTCCTACCATTGTAACCGACTCTGTGTAACCCTAACCCTATCCGGTGTCTATATAAACCGGAGGGTTTTAGTCCGTAGGACGAACAACAATCATACCATAGGCTAGCTTCTAGGGTTTAGCCTCTTTGATATCGTGGTAGATCCACTCTTGTAACACACATCATCATTATTAATCAAGCAGGACGTAGGGGTTTACCTCCATCAAGAGGGCCCGAAACTGGGTAAAACATCGTGTCCCTTGTCTCCTGTTACCATCCGCCTAGACGCACAGTTCAGGACCCCCTACCCTGGATCCACCGGTTTTGACACCGACATGACTTCTTTCGCATCCAGAGGGACATTGCGACGATCATCGTGAAAGAAGTGGTCGAAGAGAAGGGGATATTCCGCCACAACCCTATATCACGAGCTGACGTCCAAACTCACATAGGAATGCAACGTCAGGACCTCACGCCATTCAAGAAGCTAGGGTGCATCCTCGATGATACGGATGAATGGAACTTCTAGTTATTTACAATGCCAAGGATGATGATATGTGTCGGTTGAACATTTATAGATATTGATCTTATTCTTGGATGGTGGCTTTCTCAGCACAAGCTCAGCTTGATTGTGCTGCCGAGAAATTCAATTGACTCACTCTTCTAATGATGTGATCATCTATGCCGCTCGTGATGAAACCATTGATTTGTTTTCTCTCAATGAGAAAGGAGCGGTGGATGCTATCTCTCGATTCGATCGTTTGTGAGTATCAAGATGTCTTTCGGAAGAGCTTGGGTATGCCTCCTCATCTTCGTTGATTGAGTTCGTTATCGATCTTGAGCGACCTTGCGAACCCGTTGCAAGCGTCCATACAAGCTTGGACCTGATAGGCTGAAGGAATTGAAAACAACTTTCGATGAACAAGAGCGTCGGGTTTGATCGGACCGAGTTCATCTCCTTAGGGTTGTGGTGTTCTTTTGTCCGGAAGAAGGATGCAGCGGACCGACTTTGCGTCGATTACCGTCCATTGAATAGAAGACAATCAAGAACAAGTATCCACTTCCCAACATCAATAAGCTTTTGAGCAACTCAAAGGTGCTAAAGTGTTCTCCAAGCTTGACCGCCATTGGGTTATCATCGATTAGCATTAAATGAACAAGATATTCCCAAGACCGACATTGAACAAGCTTTGGTTCTTATGAATCTTGTCATCATGTCTTTACGGCCTTGTCGATGCTCCTCCAACATTCTCTCGGATGATGAACTTCATCTTCCTTCCTACACCAATGAATTAATCTTGGTCTATCTTGATGATATTTTGGTCTTCTCCAAGAATAAGAAGGATCATGCCAAACATTTGCGATTGGTGCATAAACAAGCTCGAGAGAGCATCAATTCTATCTGTGAAGTTTTCCAAATGTGAATTTTGGCTTGATGAAGTGCTTTATCTTGGTCACATCATCTCCGCCAAGGCATCATTATTAATCCGAGAAGGTGTCTGCAGGTTGTGAATTGGGAACCTCCTCGGAATATCAAGCAGACTCATGATTTTCTTGGTCTTACAAGCTATTGCGAAGATTCGTTGAGAACTTCTCTAAGATTACAAAGCCTCTTTCCAACCTTCTCGAGAAGCATGTGAAGTATGTCTGGTCTCACGAGTGTGACGTTGCTTTCAATACTCTCAAAGAGAAACTCGTCACAACTCTGTCTTAACTCCTCTGATGAATCCAAGCCATTGAGATTTTCTGTGATGCTTCTCTTCAAGGTCTCGATGCTGTGTTATTATGCAAGAGAAGAGTTGTGGACTATACCTCTCGTCATTGAAGCCCAGAAAAGAACTACCACCTCACGATCTTGAGTTGGCGGCGATTGTCCATGCATTGATAACATGGAGACATCTCTTGTTGGGAAGGAAAGTGGACATATTCACCGATCACAAGAGTCTCAAGTATATCTTCCTCAACCCAACCTCAACCTCGAGGCAAACTCGATGGGTGAAAATGATTCAAAAGTACAACCCAAGTATTGAATATACTCGGGCAAGGCCAATGTCATTCAGATGCTTTGAGCGGGAAGGCTTGTGACAGTGACAATCCTCAAGCCCTTCCAGCGGATCTCTGTGAAGCTTTCCATAGCTGAATCTTCAGAGTTATTCCTCAAGGCTTTCTTGCCAACCTCATAGTCTCTCCTACTTTGGGAGATCAGATTAGTGAGGCTCAACTCCTGGATACCATGGTGAAAAAGGTGAAGCGTGGTAGTATCGACAAGGGCATTCAAGTACAAGTGCTTCCACATTGATGACAAAGATACTCTTTTCTTGAGGACGGATTGTGGTTCCAAGGGTGATCTCGTGAAGTCATTATGAGCAAGCACACATTCAGCCTATCCATTCATCACGGAAATGCGAAGATGTGCCATGACCTCAAGCAGTCATATTGGTGGACTCGAATGAAGCGAAATTGCTCAATTCGTGAATATGTGTGATGTCTGCCGAGAAGAGTGAAAGCGAACACCAACGACCAGCTGGTCTCCTCCAACCTCTTGCTATTCAGAATGGAAGTTTGATCATATTGAAATGGACCGTATTTGGTTTCCAAAGTCAAGCGTGGAAATGATGCTATCTTCGTTGTCATTGACAAGCTTACTAAAGTGGCTCATTTTCTTCCTATCAAAGAATCTATCCGGCTACTTCGGTTGGCGGAGCTATACATCAGAGGATTGTCCTCTGTGCATGGCATTCCACAATTGATCTCTTGAATTGTGGCAGCATCTTTACCTCCAAGTTTTGGGATTCTTTTCAGAAGGCAGCATGGGCACCAACATTCGTTTGACTGAGCTTTCCATCCTCAAACAAGTGGCCAAGTCGGCGAGTCAATCAAATCCTTGAAGATATGCTCCGAGCTTGTGTCATTTCCTTGGTATGAAATGGGAAGATTGTCTTCCATATCAGGAGTTCTCCTACAACAACAACTTCAAGCGAGTTCAGGCGAAAGGCCCATTGAAATTCTCTATGGCGAGAAGTGCGTACTCCTCTCAATTGGTCCAAGACAGGTGAGCGCCAACTTCTTGGCAGCGACTTGATCCGCGAGCGCAGAAAATGTGCAAAGTCATTAGTGAGAATCTAAAAGCGGCATAATCGCGCGAAGACTATTATGATGACAAGCCACCGTGATGTGGCTTTTGAAATCGGAGACCATGTCTACCTCGGCGTCTCTCAATGAAAGGCACTTTCGTAAACCCCGGTATCAAGGAAGCTTGCCCCTAGAACGTGGGTCCTTTCAAGATCATTGGCACAAGAAAGCGATCTAAGCCTATCAACGAGCTTCGTCCAACTTTGCAGCGTGCGCATATTGTTTCACATGTCCACACCGCATGAAGTGCTTCAAGACTCGGACGCACTATCAACCGAAGAAATTGACCTCCAAGAAGATCTCTCTTATCATGAGCACCCGTTGCTATTCTTGAAGAAGCGAGCGCCGAACTACGCTAAGTCAATCAAATTCCTGAAAGTGAAGTGGTCACACCATTCAGGCAAGAAGCCACACAGGGCGCGAGGATCACCTCCGTTCGAATATCAGGGTTCTTTCAGTCCTAGATCTTGGGGCGAGATCCTCTTGTGGTGGTGGAGTGTTGTAACTTACCCGGATGTAACTTTCCATATTTGTATCTCAACTCTTGCCATTTTCGGCATTGTGATATGATATTCCCTCCATTGGTTGGGTTTTTCTCCATTTTTGCATTTTGTCCATATCATGCATTTCATATCATGTCATCATGTATCCTTGCATTTGCATACGTGTTAAATCTCATGATTCAAGCACATTCCCGATTTGTCCAGTTTTGCAATCCGGCACTCCTATGTCCCCGGCGTCGTCTTTTACGTTTTCCGTGGCAGGTACTAAACTTTCTCGGAATGGACCGAGGTTTTGTCAAGTATCCATGGTACCACGGTGAGACCACTGTCAAGATTCGGGTCATTTGGAGCTCGTTTGAGTACTCAGCAGTTAACGCACTCTCATAAAGGCCTCTTTTAAGTTGCAGCCCAACACCCCTCAAAACAGCCCAATAACCCATCTAAGTCACTTCCATGCTCTCAATGCATTTGGATCACGATGCGTGTGGTAAAACTACACCTCATTTGGAGCTTCCTAGCTCCTACTTACTATAAATATAGCCTCCCCCAGAAGTCGGTGAAACCCTAGACAAATTCCTCTCAGCGTGGCGGGCAGAAATCGGAACGGCGGACCGCGTCGCCGCGCGCCTGACTTCAATCGCGGCCGCCCCAAGCCCAGCCGCGCCTTGCCAGCGCCCGGCCTTGGCTTGCGCCCGGCTTTCCAGTCGCCACCGCCCGATCTCAGGCTCCAGCGCCCACCGCCAGCTCCAGCCGCCCTCGCCTCTCTTCCCTTCTCCGGCCGGTACCCTCTCCGGCGAAATCCCCGTCGCCTTTCTCCCGGCGCTCCGCCTCCCGAGCCTCGATCCGTCCGAGCCGGATCGGATCACGAGAAGAAGGTTGACTTTCCTCCCGTTTTCTCCAAGTCTTTTACCTTGATTATTTTGTTGAATCTTCAGCGCATCATAACTGCACTCGTTGCTCCGTTTCGTCGTGTAATATGTCAAAATGTTAGCCTCGATAAGTAGATCATTTCATGTCATTGCATCATTTTCATTTGAGCTCATCTTAATGCCTAAATGCTGTTGGAAGAAGGCTATGTGATGTTAGTTTCAGTTATTATCGAACATGCACTTTTGTCATTTTGCCATGATTGTGTGTGCATCCTATGAACTTGAGTCCTACATGTATTTTTGTAATATGCCATGCCACCATTTACAGAATGTGTGCCATGTATTTTTGTGATCTCTGTGGTGATTAGCACAAACATGCAAACTAGGCTTCATGATATTCTTTGATTTCAGCCCTGTTTCTTGATATTTTTATGCCATATTAACTTGATGCTACGAGAGATCCATGCATATTTTGAGATACTTGATGGGATGTTTTGAACATATAGTTATACTCTATCCATCCATGCCTGTTTTTGCAATTATGGAGTGTCATAGCTTGAGTCAATCGAGCTCTACTTTTGCTATAAAATGTTTCTGGCAGATTGTTTACATGTTATTCAATTTTGCCAGGTTGTTTGTAGTTGATCCGTGTATGCTATGATGTTGTTCTTGCCATGTATATCTTCTATACCATGTATTCTTGATGGATGTATGTTAGATTATCATGAGATGCTCTGTGGTAAGTGCATCGAGCTCTTAAACATACCTACTTGTTATCTGTTTTTGTCATGCCACATTCTTTGAATCTGTTAAGAAACTTGCTATATTAACATGGGTGTTATTATCTTTTAGATCCTTTTGGCTTATAGTCATTAAGGGACTTTTGTTCTATGCTTTGAGTAGATTCATACCATGCCTTGTTTTGCTATTATAAGTTCCTGTAAGCATGCTGTTTCGTTACTCTGAACATTGCTTCACGATCTTGATTCTGCCATGTTCGATTATTTTCACTAAATCTATGCGTGGTGATATATTTGCACTTTTGCCATGCTTGTTTGGACCTATTAATGTATGATTTAGCCGTAGCTCAGTGTTCATCTTTTGTCAAGCATCTTGGTAGATCACTGCCATATGCTTTTCTGATTGCGTTTGGGTGCGAACAGCTTAATTTCTTGTTGCTTGCTATGTGGCATCATCTTTGTTAATGGGGATTGTGCCATTCTTGTTTTGCTTGTCATTTTGCAAACCGTGCATCGATTCGGTGATCTTTATATCGATTTCAGCGAAATCATCTCACCTTTCCAGCGGCATGCTTGGTTTGCCAAGTTGATGCCTGGTTCATCATTTTCCTTCGAACTGCGCATCGCATTGCATATCACATCTCATATCATGTCATGTTTTGCATCATATTGCTTGTGCATTGCACCGTGATTTATTGTGGTTCCTTTGTTTGTGTTCTTGCTTTGGGTAGAGCCGGAGAAAATGCGTGAGCGAGGAACCTGTTGAAACATTCGAGGATCAAGCTTCGACAACTGCGAGAACTTTGGGCAAGATGACCATACCCTCGAAATCACTTCTATCTTTGCTTGCTAGATGCTAAGCTCTTTTGCTATGCCTATGCTCGATGCCTATCACTTGCTATATCATGCCACCCATATTGCCATGTCAAACCCTAACCATCCTTTCCTAGCAAACCCGTTGATTGGCTATGTTACCCTTTTTCGGCCCCTCTTATAAGCGTTGCTAGTTGCGGTGAAGATGAAGTTTGTTCCTTGTTGGAACATGGAGATGTTGTTCCTTGTTGGAACATGTTTACTTGTTGAGATATCACAATATATCTTCTATAATTAATGCATCTATATACTTGGTAAAGGTGGAAGGCTCGGCCTTATGCACAGTGTTTTGTTCCTCTTGCCACCCTAGTTTCGTCATAGGTGTTATGTTCCTTGATTTAGCGTTCCTTACGGTTGGGTGATTTATGGGACCCCCTTGACAGTTCGCTTTGAATAAGACTCCTCCGCAAGGCCTAACTTTGGTTTTACCATTTGCCACCTAAGCCTTTTCCCCGGGTTTTCGAGCCGAGGTCATCTTTATTACCCCGGGCAGTGCTCCTTCAGTGTTGGTCAAACTAACACCGTGCTGGGACCATTCGCCTTGGCAACTTCAGAGTTTATCGGTAACCCGTCGTCTGGCTCTCCAGTGTGTGCCACGAGCGAGATATGTACAGCTCCTATGGGATTTGTCGCGCACCCCGGTCGGACTTCTTTGGACTTGTTTTATTGCCGTCGAAATGTCTTGTAGTCAGGATTCGAGACTGATCGGTCTTCGGTAGAAGGAATATCCTTCGTTATTGACCGTGAGAGCTTATAATGGGCTAAGTTGGACACCCTGCGATTATTATCTTTGTGCCGTACAGCAGTTATGGAGGAGATGGGAATTTGTTAATGTCGGTTGTAGAAAACCGAAGTTGATCTTAATTAATACACATCAACGCGTGTAACGTGATGGTCTCTTCTCGGCGAGTCGGGAAGTGAACACGGTGTTGGAGTTATGTTTGGCGTAAAGTAATTCAGGATCACTTCTTGATACGCTACTAGCTTCACGACCGTGCCTTGCTCTTCTCGCTCTCTTTTGCGAATGTAGCCACCATATATGCTGAGTAAACTTGCACAGCTCCACCTCACTACTCATCCTACCTAAGCTTAAATAGTCTTGATCTGCGGTGTGAGATTGCTGAGTCCCGTGACTCACAGTTTCTTCAAAACAGTTCGAGTGCCCGTGATGCCGGTCAGGTGGCATAGCCTTGAGCTCAAGTGGGAGTTCGATGAGGCGTGAGTGGGTTACTATGTCTTTTCGATGATCGTAGTGGAGCCAGTTGGGCCGATCGAGGATCTGTGTAGCATTTGGGGTATCTTCTTTTATTTTGGTTCCGTGGTCGGACCTTGAGTGTAATCTGAATGATGGATGTTTATTTATGTATTGTGTGAAGTGGCATGTAAGCCAACTGTATCTCTTTCCTTAAGTATTACATGGGTTGTGAAGATTACCTCACTTGCGACATTGCTTTCAATGCGATTATGCCTCTAAGTCGTGCAAACCGTGGGAGAATATAGCCGCGTCGAGGCGTTACAAGTTGGTAAGCCATTGAAGTTTACTATGATGCTTCTCTTCAAGGTCTAGGTGCTGTGTTAATGCAAGAAGAAGAGAGTTAGGCCTATACCTCTCGTCGATTTATTATGCCCATGAACTACCCCCTCCACGATCTTGAGTTAGCGGCGATTGTCCATGCATTAATAACATGGAGACATCTCTTGTTGGGAAGGAAGAGTGGACATATTCACCGATCACAAAAGTCTCAAGTATATCTTCCTCAACCCCAACCTCAACCTCGGGCAAACTCGATGGGTGAAATTGAGTTCAAAGAGTACAACCCAAGTATTGAATATACTCAAAGGCGAGAGCCAATGTCATTACCGAGATGCTTTGAGCAGGAAGGCTTAGCACTGCAAGACTTAATCTAAAGCCCTTCCAACGGATCTCTGTGAAGCTTTCATAAGCTGAATCTTCAAGTTGTTCCTCAAGGCTTTCTTGCCAACCTCATAGTCTCTCCTCTTTGGAAGATCAGATTCAATGAGGCTCAACTCCACCTTGATACCATAGTGAAAAAGGTGAAGCGTGGTATCGACAAGGGCATTTCAAGTACAAGTGCTTCCCACATTGATGACAAGATACTCTTTTCTTGAGGGGCGGTTGTGGTTCCTAAGGGTGATCTCATTAGTCATTATGAGCAAGGGCACAATTGCTTCTATCCATTCATCCTGGAAGTGCACGAAGATGTACGGGACCTCAAGCAGTCATATTGGTGGACTCGAATGAAGCGAGAAATTGCTCAATTCGTGAATGAGTGTGATACTGCCGGAAAGTGAAAGCGAACACCAGCGACCAGCTGGTCTCCTCCAACCTCTTGCTATTCCGGAATGGAAGTTTGATCATATCGAGATGGACTTAAGTGGTGGTTTTCCAAAGTCCAAGCATGGAAATGATGCTATCTTAGTTGTCATTGACAAGCTTACTAAAAGTTGCTCATTTCTTCCTATCAAAGAATCTATCACAGACAGCTCAGTTGGCGAGCTATACATCGAGTTGTCTCCTTGCATGGCATTCACAATTGATCTCTTGAGAATGGTAACATCTTCACCTCAAGGTTAGGATTCTTTTGAAGGCCATGGAAGCACCACCATTACGTTTAACCTGACATTTCCATCCTCAAACAAGTGGCCAGTCGGTAGAGTCAATCAAATCGTTGAAGATATGCTCCAGGGCGTGTCATTTCCTTGGTATGAAATGGGAAGATTGTCTTCCATATGCTGAGTTCTCCTACAACAACAGACTTCCAGCGAGTTGGGCAAGGCCCATTCGAAATTCTCTATGGCAGGAAGTGCGTTACTCCTCTCAATTGGTCCAACAGGTGAGCGCCTTCTTGCTTATGACAACGTCCTGAAGCCAAAGACATGCTTCCGAAATCATTACGTGAGAATCTCAGCGTGCGCGGAAATAGCGGATGGCCTATTATGATGTGAAGCACCGTGATGTAGCTTTTGAAATCGGAGACCATGTCTACCTCCGGCGTCTCTCAATGAAAAGGCACTCAATCAACCCGGTATCAAAGGCGCTTGCCCTAGATCGTGGGTCCTTTCAGAATCATTGGCAAAGGCGATCTAGCCTATAACTTGAACTTCAGTCCAGCCCGCGACGTGCCGATGTGTTTCACGTGTCACAGCTTCCGCCAGGTGCTTCGAACTCTGAGCGCACTATCAACTTGAAGAAATTGACCTCCAGAAGATCTCTCTTATCGCATGAACTTGTTGCTATTCTTGAAGAAAACGGCGCAGACTACTTAACAAGTCAATCAAATTCCTGAAAGTGAAGTGGTCACCCATTTCCGTAAAAGCCACACAGGGCGCGAGGATCACCTCCGTTCGAATATCGGAGTTCTTTGAGTCCTAGATCTCGGGGCGAGATCCTCCTGTAATGGTGGAGTGTTGTAACACCCGGATGTAACTTTCCATATATCTCTCAACTCTTGCCATTTTCGGCATTGTGATATGATATTCCCTCGTGGTTGGGTTTTTCTTCATTTTGCATTTTGTTCATGTCATGCATTTCATATCATGTCATCATGTGCATCTCATTTGCATCGTGTTAGTCTCATGATTCCGAGCATTTTCCCGTTGTCATTTTGCAATCAAACTCCTATATCCCCAGCGTCCCCTTTACATTTTCCGTGGCAGGTACTAAACTTTCTCGGAATGGACGAGGTTTGTCAAGTGGCCTTGGTACACCACGGTGAACCACTGTCAAGTTTGGTCATTTGGAGCTCGTTTGGTACTCAGCAGTTAACCGCCTCTCATAAAGGCCTCTTTTAAGTTGCAGTAACACCCCTTCAAAACAGCCCAATAACCCATCTAAGTCACTTCCATGTTCGTCGCTGTTCGATCACGATCGTTATGAGCAACCGCACCTCATTTGGAGCTTCCTAGCTCCTTCTACCTATAAATACCCCACATTTAAATCCGGGTGAAACCTAAACCAATTCTCCTTGGCGCCGCAGACGAAGTTCGGATGGCAGACCGCGTCCGCCGCCCTTTGACCAATCCAGCGCGCCCATGAGCAGCTCCCATCGCCGCCACCTGGCCCGCTTGGCCACGTGGCCCGTATCCAGCCGCGCCCGCATTGCCGCGCCCGCGCATTTCCGACCACCGCCGCCGATTACAGCGCGCGGCCGCCAGCCTTGCGCCGCCCGCGCGCCCGGCCTCCGTCGCCGCGCAAATCCGAGGCCGCTGGCTCCATGACGGCGCTGCCGCGCTCGCCCGCCCTAACCCTCTCCCTTCTCTGGCGGTCCCCTTCTCGGCGTAGCCCATCTGACGCCTGCTCCGGCTGCCTCTAAGCGCCAGTCCGTCCAGGCCGTCCAGATCCCCGAGGAGAAGGTTGACTTCCCTTCCCCCGTTTCCCTCTAAGTCTTTTGCATGATTATTTTGTTGCATCTTCAGCATCATAACTTTGCTTTCGTTGCTCCGTTTTCGCGTGTAATATGTCAAAATTCGTTAAACTCGATAAGTAGATCATTTCATCTCATTGCATCATTTTCATTTGAGCTCATCTTGATGCGAAATGCTGTTGGAAGAAGGCTATGTGATGTTAGTTTACTTCTTATCAGAACATGCACTTTTGTCATTTTGCCATGATTGTGTGCATCCTATGATCTTGAGTCCTACATGTGTTTTGTAATATGCCATACCCATCTTCTGAAGTGTATGCCATGTATTTTTTGTGATCTCTGTGGTGACTAGCACAAGCATGCAAACTAGGCTTCATGATGTTGCTGATTTCAGCCCTGTTTTCTTGATATTTTTATGCCATATTAACTTGATGCTCTGAGAGATCCATGCATATTTTGAGATACTTGATGAGATGTTTTGAACATATGGTTATGCTCTATCCATCCATGCCTTTGTTTTGCAATTATAGGTACCATAGCTTGAGTCAATCGAGCTCTACTTTTGCTATAAAATGTTTCTGGCAGATTGTTTACATGTTATTCAATTTTGCCAAGGTTGTTGTAGTTGATCCGTGTATGCTATGATGTTGTTCTTACCATGTATATCTTCTGTGCCATATCTTCTTGATGGATGTATGCTTAGTTTATCATGAGAATGCTTTCTGTAGTAGTGCATTGAGCTCTTAAACATATGACTACTTGTTATCTGTTTTTGTCATGCCACATTCTTTGAATCACAATATGAAACTTGCTATATTGACATGGGTTGTTACTATATTTTTGATCCTTTTTGGCTTATGGTTAGATAGGGACTTTTGTTCTATGCTTTGAGTAGATTCATGCCATGCCTTGTTTTGCTATTATAAGTTCCTGTAGCATGCTGTTTTTAGTACTCTGAACATTTGCTTCCATCTTGATTACGCCGTATTGATATTTTCACCAAGTCTCGCGGTTGATATATTTTGCACTTTTGCCATGCTTGTTTGGACCTGTTAATGTGTGATTTAGCCATTAGCTCAGTGTTCATCTTTTGTCAAGCATCTTGAGTAGATCACTGCCATATGCTTTTTTGGTACGTTTGGGTGCGTAAGCTTAATTTCTTGTTGCTTGCTATGTGGCATCATCTTTGTTAATAAGCGATTTATGCCATTCTTGTTTTGCTTGTCATTTGCAAACCGTGCATCCGATTCCGGTGATCTTTATATCGATTTCAACGAAATCATCTCATCTTTCAGTGGCATACTTGGTTTGCCAAGTTGATGCCTAGTTCATCATTTTCCTTCGAATGCGCATACATTGCATATCACATCTCACATGTCATGTCATGTTTTGCATCATGTTGCTTGTGCATTGCACGTGATTTATTGTGGTTCCTTTGTTTTGTGTTGCTTGCTGGGTGGAAGGAGGCGAATGCGTGAGCGAGGAACCTGTTGAGCGCTTACGAGGATCAAGCTTTGACAACTCTGCGAGAACTTTGCGAGGCAAGATGACCATACCCTAAAAATCACTTCTATCTTTGCTATGCTAGATGCTCGCTCTTTTGCTATACCTATGCTCGATGCCTATCACTTGCTATATCATTGCCACCCATATTGCCATGTCAAGCCCTAACCATCCTTTCCTAGCAAACCGTTGATTGGCTATGTTACCCTTTGCTCGACCCTCTTATAAGCGTTGCTAGTTGCGAGTGAAGATGAAGTTTGTTCCTTGTTGGAACATGGAGATGTTGTTCATTGTTGGAACATGTTTACTTGTTGAGGAATATCACAATATATATGCTATAATTAATGCATCTATATACTTGGTAAAGGGTGGAAGGCTCGGCCTTATGCACAGTGTTTTGTTCCACTCTTGCCACCTAGTTTCCGTCATACGGTGTTATGTTCCTTGATTTAGCGTTCCTTACGGTTGGGTGATTTATAGGACCCCTTGACAGTTCGCTTTGAATAAGACTCCTCAGCAAAGGCCAACATTGGTTTTACCATTTGCCACCTAAGCCTTTTCCCGGGTTTTCGCGAGCCGAGGTCATCTTTATTTACCCCGGACCGGTGCTCCCTTGAGTGTTGGTCAAACTAGAAACACCGTCTTGGGACCATTCCTTGAGCAACTTGGATTACGTCGGGTACACTGTCTTTAGCTTATCGGTGTGCCCTGAGGCGAGATATGTGCAGCTCCTATCAGGTTTATCGGCACAATCGGGCGGTCTTGCTGGTCTTGTTTTGTGCTTTGCCGAAATGTCTTGTAGTCTCGGTTAGAGGCGTGATCAGGTCTTCGGTAGAAGGAATATCCTCGTTGACCGTGAGAGCTTATAATGGGCTAAGTTGGGACACCCTGCGGGGTATTATCTTTTGGCCAGTGCCCGCGGTTATGAGGCAGATGGGAATTTGTTAATGTCCGGTTGTAGAAAACCGAAGTTGACCTTAATTAATACACACATCAGCAGCGTGGTTGGCAGTGATGGTCTCTCTCGGCGGTCAGGAAGTGAACCGCGATGTTGGAGTTATGTTTGGCGTAAGTGGACCGGGATCACTTCTTGATACTTCTAGCTTCACGGCCGTGCCTTGCTTCTTCTCGCTCTCTTTTTGAATGCAGCCACCACTATATGCTATTAAACTGCAGCTCCACCTCACAACTCTGTCCTTCCTATAAGCTTAAATAGTCTCTTGATCTACATGGGTGTGAGATTGCTGAGTCCCGTGACTCTGAATTCTACCTCAAGCGATTGCTGCGTGCCCGTGATGCTGATCTGGTGGCTGTAGAACTCAAAAGTGGGAGTTCGATGAGGCACGTCGATTACGTTACTATGTCTTTTCACGATGATCGATAGTGGAGCCAGTTGGGAATGATCGGGGATGCATGTAGCATTTGGGGTATCTTCTTTTATTTTGTGGTTCATGTAGTCGGACTTTAGGTGTAATCTGAATGATGGATGTTTATTTATATATTGTGTAATGAAGTGGCATTTGTAAGCCAACTATGTATCTCTTTCCTTAAGTATTACATGGGTTGTGTGAAGATTACCTCACTTGCGACATTGCTTTCAATCTTGATTATGCCTCTAAGTGCGTGCTTGACACGTGGGAGATATAATGCTTGTCGAGGCGTACAAGTTAGTAAGCCATTCGAAGTTTATGTGATGCTTCTCTTCAAGGTCTCGGTTACTGTGTTAATGCAAGAGAAAGAGTTGTGGCATATACCTCTCGTCGATTTAAGAGCCCAACGAAAAAGAACCTTACTCACGATACTTGAGTTGGCGGCAGTTGTCCATGCATTAATAACATGGAGACATCTCTTGTTGGGAAGGACAAGTGGACATATTCACCGATCACAAGAGTCTCAAGTATATCTTCCACTCAACCCAACCTCAACCTTCAGAGCAAACTTCGATGGGTGAAATAGTTCAAGAGTACAACCCAGAGTGTTGAATATATAGGAAAGAGGCCAATGTCATTGCCAGATGCTTTGAGAGGAAGGCCTATTACATGACTTAATCCTAAAGCCCTTCAACGGATCTCTGTGAAGCTTTCCATTTGAATCTTCAAGTTGTTCCTCAAGGCTTTCTTGCCAACCTCATAGTCTCTCCTACTTTGGAAGATCAGTTCGTTGGGCTCAACTCCTGGATACCATGGTGAAAAAGGTGAAGCATGGTATCGACAGGGCATTCAAGTACAAGTGCTTCCACATTGATGACAAAGATACTCTTTTCTTGAGGACAGGATTGTGGTTCTAAGGGTGATCTCGTAAAGTCATTATGAGCAGAGGCACACGGCTTCTATCCATTCATCACGGAAATGCAGATGTACCGGGACCTCAGCAGTCATATTGGTGGACTCGATAGGCGAAATTGCTCAATTAAATGAATGAGTGTGATGTCTGCGGAAGGTGAAGCGAACACCAACGACCAGCTGGTCTCCTCCAACCTCTTGCTATTCGGAATGGAAGTTTGATCATATCGAGATGGACTTATTGACTGGTTTCCAAAGTCAAGCGTGGAAATGATGCTATCTTCGTTGTCATTGACAAGCTTACTAAAGTGGCTCATTTTCTTCCTATCAAAGAATCTATCACAGCAGCTCGGTTGCGAGCTATACACATCGAGTTGTCTCCTTGCGCGGCATTCCACAATTGATCTCTTGGCCGTGGCGCATCTTCACCTCCAAGTTAGGATTCTTTTGAAGGCCATGGCACCACCATTCGTTTATTACGACTTTCCATCCTCAAACAAGTGGCCGTCGAGAGTCAATCAAATCCTTGAAGAGATATGCTGGGGCTTGTGTCATTTCCCGGTATGAAATGGGAAGATTGTCTTCCATATGCGAGTTCTCCTACAACAACGACTTCCAAGCGAGTTGGGCAAGGCCCCATTCGAAATTCTCTATGGCGGGAAGTGCGTACTCCTCTCAATTGGTCGAGGCGGTGAGCGCCAACTTCTTGCAAGACTTGATCCGGCCGAAGACATGTGCAAAGTCATTCGTAGAATCTCAAAGC
The DNA here is from genome assembly GCA_021605205.1 of Aegilops longissima. Lineage (NCBI taxonomy): Eukaryota > Viridiplantae > Streptophyta > Magnoliopsida > Poales > Poaceae > Aegilops > Aegilops longissima. The sequence continues at coordinate 645,393,761 of CM038676.1, read as the reverse complement.
AGCGCAATCGCCGGAAACTATTATGATGACAAAGCGCCATGATGTGGCTTTTGAAATCGGACCATGTCTACCTCGCGTCTCTCAATGAAAGGCACTCGTCGCCCGGTATCAAAGGAGCTTGCCCCTAGATCGTGGGTCCTTTCAAGACCATTGGCAAAATAAGCGATCGCCTATCAGCAAACTTCGTCCAACCGCGAGCGTGCACGATGTGTTTCACGTGTCACGGCTTAACAAGTGCTTCAAGACTCGGCGCACTATCAACTTGAAGGTGACCTCCAGAAGATCTCTTATCATTGAGACCACGTTGCTATTCTTGAAAAGCGAAGCAAGACTGCAACAAGTCAATCAAATTCACGAAAGTGAAGTGGTCACCATTAGGCCGAGAAGCCACGGGCGCGAGGATCACCTCCGTTCGAATATCGGAGTTCTTTCGGTCCTAGATCTGGGGCGAGATCCTCCTGTGGTGGTGTTGTAACACCCGGATGTAACTTTCCATATTTTATCTCAACTCTTGCCATTTGGCATTGTGATATGATATTCCCTCCGTGGTTGGGTTTTCTTCATTTTGCATTTTGTTCTTGTCATGCATCTCATATCATGTCATCATGTGCATCTCATTTGCATACGTGTTCGTCTCATGATTCGAGCATTTTCCCGTTGTCGTTTTGCAATCCGGCACTCCTATGTCCCCGGTCCCCTTTACATTTTCCGTGGCGGGTACTAAACTTCTCGGAATGGACGAGGTTTGTCAAGTGGCCTTGGTACACCCCGGTGTAGACCACTGTCAAGTTTGGGTCATTTGGAGCTCGTTTGGTACTCAGCAGTTAACGCACTCTATAAATGCCTCTTTTAAGTTGCAGCCCAACCTTCAAAACAGCCCAATAACCCATCTAAGTCACTTCATGTTCATCGCGTTCGATCACGATCGTGTGGGAGAAAACCGCACCTCATTTGGAGCTTCCTAGATCCTTCTACCTATAAATACCCCATTTCCAAATCCGGGTGAAACCCTAGACAAATTCTCTGCGCCGGGCGAAATCCAGACGGCCGAGCAACGTCGCGCGCCCCGTAATCCGCGGCAGCCAAGTGGCAGCTCCCATCAACCGCGCCTCCACGCGGGCACTGCATGTCAGCCCTCCGGCAGCGCCGGCCAGCCCGGTAGCCTTGCCGCCACGCCCGCTACGCCGCGGACCAGCCGCCCAGCCCGTGCGCCGCACCATTGCGCCCATGTACTCCAGCCCTCGTCATGCCGTCCGGGGCCATGAGCTCCATAACCGCGTTCAACCGCCCTCGCCCTCTCCCTTCTCTGGCGGTCCCCTTCTCGGCGCCCGTCCCGGCCGCGGCACTCCGGCCGCCTCGGCCTCGTCCCGTCCGACCGGATCGGATCTGAGAAGAAGGTTGATTTCCTCCTTCCCCGTTTCCTCTAAGTCTTTTTAGTGATTATTTTGTTGCATCTTCGCGCATCATAACTTGCTTTCGTTGCTCCGTTTAAATCGTGTAGAAGAACTCAGGTGGTCGTGGATCTTCCCACCCCCCAACCAGGCTATCAGAACAAGTCTAATTCTCAAGCTCCAAGGTCAAATGCTCCTTATCACCGTCCGCTCTCGGGTGACTTGCAACAAGTGTCGTGAAGAAATCTCACTATGCGAACAAGTGCGCTTCAACCAAAGGCGCCTTCCGCCTCCTCCTCCTGTGAAATCTTCCAGCAATCGGTTGGTCAAGCATAATCCCAAATGCGCAAGGTGAATATGATGAATGCAGCTCAAGCGGAGATTCTTCGATGTGATTATGGGTAATCTTCGGTTAATAATATTCTGCAAAGTTTTATTTGATACGGTGCATCGCATTGTTTCATGTCTAGATCATTTGTTGCAAAGCATGATTTTCATTTAAAATGTTGGAAAAACCTTTGGAGTTGTTTCTCGCACCCTCTTCTATGAGGCTACCACAAATGATTAGGATGTTTCTATCAAGATGGGTGACTATAGATTTCTATCTAAACCATTTTTTCTTGGTGACTCGGGATATTGATCTTATTCTTGGGATGGTGGCTTTCTCAGCACAAAGCTCAACTTGATTGTGCTGCGAAATTCAATTGACTCACTCTTCTAATGATGTGATCATCTATGCGCTCGTGATGAAACCATTGGTTGTTTTCTCTCAATGAGAAGAGGCGAATGGATGCTATCTCTCGATTCGATCGTTTGTGAGTATCAAGATGTCTTTCGAGGAAACCGGGTGCCTCCTCATCGGCGGTTGAGTTAGTTGTCGATCTTGAGCACAGCGAACTTCGTTTTACAATCCATATAAGCTTGGACTGATGAGCTGAAGGAATTGAAAAAGCAGCTTCGATGAACAAGTCGTGAGTTTGATCGAACCGAGTTCATCTCCTTGGGGTTGTGGTGTTCTTTTTGTCGGGAAGAAGGATAGGCGGCGGACCCGGCTGCGTCGATTACCGTCCATTGAATAAGAAGACAATCAAGAACAAGTATCCACTTCCCAACATCAATAACTTTTGAACAACTCAAAGGTGCTAAAGTGTTCTCCAAGCTTGACCTTACATTATGGGTTATCATCAGTTAGCATTCGTGAACAAGATATTCCCAAAGACAGCATTCAGAACAAGCTTTGGTTCTTATGAATATACTGTCATGTCTTTCGGCCTTGTCAATGCTCCTCAACATTCTCTCGATGATGAACTTCATCTTCAACCCCACACCAATGAATTCGTCTTGGTCTATCTTGATGATATTTTGGTCTTCTCCAAGAATAAGAAGGATCATGCCAAACATTTGCGATTGGTGCTCGACAAGCTTCGAAGAGCATCAATTCTATCTGAAGTTTTCCAAATGTGAATTTTGGCTTGATGAAGTGCTTTATCTTGGTCATCATCTCCGTAAGGGCATATTTGTTAATCAGAGAAGGTGTCGGATGCGATGTGAATTGGGAACCTCCTCGGAATGTCAAGCAGCTCCATGATTTTTTCAGTCTTGCAAGCTATTGCGAAGATTAGTTGAGAACTTCTCTAAGATTGCAAAGCCTCTTTCCAACCTTCTCGGAAGCATGTGAAGTATGTCGGTCTCTGAGTGTGATGTTGCTTTCAATACTCTCAAAATGAAACTCGTCACAACTCTGTCTTGACTCCTCTGATGAATCCAAGCCATTTGAAGTTTTACGTGATGCTTCTCTTCAAGGTCTCGATGCTGTGTTAATGCAAGAGAAGGGTTGTGGACTATACCTCTGCGTCATTTGAAGCCCAGCGAAAAGAACTACCTCCACGATCTTGAGTTGGCGGAGATTGTCCATGCATTGATAACATGGAGACATCTTTTGTTGGGAAGGAAAGTGGACATATTCACCCGATCACAAGAGTCTCAAGTATATCTTCACTCAACCCAACCTCAACCTCGAACCAAACTCGATGGGTCGAAATGATTCAAGAGTACAACGGAGTATTGAATATACTCGGGCAAGGCCAATGTCATTGCGGATGCTTTGAGCAGGAAGGCTTATGCAGCTTAATCCTAAAGCCCTTCAACGGATCTCGTGAAGCTTTCCATAAGCTGAATCTTCAAGTTGTTCCTCAAGGCTTTCTTGCCAACCTCATAGTCTCTCCTACTTTGGAAGATCAGATTCGTGAGGCTCAACTCCTGGATACCATGGTAAAAAAGGTGAAGCGTGGTATCGACAAGGGCATTTCAAGTACAAGTGCTTCCACATTGATGACAAAAGATACTCTTTTCTTGAGGACGGATTGTGGTTCCAAAGGGTGATCTACGTAAAGTCATTATTAGCAGGCACACGGGGTAAACTTCTATCCATTTATCACGGAAATCACGAAGATGTACCATGACCTCAAGCGGTCATATTGGTGGACTCGAATGAAGCGAGAATTGCTCGAATTCGTGAATGTGTGTGATGTCTGCGGAAGAGTGAAAGCGAACACAAGCGACCAGCTGGTCTCCTCCAACCTCTTGCTATTCGGAATGGAAGTTTGATCATATTGAAATGGACTTATTGACTGGATTTCCAAAGTCAAGCGTGGAAATGATGCTATCTTAATTGTCATTGACAAGCTTACTAAAGTGGCTCATTTTCTTCCTATCAAAGAATCTATCACAGCTGCTCGGTTGGCAGAGTTATACATCCGAGTGTCTCCTTGCATGGCATTCTGAATTGATCTCTTGACAGTGTAGCATCTTTACCTCCAAGTTTTGGGATTCTTTTGAGAAGGCCATGAGCCTGAACATTAGTTTCACACAGCTTTCCATCCTCAAACAAGTGGCCAAGTCGGTGAGTCAATCAAATCCTTGAAGATATGCTCGGGGCTTGTGTCATTTCCTTGATATGAAATGGGAAGATTGTCTTCCATGCGCGAGTTCTCCTACAACAACAACTTCCAAGCGAGTTCGGGCAGGCCCCATTAAAGAAATTCTCTATGGCGGGAAGTACGTACTCCTCTCAATTGGTCCAAGGCAGGTGAGCGCCAACTTCTTGACGCGACTTGATCACGCAAGCGGAAAAGCGATGCAAAAGTCATTATTGAGAAATCTCAAAGCAGCCAATGACGCGCGGAAACTATTATGATGACAAGCACGTGATGTGGCTTTTGAAATCGGAGACCATGTCTACCTCGCGTCTCTCAATGAAAGGCACTCGTCAACCCGTTATCAAAGGGAAGCTTGCCCTAGATCGTGGGTCCTTTCAAGATCATTGGCACAGAGGCGATCTCGCCTATCAGCGAGCTTCCATCCAACTTTGCAAGCGTGCGCGATGTGTTTCACATGTCACAACCGCCAGAAGTGCTTCAAGACTCTGGCGCACTATCAACTTGAAGAAATTGACCTCCAAGAAGATCTCTCTTATCGCGAGCACCCGTTGCTATTCTTGAAGAAGCGAGCGCAAGCTTCCATAACAAGTCAATCAAATTCCTGAAAGTGAAGTGGTCACACCATTCCGACCGAGAAGCCACACAGGGCGAGGATCACCTCCGTTCGAATATCAGAGTTCTTTAGGTCCTAGATCTTGGGGCCGAGATCCTCTTGTAGTGGTGGAGTGTTGTAACACCCCGGATGTAACTTTCCATATTTGTAACTCAACTCTTGCCATTTTGACATTGTGATATATATATTCCCTCCGTGGTTGGGTTTTTCTCCATTTTGCATTTTGTCCATGTCATGCATTTCATATCATGTCATCATGTGCATCACATTTGCGTCGTGTTACGTCTCATGATTCGAGCATTTTCGCCGTTGTCCGTTTTGCAATCCGGCACTCCTATGTCCCCGGCGTCCTTTTACGTTTTTCCGTGGCGGGTACTAAACTTTCTCGGAATGGACGAGGTTTGTCAAGTGTTATTGGTACACCCGGTGAACCACTTGTCAAGATTGGGTCATTTGGAGCTCGTTTGGTACTCAGCAGTTAACGCCTCTCATAAAGGCCTCTTTTTAGTTGCAACCCAACACCCCTCCAAAACAGCCCAATAACCCATCTAAGTCACTTCCATGCTCTCCGTCGTCCGGATCACACGCGTGTGGTGGCTAACTACCTCATTTGGAGCTTCCTAGCTCCTTCTACCTATAAATATAGCCTCCCCCTCGAAATCGGTGAAACCCTAGACAAATTCCTCTCTCGCGTGGCGGGCGAAATCCGGACGGCAGACCCTCCACCCGCCGGCCCGACCAATCGCGGCCCCCCCAAGCCCAGATGCTTGCCGCCCGGCGCTTGGCGCGCCCGCGCCCGGCCTCCGTCGCCGCCGCCCGTCTAAGAAGCTCCATGCGCGCCAGCCGCTCGGCCGCCCTCGCCCTCTCCCTTCTCCGGCGGTACCCTCCTCAGGCGCCCGTCGGCCGCCCCGCTGCTCGGCCTCGAGCCTCGATCCGTCCGAGCGGATCGGATCTGAGAGAAGGTTGACTTTCCCTCCCCGTTTCCCTCAAGTCTTTTACCTTGATTATTTTGTTGAATCTTCAGCGCATCATAACTTTACTTTCGTTGCTCCGTTACGTGCGTGTAATATGTCAAAATGTTAGCCTCGATAAATAGATCATTTCATGTCGCTGCATCATTTTCATTTGAGCTCATCTTAATGCCCTAAATGCTGTTGGAAGAGGGCTATGTGATGTTAGTTTGATTATTATCGAACATGCACTTTTGTCATTTTGCCATGATTGTGTGCATCCTATGAACTTGAGTCCTACATATTTTTATAATATGCCATACCATATTTACAGGGGTGTATGCCATGTATTTTGTGATCTCTGTGGTGACTAGCACAAGCATGCAAACTAGGCTTCATGATGTTGCTGATTTCATTTGTTTTGCTTGATATTTTTATGCCATATTAACTTGATGCTCTGGGAATCCATGCATATTTTGAGATACTTCATAAGGATGTTTTGAACATATGGTTATGCTCTATCCATCCATGCCTTTGTTTGCAATTATGGAGTGTCATAGCTTGAGTCAATCGAGCTCTACTTTTGCTATAAAATGTTTCCTGCAGATTGTTTATGTTATTCAATTTTGCCAAGGTTGTTTATAGTTGATCCGTGTATGCTATGATGTTGTTCTTGCCATGCCATATCTTCTATACCATGTATTCTTGATGGATGTATACTAGCTTATCATGAGATGCTCATGTAGTGAGTGCAGAGCTCTTCTTATGACTACTTGTTATCTATTTTTGTCATGCCACATTCTTTGAATCATTAGAAACTGTACTATATTGACATGGGTGTTATTATCTTTTACGATCCTTTTGGCTTATAGTCATTAAGGGACTTTTGTTCTATGCTTTGAGTAGATTCATGCCATGCCTTGTTTTGCTATTATAAGTTCCTGTAGCATGCTGTTTTGCGTTACTCTGAACATTGCTTCACGATCTTGATTCGCCATGTATGTTATTTTCACTAAGTCTGTGCAGGTGATATATTTGCACTTTTGCCATGCTTGTTTGGACCTGTTAATGTGTGATTTAGCCGTAGCTCAGTGTTCATATTTTGTCAAGCATCTTGAGTAGATCACTGCCATATGCTTTTCTAGTGCGTTTGGGTGCAGTAGCTTAATTCCTGTTGCTTGCTATCTATCATCATCTTGTTAATAGCAGATTTGTGTCATTCTTGTTTTGCTTGTCATTTGCAAACCCGTGCATCCGATTCATTGATCTTTATATCGATTTCAACGAAATAATCTCATCTTTCCAGCGGCATACTTGGTTTGCCATGGTCTTACCTGGTTCATCATTTTCCTTCGAACACGCATTGCATTGCATATCACATCATAGCATATCATGTCATGTTTTTGCATCATGTTGCTTGTGCATTGCACCGTGATTGATTGTGGTTCCTTTGTTTGTGTTCTTGCTTTGGGTGGAGCGGGAGGCGATGCGTGAGCGAGGAACCTGTTGAGAAACCTTCGAGGATCAAGCTTTCGACAACTTCGAGAACTTTGCAGGAGATGACCATACCCTCGAAATCACTTCTATCTTTGCTTGCTAGATGCTCGCTCTTTTGCTATGCCTATGCTCTGATGCCTATCACTTGCTATATCATACCACCTATATTGCCATGTCAAGCCCTAACCATCCTTTCCTAGCAAACCGTTGATTGGCTATGTTACGCGCTGCTCGGCCCTCTTATAGCGCGTTGCTAGTTGCAGGTGAAGATGAAGTTTGTTCCTTGTTGGAACATGGAGATGTTGTTCCTTGTTGGAACATGTTTACTTGTTGAGAATATCACAATATATCTTCTATAATTAATGCATCTATATACTTGGTAAAGGGTGGAAAGCTCGGCCTTATACAGTGTTTTGTTCCTCACTCTTGCCGCCCTAGTTTCCGTCATACGGTGTTATGTTCCTTGATTTGCGTTCCTTGCGGTTGGGTGATTTATGGGACCCCCTTGACAGTTCGCTTTGAATAAGACTCCTCGGCAAAGGCCAACATTGGTTTTACCATTTGCCACCTAAGCCTTTTCCCCGGGTTTCGCGAGCGGAGGTCATCTTTATTACCCCGGGCGGTGCTCCTTGAGTGTTGGTCCAAACTAAACACCCGTCTTGGAGACCATTCCTTAACCTTGCTAAGATTACGTCGGTGCAAGCCATTTGAAGTTTTCTGTGATGCTTCTCTTCAAGGTCTCGGTGCTGTGTTAATGCAAGAGAAGAGGGTTGTGGACTATACCTCTCGTCATTGAAGCCCAACGAAAAGAACTACCCCACTCACGATCTTGAGTTGGCGGCAGTTGTCCATGCATTGATAACATGGAGACATCTCTTGTTGGGAAGGAAAGTGGACATATTCACCGATCACAAGAGTCTCAAGTATATCTTCACTCAACCCAACCTCAACCTCGAGCAAACTCGATGGGTCGAAATGATTCAAGAGTACAACCCAAGTATTGAATATACTCCGGCAAGGCCAATGTCATTGCAGATGCTTTGAGCAGGAAGGCTTATTGCAACAGCTTAATCCTCAAGCCCTTCCAACCGGATCTCTGTGAAGCTTTCCATAAGCTGAATCTTCAAGTTGTTCCTCAAGGCTTTCTTGCCAACCTCATAGTCTCTCCTACTTTGGAAGATCAGATTCGTGAGGCTCAACTCCTGGATACCATGGTAAAAAGGTGAAGCGTGGTATCGACAAGGGCATTTCAAGTACAAGTGCTTCCACATTGATGACAAAGATACTCTTTTCTTGAGGACGGATTGTGGTTCCAAAGGGTGATCTACGAAAGTCATTATGAGCGAGGCACACAATTCGCTTCTATCCATTCATCCCGGAAGTACGAAGATGTACCATGACCTCAAGCAGTCATATTGGTGGACTCGAATGAAGCGAGAAATTGCTCAATTCGTGAATGTGTGATGTCTGCGAGAAGAGTGAAAGCGAAACACCAACGACCAGCTGGTCTCCTCCAACCTCTTGCTATTCCGGAATGGAAGTTTGATCATATTGAAATGGACTTCGTGGACTGGATTTCCAAAGTCCAAGCGTGGAAATGATGCTATCTTCGTTGTCATTGACAAGCTTACTAAAGTGGCTCATTTTCTTCCTATCAAAGAATCTATCACAGCTGCTCGGTTGGCGAGTTATACACATCCAGAGTTGTCTCCTTGCATGGCATTCCACAATTGATCTCTTGCACCGTGGCAGCATCTTTACCTCCAAGTTTTGGGATTCTTTTGAAGGCCATGGGCACCAACATTCGTTTTTCAAAGACAGCTTTCCATCCTCAAACAAGTGGCCAAGTCGGCGAGTCAATCAAATCCTTGAAGATATGCTCGGGGCTTGTGTCATTTCCTTCGGTATGAAATGGGAAGATTGTCTTCCATATGCCGAGTTCTCCTACAACAACAGCTTCCAAGCGAGTTCGGCAAGGCCCCATTCAAATTCTCTATGGCGGAAGTGCGTACTCCTCTCAATTGGTCCAAGACAGGTGAACGCCAACTTCTTGGCAACGACTTGATCACGAAGTCAAGAAATGTGCAAAGTCATTCGTGAGAATCTCAAAGCCGCGCAATCGCGCGGAAGAGCTATTATGATGACAAGCACCGTGATGTGGCTTTTGAAATCGGAGACCATGTCTACCTCCGCGTCTCTCAATGAAAGGCACTCGCCGCCCGGTATCAAAGGGAAGCTTGCCCCTAGATACGTGGGTCCTTTCAAGATCATTGGCAAAAGAGGCGATCTCGCCTATCAACTTGAGCTTCCATCCAACTTTGCAAGCGTGCGATGTGTTTCACATGTCACAGCCGCAAGTGCTTCAAGACTCTGAGCGCACTATCAACTTCAAGAAATTGACCTCCAAGAAGATCTCTCTTATCATGAGCACCCGTTGCTATTCTTGAAGAAGCGAGCGCAAGACTCGCAACAAGTCAATCAAATTCCTGAAAGTGAAGTGGTCACACCATTCCGACCGAGAAGCCACACAGGGAGCGCGAGGATCACCTCCGTTCGAATATCCGGAGTTCTTTCAGTCCTAGATCTTGGGGCGAGATCCTCTTGTAGTGGTGGAGTGTTGTAACACCCGGATGTAACTTTCCATATTTGTAACTCCAACTCTTGCCATTTTCGCATTGTGATATGATATTCCCTCCGTGGTTGGGTTTTTCTCCATTTTGCATTTTGTCCATGTCATGCATTTCATATCATGTCATCATGTGCATCGCATTTGCATACGTGTTCGCCTCATGATTCCGAGCATTTTCCCGTTGTCCGCTTTTGCAATCCGGCACTCCTATGTCCCCGACGTCCCTTTTACGTTTTTCCGTGAGCGGGTACTAAACTTTCTCGGAATGGACCGAGGTTTGTCAAGTGTCCTTGGTACACCACCGTAGACCACCGTCAAGTTTCGGGTCATTTGGAGCTCGTTTGGTACTCCAACGGTTAACCGCACTCTCGCAAAGGCCTCTTTTAAGTTGCAGCCCAACACCCCTCCAAAACAGCCCAATAACCCATCTAAGTCACTTCCATGCTCTCCGTCGTCGGATCACGATCGTGTGGGCGAAAACTACACCTCATTTGGAGCTTCCTAGCTCCTTCTACCTATAAATATAGCCTCCCCCTCCGAAATCCGGTGAAACCCTAGACAAATTCCTCTCCGCGTCGCCGGACGAAATCCGGACGGCCGGACGCCCTTTAGCCCGCCGCCACGCCGCCCCCCGACCAATCCATGGCGCCCCAAGCCCCCCGCCGCCGCCCCGCCGCCGCCGCCTTGCCCGCCTCCTCCCGCCGCCGTTGCTCTGGGAGCTCCCGCGGCCCCACCGCCGCTCCGGCCGCCCTCGCCCTCTCCCTTCTCCGGCCGGTACCCTCCTCCGGCGCCCGTCCCCGGCCGCCGCTGCTCCGGCCGCCTCGAGCCTCGATCCGTCCGAGCCGGATCGGATCTGAGGAGAAGGGTTGACTTTCCCCCCCCCGTTTCCCTCCAAGTCTTTTTCTGTGATTATTTTGTTGAATCTTCAACGCATCATAACTTTGCACTCGTTGCTCCGTTTCGTGCGTGTAATATGTCAAAATGTTCGCCTCGATAAGTAGATCATTTCATGTCGCTGCATCATTTTCATTTGAGCTCATCTTAATGCCCTAAATGCTGTTGGAAGAAGGCTATGTGATGTTAGTTTCAGATTATTATCAGAACATGCACTTTTGTCATTTTTGCCATGATTGTGTGCATCCTATGAACTTGAGTCCTACATGTATTTTGTAATATGCCATGCCATATTTACAGGGGTGTATGCCATGTATTTTTGTGATCTCTGTGGTGACTAGCACAAGCATGCAAACTAGGCTTCATGATGTTGCTGATTTCAGCCCTGTTTTCTTGATATTTTTATGCCATGTTAACTTGATGCTACCGAGAGATCCATGCATATTTTGAGATACTTCAGTAAGGATGTTTTGAACATATGGTTATGCTCTATCCATCCATGCCTTTGTTTGCAATTATGGAGTGTCATAGCTTGAGTCAATCGAGCTCTACTTTTGCTATAAAATGTTTCCTGGCAGATTGTTTACATGTTATTCAATTTTGCCAAGGTTGTTGTAGTTGATCCGTGTATGCTATGATGTTGTTCTTGCCATGTATATCTTCTATGCCATGTATTCTTGATGGATGTATACTTAGCTTATCATGAGATGCTCTGTAGTGAGTGCAACGAGCTCTTAAACATGACTACTTG